>OZ010793.1:508250761-508906085 GCA_963932465.1 Maratus speciosus | reverse complement strand
TTACCTGTGCTATGAAGCAAAGGATTTGCAATACCTCTTAAACTTACTAACATATACCAAATTTTGTATACAAAACATGATTAAAAAAAAAAAAAATGTGTATTTTTGAATAAAAATAGCTCTTAAACTAATATATACAAACTTACAAGCTATATTTTGCTTCGTAACATACCAATAGATAAGCAGAACCTTGTTACAAAATTTTATTTCAATATCTTAAAAACTTTTTAAGAAATGATGTTTCTCGTAAAACACATTGAAAAACACACTTTTCCAGAAAACGCAAATTAAGATTTTAATATAGAACAAAAAATTACATATAAAGTTTACAACTTTAAAATCCACCCTATTTGTAGGTGTGTACAAATTATATTTGTACATTATATTTGTGTACAAATTACATATTATGTATTTGTGTATTAAAATGTATTAACACGTTAAGCGTCACGTCAGTCAGCGGTGACTGACACTGAACTTTCATTTAGTGCGCGTCATTCGCCGATGACTGACGTCTAAAATATGATATAAAACTAAATATATATATATTGTTTTAAGTAATTACAGAAAATTTATTTAAAATTTACTTACCTTTTATTTATTACAGGATTACACTTTCTTAAAAATTACTTAAGGGTGTATTCGAAAAAATATTTTTCCACCCTCAACAGCTCGAAATTTTCTGAGACATTTTCAGACTCATTTTTAAAAGTAAAAACATGAAACTCGCTGAAGTGATTTTTGAAGAGATGTATAAGAGGCCGTGTGATTTCATTTTTCGCTCAATTCATTAGAATTTGAATTTTAAACAATTATTTTCTCAGTATGACCATTTTTTCCATTCCCAGTTCTTCCGCTTCTGAAAATTCGGTTCACTTTGACAGCATTTTTTACAATATTTTCTGCATTTATCAAAAACCGAGAAGTTCGGCACATTATGTAGTTTCTAAATAAGAGAATTTCCCAGTTTAATGCGTTTGAGAGCAAAATTGAATTAAAAAATGAATCAGAAAATAAGCAGTTTGGATTAGAATACACCCTTAAAACATTGTAAATTTTTCAGCGCTTCAGTATCAGTCACCGTGGCACTCAACGTGTTAATTACCTTTTGTGGCTCTTTAAATGGTTACTTCTGGTTTCAGAAAGTTCATTTATATTTTGGGCAATAACTTTGCTTCTAGTTATCGCCGAATCAAAAGTAAAGGCATTTTTGGAATCCTTAATATTTTATCTTTAATTTAAAATAATAATGAAGAAATCGGAAGTTTTCGCAAAAACAGCGATTTGAGGGTAGGCGCAATACCTTAACCCTTTCCGGCACAGTGTGCCCGGGTCGGGATACCTAATTTTAATTCCAAACTTACGAACGGACCCAAGAATATTTTAGTAAAATTTTGCTTTTTCTATAAACATGTAAAGTAACATATTTTTAATATCTAACAAAGTCGTTTTAAAATTCGGGTGTCAGTCAATCATTTCACCATTTTACAACAGAAATTGCCCGTGCCGGAAAGATTTAAAGCTTTTAGACCCTGGTAACTTTCTTTTCCAGCAGTACATCTTATTACTTTCAGATTTCATTTTCGGTCGATCTTTAAAATTAAAAGGGCTGTTTAAGGGATTTTTGCAGGCAGTTGTGGTTAGGGCTGCGAGATCAGCGAGCTCAGGAATCGTGCGGTCTTGACCACATGTCACTCAACAGCTCAATTTCCAATAAAATTAAAATTTCCTCCTATTAGAACAAGAATGTCGTCTGTTGGAAATAATGTTAATTACACCTTTTAAATAATAGGGAGCAGCTTTTTTTGCGTGGCCTTTTACCATCATGTCTTGCTCGCCAAACCTACGTCGCTCCACTGAGCGTTTTCAAGAATAGTTTAACGACCCAGCTGGGCTTGGTGTAAAAAGGAGTAATGTACCAAAAGGACAATAAACCACGTCCCAAGAACTATAAGTGTCTTCTCTGAGTTGAGTCTATAATAAAGGTTTGCACGGGCCCGAATTTCCAAGCTCGGGCCCAAATGAAAGGTATCTTGACCCGGCCCGGTGTAAAAATCAAAAGTTCGGCCCGAGCCCGGCTGGCCCCTTTTGCATTTTTACAGTTCTCGGTCCGGCCCGGCCCGTACAAAAATCAGTGAAAACAGACCCGACCCGGCCCGACTCAATTCCTACAAAAAAAATCTGTTTTTTCTTGATATACAATTAAGATTCTTTTAATGGTGTGTTAAAAGGTAAAATTTGACACCTATCCGAAAAAAAAATCATGGTCATTTAGACTCCACCCTACTGTGCATAACCTTCAGATATCTGGTACGTTTCGCATATTTTTAGAACCACTAATTCTGAAGAGAAATGTTTGTTTTATTTAATGGCATAATTCTGTCTAAACCCTTTCAGGAGCAAGCAATTGCGTTTCTGTATTGCTGAATTCACACCAGAATTTTAGAAAAAATAATTGTTTCAAAATAAAGAAAAACAAGTTTTCAGCCTTTTTTCCACCAAAGCTAAAAAGGTAACATTTAATTAAAAGTTTCTGGTGCAAATCATGATTAAAATTAGGTGGGATATATACTACATACATATTTATGGGAACATTTTTCAGTATATTTTTGATTACTATGTGTTCGCGAAACAGAAAACACACAATAGTAAACATTAACGATTACTTACAGTGTTTTAGTCATCGTCTCTACAGACATTTCAAAATTCAAATAAGGATTCATTAAAAGATTAACGAAGTTTAGAATAAAGGATTAAAAACATGATAACTTTTGATGCTGTATAATAAAAAGTAGATTTGTGAAAATATTTCTCTCATTTTTAAGTCTTTTCTCAAATCCAAAGGAGCTACATTTCGACACATCTATGAATTCGTTTCTTTTCGGAAACGCGTAAGATTGGCAGGTATTCTTATTCAGAAACTATGTAAATGCTGGTTTTTTCATAGATAAAAGCAATATATCTTTCTGAAAATACTGCCAAAGTTAGCGTTTTGAATCGAATTTCCGGAAGCGATAGCACAGGAAAGGAGAAAAATGTACAGTCACGTGACAAGAATCTCTGTTATCTCTGTAAGTAATTTATCAAATATGGAGAAAGCTATTCGTTCCCAAATACCTTCAATAGTCAGGCCTGTCAATTTTATGCCTTTATAGTTAAAAATGAGTCAGAAAATGTGTCTGAAAGTTTCGCATTGTTGAGCAGTGAATATGAGAGCCCCCTTAAGGTATATTTCCAAAGATACTGTTAACAGAAGTTCATTACCACTATTAATACTTTTACAAAACATAATGCCTGTCCTGCACATCCTGAGATCGATTAGGACCAGTTCCGTCCCGGCACGAGTCTGCTGAAAAAAATTAAACCCGGAGTCAGACATCTAGTAACTGTACGATGCCGATTTCTACGATGGACATGTTACATTTCTGTATTGATGTTGTTAAACTCGCATCGGCTCGAGATGCATATTTATGCTTCTCAAGAAAATCATATTCATTGAAAATGGTACGTATTTTATCTGCTTCGCTTGAATTCTTATATCGGACTGATAGGCCCGATTACTTTTTTATCGACCCAGCCCTGCAGGCCCGTTCAATTTTTTTTGACAGCCTGGTCCGGCCCGGCCCGTTTGAAAATTCGCCTTCATTCCGCCGGCCCGGGTACGGGCCACGGTCCAAGCCCGGGCCCGTGAAGACCTCTAGTCTATAATCGACCACGACTACTTCTCGTAACGGAAACCAAAACTCCGGTTAAAAGCAAAGCCGGGATGCGACGTGAAATCGCGGCCTGCCCCTGCTGTAGCAGCTTCCATCACTGTTATTAGTCGCGCCGGATATCAAACGTGCAACCCAGTTCATTTCACATACAATATATTTTCCCGCACAACAACGCAAAATTTTTTGACACATTCTCTGAATTATTTTCAAACATAAAAGCATGATACTTGCAGGTGTAATTAGTGGAGTGATCCATAATCGAACAGTTTCTTCAATTTCCGATAAATAAATTACATCTTAAGTTACAAGTGATTATTGATCTCAGTTGATGACAGTTTAGTTTGTTATTCTTTCCTCCGCTATCGGGTCCGGAAATTCGGCTCAAAACTCTCACTTTGACAATATTTTCTGAAAAGTTTTCAGAGCATCTTTTTAAGTCAGGAGCAACATTTTCGATTTTGAAAAAGGGGCAGGGGGGAATTGATTTCGCTGGATGAGGTAAATCTAGATTTTCTGCCTCTTGAAGTGAAGTATTTTGTCGCATTCATTTTTTAACAAACAAATTTTTTGACAAATTTTATATTTCAGGTTTTACCTCATCAAGATACACATATATGTTGAGGAGGGGTTTAAAAATTTGATTGAATATATTCCTTTTTAACACTTTCGAACATAGTTGAAAAGTGTGAAAAGTGTTTATGTATTCGGTTTGTCTGTCTGTCCGTGCTCTAAATCGTGTAAATATACTTGGACTGTCATGCAATTTACATATGTTAATGAGGTTTATTATAGCATATTCGGTATCGAAAATGAAGTGTCTAGCATTTATAGTTAGTTTACAGGTACACTCCAAAAATTACGTTACATTAAGGTCTCTGAAGAAAGATCGTTTGTGGTGTATTTTAATTTACACTATTTCAGAGATATTGAAATTTACATAATATCACTAAGTTGCACTACAAGAGTCTTACTATAGAATAGGGTGTGCAATGCATAGTATGTAATGTTCATTTACAGGGATACCCTCAGAAGAATTCGGTTGCAGTAACTGTCTATTAACAATAATTGCTGGAAGCGTGTTTTAAATACTCGTACGTGCTTTCATTTTAAACTAATTTTTATATATTGTCTTATTGTCTATACAAACCTATAGATTCATATACAAAGCTGCACAAAAAAAATTCGGATATTCAATGATTGGATTTTCAAATGTGTTGCGACTTTTTCAAATTATGTACCTATAGATCATTTTTCACCCTATTAAATGGTGAAGTTTTGTTAAAGTATTCTGGAAATGTTGGAAAGTGTTACGTAATCTATGCTGAGCACAGGATTTTCCCTTCTTGTTAATATATATTTTCAAATGTATATTTTGACTGTTATAATTTATTTACATGCAATTATTAATATATTGGTAAAAGCAAATAAAACCATTCACATAATGATTTTTTCTAAAAAAGGAAGAAAGAGATAATGATAAAAGAAAAGTTTAAAACTCAAAGCGGCAATTGCCCTAACCTGTTTAACCCTAAATGACATTCCTGTTTTAAGTGGACTTCCATTAAGACTATTCATGGTAAAGATTTATTCTTATGCGTACATTTTCGGATCCAAGGGGGAGGTCACGACCCCCCCCCTCCCCTAAACACACACACACAAAAAATTCTAAAGATCATTTTTCAAATGAAATATGTATAAAAAAAAATTCTCCACCTCCCCCGAATCTTTCTATTTAAAGCTCCACTCAAATCCAAATTAGGTCATTTCTGATATGTTCACCCAGTTATTTTTAATCTCAAATCCAAGACATTTATTTGCAAGTTCACTCATTGAGAAGCTATATGATGGCTCGCTGTGCGGTGGCTCAGTGGGACATTATATGGGATTAAATAGTGTTTTCCATTTTTCGATAAAAGCAAAGAATCTTAGAAAAAAATTCCGTAAAATTTGACTTTTAAAACTGAATTTCCGGACGTGGCAGCCAATTGCATCCCCTGTAACGACATCTCTGTGGCTGTCAAGTCCTAAAATTTATTGACTAAAAATGGTAATTTCGACATTTTCGAATGAATCTTTGCCTTTACAAAAAAAATTGGTAAATTCTTTAATTTCTTGGTATCTGAGCAAAATCGGTAAAATATATTTTTCGAATATTAATGTTTTTTTTTTTTTTTGTTTTGTTTTTGTATTTACGGACGAAAATGATTTCTCGAAAGTATAAAAAAATAGTTTGGATTTGGGAATAGCTTTCAATATGAAAAATTCTCATAAAGACATGTGATCTCCATCTAAATGCCCCCCTCCCTCCTCCTTCTAAATGGAAAGATGGATCCACCCTTGCGATGCGTACTCTAAAAATGATATGAAAAAAGAAATTTCGTTCAAAAATTCTACGCAGAATATTAAAAGAGGTGACTATAGTGAATGGAAGCAGATTTATTTCCGTTTTGGATATTTTACCACTGAATCTTTCAAGAAACAGAGACTCAGACGCCAACTCTTTAAGGTCAAATGCCACAGGCGAGTCGGCAGGCATTAATCCTGCTTTTGTAGACACAACATGGTGAAGATGAATTTTAAAGATGTTAATAAGTGTAATCAAGAAGCCGCTGGAATAGCAAATATTTTCAAAAGTTTTCATATATTTTACTTTTAATATTATTTATATATATATATGTATTTTTTTATAACGTGACATCGATATGCAACACGATAAATTTTCATCGAAGCAATGAACTTTATAAGAAGTTGAGTTTTATTTAAAAAAAAAAAACTGTAAGAGTTAAAGAAACTTTTCTTTTTCGATTTTTACGAAATAGAAAAACGTATTCATAAATGTACAGCAAAAAATTTTTTTAATTAATTTCGTCAAAAAAATTAATGTATAAATTGGTGAGTTACTGCTATTGTGCATTATTACTATTATTATTATTATTATTATTTTGTAAATGTGTATGGCCAGAGCAATGTCTTTTTAATCTTTCTTATCTCATGGAAAATTTAAATCCATAGTTGAATTTTCACTGCATTCTAAAATGATATTTTAAAAAAAAATGTATATGTAAGGAATATAAGCCATTTTAATGTTTTTACTAAAACAAAATGGTACAGCAGAACAAATAAAAAAGAATACCAATTTATTAAAACTTGTAATAAAAAGGTAATTAAAATTCTTCAAGACTTTTTTTATTTTTCTCTTTAATAAACATTAGCATTTATTGAGATACTTTAGCTTGTTTTTTTATACCAAATTTCCAGGCGCGACAGCCCTAGAAGGACGGTCACTAACAGCAAATACCAATAGTGCAAGATGGAATACATTTTTCGAAAAATGCAAAACGTTATTAGGGCCGAAACTAGGGGGGGGGGGGGGCAGAGGGGGCATGTGCCCCTGGCGCCAGAACAAAGGGGCGCCAAATGAAGATTATACCTTTGGAAAGGATCATTTTCATCTTCACCTAACACTTCATTTATAATGGCTGTTTCATAATAATGAAAGCCATCAGTCCATCAGAAGAAAATAACTCGGTGAAAGCGGAAACTCGGTTATGCGGGACTCGGATAATCGGGACTCTACTGAATATGTCATTTTAAAAATGATCTTTAGAATATTTTTGTTGATGTTCAGAGGGACCTCCCCCTTGGATCCGCCACTGTAGATTACGTAGTTCAGTATTACATATTTTATGATTACATATTTTAAATTTAAAAATAAGTCGTCTATTATAAAATTAGTAAAATTATCTTTGTAAATATACTTTGTGGAAGAGGGGAGGGGGGCGCCAAAATCCATGTTTGCCCAGGGTGCAAAAAAGGCTAGTTTCGGCCCTGTTCCCATCAATTCAGTAGTCATGCTTGACACTCATATGCTTTTATGTTATGCATTCACGGGTTAAATCCATGAATGTGTGACAAAGTTTCGCTTGTTTAACGAATAAAAATATTATTTTGAGGACCACCTTAAACCGTAATTTCAGATGAAAGAAGTCTTCTAGATAAAAATTATCTTAGAAATGGTTTTATAACTAGAACTTTATTCTTTCATACTCAAATTTGACAGAAAAGTTATTGATCAGATTTGTGTTTAAATATAGATACTTTATCCTAATCTTAGGGAAAACGTTTAGAGATAGCGATTAAATTCTGAATTTAGCTGAGAAAAGCAAGTTATGGTCCCTGGTTATCAAAATAGTTGGGCAAGGCGTCTGAGTGATATTTACGTCGCAATAATATGTGTTTTCATTTTTAATGCCCTCGTGCTTTATTTTACAAATGTAGATTTATTTTGTCTAGCCAGCAACAGATAGCAAAGAAAAACACGTTTCTCAACGAATATTCCAAACAATGGAACTGTCTTTAAGTAAAGCACTAAAAATGTTATACTTTGAAATGTTGAAACTTTATAAAGTACAGTTATGAAAAGAGTTATTTAGACATTGCTTATTCTAAAAAAAATTAAGTATCTGTTAGGATTTCCACTCGCTGCTTGAGAAAAGAGAAATTAATTGATATGATGTCTGTTATTTAAAATATGTTTTTATTTTCAAACTTTTAGCAAATACAGAAATGATTTTGTTTTTTCGGCAACATTTCTATACGAAATATCGATTATTATATTAAAATAACATTTGAATGTATGTAGTCTGAAAAACATTGATTATTATTAATATATTTATGGATTAAATATTGATATTAAAACAAATTGAAAAAACCCATAACACCTTTGAAAATATTCATTGAGAAATTTCAATCAACAGTCGGAAAATTTTCAACAGTCGGAACTCTTTTGTGCAGCTCTGTACATGACCTACTAGATTTGCATATGCTAAACACATAAGACAGTTGAAAATTCCCCTTCTGCAATTTCCGTCAATAAGCAGAAACATATCGAATTCTGTTTTTTCTTGCTCTCTTGTTTTTTCAAATTTTCTTGATCTATCGAATGAATACACATGGTGTGATATGAAAAAAGAAATTAAATTTTAAAACGCATACCAAAACTGAAAACGCACTTCCAGCAATTATATTGTAACCGAATTAATTTGTGTGACCATGTAAATAAACAATAAGTATTATGAACACTATATTCTATCGTAAGCACCTTGTAGTGAACCTCACTGATGTACATTAATTTCAGTATATTTGAAAAAGTGTAATATCATTAAAATCACTGCAAACGATTTTTCCCCGTTTACCGTAATGTAACGCAATTATTTTGAGTGTTTCTGTAAACAAACGATAAATGGTATACATTCATTTTCAATACCAAACATGCCATGGAAAAACCTCAATAATATATATAAATTACAGTAGAACCTCTTTTAAATGGAACTCTCGATTAGCCAAAATCCATTTTTGAATCATTTTTTTTTCTTTTTTTTACTATCACATTCCTTGTGTGCAAAATCCATTTTGGAAGCTTTATTTTTTTATTATTATTTTGTAACTACCATATTCCTTGTGTGAAAGCGGTCCTTTCCGAACTACGAGTACATATAAATATTTTCGATCCCCTTTCTTAGAATGCCTTTGAATTTAACTTGAGCTCCGGTAAATTGCGGAGTGGAACGAAGAAAACGAACAAATTAGCCATTCTGAAGCTTTTGAATGTTTTGCAAAAGATTTGGCATGGCTGCAGCAGCTGAAAGACTGTGATACTGGTGAACAAATAATATTAAAAAACTCCGTGATAGAGCTTCAAAGCAAAGGCAATCGAAACTGCGATGAACAAAACATTTTTTCAAACCCTTGTGATATATGTAAAAGGTACTTAATTTGAAAATTAAAATTCTGGTAATTTATTCTCGTTTCTGTTTTGCTATTGCTTTATTTTTATTAAGCACTTGTTACCATAATAAGAAATATTGCATACATTTCTCCTTAATCTTAAAACTGAAGCATTCTCGATTATCCGAAAATTTCGATTTTCCGAAAGAGGGTCGGTCCCAATTACTTCGGATAATCGAAGTTCTGCAGTATATGCGATCCAAGTATATTTATATGAGTAGAATTCCGTAATCCAGAAGTTCAACTCTATAGTAAGGGGGCAAAAAAAGGAAAAATTCTTTTTATGCAAAAATCAATTAAAAAAAAATGAATATTACAATTAACATTTTGCATTTAATATTGAAATTGAAACATACTAGCAGACTACATAAGTAAACAAATGACAGCGTATAGTTAGTTTTATTTTCGTAGAGATAGGTTTATTATTATAAAGAAATAATTACACAGAAACTGTCGTGAAAATAGTAATCCGCAACAGATTCCAATTTTTAAGAAAACGTGATAGTAAGTTGGTCTGGGAGCAGAAAAAGGCTAGTCTGAGAACAGAGAGACTGTATACTTTAGGACATGTAATAGAGTGGTGAAAAGTATTAAGTGAAATAAAAACTGTTAGTGAAAGGTAGATCAGAGCGGAAGATCGTTTTTCATGCTAATGAACTCCTCTGGAGCAAATAGCAGCTTTTCATCAAAAATAAAGTTTGAAAGCTACGGTAAAGGGTGCAAGTGGAAACATGAGACTTAGTCTTTCTGTGGAATATTTATAGAATTTTATTTAAAATGGGTGTTCCAAAAATTACCAAACAGTAAAATTTCTTGAGAATTGTGAAATTCAACAATTTATCACACTTTTCTTGGAGGAAGCCACCCTTTTTAGGGGTGGAATTTTGAAATATTCCGAAACACATGTTTACTTATGTTAGTTATACTATAGGCATGTTAAGTTTCAAGATTTTAATTCCATTGGTTTATGAGATAGGGGGATTTATTATTTATTTATTTATTTATTTATTTTTTTACTATCACATTCCTTGTGTGCAAAATCCATTTTGGAAGCTTTATTTTTTTATTATTATTTTGTAACTACCATATTCCTTGTGTGAAAGCGGTCCTTTCCGAACTACGAGTACATATAAATATTTTCGATCCCCTTTCTTAGAATGCCTTTGAATTTAACTTGAGCTCCGGTAAATTGCGGAGTGGAACGAAGAAAACGAACAAATTAGCCATTCTGAAGCTTTTGAATGTTTTGCAAAAGATTTGGCATGGCTGCAGCAGCTGAAAGACTGTGATACTGGTGAACAAATAATATTAAAAAACTCCGTGATAGAGCTTCAAAGCAAAGGCAATCGAAACTGCGATGAACAAAACATTTTTTCAAACCCTTGTGATATATGTAAAAGGTACTTAATTTGAAAATTAAAATTCTGGTAATTTATTCTCGTTTCTGTTTTGCTATTGCTTTATTTTTATTAAGCACTTGTTACCATAATAAGAAATATTGCATACATTTCTCCTTAATCTTAAAACTGAAGCATTCTCGATTATCCGAAAATTTCGATTTTCCGAAAGAGGGTCGGTCCCAATTACTTCGGATAATCGAAGTTCTGCAGTATATGCGATCCAAGTATATTTATATGAGTAGAATTCCGTAATCCAGAAGTTCAACTCTATAGTAAGGGGGCAAAAAAAGGAAAAATTCTTTTTATGCAAAAATCAATTAAAAAAAAATGAATATTACAATTAACATTTTGCATTTAATATTGAAATTGAAACATACTAGCAGACTACATAAGTAAACAAATGACAGCGTATAGTTAGTTTTATTTTCGTAGAGATAGGTTTATTATTATAAAGAAATAATTACACAGAAACTGTCGTGAAAATAGTAATCCGCAACAGATTCCAATTTTTAAGAAAACGTGATAGTAAGTTGGTCTGGGAGCAGAAAAAGGCTAGTCTGAGAACAGAGAGACTGTATACTTTAGGACATGTAATAGAGTGGTGAAAAGTATTAAGTGAAATAAAAACTGTTAGTGAAAGGTAGATCAGAGCGGAAGATCGTTTTTCATGCTAATGAACTCCTCTGGAGCAAATAGCAGCTTTTCATCAAAAATAAAGTTTGAAAGCTACGGTAAAGGGTGCAAGTGGAAACATGAGACTTAGTCTTTCTGTGGAATATTTATAGAATTTTATTTAAAATGGGTGTTCCAAAAATTACCAAACAGTAAAATTTCTTGAGAATTGTGAAATTCAACAATTTATCACACTTTTCTTGGAGGAAGCCACCCTTTTTAGGGGTGGAATTTTGAAATATTCCGAAACACATGTTTACTTATGTTAGTTATACTATAGGCATGTTAAGTTTCAAGATTTTAATTCCATTGGTTTATGAGATAGGGGGATTTATTATTTATTTATTTATTTATTTATTTTTTTACTATCACATTCCTTGTGTGCAAAATCCATTTTGGAAGCTTTATTTTTTTATTATTATTTTGTAACTACCATATTCCTTGTGTGAAAGCGGTCCTTTCCGAACTACGAGTACATATAAATATTTTCGATCCCCTTTCTTAGAATGCCTTTGAATTTAACTTGAGCTCCGGTAAATTGCGGAGTGGAACGAAGAAAACGAACAAATTAGCCATTCTGAAGCTTTTGAATGTTTTGCAAAAGATTTGGCATGGCTGCAGCAGCTGAAAGACTGTGATACTGGTGAACAAATAATATTAAAAAACTCCGTGATAGAGCTTCAAAGCAAAGGCAATCGAAACTGCGATGAACAAAACATTTTTTCAAACCCTTGTGATATATGTAAAAGGTACTTAATTTGAAAATTAAAATTCTGGTAATTTATTCTCGTTTCTGTTTTGCTATTGCTTTATTTTTATTAAGCACTTGTTACCATAATAAGAAATATTGCATACATTTCTCCTTAATCTTAAAACTGAAGCATTCTCGATTATCCGAAAATTTCGATTTTCCGAAAGAGGGTCGGTCCCAATTACTTCGGATAATCGAAGTTCTGCAGTATATGCGATCCAAGTATATTTATATGAGTAGAATTCCGTAATCCAGAAGTTCAACTCTATAGTAAGGGGGCAAAAAAAGGAAAAATTCTTTTTATGCAAAAATCAATTAAAAAAAAATGAATATTACAATTAACATTTTGCATTTAATATTGAAATTGAAACATACTAGCAGACTACATAAGTAAACAAATGACAGCGTATAGTTAGTTTTATTTTCGTAGAGATAGGTTTATTATTATAAAGAAATAATTACACAGAAACTGTCGTGAAAATAGTAATCCGCAACAGATTCCAATTTTTAAGAAAACGTGATAGTAAGTTGGTCTGGGAGCAGAAAAAGGCTAGTCTGAGAACAGAGAGACTGTATACTTTAGGACATGTAATAGAGTGGTGAAAAGTATTAAGTGAAATAAAAACTGTTAGTGAAAGGTAGATCAGAGCGGAAGATCGTTTTTCATGCTAATGAACTCCTCTGGAGCAAATAGCAGCTTTTCATCAAAAATAAAGTTTGAAAGCTACGGTAAAGGGTGCAAGTGGAAACATGAGACTTAGTCTTTCTGTGGAATATTTATAGAATTTTATTTAAAATGGGTGTTCCAAAAATTACCAAACAGTAAAATTTCTTGAGAATTATGAAATTCAACAATTTATCACACTTTTCTTGGAGGAAGCCACCCTTTTTAGGGGTGGAATTTTGAAATATTCCGAAACACATGTTTACTTATGTTAGTTATACTATAGGCATGTTAAGTTTCAAGATTTTAATTCCATTGGTTTATGAGATAGGGGGATTTATTATTTATTTATTTATTTATTTATTTATTTATTCTTATTTTTACACTCGTTGCTCTCCTTAGGGGTCGAATTTTCAGAAATCAATGTCCAATTCATGTATTCCCCTAAGGAATACAAATATGAAATATATTCCAAATTGCAAAGCTCTGTTTCAGCAGGAAATGTGTGAAAAATGAGTAATAAGATTTGACTGCCACACACAAACATAATTATAAGTTGAGGGTGTTCTCAAATCCAAAAGGGCAACTTTCTGACATAAGTTTTAATTTATTTTTTTTTTCGAAAATGCATGAAACTAGCTGCTGGTGTTGTTCAGAAACTATGGCATCGAGCTGTTTTTTTTTTTTTTTTTTTTTTTTTCATTTTTTGCAAACGCAATAGATCATTCAGAAAATAGTGTCAAAGTGGATGTTTTGAACCGAGTTTCCGCGCGAACGGAGAATAAGCACTCAAGAGCAGGCGAAAAACGTGTTTATCACTAGATCAAAAATGCTTATAACTCAACAGGTAATGGATGGATCAAAAAATGGAAAAAACAGTTCAATTCCAAATCGGTTCCATAGCCAGGCTTTCCAATTTTATATCTCTCCGTTAAAAAATGTATTTGTAAATGTGTCAAAACGTTTTGCGCTTGTTGAGCAGAGCAGTTAAGAACAGCCTTAAAAGAAAGCATTTGTAAAAAAAAAAAAACTATTTTTAAGGCTGTTCTCAACTACAACTGCTCTGCTCAACTAGCGCAAAACGTTTTGACATATTTACAAATTCATTTTTTAGCAGAAAGATATAAAATTGGAAGGCCTGACTATGGAAGCGATTTGGAATCGAACTGTGTTTTCCCTTTTTTGATAAATAAATTACCTATTGAGTTATAAGCGATTTTGATCACTTGACAAAGACATTTTTCACCCTTCCCTGGGAGGTTATTCTTCTTTCACGCGAAAATTCGGTTTGAAACGTCCACTTTGACAATATTTTTTAAAAAATCTATTGCGTTTGCAAAAAAAAAAAAACAAAAAAAAAACAAAAAAAAAAAACAGTTCGAGTTCGTCTCTGAACAACAACACCTGCTAGTTTCATGCACTTCCGAACTAAAATAAATTAAAACTTATGTCATAAAGTTGCCCCCTTTTGGATTTGAGAACAGCCTTAAAGAAGATTTAAGGAGCATTGAGGATAGTGAACACAATGTTGTGGATTTATGGAACGATATATACAGGGCCGTAGCAAGATCTTCAGAGCCCCCCCCCCCCCAAAACATATTTTTTGGGACCCCCCTCCCCTCTAAGATTTTTGAGAAATATCTATATTTAATTTTCCACGCGAGTTCCATTTTATAACAACACTAGCGGAGTTTCGCTGGTCGGATTTTCCAAAACGAACTTCAAATTGAACGAATTTGCAGCTGGGCTGCACTGCTTTCGGCAACGTACACCCACAGAGACTATGTCCGCTCCGATCTCCAATCATACGAAACTTGAATTATTGTAATTTTTTTATTTCGATCCAGATTAAATTCAAATTTTCAACATTTCGTTCACGTTGCTACAGCAACAGATTTGACATTCTTACAACGTGAATTTAATCAAAGGACTTGCAAAATTTAACTGAGAATTCTTCCATTTAGGGGGAAAATGTCAAAAAAATCGCCGAAGAACGCGAAAGAACGCCAAAAATTGCATAAAAAAATTCGAAGTTCATAGAGATCAAACTTTACTTATATTGGGCTAAAAGATTGAAACCGGTTTTTTTTTTTTTTTTTTTTTTTTTTTTTACGAATATTAAAAAAACTACCAGAAAAGTGAAAAAAAGCTAAAAATCACATAAAAATTCTCGAAAATTTTAAAAACAGCAGAGGACAAAATTTGGCAAAAAAGTTTGAAACTGAATTCCTTTTACAAATGTTATAAACCGCTAAGTATTGCTCATAAACAAAATAAATAAATAAAAGATATGGAAATCGTTTTCGTATTTCAATTTTCTCTTCAGTTTGACAATGCCATCCGCGTGGCCCAGACAGATTTTCTTTAAGCAGAAAATATTAACTTATAACAATTTTTTTCCTGCTCGGATTGGTGCCTTTTATTAAATACAGTACAGAATATGTACAGATTTACTAATTTAAAAAAAAAAAAAATTACTTTTGGGATGTCGTTTTCATACATTCCGGTTTTCTCCAGTTTAAAATTGTCACCCAAGTTGAAATTTAAGAAGAAAAAAAAAATATCTTCGGATAGAAGTTACCTTTCTGTGGGCAACGAAGATTGGTTTCCTAGTAGATAATAATAAAGACAGATGTTTGTTTGTCCAGACTTTTTCTTTGTCTGACCAGATGTTTTTTTGTTCAGGACAAAATTTGACAGGAAGGTTACCTGTATGCCTGAAGTTATGCACCTCGAAACAGGTTTTTAAATTTTTTGATTCGAATTTTTCTCATTTAATTTTTTACGCTATTTTTTGTATTTTTTCCAGTTTCGTGCTTTTTTCCCCACATTCATAAAAGTAATCTATTTTCATCCATCTGTCCATTTTAGCCGAATATAGTAAAGTAGTCTTCTTCGATTTTTAAATATTTCGCGAATTTTTTATGTGATTTTTAACTTTTTTTTTGCGTTCCGACGTGATTTTATGACATTAGTAAAAGGCATCAGGTTTCAGTCTTTTAGCTCGATGTACTAAATTTCGTCCTTTGTGATTTTTGAATTTTGCAAGAACCTTTTTCATTTTTTAAGACCCCTGTGATTAGAAGAGATTTTATCGAACATTTGAAGAAATTTTCGTCTTTACAAAGGAAAATTTCTAGAAATTTCGATCTTTGATTCGCGACTTCTTCGTGTTATGAAGGAAAAAAGTCATGCGTAAAAGTTCAGTTTCTAATAGAGAATGAGCAAATCAAATCAAAGCTTTTTTGTGTGTGTGTTTGAACGAAAGAAAAAGTTAAGGAAAAAAATCCTTCAATTCACTGATTTTTTATTTATTTATTTATTTTTGAAGAGAGAGAGTGTGTAAAAGGAACCCAGTTTCAATCTTTTATCCCAATATAGTAAAATTTTTCCATCTGCGGAACGGATTTTTGACATCCCTAAAAGGGATCAGGTTTCCGTCTTTTAGCTCAATATAGAAAATATATCCAAAGAAATTTCTGAATTTTATACAAACATTTTATGTTATTTTTAGCGTATTTTTGTCTTTCACGGCGATTTTTTAACATTCCAGTTTCATTCTTTTGGCTCGATATAATCATTTTTCTCTCAGCGATTTTTGAATTTTTGCCCAATTTTTTATAAGATTTTTACACATTTTTTTTTTCACGCTTTGCGGAGTTTTTTTTTTGACAATTTTTTTCTGAAACCGAAGAATTATCCTGTAGATTTTGCTGCTGTCATAATTAAGCTGATGTGGAAAAATAACAAATTTGTTCCTGTAGCAACATGAGCTACGATGCTGGAAAATTTCACTTTTATCTGGACACTATCACTTTTATCGAAAAAAAAAAAAAAAAATACAATAATTCAATGACTGTTTGATTCAAAATCGGAGCAGGAATATCCGGAACAGGTTTACGCTGCGGAAGGCAGTGAAGGCCCCCAATGGAGAACTCCAAAAAATAGGTTCTTTTTTTTAAAAAAGCAATCAGCGAAGCGGGCGAAGCTCTGCTAGTAGATTAAATAAATGCACAATATAATTTATGTATAGTTAACATAAGTAATTTATCGAGAGAAGAGAAATGAAATATTAAAAACGAAACAGGTCGAACATAAGGGGATAGGGAGCATATGCAATGCATATAGATGCCAGTTTATTGGGGTCCCCAACGAGATTAAGAAGCTTATATTTTTTGAACATTTGAAAAAAAAAAATGAGGCTTAAAAGTTTTGAATCTTGAGTTCCAAATTTTACTCACTTTTAAGAGCAACCCCCAAAAAGAAAATTTATAAAGTATTTGGAGCCTGCAAAATTTCTTTCATCTGGGCTGATTTTAAAAAGAATGGTAGCTATAGAAAAAAGGGATGTCTGTTTTGGTTAAAAGAAGTAATAGAATTAAGAAAGTTTTTAACCTTATTTGGGCCCCGAACGAGATTAAAAAGCATATTTTAAAAACATTTGAATAATAAAAATTGGGCCTAAAAGTTTTGAATCTTAAGTTCCAACTTTTCCTCACTTTTATAGGGGGCCCTAAAAAAGTCAATTAAAAAAGTATTTAGAGCCTGCAAATTTTCTTTCATCTGGGCAACTTTAAAAAGAATCGTGACTGTAGAGAAGGAAGTAATGGTATTAAGGAAGTTTTGAAACTTATTGGGGCCCCCAATGAGATTAAAAAGCATATTTTTAAAACATTTGAATAAAAAGATGGGACCTAAAAGTTTTGAATCTTAGGCTCCAACTTTTCCTCACATTTATAGGGGGCCCTAAAAAAGACAATTCAAAAGAATTTGAGACTGCAAAATTTCTTTCATCTGGGAACCTTTAAAGAAAATGCTGGCTATAGAAAGAAAGCACATTTGTTTGAAGGAACTAATAGTATTAAGGAAGTTTTGAAACTTATTGGGGCTAACAACGAGTTTAAAAAGCATG
Source organism: Maratus speciosus (assembly GCA_963932465.1). Lineage (NCBI taxonomy): Eukaryota > Metazoa > Arthropoda > Arachnida > Araneae > Salticidae > Maratus > Maratus speciosus. Next base: position 508,888,186 of record OZ010793.1, on the reverse strand, counting down.
TTTTTAAACATTTGAATAAAAAAACGAGGCCTAAAAGTTTTTAATCTTGGGCTCCAACTTTTTCTCCCTTTTATAGGGGGCCCTAAAAAGACAATTCAAAAAGAATTTAGAGCCTGCAAAATTTCTTTCATCTAGGAACCTTTAAAGAGAATACTGGCTATAGAAAGAAAGCGCATATTTGTTTTGGTCAAAAGAAGTAATAGTATTAAGAAAGCTTTGAACCTTGTTGGGGCCCCCAACGAGATTAAAAAGCATATTTTTAAAACATTTGAATAACAAAAAGGGGGTCTAAAAGTTTTGAATCTTGAGTTGCAACTTTTCCTCACTTTTATTGGGGGCCCCCAAAAAGACAATTTAAAAAGTATTAAGAGCGTGCGAAATTTCTTTCATCTGGGTACCTTTAAATAGAATAATGACTATAGAAAGGAAGCACATTTGGTTGAAGGAAGTAATAGTATAACGAAGTTTTGAAACATATTGGGTCACTCAGTGAGATTAAAAAGCATATTTTTTAAAAATTTTAATAAAAAAATCTGCTTAAAAGTTTTGAATCTTGGGCTCCAACTTTTCCGCACTTTTATAGGGGGCCTTAAAATAAACAATTCAAAAAGAATTTAGAGCCTGCAAAATTTCTTTCATCTGGGCCCCTTTAAAAAGAATGGTTGTTCTAGAAAAAAAGCGCATATCTCTTTTGGTTGGAGGAAGTAATAGTATTAAAGAAGTTTTGAACATTTGGTTTCACCTTTTTTGCCCATTGATAGGCGCACCCCCAAAATACTAAAATGCCACTTTATTTTTTAACAGCCTTCAAAAACTTTTTTAAAGATTGGTGGATATAGAAGAAAAGCGCATATCTGTTTTCTATTTCTAAATCTGATCAAGATCTTTGGCAAAAAAAATGAATTTCGATAAAACAAAATAAGATGCTATTAAAAATACATAAAAAGATAATTTTAAAAGTAAAAAAAAAACATTTGGCTGAAAGGTACAATAGCTCACTACTGGGCCCCTGGCTTTGCTGAGCCCCCCCCCCCCCAAATGGGGGGTATGGGGGCGGTCGCTACGGCCCTGGATATATACTCACTACCTTTGGAGTTTTTTATTTCATTAGTGTGAAAATAAATTAATAAAAGAGACATTTCTCGAAATGGTAGAATGGTTTAAAAATAAAGGAGTATATATTTTATCAATAGAAGTTTCTCAAACAAACCAAATAAAGTAAGCTGTTGCAACAATAAATGTTTCCCTGGCACAGATATGTTTATTTATATGTTTGGCAATTTTTCTGCTCCCTGAGATAAGGCAATAAGATAACTTCATTCCTAGTTTCTTTTTTAAATAAACAGTACTTTTTAAATATCGAATATAAATTTTCTATGCAATTTATATTCACAAAAGATATGGTACTTTTCGGTTAGCCGAGCGCCAGTGTTATATATACATATATATTTACATACACATATATGTACATATATATATACTACATATGTCTGTATGTATATATATATATATATGTGTGTGTGTGTGTGTGTGTGTGTGTGTACATATATGTGTATATATATATATATATATCACTGGCGCCCGGCTAACCGAAAAGTACCAAAGATATATTAATTAATTCTGAAAACTAATTAAAAGAGGACTATGAATAAAATTTAAAAAGTTAGTACTTCTAATTTAAATTCTGTATGAGTTGTATTATATTCTGAACTCATTAAGAATTTTTTTCTATTAGTTTTGTATCAAAGAAGAAAATATTCAAAAACAGATATGCAATATTATGGACATATGACGGTACATGGGAAATACGGTGTAAATGGAAATTAAAATGTAACAAAAATGGTGCTGCCATCTGTAGGAATAAATGAAAATTAAACCTAGTTAAAATATCCACAAATAGAGGGCAGCACTAAAGACTTCTAAACTCCGCAAGTACAGTATAAGGCAGTGGTTCCCAACGTGGGGCGTAAGCCCCCCCGGGGGGACATTTGACCTTCTAGGGGGGACAATTGCAAATTTCTTACTTACTCATGCACTATAAGTTTCTTTTTTTTTGGGATAAGTAGTGTTGTAGGCTAAAAATAAATGGAATACAAGCAAAATTTAATAAATCAGTTTTTTATTGAATTTTTAAAATGTTCTGTATCGAAATTTTAAAATAGATTTAACACCAGAATAATTATGTGAATAACTTCTGAAAATATTTTGATATCTTTTAAAGTATTAAAACTCACTATAATTTTTCTGGTGGAGAATTTTAAAATTTTGCGTAACTTTTCCATTATTTATTAAATGAGTTTTCTACTTCTATTCGCTAATACAATTATCGATATTGGGAAAGGGAAAACAGAGAATGTGGTACGCGAAATAATGGCTACTTAATTTGATAAAGATGCGAATATTAAAATACTTCTTGTGTATTGTGTTATTCATATAAAGAAAAGTCAGTGTCCAAAGCTTTTCCGCCAACTCTTAATAAGTTACAAGAATGCATTATAAAATGTATGAATTTATCAGTTTTAACGTTAAATGTAAGTGTTTATTTAAGTTACTTGGGAAGATAAAAATGCAGACTGTATAACACTTTTCTTTAACATTGAGTTAAATTGGAGAAGTACAACATAACTGGTTTTGGCATGTAGGCAAAGATGTATAATCTCATTGCATTTAAAAATTATGTTAAAAACACATTTGTGGTAGAAGATTCACCTCTTTGATAAGTTAAAAAATATGAAATGAATAGATTTTATTAAGGCTCTAATACACTTCCACCGTGTGAATAGAGTTCATTTTTAAAGAATGAGAGGCTTAATTTACAGATTTAGGGGGGGGGGGGGGACATAGTGACTTTACGGATGCTTTGGTGGGGCGTCGCCAGTAGAAGGTTGGGAACCACTGGTCTAAGGCGAAATCGATCGGGACCGAGAAAATTTTCCGTAGTAGAGAATATTCCGCCTTAGACAAATTTTACTCTATGTCTATTGATTCGCAGGGACTTGAAAATCTTTCCGAGTTAGAGAGATTTCCGTTTTACACAGAGTCCGCCTTGCAGAGAGTTTACTGTATTTATTTTGTAATAATGAAATTTTATTATAATGGAATTGCATTTTGTTTATAAAAATTTCACAGAAGTATGTTAAAAATATTTTACAGTGAAATTTTTGCTCCATCGGATTTCATTGTAATGATACTTTTAAATATGTTTAAAAACTTGCAGTTATTCGTAAATTCCGCCTCAAAAATAATTTCCTCTATGATAAAGAATATCCTTCAAGAATTTAATAATAATAATCATCCGAATATCTCATAAATAATAGAATGCTCATATTTACTTAGATTTAAGTATTCTAATATAAATATTTATTTGATAGACAATTATATGATTCATATTTTTTATGATTGCATAAATTAGTTTCTTAATTTATTTGAATTTACACTGGGTTTTCTCAACAAATGACGAGCCAGAATTCATGGTATTGCCACACCTCAGTAACTTCTAAATAATTCAAAACTTTCTGATAAAATAAGCTATTGTAAAAACACACAGGCGCTATGCTTTAAATATATCATTATTACATTTTTATCGTAAGTCAAAAAATGAGTTCAATCGTAAATGGAAATTCGGTGCGTTATTATTTATATAGAACCAAAAGTCAGCCCTGATTTGTGTAAAGCACCGTCTCCCACCAGTCACCGAAGTGAAGCAGCTTGGATACAATAATATAATATTGAGGTCGGAAGAATTTCTTTGTAATAACTTATAAATTTGCAACTAGGAGAAAATGATTTTAAGAATGTAATAGCTATTTTTTCCCCCTTTAATTCTTTTTGTTGAAATTCACTGCCATTTCTTATTTTTGTCAAATTCTTCTCTTCTGTAATATTTAAGTTTCATGACGCGCATGGACACGGCATTTAAATAAATTTCTTTTGAATTCTGAGAAGCTGTAATCAATTATTAGCGGACGAATGTATTATTTAAAATTTGTGTACCATAAATGAGAAGACGCTAAAATTTGTTCTATAAGATTTTTATCTCGCTGTCGTTTTCATCTAGTTCCGGTAATTATACTGCATTTCCTATATAATGCTTTTCATTCCGAGCGAATAATTTTTTCTCTTCATTAATTTTAACACAATTATTCGAATTGGTAAATAAATAACACGAATTGAAATTTTTCAACAGAGTGAAAAAGTGTCCACAGAAAGATTCGAACCAGAGACCTTTTGGCTTGAGCTATCCTGGACAATTCTGGCAGAATCAGGATGAATTGTGTCAGTCAGATTTGTCCAGGATAGCTCAGATGGCAGAGTATTGGCAACTTACACCAAAACTACAGGGCCGAAACTAGCCTTTTTTGCACCCGGGGTAAACATGGATTTTGGCGCCCCCCTCATCCGCAAAGTATATTTACAAAGAGAATTTTACTAATTTTCTAATAGTCGACTTATTTTAAAATTTAAAATATGTAATCATAAAATAAATAATATTGAACTACGTAATCTACAAAGGCAGATCCAAGGGGGATGTCGCGGGGGTCATGACTCCCCTCTGAACACCAACAAAAATAGTCTAAAGATCATTTTTTAAATGAAATATACAGTAGAGTCCCGCTTAACCGAGTTTCCGCTTTAACCGAGTTATTTTCTTCTGATGGACTAATGGCTTCCATTATTATGAAACAGCCTTTATAAATGAAGTGTTAGGTGAAGATGAAAGAGCAGTCGTAAAAGTTATAACTCTGATTTTCTGGTCAGAATGGGGGAAAAAATGGCCATAATTTTTTTTGCAAAAAAAAAAAAAAAAAAAAAAATTACGACTGCTCTTTCTTTATTAAACATTATTAAACTTTATTAAACTTTCTTTATTATAACACTTTATTTATACAGGCTGTTTCATAATAATGGAAGCCATCAGTCCATCAGAAGAAAATGATCCATTCCAAATGTATAATCTTTCATTTGGCGCCCCTTCTTTCTGGCGCCCGAGGCACATGCCCCCCTCCCCCCTTTAGTTTCGGCCTTGCAAAAGTACACCAAATGTTCCTTGTTCATAGCCTGGCCTAGAGACTTTTCACTCAGCTAGAAAATTACAATTCGTGTAACTTATTTATCAATTCAAATAACTGTGTTAAAATTAATGAAGTGTAATTATGTATCCAACGTTTCTAGGAGTTCCATTACCTGCGATTTATTCATTCTGTTGAGCTGATTCAGATATCAGACCAAAAGTCATAATCAACAAGGTTCTCTGGGTGAATTGTGTTTGCCAGATTTGTCTAGGACAGCTCAGTTGGAAGAGCATTGGCAGCTTAAGCTAAAAGTTGGTTGGAATTTAGCTTTAAACTCGTTGGAATTCTTGCCTGGACTGGGTAAAAACTATACTAGACTTTGTCGTACAATATTAAATTTTTTATTATTGCTTTTGCAGTTTAACAAACGCTTTGTATTTCTGTAAAACATAAATAAATACAGTCAAACCTCTCTTTAAGGGCCACCTGCCATTCCATTGAAAATTGGTCCTTAAGAGGGGTGGCCCTTGAATAGGAGTGACCAAAGTTTTCATTTCTCTTTCTTTTTATACCGCGATTTTTAAAATCTGCATATACTTTCAGTAAGTTCTCTTTGTTTTTAACAATATTGTTTATCTTATTCTTGCTACAATTAAACTGCGAAGCCAATTTTCTTGCAGATGTTCCTTGAACATGACAATTAAGAACTTTGTTTTTGTCATTCAAATCTAAATGAACTCTTTGGCTTGATTAGGCGCAATAATTTTAGATTTTATATAAGCTTGAGCATAAAATTTCTAGAGTAAAAATTGTGCTTCAATATGCATTCACAGTTTTAGTAAATGTGGAATCAGTTTTTCAAGATAACCTGTTATCCTTTGTGTGCCCACAACAAAGGTTCAAGATTCCCCTCCAACTCAACCCCTACAGTTTGAAAGGTCAAACAAAGTGTAAGGAGCACCTATTTATCTCACTTGTGGAAAAGTTTGTGGCACTTCATTGAGTTACTATATCCTCCCCATCTCCCCCTAACTTCTTTATTTCAAGTGCATTTGTTTGCTGAACTCTTTACTTTATTTTTTTTTTTTTTTTGTTCATGAATTCAATACACCTGTTTTGGATTTAAGGCACATGCGAAAAAAAAGGCCTTTATGAAGGGTAGGTGCTGCCTTTAATAGGAGTAAATTTAACATTATGTCTATGGGAAAAATTTTCTTTCCTAAAAATATTGGTCCTTAATAGAGGTGGCCCTTGAATAGGGGTGGTCTTTAAAAGAAGTTTCACTGTAAGTGCCAAAATACCTGTTAGTCTCAATTAAATACAGGATTATTAATCTACGATTAAACTTCGGTTAATTCTCTTCATTTCAAATCTTTCTGGCGCGCCCTTCGATGTGTGCACTTAGTATGTATTTATATCTGACCAAATTTTGTAGGCTGTAGAAAATTTTATATTAAATTCTAATATCGTAAGATATTTATTAGCGCACAAACTTAGAAATACAAGAAATTAAACTGACAAAATACATATATTTGCGATTATGCCATCAGGCTACATAACCAGAACTCAATTTATCAGCATAATTGAATGTCATTTTACATGAATTAAACTAATTCGCATCTTTGCAATATAAAAATATACACTGAGTGAAAAATTTAGTTGGAGAATAATTTTTTTCCTAAAATATGAACTTTATTTGAATATGTGAGCCCATTTTCATGTTTTTACTTCATACTTGTATTATTCAAACACTGAAACAAATTTGCAAGAAATGCAACTTTATGACACTGAAACTCACAAGAAAGTAAACTGTAGTGTTGCATTTTAAAGTAATGATATCTCTGCTATCTAGTAAAATTTCGGCAGAACGGTACTGAAATGTGTTACCGCATATCTGGAGTCCTGTTACGTCATAATAATGTGCCGCCACACACCCGGGGCCGTCCGTACACTGTTACAAAGTGACCTTTTCTTGCAGACATTGATCGCATATGATATTCGAAAGCCCAAATTTATGTTCCAATACGACTTGTTACATATTTTTAGTAAATGTTAGAAAGTGTTAATTTGATAAATTTTTAATAAAAAAAAATGTCAAATTTTAATCCTTTTAAACAAAAAAGTATCTTAAAAAAAAAAAAAAAAAGATTGATGAAAACACACGTTTTTTTCCCCTTTTTTTTTACGTGGACTTTCATTCAATCAATCGCCGCTAATTGCCAAGTCTCATCTGAATGTAGGTAATTCCAACTTCTAAAATTGAAAATTCTAAAATTTCAAAAACACCGCACAGTTATCAAAACCCAAATAATTAAATAATAATACTAATAATAAGAAGAAGCACAGAATGCTGCTCACAAGGAAGGAAAAAAAAAAACTGTATAAAAATTTAAACTTGCATGATATATATATATTTTTAAATCAATTTCTCATTTTTGGTTTTCAGCTGTATTTTAGTTTTCTTCAATAACGGGGCTAGACGGTATGTAAGCCAAAAAATATATATGGTTTCTCTTTCTGTGGTACTTATAGAATAGTTCTACATAGATGGCAAACCTTGGGAAAATACGTACAATTTTCACCGACGACGTCGTGGAAATTCGTCATGGCGGCACACAGTGGGCAACAGAGAAGGGGATAGAGCCGGTATTAGTAACACCATATCGACCGATGCACCGGTGCTCGGCTCTCGTAAAAGGCCCGTGCGTGATGCATTCCTTTTCTTCCTTTCTTTTAAAGCATTCTTTTCTTCTGCCACTAACTGATCGCCAATCCGTAATGTATGCAACCATAGAAAGAATCAAGATTTCCCGTCATGCATCGCTGTCTTGAATTCTATTTTTTGATTGGCATGCAGTATCTATGTTCGATTAGTAGAATATATGCTCTCAACACTGTCTGAAAACATACAAACACAACACACATCTATAAAACGTACATTATTTATGGAGCCTTGAGCTCGCAATAAAGAGTAGTGAAACATTTTTCTTCAGATTACGGGTTAATTAATCCCTTAACGGTCGCATTAAATTACGGTTTAAAAATTCAAATTGCTTATTGTTACCATTTTTTTGAAAAAGAAATATTCACTTTATTTAATGACAGGTAAAGTGATACCATAATAAAGCCAACTACACTATTTTATAAAACTGGTGGGAATCAAACAATCTGAATAAAAGACACAGCCCGTGAATATCACGGGAGCGAGAATTAAGGGGTTAATTGGACTCGGGGGGAAGGATAAAAGTTTATCAGGATTTAAAAAAAAAAATTTTAAATCTCAAAAAAAGAAAGTATTGAACTATTTTCTTAAAAGTGGTAGGTAAAATGAGTTAATAAAATGTGTAAATAAAAAGAGTTTCGAGTGATTTAATACACTGGTTATCAAAAATTAAGGAAAAGTCACGAAATGCTAATTTTCAAATACGCGAACACTCAAAAGGAAATAATATAATTCAAGTAATTACTATCTCTACAACCCAGCTAGTCCATATAACATCTCATTCACATGGTCACAAATGTCACAGTCACTACGGTGAAGCAAAAAAATGGGAAATTCCATACATCTCATTATGAGTCTCAAATGATCACTATATGCAACTCCACTGAGATGTCACTGTGACTGCTGCTTTGGGGCGAGTCACCATGTGACTTTACAATGTAGTTGCATTGTGACTCTCATGTGACTGTCATTTGTAGACTCAGTTTCAAAGTCATCGTGAACGCTGCATTGTGATAAGTTACCAAATAATGTCACATTAAAGTCACATGATGACTTTCAGGTGACAGAGAGACTACTGTGAAGTCACCATTGTGCTCTTTTGGGAAAAGTCTCCATGTGACTATAATATGATATTATTTCGTGACTTATCATAATGCAACGTTCATGATGACTATGAAATTGAGTCTCAAAATGACAGTCACACGAGAGTCACAATTTAACTACATTGTAAAGTCACCTGGTGATTTGTCACAAAGCAGCAGTCACATTGACTTCTCAGTGGAGTCACATATAGTGATCATTTGAGACTCATAATGAGATGTATGGAATTTCCTATTTTTTTGCTTCACCGTAGTGACTGTGACACTTGTGACCATGTGTGACATGAATGAGATGTTATATGGGCTAGCTGTGTTGTAGAGATAGTAATTACTCGAATTATATTATTTCCTTTTGAGTGTTCGCGTATTTGAAAATTAGCATTTTGTGACTTTTCCTTAATTTTTGATAACCAGTGTATATCGGATAAATAATTTCAGAAAATGTGATTAAAGTTTTTAGATACTTTATCTAATCTACTCAACCTAATTTTTTAATAATAAACATTATTAGTAACATTCAACTAGAAAAAATTCCTTTTTTACGATCGGCAAATATTTGTTTCAGATTGCAACTACACTGCTAGATGGCGATATCGTTCATATTTAATCTGAACTTTATCAATAACTTCGAAATCCTTATCATCACTTTGACGTGAAGGCATAAATTATGAAAAAGAAAGTTTTCATTGGTCGGATATTAAAGTCGACAAACTCGTGAAAAAAAGGGAAAATTTTGCTCTCCCTCAATACATGTACTTCTTCAAGAAAATCATGTCAAGAGGCGGATAAAAAGAAATCAGTTTAATAATCAGTTTTCAGTGATTATGCAACGTTATAATAATTGAAAGATAGGTTGCTAAATATGTATTGGCTTGATTTTTTTTTTTTTTTTTTTGAAAAAAACTATCTATCCTAAAACAAAACTTTCTGAAAATGTTCTTTCATAATTCAACGGTTTCAGACTGCAGGTTTACATGTTAAAGGAAACATTACAAAAGAATTTTAAGAAATTGTTTTTCGTAGATTTTATCAATAATTTAAAAATTCTTATTACCACTTTTCAGGATTGTTTGGTTTAAACCACGCTGGTTTGAACCGTGGTTTAAACCATGGTTTAAACCAAATGGTTTAAAAAAAAAACCATGCTGGTTTTTTTTCATCTGTTTTTTTTTTTACTTTTCCCCTAACGTTTTCATTTATTTTACACATTATTGAAAAATGCAAAATCCAAGTTATGCAGAAGCTACAAGAAAAGCTTTAGAAAAATGATGAATTAATAAATTTGTAAAGTGACCAACATTTTTAATCAAACTTTTCTTATAAGCTTTAAATCTACATGGCAGACTAATTTTTTTTAAGTTAGCTGAGAAGAAAAAAAACAAGTAGTTAGTTTTCTTTCTTCTTCTTTTTTTTTAAATCCTTTTATTTTTTAAAAAAAAGCCAAAATGGCAGATTTGAGCTAAAAATACACTTTTACTACTTGATTAGTTAAGATTTAGTAAGGATTACATTATGCCTCAATGATAACATAATTATAAGCAATTTTCTCCATTGGTTACTCTTTGTTCTGTATGCTAATGAATGATTGGCTGCGAGTTTTTTCTGCTGTATCATGGTTATTGGGTTTAGTAAGCCTTTGTTTTTGTTGCATTTCTACATTGGGATTGGGGTTTTGCATTATGATTCTATTCTGTTACCAGCAGGGTTGACACGGTTTAAATCAATTGGTTAACCAACTAGTTTTTTAGAAAAAAATCTAATATAATATTTTCTCATTTTTGTAATTTAAGTGTGTCAAATTGTTGGATATAAATAATTTCTACTTTTAAGAGTCTTATACCAGCCGTGAGACATAGTGAGTCAGGCTATATTTGTATGCATGTAGAATGCAAATTACATGTGTTGATGAACATATCTGAAGCTCTAATGAGAAAATTTAAAACATGTGAATTTAGCAAAGATAAAATAGATTAAAAATATTTTCCTTTGAGAAAAAGCAGATTACTTACAATTAATAACATAAAATGACCTTTAAGATTTCAGTTAAGCTGTAAAAGAAATTTTTTTTTATTATAAAGATTATCTTTTAAGGCTGTTTTCAACTGCTCTACTCAACAAGTGCAAAACTCTTTGGCACATTTATAAATTCATTTTTTAACGGAAAGATATAAAATCAGGAGGCCTGACTATGGAAGCGATTTGGAATCGAACTGTGTTTTCATTTTTGATTAAAAATTACCTGTTGAGTTATAAGCAATTTTGATAATGTGACAACGATGTTTTTAACCTTCCTTGAGTGATTATTCTTCTTTCGCGCGGAAATTCAGTTAAAAACGCCCACTTTGATAATATTTTCTGAAAGATCTATTGTGTTTGAAAAAAAAAAAACGGAAAACACAGTTCTATTACATAGTTTCTGAACAACAGCATCTGCTAGTTTCATGTATTTCCGAACAAAAATAAATTAAAACTTATGTCATAAAGTTGCTCTTTCGGATTTGAGAACAGCCTTAAGAATAAAAAAGAAACTCAAGATATGGAGTCGAATAAGAGGACATTGAAAAATTGTGTGCTAGAGAAGCACATGTTTACTTTTAACTAAAACATGCAATAAGATATATTTAAATCGTCTATTGCATAATCGAATCTACTATTTAGATCTGACAAAAAAATGGGGAAAAATCGAGATAAGGTTCGCTTGAGACATAATAGAAAAAAGTCTCATAAAAATGCCTAAAAAGATATATTATTAATTTTTTGTTTAGACATTTAAAAGTAATATGTATTATAACATAGCTTAGAAAAAAAGCCTGTGTATTAAGTCTGATGGCTGTTTAAATGTTTTAGTGGATGACAACGTTTATAAATCTACTTTCCATTTTAAGATCAATGTTTTCAGTAGTCTAAAAAGCTGGTAAATAGGCATTTCTGTTTATTTAACTGTTGCCTTTTTTTTTTTTTTTTTTACCTGGCAGTTTCTCAGAAGTGTCAAATGGCAATACACAATATAATTCTTGACACGTGTAAAGACTCTACTGCTAAATTCAAATCATTCCAGGAATTCTTTATAAAAAAACTTTACTTTCAATAAAATATAATTGTTCAGGTAGTGTTCTAACAGAAAAATCAGATATCTCAGATTGCAAATATTTCAAAGAAATTACTTTGAATAGCCTTGGGAAAGTATATTACATTTATGAAACTACACCATATATTTATTTATAGTACTAGTAATCAAAAGATTGTTTATTAAGATTTTCGAGGTATCAATGTCTCACTATGTTGAGCATTTTATTCATGGAACATAATAGCTTTTACGAAAATGTTTAAATTCTAAACGATTTCAATTTTCTACATAATTGATTGTAATTATATAATTTAAATTATTTTTAAATGAATTTATATTACTTATATATCCAACATTGTTTATTTTTATCAATAAATATGCATGTATATGTAATAGGAAAATATATTTTTAAAAACCCGGTTTAAACCAAAAAAACCTGGTTTAAACCAAACAAACCCGGTTTTTTGGTTTTTTTGAAAAAAAAAAACCGGTTTTTTTTACCAACCCTGCTACTTTTACATGAAGGTATAAATTATGAGAAAGGGAAGTTTTCATTGATTAGATATTAGTCTTTAAGTTAGTGAAAAGTAAAGAAAAGGGAACTTAAGGCTCTGCTCAACAAGCGCAAAACGTTTTGACACATTTACAAATACATTTTTTAACGGAGAGATATAAAATTGGAAAGCCTGACCACGGAACCGATTTAGAATTGAACTGTTTTTTCCATTTTTTGATCAATCAATTACCAGAGTTATAAGCATTTTTGATCACGTGATAAACACGTTTTTAGCCCGCTCGTGAGTGTTTATTCTCCGTTCGCGCGGAAATTCGGTTCAAGACATCCCAAAAATATGCCCCGAAAAACAAGAGATAAAAGCATTAAAACACAAAACAAGCATTATAGAGCCTTTATTTTGTGCACTTCATTACCATACATCAATGCAGCGTCATTCGTCACTCGAACCACATTCTTTGAAACAGTACTCAATTTCAATCCACGTTATCCCTTCCATTTATTGTGTAATAGACTGGATTTTATGAACATTCTTTGAATCATGATTGTATATGGCTGAGAAGTGCACGAAGTAAATGTTCTGTAAAGTTATGGGATGAAATAAAAATACTGTAGAACTTGAAACAGTGGTTTCCAACCTATTTTGCCCTCGCCGCACCAAAACATCTCTAAAATGATGATGTTCCCCTCACTCTATGCTAAGGCCGGCAAACCTTTTCACATCTGTGTGCCAAAATTTTCCAAAGATAAATTTTACGTGATATTGACGTGCCAAAAAAAAAAAAAAAAAAAAAAAAAAAAATGGATCAAATAATAATGAATCAAAATTAATTTAAATTTTGTTTTTAGCATTAAAAAAATATGGGTAATATTTGATGTTATACTTTAGACATTTATTTGGAAAATATTATTTCTATTGTCTCATCTCAGATGCCAAAAAATTTATATCAGCTTCGTGCTTAGTTATATTTAAGAGAATGCATGGTGAATTGAACTCATTTGACAAGATGTTTTAACTTGAATTTTTCATATTATTTATTTCCGAAACGAATGCCTCGTAGAAAAAAAATGTCAAAATAGAAAGCGCCAGAATCTAAGCTTTTAGTGCCTGGAATTGAATTGAATTCCAAGTTGTTATAATTTTACCATCGGCATTTTTGCTTATAACAGACTTTTAATCTTTCTTTTGCGAAAATCTCCTAATTATCTTTTATTCTTAAAATTTTGTGAGCTAATGTATTGTACTAGATTGGGATAAATCAAGTTATATTTCGGTTTCTTCAATCTGTATGACAATGGCAACCAATCGAACGAATCGAATTCAGATAAACAGATACAACATCTAGATTAATTAATGCATTTTGTGAAATTCTGCTACATTTTGATGTAGAGCCTGAATCTATTCCATGCCAAACATAATCTGCAGCGTGTCATTGGTTCGCCGTCACTGCTCTATGTCATATATTTCTTATAAAAAAAATTAAAAAATAAACTGTTATTCACATGGGGGAAGTCTAATAGCCTAAGAGCTAGCAACGTTTTCGTCACCTGATTTTATCAAGGCTCATTTTTCTATATGTTCTTCCGATTTATGGTGTAGTATGTTTGCGGGCGGTCTGGCAATCAGGAGACGTTGCGTTTACCTGCGGGCGAAGGAGTTATGCAGGTCAAAAAATTTCAAAATTACGTCCTTTTAGCATGATTTTTGTTCATAACATCTGTTTCTACTAACTATTTGTGATATTAATCCATTATTATCAGACGTTACCAATGTCGCTAAGACCCTGCCAGATCCACATTTATAGGTAACATATTATTCTTTGGTTAACAGAGAACCTATAATTAATTTTCCAGACACAAATTCGGTTGCAAAGTTAATGCCGGATGGCTTTAAATATGGTAACGAAAGTGTCTGTTTCAAGAGTATTTTATAGTTTAAAAATTATAAGTCATCTTTACGTCATTTTATCAAGCTTAAAAATAACAAGATATTACACTTTGGCTAACAGAAAACCTATAATTAATTTGCCAGACACAAAATCGGTTGCAAAGTTAATGCCAGACGGCTTTAAATATGGCAACGAAAGTTCCTGTTTCAAGAGTGTTTTATAGTTTAAAAATTATAAGTCATCTTTACGTCATTTTATCAAGCTTAAAAATAACAAGATATTACTCTTTGGCTAGCAGACAAACTATAATTTGCCAGACACATAATCGGTTGCAAAGTTAATGCCAGACGGCTTTAAATATGGCAACGAAAGTGCTTGTTTCAAGAAATGGCATCTTTTGTAGGGATTTGTCTTCATTTAATGACAGTCAACCCTTAATTGTTACCATAGCAACAATCGTTTCTTTGTAAATAAATAAATAAATAAATAAATAAATAAATATATAGTGTATGTCGGAAAAAAATGTTTAATTTTGTGTAATTAATGTAAATTTATGTATTTGTAATTTTTAAACTATAAAATACTCTTGAAACAGGCACTTTCGTTGCCATATTTAAAGCCGTCTGGCATTAACTTTGCAACCGAATTTGTGTCTGGAAAATTAATTAGGTTTTCTGCTAGCCTAAGTTTAATATCTTGTTATTTTTAAACGTGATAAAATGACATAAAGATGACTTACAATTTTTAAACTGTAAAACACTTCTGAAACAGGCACTTTCGTTGCCATATTTAAAGCTGTCTGGCATTAACTTTCCAACCGAATTTGTGTCTGGAAAATTAATTATAGGTTGTCTGTTAACCAAAGAATAATATGTTACCTATAAATGTGGATCTGGCAGGGTCTTAGCGACATTGGTAACGTCTGGTAATAATGGATTAATATCACAAATAGTTAGTAGAAACAGATGTCATAAACAAAAATCATGCTAAAAGGACGTAATTTTGAAGTTTTTTGACCTGCATAACCCCTTCTCCCGAAGGTAAACGCAACGTCTCCCGACTGCCAGACCGCCCGCAAACGTACTACACCATAAATCGGAAAAACATATAGAAAAATAAGCCTTGATAAAATGACGTGTTTTTTGACGGTGACTTAGACTATAAATGGGGCATTAACAATGGCAAGTCACTTTACACATTTAACAGGTAAAGTTATTGTCACACGCCTGTTTTTAACATAACTCTATAAATGAAACAAAGCCCCTCATTTTCAAATATATCTAGAAGAATTTTATTATTTTCATACTACTTTACCTCATTGTGAAACAAAAGTATTTTATTGTATATTTTATTGGATACTGAGATTGGTCTTTGAATAACACAACTAGAGATCGATGGAATATTCGGTTTCATTTTCATTTTCGGCGCAAAATAGTCATTATAGTTGAAAATATTTCAGAACTTTAAAAATAAGGAAACCGTACAATGTTTCATTGCACTCTTTTTAACCATTAACCGGAATCGCTAAATTAATCCACATTACTGGAATCTTGGGTCCAAATGGACCCTTTAATTAAAATCCAAGTTATTTTCTAATATATATGAAATTACCACTTAGATGGGTTATAAGTGCATTGAAAAAAGTTTCATGTACTATATAAATCAACTTCTATTCATATATATCTTGAAATTATACATTCTCGTTGTCCGGTCAAAATGGACCCACGATTCCGGTTAAGGGTTAATAGCGGTTATAACAAGAAGCGTGAATATTTTCTTGGTGTAAATTACGAAATCAATTTTTCTTTTCATTTGAACATGAAAACACATCGCATATCAACTAAATTTTAAGTAAACAACAAATACACAGTCCTGCAAAATAATACTTTTTAATTTTTTTTCTCCAGCATTTCTCGCATTTTTCGATGCGCTTAAAATATGACGAGTTTTTTTTTCTTTTATCATGTAAGATTTTTCACGTAAGATTAAAATATAAATAAAACACAAATTTAAAACGTGTAATCGAATTTCGCGCTTAAACGGCTGAAATGAACGGAATCAAAAAGGATGATTATAAATAGCGAAATTTGACGATTTCTTCGGCTGTTAAATCCTGACGCGAAACCAATATGAAAATATTGCTTTTAATACATTTTAAAACATTACTTGAACGCCTTATTGTTGTTTTTCATATGATTTTTAGTATTGTTAATGGGCATTCTAAAAAAATATATATTACATATAAAAAATATATTAAATATAAAAATCTATTAGAGTTATCAATTAAAGAAAAAAAATAGAATCATGCGAGGCTTTCTCACCGCAATCTTTGAGTTATTTGTATACGTTTTTTCATTAAGTGCAGTTTCTTTTTTTTTTGTAAATCAAACAACACGTTTTAATGATGCATAAGTATACTACATCAAAAGCCGCTTGCACAACCTTTCCAAAAATACCTCATTTATTGCTGCGTCTGTGGTATGTGCAGAGAAAAAAAAATGAGATCAGAAATAATATACGTGATGGTTTTCACTTATATTTTGTAACCCGGGAAGTCCGGGTTTATCCCCTATAGTATATATAATATAGGATGTATATATCAAAATATCTGATTTTTTTTTTTTCGAAGATATCATGATAGTTACGAAACTTGACAGGGGTCAATACCTGAAAATTGGACAATTTGCGTCCACTGCCAATAATATTTCCTTAATTATACTAATACCAAAAACTGAAAAATGTAATGTATTGTAACATTTGTTATAAGAATTACCAATGATAAATGGACATATAATGAGTTATAAATAATTAATTTTAAGCTTTAAATAAACGAAATCATCATTTTAGTCCTTCTGTCCCCAGGTACAGTCGTGGAAAAAAAAAAGTAAACACCCCCTACTAACTCCTCAACAAATCATCGTAGAAGAAAGTTACTGGTACCGAACGATTGTAAATAAAGTCTACTTTTAAATGATGTATATAAAATTTTCTTAGGGGGTCATCTACATATTAAAACGAATCCAAACTTCATTTCTTTCAATGGCAATACCCAATTTTAACGAGATATTTCAAATCTTCGGTTCAAACTATGCCTAGACACCAAATTTCAAGTCATTTGAATGATAAGTTTTTGAATTATAAACATTCAAAATTTAGTGCTTCTAATGTTAAATTACATTTTCATATTTTTATTTATATTTCCCGAAATTATGCTCCTAATGTGCTAATTTTTTTTTGTAGTAATAATACTAATATACCCAAACATAAATTGGTTGAATTTATAATTTTATGATATGAATTATGAATTATGAAATTAATATTCGAAAAAATTGTGAATTGCAACCTACAATTTTTTTGATGGATTTAGATTTATTAAGTCCTGCTTTTTGAAAATTCAAAAATTTCACATTTTTCTTCCAAGTAGTTTTCAAATTATGCTTAAAAAACGGCAAAATGATGGTTTAAGGGGCCGTCTATGATGGAAGTGAGTAGACATTTTGAAATTTATTCTGCTGTACTGTAATCTAACACGCTTCATTGACTCCTTGAGTGGAGCTTAAGGTCCCTTGATCAAGAAAGGGGCTCTTTCGGTTAACAATCGAGTACGGAACTTCAATTTAGATACAGCCCTTAAAATACGCTCGTTTTAAAATAATTAATTTCTCGTAAACTTATGGTACGAATTGCATAAAAATTCGTTTTTAGGCTAATTGAAAGGTGTAGGGTTCATTTATGCTGTCAGAATTGTGTACTGCTATTGAAAAAAACTAAGTTATGGTTCGTTTTAATATGTAGATGGCCCCCTCAGCAAATTTTATATACATCATTTAAAAGTAGACTTTATTTCCAATCGTTCGGTACCAGTAACTTTCTTCTACAATAATTGGGTGAGGAGTTAGTAGGGGGTGTTTACTTTTTTTTTCCACGACTGTACAAATATCCAATATTAAATGTAAGCTGTAAAAATTTGCATAAATATTATTAATTTTTGCTATTATATATTTATACCTATATATGTGGTGACAGAGTTTGAACTCTGCACTGCAAAGACCAGCACATTCTTTAAATGAGGCTCGGGATGATCCACCCCAACCTCTGAGTCTACGAAAAAAGTGCTGAATTGACAAAAACTATTGTGAAAGATAGAGATGACTGTTGGTTGCTCGTGAGAGCAGACGTGTTGAAACGTCGCTGTTCGACCGAATACCGGGTCACGGACTTGATTAAGGCGGAATACCGCCGGCCAGTTATAATTATCATGTTTAATCTAAATGTAAATACCCCATCTGTAAATACCTCATCCATATATTCAAGAACATTAAAGTTTAAGGTTCCCTCAAGAATCGGCCTGGACTAATTACTTCTAGACACCGACCACAGTGTACGTATTCGTCAAAATCAATGTGCATTAAATTTCTACAGATTGGCGACCTCGTCCGGGATATTTACATGCAAAGTGTGGATTGAACTTGTACTAAAGAAATTCTGATGTCCTTAAGTTGAATGATGTTCTGAAAAAGAAAAGAAAAGAAAAGTTGCTTTCATCGAATGTTCCGTGAATAGCTCTGAAAAAAAGGGAACATTCTCATGCAGAAGGAAAGATAAAAAGAGTCAAGTCGTTTCTGTCTTGTGCGTCGATAAAGTCCGTTAATGAAGGAAGGGTCGGAATTTCAACTGGGTATTTCATCGAAGGATAGAAGTGAGCGTGTTCTGCGATGAATCATTTGGAATACATCGTGAATTCTGAGTGCTGATAAAAAAGTTTGACAATATTTTCGAGTCTCTGCGAGAAGAAATATACGTTGACCCAATTTCAGCTTCTTCTTTTCTTGTGATAAAATGGGGAAGTGCGTTTTTTATTTTTCCCCATAAGTACTTGAATTGTGTTAATAAAAGGTGTACAGTGAGTTTTCTGTTGTGTACGCCAGAAGAAAAAGCATATTTAGTAATTTATGCCGAAGTGAAATTTTTTTTTGTTCTGCATTTTTTTTTTAAATAAAAGAAATCTAGCGGGTCGTCGTACCTTGCTTAGACGCGTCTGCGAAGAGGAAATATAGGAAGTTTTTTTTTTTTTTTTTTTTGCTTCCTAAGAAATACATGTTTTTTTTTTTTGCTTCTTTGAAAGAAAAAAGTATTAACGATATAATTTTTTTTATCTTGTTATTTTTTTGTGAAAAAAAAGGAATATATATTCTGTGAGAACATTTAAAGGGAAGCAAGTTTTTATAAAATTGGTATTCAATAATTATTTTTTTGTATTGTTATATTGTGAAGAAAATATCTATATATATATATTTTTTTGTGGAAAAATCTGGTACAAAGTAAATCTATTTTAGAAAACTGTTAATATTATTATATATATAGATATATTTGATTTATCGGGTGCTTATATATTATTGATTTATATTAAGATATTTTATTTATGTGTTAATTGGTTAGATATAATTATGGCACACTTAATAAGGTCTAAAAAGATCGATCTGGTTACTGCGGTAATCGAGTTAGGTTTAAGTCCTCCAGATGGTGCTAATAAAAGTCAACTGACTGATTTAATTTTAAAATCCGAAGGGTATAATGAGGATTTAGTAAAAAATTTACTAGCGGAGATTATAAGCGAAAGGGAAGAGAAAGAAAAATTGTTGCAACAAAAAGAAATCGAAAATTGCGATTTTGAGTTAAGAAAATTACAATTGGAAAAGACACAAAATACCCAATTGCATAATCCAATATCTACAATCACCGGAGAGGGTTCCGATGCTCTAAAATTGCTAAATAGATATAATAATGAGGAAGAAATTAGCATTTACTTAACCTTTTTCGAACGGCAAGCAAAGCGTCTTGGGATAGGAAAAGATGAATGGGTTACATATCTGTTGGCACTGTTACCGCTCGATATTGTTAGTTTAATAAATCGGGAAAGTGAAGAACTATCCAGTGATTACGACTGTGTAAAGAAAATACTTTAAGACGTTTCGAACTTACACCAGAGCAATTCAGGCAAAAATTCTTTTTACATAGAAAACAAAATTCAGCGTCATGGAAAGATTTCTCCTTTGAAATCGCAAACTTTCTGAATGAATGGTTATTGGGATTACACATATCAACGTTCGAAGAGTTAAAAAAATATTTTAATCATTGACCAGATTAGGCGAAAATTGTCCCTAGAAATGAAGGAACACTTTTGTGACGAATTGCCAAAAATTACGAGTGTAGAAGAATTGACAAACAAATTGGATGATTTTGAAACCGCCAGAATTAACTTACGGAAAACTGAAATTAAGCCCTCAAACACGGAATTTAGAAAACGTCAAGGTAGTGAAAATAATAGAGCGTTCCATCGAAATGACATTAGTCGCGTACCATATGAGAAAAACTACACACCTACCTCCCAAAAGAATTTAAATACAAAAATCCGTTGTTTCAATTGCAATGACCTTTCCCACCGTTTTAGGGATTGTCCCCGAAAAAAAGGAAGTCCGGTCTGCTGGAAGTGTAAAATTTCTGGCCACAGGTCTGACCAGTGTACAAATAATTCTCCTAAAAATGCAAATGCTGCCGTAAGCAATAACTCAAGTCCGCTTGATAAAATAATAAAAAGCGTGGGGATTTTAGGGAAAAATATAGATGCTTTAATTGATACAGGAAGTGACGTCAATATGTGTAGCAACGATACTTATACAGCCCTGGGATAACCTAAATTGCATGAAAATGATTTGGTTTTATCAGGTATTGGTGGTAGTCAAATTACACCCATAGGATTTACGACCGTAAAAATTGAAATAGATGGTTACACAGTGAATGCAGATTTATACGTCGTAAAAAAATTTGAGCCATTCTATAATTTTAGGAAATAACTTTTTGAAACAGGTAAATTTCAATATGTCAGAAAAAGGATTGCAAATTACAGGGAAACGAAAATTGAAGGAAGTTAGGGTGAATTACGTCACTGCTTTCCCGCAAGAAACAATCATGACAAAAAACAGACGCGTCATCTATGTCACACCCAAATTTCATGCGATGTTGCGGTCAGAAAAGCAAAACAATGCCACGATAAGGAAAACGATTGCGACAGCTGAATTGGTGAGAAAGGAACAAACTTGTCAAAATGAAACAGCTTGCAACTTTAGTGAAAAAATAAACATGCAATTAAGCTCTGATAAAAATTGTTTGTTGGAAAGTGAACAGTGTTCTGTCCCACAGTTAGACTCAGCAAAAACCACAGATATTTATTTAGCTGAGACAGCTAATTCTATTAATTTTCAGGAAGTTGAGCTAAATCGTATTACAAACAATACTATTAAGAAAGAATTAACGGAATTGATCACTAATTATAAGCCAAACAAGGTTAAGGACACAGAATTAAAAGTAAATATAACATTAACTGATGATATTCCGATTGCGCAACGACCGCGTATGTTAGCATATCCAGAACAGGAATTTGTAGACAAACAAATACAAGAATGGTTGGAAATGGGAATTATAACGGAGAGTAATTCTAATTATGCATCGCCTATTGTGTTAGCGAAAAAGAAAGATAATTCCTGGAGATTGTGTGTTGACTATAGATCCCTCAATAAAAAAATAATTAGAGATAATTTTCCCTTGCCAAGAATAGAGGACGTTTTAGATAACATTGAGGAAGCGAAGGTTTTCACTACATTGGACTTAAAATATGGTTTTTTTCATATAGCTGTAGCAGAGGAGAGTAGGAAATATACAGCATTTGTCACGCATAACTCCCAGTACGAATATTTAAAGCTTCCATTCGGATTATCGATTGGCCCCCAGAATTTTCAGAGATGTATTCAATCTGTTTTTAAACAGTTAATTAAAGAAAAAGTAATATTAATTTACTTAGACGATGACATAGTACTTGCGAAGACTGCAGAAGAAGCGCTTTTAAAACTGAAACGCGTCCTAGAAGTTGCATCGGATTACGGACTTGAATTTAATTTTGCAAAATGCCAATTCCTTAAACGGAAAATTGAATTTTTACGTTATATTATCGAAAACGGAACTACTAGGCCCTCGGAAGCCAAAACTTTGGCAGTAAAGAATTTTCCTGAACCCCGCACCCTTAAACAATTACACAGTTTTCTAGGTTTAACTTCTTATTTCAGAAAATACATCCCACATTATGCAACTATAGCGAGACCTTTAAGTGATTTATTAAAAGCGGGAAATACATTTAAATTTGGAATCCTCGAAAAACAAGCTTTTGAGACTCTTAAAGAAGAACTAGTTAACCCCCCAGTATTGCATACATTCCAACGAGGCGCTAGATTAGAATTGCACACCGATACAAGCGCCATAGGTTTTGGTAGTGTCCTACTACAAGAAGATGAAAACAAAAACTTACATCCTATTCATTATATGAGCCGTAAAACTACACCTACTCATTACTCAAGCAAAATACTCGAGTTACGAATTGGAAACACTCGCGGTAATAGAATCGGTTAAAAAATTACGAAACTACTTATTAGGTACGAAATTTAAAATTGTGACAGATTGTTCCGCGTTTCAAAAGACAATGGACAAAAAAGACATTACGCCAAAAGTAGCCAGATGGGCTCTATTCTTACAGGAATTTGATTATGAAATTGCCCACCGATCAGGATCCCAAATGAAACATGTAGACGCATTGATTAGAAGTACAGTACTAATAGTTACCCGATCGCAAGATGAATTAACTTTAAAAATAAAGAATGCACAACAAGAAGACGAACACATACAAGCGATAAAAAAGTTAATTGAAAAAAATGAAAGTTCAGAATATTTTATGAGAAACGACATCGTATACAAATATGAAAATGATAGAGAACTTCTGATGATTCCTACCAATATGCAAAAGGAAATAATACGCGATGTTCATAACAAAGGTCATTACGCAGTGGCTAAAACTGAAATTATTTTAAAAGAAAATTATTTTATACCCCAATTAAGAAAGCAAATTGAAAGTGTCATTGCCAACTGCATAGAGTGTATACTTTGCAATAAAAAGCAAGGAAAAGGAGAAGGTCTATTAAACCCGATCCCCAAACAAAATATGCCCCTCGAGACCTATCACATAGATCACATTGGTCCCATGCCTTCTACAAATAAAAATTACAATAATATTTTTACTGTTGTGGACGCTTTTACTAAATTTGTTTGGCTATACCCCGTTAAAACTACAGCCGCTAAAGAAGTCATCGATAAGTTAACCCGACAACATGATATTTTCGGAAATCCATCGCGAATTATAACCGATAAAGGATCAGCATTTACCTCTGCTGATTTTGAGAAATATTGTAAGGAAGAAAACATAGAGCATATTCCCATAACAACAGGGATACCTAGAGGAAACGGTCAAATAGAGAGAATGCACAGAATTCTTATCCCAATTTTAGCAAAACTTAGCGTAGAAGACCCCACTAAATGGTACAAATTTGTCGCGCCCGTACAACGCATCATGAATAGTACCGTATCGAGGAGTACAAAATTTACACCTTTTGAACTACTGACAGGAACGAAACTGCGGCAGAAAACTGATCTGCAAATCAAAACGCTGTTAGATGATGAGGAATTAAATTCGTTCATATCGGAAAGAAATTCGAATAGAGAAATAGCTAAGCAAAACATGCTAAAAATACAACAGGAAAACGTGAAAACGTATAACAAAAGGCGAAAAAAGGCCAACACCTATAAACTCGGTGATTTGGTGGCCATTCAAAAAACACAGTTTGGGACAGGTACCAAACTAAAGCCTAAGTTTCTTGGTCCCTATGAGATTACTGCAGTAAAAAGAAACGATCGCTATAACGTGAGTAAAGTTGGACACCATGAGGGTCCAAATACGACCTCAACGACTGCAGATCATATGAAGCCTTGGACTTCTACTGTCTAAGACGAAATATTTATGCTTTAAGTGATTTTTGTGTTTTTCACTTTTTTTTTAAACTGTGTATTATTGATTGATATCTTTTTTTTTATTACTATTATGAACAAACTGTGGAAAAGAACTGCTTCCAAGTGACAAGCAGAAAAACTTTATTATTTTTCTAACTCTAAAAATATTGGTCAAGGACTGAAAACTTTTAAAAAGCAGTATTTAGTGGTTGATTTTACTATTATTTTGTTTTAAATATTGTTTGTGAATTTTTTGTGTGTATAATATACGTTCTGGAAAAAGTAGTCCAGTACCAGTCTGGCATGTAAAGGAGATGGGTGACTGGGAGGACCCAGCCCTGTCAGGTAGGCCGAATTGTGGTGACAGAGTTTGAACTCTGCACTGCAAAGACCAGCACATTCTTTAAATGAGGCTCGGGACGATCCACCCCAACCTCTGAGTCTACGAAAAAAGTGCTGAATTTACAAAAACTATTGTGAAAGATAGAGATGACTGTTGGTTGCTCGTGAGAGCAGACGTGTTGAAACGTCGCTGTTCGACCGAATACCGGGTCACGGACCTGATTAAGGCGGAATACAGCCGGCCAGTTATAATTATCATGTTTAATCTAAATGTAAATACCCCATCTGTAAATACCTCATCCATATATTCAAGAACATTAAAGTTTAAAATTCCCTCAAGAATCGGCCTGGACTAATTACTTCTAGACACCGACCCCAGTGTTCATTTATTCGTCAAAATCAACGTGCATTAAATTTCTACATATATATATATATATATATATATATATATATATATACAGTAAGCGGAAATATAATTATCCTTTATTAGTATAGATCGTATAGTAAAATATTGTAGCAAATATATTTGTCTCTGAAGTTGACAATCATCTCAGTCCCTTTAAACAAACATTTAGGTTAACAGATACTAGGTGGCGCTGGTAGAATTTTTTCCATTGCAACAGCAACTAAAGTTCATCTAGCTACCATGGATGAAGGCAAGTTGTTCTTCTCTTTGTTTCGTATTTAGAAATATTTAGTTTTCGTTTTGAATAGGGGTGAGTATTTTTTATAGCATCAATCATATTCCTATATTTAACTTTTTATTTATAAAAAAAAAAAAAAAAAGCTTATTGCAACTTTGACCATTGCTTTGACCATTATTTATGTAACATACAAATGTCACATGCCATATTTAATGATTTGCATGTGTAGAAAATGATTCAACAAAATGGCTGTGCGTAGGGCGTTAGGGATTTCACAAGCTATATGGGATTTTTTTTTTAAATCTTATCTTCCGGGGTAACGCCCTAAAAGTTGCCAATTAGTTAGAAAATGACATTTGAAAAATTTCAGCTTAATTGAATAACATTAACTCGTGCCTCATCGAGGTTGAATTCTTGAAAATTTGTGATTTCGGGCGAAAAAAATGTAGTTTTTCTTTCATTAAGTGAAAGCTATTTGTCGTAGAAACCTGATTCTTATCTTATTTCATCATAATAAATGTTATTGTGTCGGATTTTTACTCTCATCACTACTCATATTTAATGGCATTTAGTGTTTTTCCGGCCAGCTCATGAACGATACCCTCAAACTCTGCATTTTTGAAAATTAAGTGAAAAATAACAAATGAATATTTTTTATTAATTTTGATATTATTATTTTTATTATTTGGATTAAAAAGCAGAAGAAATTGAATAATGTTTGTAACTTTAACAATTTTTCACGAATTATAGTTAATCATTAGTTATCTAGTTCCGCGCATGGAAAAAATTCCCGATTTGTATTGCAGTTGAAGATCATTTAAAACGAACCTCTGAATTTCTCTTTTTATTACAAGATTGTTACAAGGCATTTTTATTACCTGCTATCATTATTTAATTTTAAAATTGACGACACATTCTGACCACCTCCCCCCTCTCTTTCAGTATAATCGCAGAAATGCAAGATTTTTTTTTTTTTTTTTTGCCACATGTCTCATTAAATCACCGTCAGTAAGTTACCAAGTAATTGTCAAGTTTTTCTTATTTTATTTCATAATATTCGACAAGTGAAACTGAAAACCAGAGAAGCGCTAGACTTACAATACACCCATCAGTAAATCACATATTTTAATTTTAATTAGAAGTGTAATACGACTTCGCAAACAACTATTTCGAAAACAAAGAACTGAGTTCATCAAAAACAGATTTCACAATTCCGATTTAGAGGGAGCTTTTGTTAGCTACGATAGAAAACTACTTCCTCATTTTTTGAATAAAGAAAATGTCTACAATTTATTTATTCAAAAGTGATAGCAGTTGATTGAGGATAGCAGTTTTAATTAGTTGTGGCGCTGAGGAACAGTTAATTAATAAGAGTTTCTCAGCTTAAAAAATAGTATCGGAATAACTCAGTCAAAAACTGCATTTTCAACAGTTGAAGAGTGGAAGTAAGTTGATAAAATCCAAGCAATGTGTTTTGACACCACTGGTCGCTTCAGAGGAACTTGCATATTGCTATAGCAATTATTAAAGCAAAATCTTCTGTATTTACCATGTCGCCACCATAATTACAAATTAACATAAAAATCTGTTTTCAGCCAGTTATTTAAAATAAAATTCAGATTCAGTGGCTTAAGTTGGACCAGACGAAGTATAAAAATTTCTATTGATGGTAAAATATTAGATATAAAATACTTAATTCAGAAGAAATTTCAAGTTTTCTTATAGAACATTTAAAAAATTAATAGCTCATGGGTGATTATAAAGAATTTACCCAACTGTGTTTAATTTTTATAGGACATCTTCCCCCAAAAGACATCCAATTTCAATTCTTCGACGATGGATAGCACAGGTCATTTATTCTCTCAAAATACATCTTTTCAGGAACCAGTTCTCATTAACAAATTTAGAAAAAGAAGGTATTCGAGACATTTGCTTATTTATAATCAATATTTATGTAAAAGTGTGGTTCAATTCTTCCAATTCCATTTTGACCCCCAATCAAGACCTGCAATTATTAAAATCACTTGTCTTTCACTTCATCTGTTGAGTAAAGAAAAATAGATAAATAGCTTGCAGACAAAGCACTCTCTGAAATGATAAACCGTCTTTGGTATCTTAACTCTGTTCAAGTTGCAGTTTCATTTTTACATAATACTTTGAAGAAAAAAAAAGTGAAAATGAACATGGCTGTAAAATTAATGTCATTTGAAGAAGAAAATTATGATGATGATAGGAATTTAAGAGCAACAATAGATTTCAATCAAGTGGATTATTTATTGAACAAAGATGTTTTTGCTTACTATCAAGCTGAATTTTTTAAAATTAGATTTTATGTTAATATATAATTTTTAAATACTGATTCCAATGTATGGTGTCAAAATAAACATTATTTGAAAACAAGAAAAATAGTGAATGATTTTAAGATAGCACAGCTGAAAGGGAAATAAAATTAATCCAAGATTTCAATTCCTGTCTAACAAAAGACGAAGAACAAAAACAGTTTATGCTAAAAGTTGTATCTGAATGTAGAAAAACATTTCAAGATTTTTCAAGAGAGACCCCATCAAAGTCATTACCACCTTAACATGACAACTGTAAGGGATAGTAATTTCTTTTCTCTATAATGCTTCATTTCTTGCAACACAACTTTAATAATAAAGCGAATTTTAACATTATTTGTTCTCATTTTTATACTTTCTTTGTCAGTTTTTTCTTTTAAATCTTTCAGTTTAAACTTCGATTTTTTTCATTTACATTTGAATTTTTTTTAATTAAACCCTTTATTCTATGCAAAAAATAAAATAAAATAAAATAAAATAAAATAAACAAACAAAGACAAACAAAATGTTGAAAGCGGATGAAATGGAATGTTACATTGTTTTTTTCCCTTTTTCATAAAAGTCAATTTTTAGAATTCGGATCAAGCCTGGTCCTGAAAAACGCGCATATGTTTAAATCTATCCATTTTTACAAAAATGTGGTGAGTTATTTTTCAAGGAAAAAATATTTTTTCTGAAATGAGACCAGCATTATATTTTTAGGGTTAATTGTATCCATTTCATAAAGGAAAAACAGCATTTTTTTTTTGCGAAAAATCACGTTTTTCCGAACTTTGACCTCAATGAGTCACGGGTTAATATTATCCAAATGAGCTGAAACTGTTCCAAACTCATTTTCTATGCAATTGGCTACTTTTTTTTTTGGAGGGGGGGGGGGGGGTCCCCTCGAAAAAATTCGAAAATTGATTTCTCGTGACCACCCTGCGTGCAGCTGTTTAAAACAAAAACATCATCTCAGTCCCAATTATTAGACACTGATTATGATGTTAATACTAGAAAGTCCGCGAGCACGCATTTTTACTGCTACCAAATGAATATATCTCGGTTCGAACCAGAAATTTTTTTTATAAAACTAGTTTAAAAGATACAAAGAAAAAAAAAACCCAGTTAAATGGATAAGTTAATAATTTAAAATAAAAATTCTGGTGTGAAATATTTTTCTAAAATTTGAGTAAAATTTTCGGTCTTTCTAGTGTTAATAGACACTTTTTCCCATAAAAATTTATCCTACGCATAAAATATTCATCCTTGATCTCAAAACACAGCAGCATTTAAATGACAACGCATGTATCATAGTATATAATTGTATGTGGTAGTTAGTACATAAATTTTAAAACAAAAAAAAATTGGAATGAAATTGTCCGGTTTTCAGATATTGACCCATAGCATTATTTATTAGCAAAATTCAGAATTGTAATATGTTAAACAAAATTTTTTACCCAGGAAAATATTTTAGTCTAAACCAGGGCATGGAATTTCAGTTCAAAGGGTGCTCGCCAGACTAAAACTTTTGCTCGCCATTATTTTACATTCATTCAGACAGCAAAGTCGGTCACCACACTTGCCCAGAAAATAAACTATTTATGACAAACTGAATTTAAATTGACCGTTGTTAAAAGGAGCTGTCTGTTAAATCAGGAATATTTTACATTCATGAGAAATATGAACAATTTTTAAAGTGTATGAAAGTGTATAAAGTATACAGATCTAGTATGAAGAACTTTCTGGCGGCCGAAATCATAAAAGAATGTAGAAATTGAAAAATCGAAACATATTTACTGCAAAAGGAGAAAAAAAATTAATTTCGCGCCCTGGTCTAAACTGTATACGCTCGTATGTTTATTACTTGATTTTTATTGAATTTTGATACTGATGAGTTAATTTTTGGAATGAAAGTACTACTTTTATAGTCGTATTTCTCCTTCCACTAAAAAGTTTCTATAAGACACAAACTTACCAGTGGTTGTATATTGTTCTGTTTAGTTACTTTTAAAAAATATTTCTTATAATTCTTTAAAATTTCAACAATTCTCAATCTCAGTTTTTCAATGACCCACTTTTCTCCATACGTTTCTTACTGCATTATAATTTTGAAATTCATAAAGAATAAGGGATTCAACCGGATCTTCCCGATTTGCAGAAAATAGATGAAAATCATTTTTTTTTAAATTATTGAATGCCCTAATGGATTTTTTACATTTAATATAATTTTTTTAGATTGCCCACTAACAACAACAAAGCGCAATTTTATATGAAAATGATCAATAATCTATTCAAGTAATTTTTTTAAATTTATTAAAACCAATACTTTCGTATTATTTGCATTCCACAGGAGTTAATAGAAGAAGAAATCTCCGAAGAGTTCGCTACTTACAACAGATTTTTTGATTGTGATAATTACAGTGGTTCGTAGTACAATTATATTTCTGTTAAATTTGTGCTTTATTTATTTTATATTATTATTTATTTATTTATTTATGAAGTTTTAATTACGTTATTGAATATTATCCCGAAAAAATGCCGCACTATTTATATTGTTTTAACTGCAAATGGGTTAGTCTTTCGTAATAAAGGTGCACACGATAAGGATAGATTAAAAAAAAAAAAAAAAAAAAACTTGCTTGAAAATTATTTTTAAAACCATAAAAAATCAGTAAACTAAGTAACAGTTTTCAAACATATTCATTTGAGAGAACATTTTTTTACTTATTCGACAGTGCAAAAATTTAGATTGTGCAATGTTAAAAGAAACTGCAGTAAATGAAAAAAATATTGGTCAGATGTTGTCGCTGTGAATATGACGACAGAGTTATTCACGAACATATTTTTGTTCTATAATTAAGGATCCACCGTAACAGGTTTTTAAGGCCAAAACCGAAACCGAATTTCGGTGATCTTCCTATTTTCGGCAGAAAACGAAAATGTCCAATTTTTTTTAAAGTAATTAAATTGTATGTACTATTAAAGTAATACATACATAAATATACACAATTATTAATTAATTAAACGTATTTATTAAATATGCATAATTATTAATTAATTATGAGTATTTATTAAATAGGGGAGACTAGGGGCGGTTGACCATATGGGAGGCTTGATCCACCCATCAATTTTCATATTTAAAAGCATTTCAGAGTTCTATCAATAGGTGTCAACCAAAGCTATTGGAATGATCAAACAACAGTCTTTGTTTCATACAGCTAATCGAAATAGGTGTGGAAAAATCAATTGTGAAGCGTTTTCAACCTAAAAGTTGTGTTTTTTAGAAATATTTTGTAAGCTTTTTTCACATAAAATATATAATAGAAATTTAAGTAAGTAGATTTTAAGTAATGCAGAAATATCGAGCTTTTATTCCAGGCATAAAGATTGTACAGTAAGTTAGACTTAACATAGCAATGTGGTAATGTTTAAAAAAGGTCTATGTAGGCAGGTTTGACCCAGTCAATGTGAGAGAGGGTTGACCAGATGCTCAAGGCTTCCTTAATTAAGTGATTTAGGAAATATTTTTATTATACACTGTGCATAATGAAAAGTTAATAGTATATATATATAAAAGAATGTAAATTTATTCTGTAAAGCTTCAGTAAAATGGTGTGATGGAAAAGAAAATGTTTAAAACTGACTATAGAAAAATGTCAAAAATTGCTAGAAAATGGGAAAGTGGATAGGAACTTTTTTCCATTTAAATATTGCTTACAATAGGTAAATAGAAACAGTGGGAAAGACTAGAAACGACTAGAAAGGATGAAAGCAGAGTCTTAACCCTTTGAGGGGCAGTGGTATATTTATAAAACCACTTAATTTTAATTCCGAAACATCACAATGGCACCAGAATTTTGCTAAAATCTTTTCTATTTAGTATGTATGTGAAATATAGCCTTTTTTTTTTCTTATTTCGAAATAAATTTGTTCGTAAATTCTGGTGCCTGTCATTTATTTCAACATTTTAGTACTGTAAGTATTTTGCCCCTTAAAGGTTTAATTCATGTGAATGATAAGTTAAGTGTTTATGCGGTTGCAAAAGAACACAACATCGATCGAAAAACTTTAGGAAGGTATATAGAAAAAATTCAACAGGGTGAATACAGTGAGATGAAGCCAAACTATTTGACAACTAAAGTTGTCAGATCGAGTGTCACAAAAATGGAACAAGGAGATAAAAAAAGCAGGACAGTGAGTGGCTCCTAAATCCGGACATAATAACATGAAACACTATGAAAAAGGAACCTGTCTCTAACAGAATACTGCCTTAAACGTTAAAATTTCATTTTCCTTGCTGTACAATTATACCTGCTCAGACAAAATCCTGTTTAAAACAAATTTTTACTCCCCTGACTTGCAATTGCGTCTTAACAGGTTTGTTTAAGCCCCACATTAAAAAAAATATTTTTTATAATAATTAAAACTTGTAGAATAAAGTTATTTTGTTTCTTTTTAACTGATTTTATTTCTCTTCACAAATAGTGCAATATAAAACAAAGTGGGTCAAGCCTCCCATATAGAGGGTCAACCCTCCCATATATGGGGAGCCTTGACCCATTATTTTTTCATGATTAAAATCAATCATTTTAAAAATTTCTTATATGTTACATAACTGATTGTATAACGAATAAAATAATATATGAAACTTTATTATACGTTCAATATTTAAAAAATAAAAAATCATTTTGTAAAAAGTGGGTCAACCCTCCCTAGTCACCCCTATACATGTAATATATCGCGACGTCCCGGACCTGTAGAGGAGTCGCGGCCCGTTTACTTTCTCGGCTGGTGACCGTACGGCCGGCTTTTCATATGTAAGGACATCTTCGGGTCGTGACAGAACTTGTGGATAAATAATTTGGAATAGGGAAACTATTGCTGGATCGAACTCATTTATTTAGCCGTTCCAAACTTACAGTCCAATTCGCGAGTCCGACCAGACGTCCCGGGAGTCACTTACGTTGATGATTTTAGGAGTTACATGGTCATGGGTTTAGCAGGCACCTCAAATCTGCAAAATCTCCGCTTTTTGGCGCGCGTGTTAGCTAATATCTTGAGGCTTATCACATTTTCCAGCAGAGGTCATAGTTTGTAAATTTGAGAGGAACATTTCTTTAATGGGTGGATTAGTTTTTGATTGATTGTCCGAACTCAGATGCCAGAACTGGGTTTGGTTTGCCCAGGGATGAGCTAATCACACATAGCTACAAAATTTCCAACTCAGCTATTTTTACTGTTAAAGATCAACCGAAAATGATATCTGAAAGTAATAGAATGTATTGCTGGGAAACAAAGTTACAAAGAGTTAAACTGGTTTTATAAAGAGATTTAAAGTTAGAAGAAAGAGACTTCGGATTTTAATTAAAATTTTTGAAATTTAATTTGAATTTTGAATTTTAAAAGGGTTTTTATCCTTTCATACATAATTCTTAATTAATTATACGTGTGGCCCAAATTGGCTCTCTGTGCCTTAGACACAAAACTTTTTTATTTTCATATAAAATAAAACGTAATTAATTCATCAACGAAACAGACAGATTTTCTAATTATAAGAATTTCATTTAATTAAAAAATATTTTAGTTTTTTTGTATACACACCTCGATTTATCTTTTATAATGATTTCTGTAAATGATCATCTGTTATACTAGAACTTTCCCAACGGGTATTCGAAACACTTCTGCGGTTTCAAACTGAAAATTTTCTACTACTGTTATGTCTATAGCTTTTAATGAGCACGTGAAAAAGTTTAGTTATACATGCATTGCTTGCTTTATAATTTGCATTCACGTTTTGAGTCAGTCATGACTGATAATTATAAACAACGAAGTTCGCAGCTATAAATAGTCTCATTTGCGCCGATAAAGCTCAAATAGATGAGCCATGTTGAACATTTCCGAAGGAAGAAACGAGATTTTTGGAATACTGATAGTTTCGGTCGAGTTTCGGTCCGGCCGAATTTTCAGCCGCATTTTCGCCGAAAATTCGTTTTCCGCAAAATTCAGATTTTGGGCGAAAAACGAAAACGAAACCAAATTTTCGGTCGATCTCTATCTATAATATAGATTTATTTAGGGTCATTGTTTTCCAAATATCTATATCGCAATATACGAGTATACTTAAAATAAAACATCAATGTTTTCACTTCAGATATATAAAACAGATCGGCCTAAAAAGCTCTATAAATATATCTTCGTTTTCGCTAATTGATAAACGTGCTTAATCTTTTGTGAGATACAACGATCTAAAATGTTTCAAAAGTAGAAAAAATACACACATTTATGAAAACAGAAACACCGATAGCGAGCTAATCTAAAGGTCTCAAGTTCGCGACCACAGTTTTGTGTTTATGCTAGTTGTCTTCGCTTTTACAAATCAGCTGATTCCAAAGATGTGGCAGATTCTTAATAGTTCTGAAATATGGATGGGGAGCGGAAGGAAAGAGCCTACGCTAGTAACGTAAAGACACTCGGAAGCTAATGTTAGACCAGTGCCAGTGTTCTTTTCAAATTTCTAGCTTGCATTTTAGCATTTTTTAATGATTTTCTTTCTTTCTTTCTTTTTCTTTTTCTTTTTTTTTTTTTTTGCATATGATATCTGAGATCGATGTCTAACTGAGTTCTTTCGTACTTTTTCTATTTTAGTTGCAGTATTTTCTTTCCTTTATTAGTTCCCGGTATGTTATTCTTTCTTCCAGCTATTAAGGTGTCGTCTCTAAAATATAACGTTCCGTTGTATAAGCCGGCCATAAAACAAAGCAGATGTATCATTGTAGTTCAATTTTTAAAACTTCTAAGCATCGCACATTTTCAATTTTTAGACCGTCGTATTGGGGAAAAAAAAGTAGTTTTAAATGCAATGTTTTTGAAAACTGCATCTCAATTTATTTTTGAAATATTATTTTTTTTGTAGTTTTTAGCGCCGTTTGTTTAATTTTGGCAACTCAAGTAATTCATTTCTATAAAAAGTAAAGGAAAAATAGTTGGAAAATAGTAATTAATCTTATTGTTGCCATTTTCCCATAACAACTGAAAAAAATGTACTTAAAATACGTGCTACTGAAAAAAAATGTACTTAAAATACGTGCTACTTTGGAAAAATATAAATGAATTATTTCTGATAAAACATGGAGCTATTATAAACCAAATTTAATTTTAGGTATCTATATTAATATTACAAATAAATGAAGGCATATGAATCATTAGATCGCCGTTTTTTTTGTCGAGTTTCTTGAATGACGACATCTCTTTTTTTGGATTTGTGTATTATTCAGCGATAGTGGCGTCCTATGCGTAATTTACTGTAGATGTTGTTTAAGACTAGATCGTAAATGATGAATTCTTCAGCGGATGACGTCATTTTATATAAAATAAAAGCGTGTGTTTTAAGTCTTAAAACTGAAATATATTTTATACTATCTATATTTATATACATATATTTTTTTCATCGGGGGCGACACTAAATTCTTAAAAAGCAGAATTCCTGTTTTCTAGTTTATTTATTTATTTTGTCTGGGGTTACTTTTACTTTCCTAACCGATTTTGAAAGTGAAGGTGTCCTAAAAAAATTAATAATATTCGAAAAAGTATGACAGTACTCGGTAAGACATCGACATCAGATATCCTATGTAAAAAAATAAATAAACTTCCGTTTATCCGCTTCTCTATCAATCGCCACTCTCGGTTAATCGCCACCCCCCTTTCCATATATATATTTTTTTTCCTTAATCAGAAATGAACAATGAAAAAGTCAGAAATGAACAATGAAAATTCAAATGCACATAAACCCGAGTGAGACGGCGCTATTTTGAATAAAATGCTTGTCTGACGTCAGGAACAGCAGCTAGAAAATATTTCTGCGGATGCTACAGTCAATTGTGACAAAAATGATATTGATTAAAAAGAATTGACGATTGACGAAATTATTCAAAATGTTTTGAACCACGATAAACCTGAAGCGGATGAATATGATGAATCGGGGAATGATCATCCAGGAGTCTGTCAAGCAGATTCTGCTCTCTAAATGCATTAACTGGTTTGAGATGCAAGAGGAAGCAGATGCAACCCAATTACTTTTATTACGTAGAATTCGTCATTTTGCTGCAGTAAAAGCAGAAGCAAAACAAAAACAAAAAAGTATAATGGATTACTTTGGATGAAAACAGGTAGGGTAGACCGGGGCTAGTTGGCCCAGTCGCAATATTTTTTAAACTTTGCGTTAGATAACATTGTCAGCCCAGCCAAGTATGCGTTTCTTCGCTTTCCTCCTCCAACATAAGCACCATTGAAGTCGGAGCGTCCGTTAAAGAATTATTGAGAATTTTCAAAATTTTGCAAAGGTGAGTAAATTTCCTCTCTTATAAATAATCGTTTTTTATTTGTTTGTAAATTACATTTTAGATTTTGATATATAATAATTCAGAAAAATAATTGTTCGTAGTTATTTTAGGGCATGTTTTTCTACTGAAATACTTTCAGAATAATTCGTTACAGCCATGAAAAACAAAAATGGCGATACGGGGTTAGTTGGCCCATTTGGCACGGGGCATGTTGGCCCGCAACGGATTAAGGGAAATGTGATTTTTTTTTCTTATACAACCTCCCTGCCCCCCCCCCCCACCCCCCACAAACACACACACACTTTTTTTTAAATTTCTTTTTGCTGTAAGAATTGCTCCTATCAAAAGCTTGTCAGTACAAAAATTGTGGATAATATTAAGAGGATTTATGATAAACTTAAGTGAATTTGATATCTTGTGAATTGACAAAAATTTTTATTTTAATTTAGGAGGCTATATTGTGTTTTCGTTCGAAAGAAATAAAAATTAAGATTTGGTAAAATTTTGATCGTTTCTTAAACTTTTACACTATCAGAACATTAAAAAGTGACGTGAGCCAACTTACCCCGTAATCGGGGCAGGTTGTCCCAAGCGACTTGGTGTCAATTTGAGCTTCTAAGCTAATACTTATAGTTAATATTTTCAAACTTTACTATTGTTACTTCTTCCTGAAAGTACACTGATAGTGGTAACATAAAAAGAAATTTAAAATGTTGAATTGTAATTTTTTTTTAAATATTAGAAGAAAAAGTGGGCCAACTAGCCCCGGTCTACCCTACTACATATTTATTCAGCGAGATTCTAAATTTGTCTGATAAATGTAAGTAAGTACGAGTAATAAGCCTTAATTACGTCCATTAATCACCATTTCACAATACATATTCCAAACGTAAAAATTAAAACATGTATTAAAATATTTATTTGCTTAAAAGACGTTACTAAAAACACATTAAAAGTCAATTAAAAATCTATATTGACATGTATTGGGTTTTATGTTTACTTGTTTATATTCGATGAGTTTTTTCCATTTTTCATATGCATTGTATTTGTAATTTCTATTATACATTCTGATGACGACTCTGTGAAGGAGTTGGAACGTGTCAATATAGGTTTTTAATTTATTTTTAATGTGTTTTTAGTAACGTCTTTTAAGCAAATAAATATTTTAACCTTTAAATGCCTGAGTTTTCAAAAATTATTTAAAAAATGTTTTTCGGTTTTCTTTTTTTAAATAAATCATGGGAAAAGTACTTTAAAAAAAATCATACTTTGTTTTAAGTATGGTTTACGGTTAAAAGACTGTTTGTTACTAATTGGCAATATTGGTGTTTATTTGAAAAAATAATTTTCCTTGCTAAAATTCTATAATATTAAACACACAAGAATTTTGAGAACTATGATAAGAAATAAATTTTACTTGCTCACTGCACAACAAAATAGGGTATTTCGCAAGCTTCCAAACGAAACAAAAAGAACATGTATCAACAACTGAAAAAATAAATTTATCTTTATTCTTAAACAGCACAAGTGTTGCCATCTAAATGTTCAAAATTGATTTAATAATATTTTCGGAATATATTTTATTGGCAACATTAGGCATTATAGCTTCAATATTATTCTAATAGTATTTATAAGCTTAAATTGGGTAGGGTATGTTGCCGAAAAGCAACACCCGGCATTTAAGGATTAATACATGTTTTGATTTTTTCGTTTGGAGTATATATTGTGAAATTCGTCTGATAAATAGATTTCTTATTATCAGTTATGCTTTTTATATAAAAAAGTACACAACAAATACAAAAAAATATGTTTTAATTATTTTAGTTATAAATAAACATATAGAAATGAGATTTTAGTAACGGTCTTGTACTGTTTTTCTATTATCCGCTACAAAGTCAGCCCCGTGAGTGGCGGATAATCGGAAGTTTACTGTATATTAAATATATCAAATTTCAAACTAGAAATTTGAAAAGAACGTTGCCATTTGTTTAACATTAGCTTGCGTGTTTCTTCGGATTATTAGTGCAAGCTCAAAACAGAAAACTAACATTAGATGATATGTATATGAAAGGATAAAAACCCTTTAAAATTCCAAATTCCAAATTACATTTCGAAAATGTAAATTAAAATCCGAAATCTGTTTCTTCTACCTTTAAATCTCATTCTGAAACCAGTTTTACCCCTTGTAACTTTGTTTCCCAGCAATACATCTTATTATTTTCAGATATCATTTTCGGACGATCCTTAAGAGTAAAAACAGCTGAGTCGCAAATTTTGTAGCCATGTCGTGGTTAGCTCATCCCCGGGCGAGCCAAGCCCAATTCTGGCATCTGATCCCGGACAATCAATCAAAAGCTAATCAACAAATTAAAGAAATGTTCCTCCCAATTTTACAACTGTTCCCTCTGCATGAAAATATGATAAACCCTAAGAACCTAAGATATTAGTAAAACCCGCGCCGAAAACGGGAGAACTTGCACTTTTGAGATGCCTGCAAAACCCATGCCAATGTAGCTCTTAAAATCATCACTAAAATCCTCATCACTAAAATCAATAACGGGCTCGAGGGCCTCCGACCGGACTCGCGAAACGGACTGTAAGATGGAGCACCAAATAAATGAGTTCGGTCCAACAAGAGGTTTCCGAATCAAATTACAGTGGAACCCGGTTAAGACGCTCACGGTTAATACGCGATCCCGCTTAATACGCGGATTTTATCCGATCCCTTGGGCATCGCCCATAAGGCTAATGTAAAAATATCACGTTTAATACGTGAACGGTTACTACGCGATCCCGCTTAAAACGCGATAGATTTTCGGTCTTTTGAGGGGAAAAATCCCGCTTAAGACGCGAATTCATTCATCAAGATGCGAATTCCTTCTCTCTTCTCGAGTGCTGCCAATTATCGGATTTTTTTTTTTTTAATCAGATAAAAACACTGTTTGAGAATAGTATTATTTATTTATATTTAATTATTTACTTTATTTAATAACAGATTAATTAAGGTAAAAATTACTAATCGGAAATAGGTGTCGATTTTTTAATAAAATCAAAACCCGCAAAACTGTAATTCTTCTTTGATCCCGGCTCTTAAAATTCTTTTTCTCTCGCTTCGTCTATGTTTTTACTATTGTAGAGATATAGACGAATTCAGGTTGCTCAGATACGTCATAAAATTTATCATGATTGGAGGTGATCATACCTTTTGTTAGTGAAGTTTTAAATGCACATTATATCACTACTATGTTTTATAATGTATTCTATAGGCAAAAATGAAAAAAAGAAAAGAGAAACTTGCAAAGCAAACACGACTACAATTGAATAATTCTTTTATGTTTTCTATGCCTTTAGATATGCTAACGATATTTTTACACGAAGATTAATAAGGATAGTTTTTTTTCTTATATGAAAAAGAAGGACAGATTAAAATGGTGCTCATTATTACAAGTACTAAATATCGTTTTAAAAGCTGGGATGTACTTCAAGCATTTAATATAATTTTTTTCTTTTTGTAAGAAAAAAAAAATTAGCCTAGTACAAAAATTATTTTTGTTTTATTTTTAGTTGCAACATATAAATCGACAATAAAACCATTTTCGAATCCATATTTATTTTCTGTTAGTATTCCAGTCGGTTCATATACAAAGAAACAATGAATTAAATTTAAATCTAAATACAATTTTCGACCGTAAACATGTAAATAAAAGCTCTAAAGTCCATTTAGACAATTAAATGTGTCGATATGACCAGATCCTACAACATTATACAAATCACGTTTAATACGCGATTCCGCTTAATACGCGACTTTTGTCCACTCCCTTGAAACGCGTCTTAACCGGGTTCCACTGTATTATCTAACTGCTGTCAACCCCAAGATGTCCTTGCATCTAAAAAGCCGGCTGTACGGACACATGCCGGGAAGTGAACGGTCCGCGACTCCCTATGCAAGTCCGGTCCGAAACGCTCGCGATATATTACATATATAGGTGAGGAAAAAAATAACGATTTTCAAATCAAACATAACTTATAAAATGGTAAACGCTAAGAATGAAGAAAAAATTCTAGTTGCAGGAAATAATTGAAACATGACTTTGGAGGTTTGAAAAGGAACTTTTTAACTTCTTCCAGATAGTAAAAATTTGAATTAGAGAAGGTACAGTCGTGGAAAAAAAAAAGTAAACACCCCCCTACTAACTCTGCAACAAATCATTGTAGAAAAAAGTAACTGGTACCAAACGATTGGAAAATAAGTCTACTTTTAAATGATGTATATAAAATTTGTTTAGGGGGTCATCTACATATCAAAACGAACCCAAACATTGTTTTTTTTTTCAATAGCAATACCCAAGTTTGACACCATAAATAGATTGTACACCCTTCAATTACCCTAAATCCAAATTTTCATGAAATTCGTATAATTAGTTTCCGAGAAATTAATTATTTTAAAATCAGCCTATTTTAGGGGCTGTATCCAAATTTAAGTTTGGTACTCGATTGTTGAAATGCTACAGAATAACTACGCAACTTCTATTATTGTATTATTTCTTGCCAATATAAACATCTCACTCGCTTAAAGTGTTTCGACTATTGCTAGCCC
The DNA here is from genome assembly GCA_963932465.1 of Maratus speciosus. Classification (NCBI taxonomy): domain Eukaryota; kingdom Metazoa; phylum Arthropoda; class Arachnida; order Araneae; family Salticidae; genus Maratus; species Maratus speciosus. Next base: position 508,847,751 of record OZ010793.1, on the reverse strand, counting down.
AAATGTTTCATTAAAATGAGTAAAATATATTTTTTTTCAAATTATGCTTTTCTGGACATCATAGACGGTCATTTTGACGTTTTTTACTCATAATTCGAAAACTACTTGGAAGAGAAATTTGAAATTGAGAACTTAGATATGCAGGACATAATAATTATAAATCTATCAAAAAAAATTGTAGGTTGCAATTCATATTTTTTTTTTCGAATATTAATTTCACAATTCATAAAATATATATATTTTTTAATTACAAATTTAATGTATTTATGTTTGGGTTTTTTAGTATTATAATTAAACAAAAAAATATATTATTAGGATTATAATTTGAGGAGATATTAATAAAAATATGAAAATCTAATTTAACATTAAAAGCTCTAAATTTTGAATGTTTATAATTCAAAAATTTATCATACAAATGACTTGAAATTTCATTTCTAGGCATAGTTTCTGAACCGAAGTTTTAAAATATATTGTCAAAATTGGGTGTTGTCATTGAAAAAAACAAAGATATTGTCAAATTTGAGTCTTGCCATTGAAAAAAGAACAAAGTTTGGTCTGGTTTTGATTTGTAGATGGCCCTTTAAGCAAATTTTGTATACGTCATTTAAAAGTAAACTTTATTTCCAATCGTTTGGTACCTGTAATTTTCTCTATTTTAATTAGTTGCAGTGTTAGTAGGGGGTGTTTACTTTTTCTTTCAATAACTGTACAATTTATAGAGTTTTAGTTGTAGTTTCGAATCTGATAAAACTAGAGTCGAGTTCGTTGAAAGATATGTTCTGTGAAACCTTTCAACAGCTCTGTGTTTTTATTATTCTTATTCTTGTTATTTGCATTTTTCTTTAGGTTGGTTCCTGCATGTCATTTGTTGAAATGGTTCCTGCAAAATGAAGGTTACGAAGTAAAAAAGTGTTCTCTTTTCTCACTAATATTCTTATTTCACAAAAGAAATAAGAAACTTCTGAAGAGATTTTAAAAGCGCAACAGTGATAAAATGTAGATTATACATTCTGAAGACGCAAATGATTACTACTTCCCTGATTGTGAAACTGTCTGGGAGACCTTGGTTACTTAAGTATGGTCTCAAAAGCTTTGTCAATGAAGCAATCACCCATAAAATTCGGAATTTTCTCTTTCAGTATTAAAAATTCTAAATTGTAAAAAAGGGGGGCATGTTTATGATTTAAGTTCACTCGGTACCCTTTCATTCGGCGAAAAATGACGAAAATATCGATTTTCTAATTTTTTTCTTAAATTATACTTTATTATCCCTAATACATTCTGATGAAGTTTCGTAAAGATCCGAGTATTATAAATACAGTTTAAAGCGATTTTATTACGTCACTGTCCCTTTAAATTCCACACCTACTTCACTTAAAAGTGATTTTTTTCAGTTTGTGTTTTTTCGACGAATAGCCATGTTAAAGTGATAAAACTTTTATGTATATTTTTCAATTGACTCGATTTTTTTGTTGTTGCTGTTCTTTATGGTCTATTTCATAAAACTAAGTATCGGATTTAGAATAAAATAAAAAGTTTTTGTTTATACATGAAAATGTAAAACGAATACAGTTTTTACTGCAATTTTACACGTATTTGCACATTTTATTTTTTCTTTCTCTTAACTTAATGATAAATCCGATACTTAAAATTATACAGCACACTTCTACGAACAGTTTAAAAAAAATAGCTCAAAATGTTCAAGATGTACGAGAAGATACATTTTTAAATTTACTTAAATTTTTCAAAAAAAAAATTAATTTTTCGGATTTTGCCAGGAAAATCGAACAACTTCTTGATAGAATCACTTTCCTTCATTGAATCCTTTATTATTATGCCAAAAATGTACCATAAAATGCTTAAATAAAAAAAAAAAGTTCACAGGGTACTGAGTTCCGTTTGTTAGTATTTGAATCCCAATGAAAAAAGGCGTGAGTAAGTTAGATAAAATTGGGACTTACCCGTTCTTCAGGATACTTTTTATTTCGGTGTAAATCCACATTTTGTGTAATCCAATATAATGGTTTCCCAATGTAATGTGTTAGTTGTCATAATATTAATCAACCACTTTTTATAACCTCCTTTGAGAAAAATTGTAGACTATTATATCAAATGAATAAGCAGTGGTAACACTTTAAGCTATTTAATTCACTTTCTTTTAAATTGTGAAAAAGAGAGAGCATTTTTCAACCCTCTTCTCTTGAACAACTACATTTTCAGAATGAAAAAATATTTACATTATAAGATAATAAATCAGTAATAATAATTGTAATAGCAATATCATAATAATAATAATAAATCAGTTTAATGTTTATGAGTCACTCAACAAGTCATTATCTTTATCAAGGTTTTCAAGGTTAAATACATTTTTCACATTTGAAAAGATTTATGGCTGAGTTGAATCGACACATTATTTATGTAACTGAGGAAATTACTTTTATCACAGCTAATTAGCTTGATTTATATCCATCAACTCCTCCTTAATTTCTGAAGTTTCATTCTCACACAAATTTAAGTTCCTTCTATGGGTTTGAAAAACAGGTTTGGGAACTGGTTTCGTAAACAGGTCTGCTATCATCAATTTGGTTGGGCAGTACTTTAGGTTGATAGTCCCTTCTTGCTTTAGTTGTTTTATCAGGTGGAACCTAATTTCAATATGTTTAGTCTTGCTTGAGTGCTTTTCTAATTCTATCATCTTGATCGTGGACTGGTTGTCTTCATATAGGTCTATAGGTAAGGTTTGCTTTAGGTTTAATTCTTCCAGTAGGTTGACTAGCCACTTTATTTCAATTGCTGCATTTCCTGCTGACACATACTCGGCCTCTGCCGATGATAATGCAATGCAGGATTGTTTCTTGGTCGACCATTGTATTGGATTTCTTCCTAACATGTATAGGTTCCCACTCGTTGATTTTCGTGAATCTACATCTCCTCCCCAATCTGCATCCGCATAAACTTCAAGTATAGGTTTCTTTTCTCCGCTCAGAACTAGACTATAATTTTTTGTAGTCTTTAAATATCTTATCACTCTCTTTACTGCATTCCAGTCTTTCATTCTTGGTGATTCATTTCTTCTGCTAAGAATGTTTACTGCTGCACAGATGTCAGGTCTGCTTATAGTTGCTAGATATAGAAGTGCTCCTATGGCTTGTCTGTAATATGTGTTGTTTGGTAAAATGTTATCCTCATCATTAAAGCGTGTGTAATTTGTTTCCATGGGTGTGCTACACGGTTTTGCGTCTTGCAAATTAAATTTATTGATTAATTCTTCTATTTTCTGAGTTTGATTTATCATGTAGCTTTTATTTACTTTTTTAATGTTCATAGATAGGTAGTTACTGATGTCACCTAAATCTTTTAGCTCGTATTCTTTATTTAAGCTCGCGATTACTTCCTCTATTATTTCGTCTTTTCCAGCAATTAAAATGTCGTCTACGTATGTTATTATGTATGTTGTGTTATCGCCCCTTTTTCGCGTAAAAAGGCATGAGTCAAATTTGCTCTGACTGAAATTCATCTTTTTTAGTGTTTCTGTGATTTTATTATATGCCACGCTCTCGCGGCTTGTTTAAGTCCGTATATGGCTTTTTTTAGCCTACATACTTTATTTTCCTCATTTGGTTTAGCGAAACCTTCTGGTTGTGACATATATATCTCCTCCTCAAGCTCTCCATGTAAGAACGCGGTGTTAATATCGATATGTTTTACATTTAAATTTTGATGCAATGCTGTTATTAATAATGCTCTTATTGTTGTATATGACACGACTGGTGCATAAGTTTCATCATAATCCTCCCCGAATTTTTGTGAATATCCTTTTGCAACTAAACGTGCTTTATATTTTTGGATTTTTCCTGTGTTGTCGCGTTTTAGTTTGTAGGTCCATTTGCAACCTATTATTCTCCTATTTGGTGGAGGTTCTACAATTGACCAAGTTTTGTTTTTCATAAGGGAGTTCATTTCGCTTTTCATTGCATCTATCCAATTTTGTTTATCCTTAAAATTTTCCATGTTTTCGATTTCCTCATAATTTTTTGGTTCAGTAGCGTTTTCGTTCTTAACCATGTATATTAACCTATCAGGAGGCACACCTTTATTAATTCTTTCTGATCGTCTAAGTTCTGCTACTGGTTGATTGGACGTGGATGGTGTCTCATTGCTATTTGAAATTTCTATTTCTACAAAATTTTCGTTAACCCGATTTTCATCTTGTTTTGGTTTGTTTTCTACTTTCTCGTTTCTATATTTAAATTTGTTTTCGAGAAATTTAACGGTTCTCGCGATCTTTATTTCATTTCCTCCTACATATATTCTATATCCTTTGGATTCATTATCATATCCGACGAAAATTCCCTCTATAGCTTTATCGTCTAATTTTTGTCTTCTGGCTTTACTGATATATGCGAAGGCTTTGCAGCCAAATACCCTAACGTAACTTAAGTTTGGCTGTCTGTTTGTCCATAACTCGTATGGCGTCTTTTCATTTGCTTTTGTCGGTAGTCTGTTTTGCAAATGATTTGCTGTGCAAATTGCTTCCCCCCAGAACTTTAATGGTAAATTTGATTCACTTAACATTGTCCTTGCCATTTCAACTAACGATCTATTTTGCCTCTCTGCCACACCGTTCTGGCTTGCACAATAAGGAACTGTGTGTTGATGTTTTATCCCATTAGCCCTGAGGTAATTTTCTATTTCATCTGATGTGAATTCCCCTCCGTTATCTGTTCTAATTGCTTTCGGTTTTTCTCCAAATTTGTTGCTAATTAACGCGATGAATTCTTTAAGTTTTTCGTAAACTTCACTTTTTCTAGACAATAGGTATATGATCGTAAATCGTGAGTAGTCATCAATAAAAGTCAAAAAGTATGATTTCCCCCCTATTGTCGGTGTTTGAAAAGATCCGCACACGTCGGAGTGAATGAGCTGGAGTCTTTTAGTTGCTCTATACTCTGCAATTTTTGGATAGGATTCATCAGTTAATTTTGCCTTAATGCACGGTTCGCAATCTATGTTATGCTTACAGTTGTTTATTTGGATTCCTGTAGCTAATTCCTTTTGCGTAATTTCTTTAATTGATGTTAGATTTCTATGTCCTAACCTACGATGCCATAATTCTAGGCAATTTTTGTTGTTGCAGCTTTGTGCTATGTTTGCATAGCTTTGGAATGCCAACTGAACTTCGTATAGGTTATTTACTTTTCGCGCTTCTAAGCATATTTCTCCGTTAAGTTTGAACATACATCTATCATTTCTGAATATAATTTCACATCCATTTTGCGTCGCTTTGCTAACCGATAATAAATTTGTTTCGATTTCAGGTACTAGTAATACATTTTTAAGTGTTATTTCATGAACTTTGTTGTCTGATGTTCGCGTGTTTATATTTACGTCACCTGACCCGTAACTGATAAGTTTTTTTCCGTTTGCGATGGTTACATTTGTTTTTTCGCGTGATTTTATTTCTGTAAACATTGATTCTGAACACACAATATGGCTTGAGCTGCCACTGTCTACTATAAATGTTTTGTTTTCTATTCCTTGTGTTATAAAGGCGTAATTTTTATTTTCGCTCGCCCTCCATGTATTGTTTTCATTTTCAGAGTGACTGTACCTACAGTTTGATTCTGGTGTTTGTTCACTTCTAAAATTGTTTTCACTCTTTTGAAAAACTAGTGATGTAGAGTAATGTTTTTTGTTTGGTCTAATGTGTTGATTTTGTGGTGTATTTTGTGTTTTGGCTTTATTATGGCAACATTCCTGGGTATAATGGTTTCTCATCCGACAATTGGAGCAGTATTTATTACTTGTTTTGTTGTTGTAATTTTTCTGTGCTTTAAATGCTCTGGCAGGATTTTCTGTTCTCTCATTATTATCATATCGTCGGTTATATTCGTCAATAAGTTTAGACTTAATAAATGATGGTGTGAGTTGATTTTCTTCTCTTGATTCAAGGGCAGTAATAAGAGTATCATAAGATTGGGGTAGGGAGCATAATAACAGTGCAGAAATGTGGTTATCATTTATAACTTCTCCTATGGCCGCTAATTTATCTACTAATTCCATTATTTTTGTAATATGATTAACAACGTTGCCACCTTCCGCTAATTTAATCCCGTAAAGTTTTCTTAAGAGATAAAGTTTGCTAGACAAATTATGTCGCTCATGGATTTCACGCAAAGCTTGCCAAGTTTGTCTGGCTGTCTGTAAATTTTTAACATGAGTAATCTGACTATCATCAATTGTTAGATTAATTAGAGCACGGGCTTTCTTATCACTTTTGGACCAAGCGTCCGTAATTGGATTAGGCGGTTCTTCCGTAATTACATGAAATAAGTCTTCTTTAGTTAACATCATTTCGGCCTTGAATTTCCAAATTGAGTAGTTTGTAGCTGTAAGTTTTTCAATTGCTAAATTATCTTTAGAAGCTGCCATTTTCTTAACTTTTGATTACTTACGTGTTACCGTAAAAAGTTCTTCCAACTTTTCTGTTTGAAAGTTTAAAAGTTTATATATCAAATATCTGATATTTCAGATTTCAGTGGAGGCTATTTAATTTATTTATTTTTATTCAGTGATCAGTAATCATAATCTTGTTAGTATTTGAATCCCAATGAAAAAAGGCGTGAGTAAGTTAGATAAAATTGGGACTTACCCGTTCTTCAGGATACTTTTTATTTCGGTGTAAATCCACATTTTGTGTAATCCAATATAATGGTTTCCCAATGTAATGTGTTAGTTGTCATAATATTAATCAACCACTTTTTATAACCTCCTTTGAGAAAAATTGTAGACTATTATATCAAATGAATAAGCAGTGGTAACACTTTAAGCTATTTAATTCACTTTCTTTTAAATTTTGAAAAAGAGAGAGCATTTTTCAACCCTCTTCTCTTGAACAACTACATTTTCAGAATGAAAAAATATTTACATTATAAGATAATAAATCAGTAATAATAATTGTAATAGCAATATCATAATAATAATAATAAATCAGTTTAATGTTTATGAGTCACTCAATAAGTCATTATCTTTATCAAGGTTTTCAAGGTTAAATACATTTTTCACATTTGAAAAGATTTATGGCTGAGTTAAATCGACACATTATTTATGTAACTGAGGAAATTACTTTTATCACAGCTAATTAGCTTGATTTATATCCATCACCGTTAAGGTTATAATCAATGAATAAATTGATAACTATATACAGAATTTTTTTAAAGTAGTTTCGAATTTTTATATTACTACGTGCTTTTATACTTCGCGTATATGTCGTTTGTTATTTCCTTATTTTTTTGTTTTGTTTTTTAAACGATTAATCCTAAAAATTAGAATTAAAATTAAGGGCTGCCTATGGGAGAGTGCTTTGAAAGATACCACATGATGGAGAACTATAGAATATAATTTTTACATAAAATTAAAACATATTATTGTGTTACATCTATCTAAAGTTAAAAAAAAGAATTAATAAATTTTGTTTTTTCTTCATAATCTTGTGTATTATGTATTGTTGTTCGATCAACGAAAACTAATTCTGACCAGCATGAAACCTATATATTAACTTAATACGAAACTCGGAAGAGGTTATTGTATGTTTTCATTCGTGGTTATATTTTCATAGATTAAGTAACTTTTATCTGTTGTGAACGTTTCATTTTTAGCGCATCAAATAAAATCATGTTGTATGTAAACAGAGTTAGGCAAAATACATCGAAAAACCCTTTTCGATACAAAATACATTGTTTTTTCAACTTAAAATACAAAATACTTACCAAATTTCAAAAATTCAAAATACAAAATACATGCATTTTGAAAATACATTTAAAATACAAAATACATTAAAAAGAAAAAAAAAACGATTGTGCATTAAATTGCACTAGTCAAATGCAAAGCTGGTTTGCAAAACTAATTAAATTTTTAGAAATTATAAATTTCCAAATAAAGAAGCAAAATTAATTAAAACTCAACGAAAGATAACAAAACAAAATTGAAAGATTAGAGCAACAACGTGCTTAAAAGTGTATGAAAGTTGCAAGAAAAACTGATAATGAATAAACTACGGCGGCCTATACTTGCCGGCCCGGACCTCGGGCCGGCAAAATGAAGGCGAATTTTCAAACGGGCCGGCAGAATTAGAACAATTTTTTCAACGGGTCAGGCCGAGAACAAAATAAACGAGCCGGGCCGATAAGAGAAATTAAGCGGGTCTACCGGCCCGCTATAAAACTTTAATCAAAGCCGATAAAATATGAGCCATTTTCAATTAATGTGACTTTCGCGAGAATAAGTAATAAGTATAAATGTGCATCACGAGCCGGTGCTAGTTTGACAACATCAATACAGAAATGTAAAATGTCCAGCGGTGAGATCACCATCGGACAGTTACATGGTGTCTGAGCCATGGCTTAATTTTTTCAGCAGACTCGGGCCGGGCCGAGATCAGGTTTGCATTTTTTTCTACACAGTCGAGCAGGACCAGAACTGGACTTTATTGTTCTCAGGATGTGTTGTGTGGGGAAGGCAATATGTTTTGTAAAATTATTAATAGCAATAATGAACTTCTCTCAACTGAATCCTTGGAATCCTCAAGGTGGTTCTCAAATTCACTGCTCAACAATGAGAAAATTCCTGACACATTTTCTGACTAATTTTTTACTGTAAGGGCTTAAAATTGACAGACAAATTGACTATTGAAGGGAATCGAATTTTGGAATGGAATAGCGTTTTTTTTTTTTTTTTAATAAATAAATTACTTATCGAGATATAAGAGATTCTTGTCTCGTGACTGCAGGTTTTTCTTCTTTCCCGTGCTATCGCTTCCGGAAATTCGATTCAAAACTGTAAAATTTGACAGTATTTTCTCAAAGATATATATTGCCTTTATCGAAAAATGATAATGTTATTCGATTACATAGTTTCTGAATAAGAACACCAACCAATCTTTTTAAAAAGAAAATTTACCACGGGAATTTTAATAAATCTCTAATAGCCGGATTTTGAAAATTTTAAGTGTGTAACCATTAAATACGTAATGCTGAACTACGTAATCAGTTTTGCCAAATATTGATTCATTAAAACCTTGAAAACCGTACCGAAAGGAACCGAAATATATTCCGCTTTAAACAGGTTTACATCTTACGAGGTATAATTGTTCATATTCTTTCTCTTAAAAAATATATATACTTTTTTTTAAAGACCGAATTCCGTATATACAGATTTCATTTTCAAAGATTTTACGGTAGTTGTCGTATTGAGGCGTTTAAAGTCACATTATTAAAATGATTTATTGAAGGTGAATTATTATATGAATTATAGGACTAAATTAGTCACACGAAGACATTCGCAAGGTAACATTAAACCTATGGGAGCGTTCTTGACAAATATCTCGCTCGCATTTTGTTACTTTTAAATATATTTTTTTTTCATGGGATACCTGAGGTCAATATCTAATGCTGTGCTTTTGTACTTTTTCGGGTTGGGTTGCTTTTTTTAAAATATATTCGGACACTTTCATTTTTGGAAAACTGTTTGGAACCCGTTCTGAAATTCAAAGTATTCTGTTTGAGCTTTAAAGCAATTAATAGATAATCTTAAAGTTTTACATATTTTTGCATGCTAAAGTGATATAATCTCTTGTTATATTTATTGACATAAGTGGAAAAAAATTGATAACATATTTTAAAACTAATATTTTAAATATTTTTTTATAAAACTAGTGATATCAAATATTTTATTAACAGAATTTATAAATTTTACAAGATATAAATGCATAGCATTAGTTAGTGAAATAATCTGGTGTCATTTTAATTGTAGCTATTTTATAAGGTAAAAGTATTTCTTTCATAAAAGATATTTATCTTTTGAGTCCCCCCCTTTTATATGGAACTACAATTCAATGTTTGCTATCTTTAAAACAGTAAAACATTAAAACATATGTTATCAATAATTGGTAAATAAAATATACCATTGTAGTGGGGAATAAAATATGTTTTTCGCAAATTTTTATACCTGGGCGATTTTCAAAAAAAGTTTCATGTTTTACTGTCCTTTCACATTTGCACAGAAAAATAGTTAAATATCATAATTTTAATTATTGCATTTTAACTATTATGTTTTTTAATGATAACTTACAGATATATTATTATTTATAAAAAATTTAAAAATAAGAAATATATTCTTTTGTAGTCAAAATATCATTACCGTAGGTTGTTCCAACAAGTAATTTATTAGGTAAAGATTTGACAAAGTTCTATTTAAAATAGATGGTGTGATGTTGAATATAACATATCATCACATATAATTATTTATCTTCTTTTTTTAAATTAAATTCCTCATTTTAAAATTTAATTTCTCCTTTCATAATTATAAATTGAATAAAAACTTCCTTTCCTTTCTAAAAAGAATATATCTCTTTCTTCTTCTCTTGCGCTTTATTTTTCAGTTACTTAACTTTCGCAAGTTCAGCCAAAGCCGTTAATAAAATAAATCAAAAACAAATCTTTTTCTCATCCTAAAATCATTAACTGTTCGAGCATATTTTCCTTCGGTTAACGAATATACATAAAAAAAGATATTCTTTGGCGATATGCTCCAGTCGTAGCAATTATTTATACACTCAGTGTTAATTTTCAGTTTTATCGTCAATACAACTGTCCTTTCGGCCGCAAATATTATACTCTGTTTATATTAAAATCGGCGCTCTGCATCTCCGTTGCTGCTTCTAAATGCATATTTCCCATCATTTAGCTTTGGCATTCATATTTGTACGTTGAAATATTAAAACGCCAATCAACGGTCCTTTTGGCTATTTTTTAATTCAAAGTTGCATTAAGTGATATATCTTTGGGGTTATAATGGTCCAGGGTACCAAGATTTTGGCTCGACACATTGGCAACAATTTCTGACAAATTAATGATTCCTTCTCTGTACATCCTACTGTCAACAGCTAACTGAAAGGGTCCTTCTCTGGCATTTGCATATTTCATGTCCATATCCAATAAACTCATCCTGTCTTCAAATTTGCCGAGTTATTATTTTGTGCCTGTCTTTAATTATTCAAGGACTCATGAACCTGGATTTCCAAAAAGTGATTATCTTAAAAATGCAATAGTTGTTTAAAATATTTTTCGCTACAGATTATGGTCTACAGCATAGATGGTTATAATTTTTCTATACATTTTTATTTATTAAGATGCTACTAATTAAAAAATATTTATTTTCATTAATTAAACTTATCTATAATTCTTAATAATTTTTTTAAACCGTGTCCCAAGAAAGTGTGTCATTGCCATGCTTCTGACAAAAAGTTCCTCCGGATTTTTTTAGAGGACAGCACATGCCTTTTTATCAAGGCAAAAGTTCTCCTTAAAAGTCAAGTCAACTTGTTATCAGGTTTAGGTGAATAGAGTAAATAGTTTTATAGTTTCAATAAAACAAGCAAAGACTTTGAATGTTTTGGTGAGTATTCTTTTGTAAGTCATTACCGTACCTAATTCTAATTGATAATTAAATGAACTTTTATTTCTTAATCTGCTTTCATTACAGTCGAACCCGGTTAAGACGCGTTTCAAGGAAGTGGACCAAAGTCGCGTATTAAGCGGAATCGCGTATTAAACGTGATTTAGATAATGTTGCAGGAATTGGGTTTATATACACATCTAATCGTCTAAATGAACTTTAGAGATTTCATTTATATGTTTATGGTCGAAAATTGTGTCTTATACATATATTTAGATTTAAATTTAATTGTATTCAACTTTACTCAGTGTATCTTTTTATAGGATCGACTGAGATAATAATTTAAAATAAATAAGGATTCAAACATGGCTTTATTGTCGTTAATACGTGACAACCAAAGATAAAACAACAAAAATAATTTTTCTTCTAGACTAATTTTTTTTTGACAGAAAAAATAAAAATCTTAAATCTTTGAAGTACAATCCAGCTGTTAAAACCATATTTAGTACTTGTAATAATGAGTAACAATATAATATGTCCTTCTTTTAATGTAAGAAAAAAACTATCCTTATTAATTTTTGTGTAACAAGTATTGTTAGTATAGCAAAAAGTAACGAAAACATAAAAGAATTACTCAACCGCAGTCGTATATATTTAACCTTTACGAGTTTCTTTTTATTTATTTATTTATTTGTTTTGTTTTATAAAATGCATTAAAAAACATAGTAGTAATATAACATACATTTAAAAATTCACTAACAACAGGTATAATCATCTGTAAACATAATAATTTTATGACGTATCTGAGCATCCTGAATTCCTCAATGAATCTCTTTATACTACAATATAAAATACACGAAGCGAGAGACAAAGAATGTTAAGAAATAGTATCAAAGAAGAACTGCAGTGTTGCCAATTTAAAGGATTTCTTTAAATTCAAATATCTATCAATATTTCCGATTATTAATGTTCGTTTTAATTAATCTGTTATTAAATAAAGTAAATATTAATTATACAGAAACAGTGTTTTTACCTGAATAAAAAGATCCGCTAAATTGGAAACACTGGAGAAAAGAGAAGGAATTCGCATCTTCACCAATGAATTCGCGTCTTAAACGTGATTTTTTGCCACAAAGAACCGAAAATCTATCGCGTATTAAGCGGGATCGCGTAATAACCGTTCGCATCTTAAACGTGATATTTTTGCATTAGCCTTATGGGCGATGTTCAAGGGAAAGGAAAAAATCCGCGTATTAAGCGGGATCGCGTATTAACCGTGAGCGTCTTAACCGGGTTCCACTGTATATGAGAAATAGAAAATCATTGTATGGGCCAGAATATATAATAGCTGCCATTTATGCCTGGGGGAAAAATAAAAATATTTTGCTTAACTTGTCATCACCGTGCTCACTTATATCATTATACCAAGGGCATTAAAATTTAAAAATTAGTTTTTAAATGTTAAATTAGTAATTTGGTCTCTGCTGATGCTTGTATATTAATATTTATGAGGTAAGGTAATTATTTACAAACAATTAAAACTTTCTTTTTATTTCTAAAAATTTGACTTTGTTATTCCAAAACATGGACAGATTTTGAAAATGACCCCCTGGAAAAATATTTATGCATTATAAAATTATTAAAATTATAAAATTTATTAAAATTAAGCAAGAAATCTTTTTTAATTGAAACTATCGTGCCAATAAGTTACTATAGATTGAAAAATTCTTTTAAACAGTGCTTTGAAGTTAACATTGTATACATTTAAAGTTACTGTCTAAATATGAAAATTGCCTCATTCATTTAGACTCTGCCCTACGTTTAAAATTATATAAATTTATTGCATATAAAATGTCTGTTGAGATGAAAATAAAGACGTGAGTGTGCAAATAATAGATAATTTACTGCTACCAATTTTTAAAAGTCGACATACACAATTAAATCTGCGGGGAACATTTGAATAATCGCGGCAAAACTACGTTTTTCACGGTTTTTAAGAAAATTGAAAAAATTGTCCCATTTTTGAAATAGCGTACTGCGCTTGCTATTGAGTGTATAAAAAAATTGTAAATATGAAAGTTGTAAAGAATTTTATCTTCTTTAATATTGTAATTGACAAATAATATGCTACGACAACGAGTCTCGAGATATCTTAAAAAAATCAAAAACTGTCCCAAAATTTTGTTGTTTTTCGGCCACAGAAAATTTAGTCTTAAGAAATTTTGTTAGAAAACTTGGTTTTTCCATGTTGGCATCATTATAAACAATTTAGAAAAATAAAATCTTTTACCCGACCTTTTGCAAGGTAAAATGTACATTTCCCTTGGACTATATATGCAGTTAAATGAAATTTTGTATATTGGTTCTTACAATATAGCTATCTTGGAATAAAATAATTAAGCATAGCAGTACCACCTGTTGGGCTATATAAACCCAAAGTTAAGTTATGTCTGGTCTATCTTAATCTAAAGTTTGATTATTATTAAACTCCATGCATTAGTTCTTGAGATTGAAGGGCCACAAAAATTGTGTTTCATACAGACTGCAGATATACACACATTTCCCAAAAATAGTTAAATCGCGTTCAAGACATCCCGAAACGTGTAAATCAAGCAAAAAGCGAAAGTCGAAAATTTTCTCGATTCCAATACTTTCTTTTTATTTATCAGAAGAATGTAAAAACAAATTAGTAGTCTAGTATTAGACTTTTCAATCAGTCTTTCTTAGTATATGTCTACAAAAGAACATATATTTTATAATAATCTTATATGTACAATGACACCGTTTAAATGTATTTTTTCTTTTTATATAATGCGCGTGTGTTTAATAAGAGCTCCCAACTACGCAAGATTTTTTAGCCCTTCCACTAATAAAATATTTGGGGCACAACTTTTTGATTATGGTGAATTTTAGAAATAATGCATACGAAATTTAAAATATGTATTTCTGAATTAAAAAATATAAATGAAAAAATTAGGTAATTTTTAACACAAGTTGAATTATTATTATTATTATTAACAAAAGTACGAATTCTTCGTATAAGGTAGTTTTAAAATTAAAACACTCAGGTAAAATATCAAACCATATATAAGCGCAAAGAAATAAGAAATCATTTTTCACTTACTATCAAAGTCTTGAAACCTTTAATATAGAGCAGAAAAAATATGAAAGCTCTTACATTCATAAAAAGAAAGCACTTATAAAATATTCATAAAAAGTAGGAATAATTCGAATGCAAAATTTGGAAAGTCATAAATTTCCTTTTTTCATAGTCAAATCGTTCCTTTAAAAGTTCATTGTAGCAGTTTTCTAGCGGTTACTGTCTAACAAAATTTATATTAATGAATGAAACATGCAAATTTTTAAGAAATCCTTTTTCGATATTTTTAACTTAGAAAGACCCCCCACGTAGGGCACCCCCCCCCTCCCTTTAGGGCCTATATCCCTCGTATTGATAATTGGCCGTCATAAACACAACCAATCGATATTTTTAAATAAAACTACTAGACGAGAAAAAAAATTGAGCTCTTTATATGTGTGGTCAATGGGCAACTGTCGGTAATAAAGCGCTGCACCTGCACAACTCTGAAAGATCCTTCTGATGTATCACAATACATGTTTTTTTTTTTTTTTTTTTGTTTTTTTTTTTTGTAATTCCCACAGCAACATTAAGATATATAAAAGCTATTTTTATAACTAATCAGCAAGAATATGTTTGCTGTATCTATCAAAATATCGTATTCACCAATCTCCTTGTCTCAGCAATAGTCGAAAAGTGTGTTTATATTAACTTCCAAAACAGAATTTTAAAACTAATTAAAACAGACAGTCGTGTATTTCCTTTAAATGAATCGCAGCTTTTCTCTGTGTGGTTTAAATGTGGCAGTTTGAAATTTGGAAAAAATGTATTTTGAGTATTTTCAAAATACAAAATACATGTAAAACCATCAGAACATACATTACAAAAATACTTTGATCTTATTGGTTTAAAATACAAAATACAAGTTACAAATGTATTTTGAAAATGTATTTCAAATACATGTATTTTCGATACTGCCCAACTCTGTATGTAAAAAGTATTGCAAAAAATGCATTTCTCTCGAAAACATTTTGCTCTTTTTCAATTTGGTGGAAGTCTGCCTCCACGATTGCCATATTATGCTATTGACACAATACTGGGCTTATAACAAAATATTCAAACAGGTTGTTTAGCAGGTTAAACTGAAATAATTTATATACATATGTCAGAGACTGATTAGGTAATCGACCGAGAGTAGTGATGCATCCAGAAACAGCAAACTCATGGTAACAAGCCAGCTCAGCAGTTAATGGCGCTCCTTAAGGATGTTAGGTGAATATTTTAAAGATGTACCACCTTAATGATGTTAGGTGAATATTTTAAGATGTATATTTTTAAAGACGAAAAGAAGAGCTTTAAGTTTAGACTTAAGTTTAAGTTGATAAAAGACGAAAGTTTGCTCAAAGACGTACAGCACAACATAAAGACGTAATTTTTTAAAAATTTTAAATATTTTTGAAGGTAGTACATGTGATTATAGTAAGGCTTAGACACGACGTTT
Source organism: Maratus speciosus (assembly GCA_963932465.1). NCBI lineage: Eukaryota > Metazoa > Arthropoda > Arachnida > Araneae > Salticidae > Maratus > Maratus speciosus. The sequence goes on along the minus strand of OZ010793.1, from coordinate 508,831,717 downwards.
TAGTACAGTTTTTTATTTTTCTGTTTGGATGAGGAATTTTTTTTAAAAAGTTAGACATCTCAATTTTTAGAGACGACAACTACAAGCTACAAGTAACAGTGAGAGGCTACAAGTAGCAGATAAGAGGGTAAAATTTTTAGTTTCATTATGTTACATATTTTAGATTCCCTATTAGTATTTATTGTGTTTCTATATTGTGTATTAGCATATTGTAAGTTTTGTACATAATTAGTGTTGTCAAGTGTTGCTGTTGTAGCGCTACTGCTCGCGGCCAGAGGGCTGACCGAAGTCGAATGGCCGAGTGTCAGACGCTGATTAGGTCATCGACCGAGAGTAGTGATGCATCCAGAAACAGCAAACGCATGGGAACAAGTCAGCTCAGCAGTTAATGGCGCTGACAGCGCAGAAGTTCTTTAACAAGGAAAAGAGGTTGTGTCAGCGTTTGGCGTCATACCATAAAATTAGCCACGTTGCACAATTCCCTTGTTAAAATGTAGCTTGCTCAGCAAGTATTTCTACTTAAACACTGTCCCAAATCCTTTGTGGGGACAGACGACTCCAGTCTACTCATGATTATGGTCGTGCATTGTCTCGACTACGTCTGTAAAATCCTAACCAACCTTGTATATACTGTGCATATTTAATCAAGTTACATTAAATAAGTATAAAGAACACCAGTCTGGTCACTTGACATATATATAGAGAGAGATGAAGATCGGTATTATGGAATAGTCGGACAATATGGAATACTTCATTATCTGGCGAATACGGTGTTGCAGGCAAGCGTGAAACAGTCAAACGACTTTCATCGACTAGTACTCTCATGAGGCACTGTACTTAGTTCTGTTTGGATACCTGTTGTTGGAACGACGCGGTGAAATAAAATGTTATTCTCAATTTTTGCTGGTAAATTTTATAGAATTCGTATTAATTATAAAATCTCATTGTCAGTGATGTTAAACTAGTTCAGTATAAAGTTGAACAGTTATATTTATTGCTGTGTTACTTTGTTTTTCTCTATGCTAACTTGCTGACGAGTGAAGAGGTTGTGTTTTTCAAGATGGTGTGTCGGGTAATATGGAATATTAGCTAGACACCTGTTTGAAGACGAGTCTAGCGAAGACGAACAATCGACGTATCATTTGTGATGGGCTTTTTACCAGGTTGTATAGCAGATGAGGAAGATGCAGCGTACCTGCTTTGAAATGAAAATATTCAGAGGATGGAAGGGGGGAGAAGTGGGTATAATGCCTGATGTGGGATCATGATCGAAATAATGGACTACATTTTTCTTTTTATAAAAATTAAAACAACTTTTCAAAGAATTTGAGGAGATATAGATGATGTATTAATGTTTACTTACCAAATAATTTTCCTTATTCTTGTAAATCGTGTTTTTTCTTGCAATTTTAATATTCCTTATAACCCCATCTATAAATTCCTAAATATCTATAGTTCATCTTTCATCATGTGACATATTGTTGGAAAGGCCTTTGACCACTTATTCATGTTATGTACTCCCGAGCCCTTCCGCCCAAATTTGCCCAAAGGGGGCATGAATGATGTCCGCAAAATTTAGAAAAGTACCCCCCGGAGGGTAAATTCGGGAGGTGCATAGCATGAATAAGTGGTCACAGGCCTTTCGAACAATATGTCACATGTGGTGGTCGGCAAAAGTTAGAAAAATGCCTCCTTTGGGCCTATCGCGCCTCCTGGAATACACCATCCTCCCTCTCTTTGAAATATCGTTTGCAGAAATGTGTTACTGTGCACAGTGACTCTATAGAAAAGGACTAATACAATTTAGCAATTTCACTCAATTATTTCTATGTGAGGACAGAAACTTATTGATACATCCTCCTAATTAAAAATTATTTGTTGTAACTTAAATTTTCATATCTTTTCCTAGTGTGAAAAAAAAAATTAGTAACATTAATTGTTACCTTTTTTTAACAATTAAAATCTGGATTTAAACATGACCTCTATTAAGAGACCGCCTCCCGGAGCGACCAAGTTTTATTGGAACGGAATGTGGTCGCTTTAGGGAGGTTTTACTGTATTTTCCTTAATTATATGTTTTATTTCATAATGCTTTGCTTATTTAGTGTAGGATATACAACTTGAGGTAAATATTTTCAAAAAGCTTTACATATACGAATTAAAAACTTATTTTTATTAAATAAATTAGGTCTACTTTTTAAACCAAGAACGGAGGATACATAAACTTGAAGATCATTTCTGGTTCAATGACAATACTTCAAATTATTAACAAACGATAATGGGAACTCCACGGCTGACAACTGAAATTAAAATGGGGATACCTTCTGCATCTGAATATTTTCATTAGGTGATAAATGTTACTATATATTTTGGAAATTATTGTGTAGAATGTTATTGTAGCGGAGTATACAAGGAAGGTAAAAATAAGGTAGTTTTTGTAAAAGTATTTCAAACATAATTTTTGGGGAAAATTATACATTTTTTAAATAAAATTTAAATTATGTATAAAGTAATTTTCAGAGGAAAAAAATACGTTTTTCAATGTATTACTATATATTTATCACATCCATAAAGTTAATGAAGATGTTAATACAGAAAATTAGCGTAACTCTTAACGAGTGTCACCACGCCATTAAAATAAATAAGTAAATGAATTCAAAACGCATCAGTTTTCATCAAATAAATATTTTAAATGTAATATATCCTGTAAAATCCTTAAAACAATTTTTAGAAAAATAGTCTAGCATGTACTGATTTAGTAACGCTTTTTGTAAAATGATCCATATTATTTTAAAAGAAAATTTCCTGCAAATTACTGTAACTCGTTTATTTTTTTTTTCATTTCGGTCACTTTTATGAGAAATCATCTATAGATTATAAAATTGGCGATATTTTTTGTTTCAGATAATTTCTCGGGGCGTCAGAGCTTCCACCGCCCAATCATCTCCTCATTCTGCAGTGTCTTGCCATTAGCCTATTACCTCAATCACCTCTAGTGCTGTTGCCAGGGCGAGGTCACAACCACAAAAAAAAAAAAAAAAAAAAAAAAAAAAAAAACTAGAAAACAGGAATTCTGCTTTTTCAGAATTTAGTATCGCCCCGATGAAACGAAATATATATGTATATAAACATAGATAGTTCAATTTTAGGACTTAAAACAGAGGCTTTTATTTTATATAAAATGACGTCATCTGCATCCGCTGAGGAACTCCTCATTTACGATCCAGTCTTAAACAACATCTACAGTAAAACATGGATAGGACGTGACTATCGCTAAATAATACATAAATCCAAAAGAAGAGATTTCGTCATTCAAGAAACTCGACAAAAAAAAATCGGCTATATCATGATTTATATGCCTTCATTTGTTTATAATATTAATATAGATACTTAAAATTAAATTTGGTTAATAATAACTCCATGTTTCATCAGAAATCATTCATTTATATTTTTTCAAAATAGCAAGTATTTTAATTACATTTTTTTCAGTTTTTATGAGGAAATGGCAACAAAAAGATATAATTACTATCTTCCTTTACTTTCTACAGAAATGGAGTACTTGAGTTGCCAAAATTAAACAAATTTCACTAAAAACTACAAAAAAAAATTAATATCTCAAAAATAAATGGAGATGTAGTTTTCAAACAAATTGCATTTAAAAGCACTTTCTTTTCCCAATACGACAGCATAAAAACTGAAAATGTGCGATGCTTAGAAGTTAAAAAAATTGCAGTAGAGTTTTTAACAGTATAATGATACATCTGCTTTGTTTTACTTGTGGCTATACAACGGAACGTTATTTTTTGGAACGGACCGAGAAACAGAAAAAGCAGGACAATGGCTTCTAAATCGGGACACAAAAATACAGTAAATCGTATGGAAATGGAACGTGCCTTAAACATAAAAAAAATCATGTTCCCCTAAGGAAAAGAATATCATATAATCATACCTGCTAAGACTAAAACTTGTCTAAAACATTATTCTTTGGTCACTTGAGATTCCATGTTCCCTGACAGAAAGAATATCATATAGGGGAGACTGGGGAAGGTTGACCCATTTTTTACAAAATGATTTTTTATTTTTAAAATATTGAACCTAGAATAAAGTTTCATGTATCATTTTATTCGTTATACAATCAGTTATCAAAATAAAATTGCGACTTAAGAGTAAAATATAAGAAACTTGAAACATGATTGATTTTAATCATGAGAAATTAATAGATCAAGGCTCCTCATATATGGGAGGCTTGACCCACTTTATTTTATACTGAAAAATGTGATGTGTAAACAAACTTGCTTAGACGGAATACAAGACGCAGGATAAAAATCCCATTTTAAACAGCCACTTTTTGTGACATTCTACCTAGCAACACTAGCTCCCACATAGTTTGGCTTCATCTTCATGAACTTTTGATCAATGTAGAGGCAAGAATTCGCGTGCAGAGGGATGAACACTTAACATTTCTCAAAGACTGCAGCTCAGCTTTCTTCCTTTTAATCTTTTCGATTCTTTCATGAAGCTTTAAACTGCTGTTTAATAGACTTTTAACGTGAAAAAATATTTTGGATATCCTTTTAAAAAATCGGGTCAACCCGAAACCGACCCGCAAGGGTAAAAAAAGCCAAGTCGAAACCAACCCGAACCCGAAACAATGAAAGCCGACCCGCAACAAAAAAATTTAGAGTCAATCCGACCCGCAACTGGAAAATATAGCGCCAACCCGACCCGATGTAGACTCTAGTTCCTGTCAGCTTTACCATTTTTATTTCATTAATTTTTTTCTTGCTTCTATAGAAATTTTTCACATCTTCCTTTAATCAGTTTTAAGCATTTTCCATTATATCCTTTATATCTTTAAGCATTTATCCCCATTTTTCTGTAGCTTTCCAGAACAAATTTACATTTTTTTTTTTAAAGTATAACCATTAGCCGTTCTTTATGTACAGTATATAATGAAAAGGTTTCCAAAAGTACTTAATTAAGAGAGTTTTGACCATCTGGTCAACCCTCCTTCACATTGATTGGGTCAAGACTGCCCCACATAACCACTTTTTAAAAAACAGCACATTGTTATGTTAAGCCTAATTTATTGTACAATTTTTATGCCTGGAATGAAAGATCAATATTTCTAAATCACTTAAAACCTACTTACTGAAATTTCTATGTTATATTTTATTTTTTAAAAATCTTACAAAATCTTTCTAAAAATACACTTTTTAAGTTGAAAACGCTTCACAATTGATTTTTCCGCACCTGTTTTAATTATCTGCATGAAACAATAAGACAATTGTTTGAGCATTCAAGTAGATTTGGTTGCTATTAATTGATAAAACTCTGAAATTCTTTTAGATATGAAAACTGAAGGGTGGGCAAGCCTCCCCTATGGTCAACCCTCCCCAGTTCCCCTCTAATCCTACTTGCTAAGATTAAAACTTGTCTAAAACATTATTCTTTGATCACTCGAGATTCATCTTCGAGAGTTTTCCTGTACTAAATAAGCATGGCAAATTTACTGAGTAAAATCTGTGAGAGCAAAATCTCTAGCGACCAAAACAAAATTTGGTTTTCGAGAGATTTCCGATTGGGCAGTTCTAATCAGGGCTTGAAATGTACCGGAGCAAACCGGAACGATGTTCCGGTTCGTGAAATTGTGACAAATATTGTTCCGGTTCGTGAAAGTATGGAAAATATTGTTCCGGTTCGTGGAATTATTAAAAAATATTATTACAGTTTCATATAGCTTACTGCTTTCTGTAACGTCCCCCCCCCCCCCTCTAATTATTTAGAATCTTGAATGCATTTTTTAAAATTGGTTTTTTTACGGTTAAATATAAATTTGCTATACAGTAAGGTCCCGATTATCAGAGTTAATATGGACCAAGCTCACCTCGGATAAACAAAAAACCCGTATAAATCAGATCGAGACAAATCGTCACCAACTCAGGAGATCAAATATAAATTTTCACTTAATTCATACATTTTTATGGTGCTAGTAACATTTCTTTGATGTACATTTCCGTTACTTTTAAGAAAAACGAGGAATGAAATTTTTTTTTCCAATCGAACTTATACCTGTGGAATGGATCATTTTCTTCTGATGGACTGATGATTTCCATTATGATGAAACAGCCTTTATAAATGAAGTTTTAGGTGAAGATGAAAGAGCAGCCATAAAAGTTAGAAATCTGAATTTCTGGTCAAAAGGGGGGGGGGGGGAATAATGGCCATAATTTTTTTCCTCTATTCTGACCAGAAAATCAGAGCTCTAACTTTTTACGGCTGCTCTTTCATCTTCACCTAACACTTCATTTATAAAAGACGTTTCATCGTAATGGAAGCCACCAGTCCATCAGAAGAAAATAACTCGGTTAAGCGGGACTTTACTGTACTTTAAAACAAACAAACAAACAAAAAAAAATAATAATAATAGTCGACAATAGTTTTGAAGTAGAGTTCCGGTTCGTGGATTTTTCCATTTCTAGCCCTGGTTCTAATTGCATGGTATTCCTTTCGTAGAAACCGTTATTATTTTACGTTTAAGACGGGAATCCAGTATGCAGCCCGTAATTTTAATTGTAATTTTTAGGATTAATCGTTGAAAAAAAAAAGAACAAGAAAATAACAAACGACATATACGCGAAGTATAAAAGCACGTAGTAATGTAAAAATTCAAAACTACTTTAAAACAAAAATTTTGTATATAGTTATCAATTTATTCATTGATTATAACCTTAAGGGAACTCAGTACCCTGTGAACTTTTTTTTAGCATTTTAAGGTACATTTTTGGCATAATAATAAAGGACTTAATGAAGGAAAAGGATTCTATCAAGAAATTGTTCGGTTTCCCAGGCAAAATTTAAAAAATCAAAAAATTTTTGAAAAATTTAAGTAAATTTTAAAATGTGTCTTCGTACAATTTTGAACATTTTGAGCTAATTTTTTTAAAAACTATTCGTAAAAGTGTGCTGTATAATTTTAAGCATCGGATTTACCGTAAGCTAATTGTTTGGGAGAAAAAATAAAATATGGAAATACACTATATGGCCAAAGGTGCCGGTCACTTGCGATTTTAGACGTTTTGTTAAATATCTAGAAAAATGCATGAGGAATTAACCTGAAACTGCAGATGTGTAAACAGTATAGTATAGGCCATATATTTCCGCGAAGTTTTTTTTCCCAAAACCCCATAGGGGACCGTCAACAAATTGAAAAAGAACGAATATCTTTTGGATAACCCTGCAAAAACTTATGTAGCAAAAGTGTTCAAACTCGAGATTATTAATAAGTGGCTTATTTTAATATACTGTGTTCATTTTTATGAAGATAGCATGTATACTCGTAGAGAAATTAAGGTTTTTGTAAAAACTGTCCCAAATTTTGCCAAGTTTTTTGCTTATAATTTGCAGAGTTCTTAACGTAAAAACAAGTTCTTTTCAAAAAAATATGACAAACGACATTGTACACAATACTCTGCAATCAGAATTAAAAAAAATAAAAATTGGATCAAAAGTGAGCAGGTTTACTAAAAAACACTTCACTGCGCATGCGCGAATGCAATCAAAATATAATATGCATAATATATTAGCTAAATATATAGAGCAACTTTTGTGAACGTCTCAAAATCATAGCTTGAAAATTCTGAAAATTATCGTTGATAGAATAAGCTCGAACTCCGTTGTTCCAAAAAGAAGCAAAAGGATGAGGGGTTGTATCAAATATCTGTTGATTAGTGCTAAGATAGCGTACACAATATTGCACGTACTACTATATTTGAATTTGAATATAACCCCTCATCTTTTTGCTTCCTTTTGAGAACAACGGATTTCAACCTTATTCTATCAACGATAATTTTCAGAATTTTCAAGCTATGATTTTGAGACTTTCACAAAAGTTGCTCTATATACTTAACTAATACATTATGCATATTAGATTTTGATTGCATTCGCGCATGCGCAGTGAAACATTTTTTAGTAAACCTGCTCATTTTTCATCCAATTATTATTTTTTTTTAATTATGATTGCAGAGTATAGTGTACAATTTTGTTTGTCATATTTTCTGAAAAGAACTTTTTTTTTTTTATATTACGAACTCTGCAAATTATAAGAAAAAAACTGGGCGAAATTTGGGACTGTTTTTATAAAAACCTTAATTTCTCTACGAGTATACATGCTATCCTCATAAAAATGAGCACAGTATATTACAATAAGCCACTTATTAATAATCTCGGCTTTGAACGCTTTTGCTACATTAGTTTTTACAGGGTTATCCAAAAGATATTCGGTATTTTTCAATTTGTTGACGGTCCCCTATGGGGTTTCGGGAAAAAATCTTCGCGGAAATATATGACCTATTCTATACTGTTTACACACCTGCAGTTTCAGGTTAATTCCTCATGTGCTTTTCTAGATATTTAACAAAACGTCTAAAATCGCAAGTGACTGGTCACCTTTGGCCATATAGTGTACTTGTAAAATTAGAGTAAAAACTGAATTTATTTTACATTTTTATGTGTAAAAAAAAATAATAATATAAATAAATGCTGTTTTCATAGCTTTTAATAAACAAAATACAGTAAAGCTTGTAAAAGCAAAGTCGCTAGAAGGCGTAAAATATTCCATTTTAGACAGGTTTCCGTCTGAGTAGGTACTTTTGTACCGCATTCCTTTCGGCAGGACCATAAAAATGTTCCACTATAGACAGATTCTATTATCAACACAGGTTTTGCTGAATTAACTTTCATTCGATACGGCCTAACGAATACCATGGTACTAAAAGAAATTAAAAAGATAAGTGTACATTTGGGATTTTGGCATTTCTCAGGAGAGATCTTGGAAGTTTTGAAAGTCGGGATAATTGGCAACACTAATCCCTGGCCCCTTCAGTAATGCTGAACAACATGTCGATATATATTTTTTTTATTCAAGAAAAATATTTTCTTATGTGTACCATGTTTTATCATTCTATCTTTATTGGATTTTTTTACATAAAAAATTCTAAGAATTACTTTTATTAAGTAAGCAAAGTAAAACCATCTTTTAAATGGAAGCTTACAGATAACCAAGCTAAGAGCTTTTTATAATAACATTTTTTTTCTGGAGATACTAAAAACTTTCAAAACCCCTCACTGTTTCTTTATAGAAGTCTAAATCTTACGTTATCAAGAATTTTTCCTTAAATTTACTATTCTCCCATGAAGTGAGGGTGTTCTTATCATAAATTAATCATCTTCGTAAAAGACATTAATTCCGCGTTACGTAGAAACTCAGGCTATCCACTTTCATCACCGCTATAAGAAAAAGCTGCGGTATTTATATAAAACCGCGGTATGTATATAAGGAAAAAAAAAAAAGAAAAGCGAGCCAAAATCACGTTATCTGTCGTTCACGATAAGCTCGAGACTGCATCTACGCAGTGAGATAAAATTGTACGCGTATGCATGTTCTGATAAAATTTTACCCCAAGGACATGTACGTCGTAATCACTTTCAAAATTTATTTTATAAAATCCTCCACTTTTTTTTTTTTTTCTGCAGATATAAACGTTAGTATGAACAGGAATTACAGAGAATCAAAAGTGAAATTCATCGCTATAAAGAAGCGCAAGGTGACGTCATGAACAATTATTTGCTGCTGTTGCAAGATAGCTACCGAGATTTTTAACGTTGTTTTTCCTATGTGTGTGTCATCATACAGCTATGTAAGCTTTTCAACATTGCTACGAAAAAGTCACATTATGTGCACAGCTCTATTACAGAGACGTTAGTTCTCGAGGAGTTTTTCCTTTCAACAACAGGTTACAGTGCTAAATTCAGGGCGCGGACCGTGCGGACAGTCAATGTATCAAATCTACCTCCCCTGGAAGATTCGGAATTTTATACTTAAATGTAGTCAAAAGTGGAAATTCTTACACTATCTCCCCTCGGAATTCCCAAATATCTCTCACGGAGAAAAAATGCTTGAATTTAACAGAGCAGATATCTACTGTTTATTAAAGCAGTGCAATACATTTGAAAAAAAAACTATATCGTATTCTGTATTCGAAGTAGAGTTAGAATTTTAACTGTAAAAAAATACACTGTAGAAAAAATCTGTAGTTTTTACAGAAAAAAAAAATATATACGTTTTACAGAAAAAATCTGTTTTAAGGAAAGGCAGTTTTTTTTTTCTGTAAAAAAGAGAGGATTTCGTAAATTTTACAGAAAAAATCTATATTTTTTTCAGAAAAAAACTGTTTTAATGAAACATTACAGATATTTTCTGTAAATTAAACGGTTTTCCACTGGCGCCAAAATTGACAGTTTTTTTTCTGTCAATTTGACAGATTTTTTTTTTTACAGTGTAGAGAAGATTTTTATTTCAATGAAAACATTGGGTGGGGGGATAAACTAAAAATAATCTGGAGGAAATCTCCTTTTAAGACATCCACTGAATTCATCACTAATACCAAGATATTTAATGACTGTGATACTCTATAAAATCCATCACTTTTTTATTCTGCAGATGTAAAGGGTGGTGTTAACAAGAACTATGGAAAATGAAAAGTGAAATTCAACGAAACAGTCCTTCAAAGATGTCATTTCTCAAGATTTCTTTCTTTTTTAATTAGCAGTAAATTTCCACAGTTTTGTTTTGACAGTTTTTTTCTGTCAATTTGAGAGATTTTTTTTTACAGTGTAGAGAAGATTTTTATTTCAATGAAAACATTGGGTGGGGGATAAACTAAAAATAATCTGGAGGAAATCTCCCTTTAAGACATCCACTGAATTCATCACTAATACCAAGACATTTAATGACTGTGATACTCTATAAAATCCATCACTTTTTTTATTCTGCAGATGTAAAGGGTGGTGTTAACAAGAACTATGGAAAATGAAAAGTGAAATTCAACGAAACAGTCCTTCAAAGATGTCATTTCTCAAGATTTCTTTCTTTTTTAATTAGCAGTAAATTTCCACAGAATACAGAAAATAAGTCTTGTGTGAATACAAATTTACGTATTTGACTTTTTTTATTCACAAATTTCGCGATCAAAAAAGTTTAAAAAATAAATAATTGTGAAAATTCATAAGTAATAACCCATAAACTCGTGTTATCTTTTGTTATATGTTAAGAGAGAATAAAAAATTTTATAAATCAATCTCAAATAGGAAAAGAAGTCAAATAAAAAGAAAACCTTTTTCTAGAAAATAAAGCTACCTGCGGTTAGCTAGCTTAGCACAATGACTCAAGTTTCATTTGCCAGAAGAAAAAAAAATAGATTTTATCTCATAAAAAAAAGTTAGAGTCATATCTGGTATTCAATCACGAAGAAGTTACGTCACGTGGCGAATATACAATAAAAATTAGTAGATCACGCAGGCAATAACTGACGGTTATTATTCTTGTCTTAATGGCATTAAATTTCTTAAACACTTTTCAAAAATATATATATAAAGAAAAACTCTTAAAAATATTATAAACGAAGAGAGATTTTTAGTCAAGGAAAATTTTGTCCTTGTTAAAAAAATATACAGTCGAAACTCTATTTAACGAAGTCGCTAAATCCCGGAAAAAAGTTCGTTATATGGAAAATTCGTTAAATAGAGATTCACCTTTTAAAATACTTTAAACTACATAAAATAGATTTTAAATTCATAAACACTAAATATTTTTACTAAAAGTAATTAATCATATTTTTTTTATAAGTTATATCGATTTGTTTTATTTATTTTACCCACCATTATACCGTATCAATTCATTTTTTTCTATGTGTTTAAATCTTTGAAATCTGCAAGGAAAACAACACATTGTCCGGGAATACACTGTATTTTCTGTTTAAAGTAATTAAAATTAACGAATTTTAATGGAATTAATTAACGAATTTTAATCATCATTCGATGTTTTGTGAATTCCTGCATCAAGTTCATTTCCATCATCATCATCATATTCGTCCTCATCGCAATTCATTGCTGTATTGTTTTTATTTTTCACACTGTCGAAAATATCCAATTTGGATAGTGTTTCCGAGATCTCAATTTCAGAATTAAGTGAAATACAATCATCAATCAGCACATCATGGTTAATTTCTTCTTTTTTTCTCATCTGTATCCACATTTTTTTTTAAGTTAAAGGGATTATTGTCTTCGTCTTCCATACTTACCGAATTCTCACTGCTGACAAAGAAGGTGCCTGGTAAAACCAGTTCAAGGCCAATGAACATCATAAAATTTGTTTAAAGAATAAGTTTGAAATGTCCAAAAATATTTTGAGAAATGGGGAGGAAATAAAATTAGATCACAAGAAAAAGTTCGTTAAATAGAGAATGCACTTCGCTATTTGGAGGTTTTTTTTACGAAGAAATTCACAAAATGTTTTTGGTTCCAAGGAAAAGTTCGCAAAATAGAGAAATTCGCAAAATAGAGGTTCGTTAAATAGAGGTCCGACTGTATGTAACTTCAGAAATGACTTTCTTAGGATAAGTGACCAGAACGTCATAAAAACATGAATCAATATTAATACTCTGAAATTTTTCCAGAGAGAGAAACATTCGCTTTGGGTACAATATTTCAAATGAAAATCAAATTTCAAATTAATTGTTAATTAATTAATTAAAGCAATTAATTTGAAATTTGATTTTCATTTGAAACATGAATCAATTTTCAGCAACCATACCATTCTCATTATACAAGACTGGAGAAAGAAACAGGCCGCGGTACTCCACCGATCTCAGTTATTTTCTAGCCTACTTTAATCATATGACAGGATCGCTCTTCCAGGGAGCCAACCAAAAATAGCATAGACATGAGCATGAAAATCATATAATAATATGATCATAATAATCATATGGCAGATGGACAATCGGTGAAAACCAAGGAGGATCCAATAGATGGAGTAGCCATGAATGACGTCACTTGATGGCGTTCCTACCTCTTCCGGCATTCACCATATTTAGCCGTGTCGTGCCTTGGAAACTGCTGATTGGACTGCTATTGGTCAAAGTCGAATATGGCGGACGCAGAAGAGGGAAAAGAACTTAACTTCAAAGCTTTCCACAGTCAAAGATTGATATGTTTACTCCTCTCTTTTCATAGCTCCATGGGGAAAACCAGCGTATTTCGATCACGTGACAGCCGAAAGTAGTGATAGAAGTATCGTGCCCTGTCATTTTCGTCGACTACTATTTTAAGCTCCTGAAATTCAGAAAATGCGATCATTCTAATTGCAAATCTGGTCTGCGTACAAATAGTTCGGATGGCACAGTCTATACAACATGTACCATGAAGTACTAGTGCACCATGACAAATCTTAAGGAAAAACTTAACTCAAAACTTACAATTGTAAGTGTAACATTTTTGGGGAGTCAGATCACGTAAAATGCTACTTATTTATGATGCATTTAATCCAACAAAAGCGCAGTCATTAAAAAAAGCATTCGAACGAAAACAAATCTGTTGTTTCATTAGTTTTTGGGAAAGGGTATGAGCTTTTTCTCGTTAAATAAAATGTCTAAACAAGATGAAAGAGCAGTGGTAAAAAGTTAGAACTCTGATTTTCTGGTCAGAATGGGAAAAAAAGGGCCATATTTTCTTTCTTTCTTTCTTTTTTTTTTTTTTTTTTTTTTTTTTTAAATTATGGCCATTTTTTTCCCATTCTGACCAGAAAATCAGAGTTCTAACTTTTTACGGCTGCTCTTTCATCTTCATCCAACACTTCACTTATGATGGCTGTTTCATAATAATGGAAGCCATCAGTCCATCAGAAGATAATAACTCAGTTAAGCGGGACTCGCATAATCGAGATTCTACTGTATATTTCATTTTAAAAATGATCTTTAGAATATTTTTGTTGGTGTTAAGAGGGGAGTCCCCTCCGTGACCTCCCCTTGGATCCGCCATTGTAGATTACGTAGTTCAGTATGACATATTTTATGATTACATATTTAAAATTTTAAAATAAGTCAGCTATTAGAAAATTAGCAAAATTCTCTTTGTAAATATACTTTGCGGAAGAGGGTGGAGGTGGGGGGCGGGGACGCCAAAATCCACGTTTGCCCCGGGTGCAAAAAAAGCTAGTTTCGGCCCTGGACAGAATCACGATAGACTGGAAAATAGTTCCGTTTTACACAGGTTTCTGTCTTTATAATTGCATAGTATTCTTTCCTCCGGCGTAATAAAGAAATTCCGTATAAGGTACAATTCTGTTATAGGCAGAGGCGTTTTCACAGGTTTTACTGTATAATTATCATTTATGTGAAACACAAATTTTCAATCTTCTCGCTCAGGGGTTCCCAAACTTTTAGACCGTCGTACCACTAAATGAAAGTTCATACTTCCGCGTACCACTAGGTGACAAATTCAAAGCTAATACAGAGGAAAACCTGTATAAATGGAATGTCTAAAAGGAAATATTTTTCCAATCTTTTGTGCTTCTGTCTGATCACATTTTACTGTATTTAATTACATAATTACATTATTAAATTGGTAGTTAGATTGACTGCTTTTTTTAACATTCAAATAAAATGTATCACCATAATTACCTTTTAATAATAAGTACATTACATAATTACATTACTTACATACATTACATACATTACATACATTAATTACATAATTACATTATTAAATTGGTAGTTAGATTGACTGCTTTTTTTAACATTCAAATAAAATGTATCACCATCATTACCTTTTAATAATAAGTACATTATAAAAATACATTGTTTTAGAGGGGGGAAAAAAGCTACAATACTTAGTGATTTATTGGCGTAAATTCATACATATTCAGTTGGGTGACTCTATTAATTCTCGTGTATTGCTAATGAGAAGTGTGTATTTATCATTATAAGGTGTATCATTTTTGGATGGCAAATATTATTTCAATCTGTTAATAGATCTATTTAAATAGAGAACATAAATACTACATAGCTTTGTTAAACTTAAAAAAATAGATACACATTTAAAGTCGCCCTGTTCGTCCATTTTTAGGGTTCCGTACTTAAAAAGTAAAAACGGAACCATTATAAGATCACTCTTGTGTCTGTCCGTCTGTCTGTCACAGCCATTTTAATCGTAAACTATGGAACGTGGAAAATTCAAATTCGGGGAAGTAATAAAGACCATTGACCCACATATTTTCAGATTAATAAACATTCATAAATATATTTAGTAAAAATGTAGAAGGGCTAATTATGCTACTTGAAAAAAAAAATTTTTTTCTTTGTATATCATGTGGGGTATCCTGTGAAAGCTTTTGTAACACTGAACTCAAAAATACATTCCTTTTAATTTTAGGTATTATATTTTCAAAGATATTGTTGAAAATGTAGCGCAAAAGTATGTCCCCCCCCCCCCCCATCTAATTCCGAATCTACTGAAACTAAAATTATGAAAAAATTAGAGGTAGTAGACGTTAATATAAACCTTGCCGGAAAATTATAGCGATTACCCTAGGTCACATAGTTTTTGAGTAATTAGCATTTTTCTGTTATACACAAATTTCGATTTTCGGGCATTCAGAAAAATTGTTGAGCATCGCTGAATATACCTATCGTTGCAGAAGAATAAAAGCATTGTTGATAATGATTTTCGAAAAAAATCATCGGTAATTAGCTGAGATATTAACCCTTAAAGGTACGGTCAGTTTGGACATACACAAGGACAGGGCGGCGTACTCTATGCCTAGTTAACGACTTTTAATGATACATATGTGTAATGTAATGTCCAGTAACAGTATAAAAGCAATAAACGTCAAATTGTTAAAAACATACTAATTTAAGGAGTCTCGGGACTCTAAAAAGTGGAAAAAATGAAAAAAAGACCATTTTCAACATTTAATGTCTTAAAATGTATATGATTTTAAAACACAATTTTAATTGGAATGAAAGATATAAGTATGTTCTTTCGTTTCATGTATTTAAAAAATTGCAAGATACAGAATTAGTATTTATAGGGGGCTCGAAACTGTTAGACATTTGTCGAACAAAAAATTGGCATAACAGTTTACGCGCAGGACTACAAAATAAATATTGCAACTAGAATGAAAATTTTGGTGCTTACTTACACTTCCGATTGTAATAATTTCCGTGAACTTAAATAAATTTGTATTTAAAGCATTTTTATATTTTTAATGCAATGCGGCATTTAGCTAGTACAAAATTTTGAAAATTTCAACAGTAAAATCACCTAAAAAAATATTTTTTTGAACAATAAAAAGGAAATTTTAGGTTCAGTTTATACAGAATAACATGGAATATATATTTTGAAAATTTCATGAAAAAATATTCAGAAGTTTTTGAGGTATCCTGCGCGTTATACCCAAAAACGCCATTTGGAAAATAATGACTTTAAAGTTTCGGAAACTTTGCTTCAGCTATTGGGCGGGTATAATTCTAAAAGCCAAAACTTCTGTTCTAATGGGAATTTCAAGGAAGCAATTATATCAAAATATTCAGAAAAGATAGGAGTTTAACATCTAAAAAAAATTAAAATTTCTTAAATTTTGAAGCTTTAAGATTCCTGCGACCACTTAATCCTTTCCGGCACGGAGTAATTCTATTTATAAACTTATGAAATAATGAACTGACATCAGAATGTATAAACGAGTTTATTAGAAAATGCGAACTTGCTTATTTTCACGTACATGATAAAAGGAAAATTTTAATTAAATATTCTTGGTGCCATTTGTCTGTTTTGGAATTAAAATTAGGTGTTCGTTTTTTAAGGGCATCGCCCTCGAAATATTTAATTAGAATGAATCGCATAAATACTGTGAGATTTGCGATAGTTTGCATTGATTGTATCTCTCAATACGCCTCGAGTGACTTTAACAGTTATTTAAACACCTATCTGGAAAAACGCAGCACTGACCAAGGCGGCGTTGCAACTTTGAGACCTCAATTCGAAGCGCGCTTAGCACAATGCCAAATTTAAACTTTGAACAAAGGTTTTGTTTTAGCTACACTGTAGAAATAAAGGTTATTACTACGCTGAATTTAGTTTGATGAAATGTCAAATGAAGTTTAACTATGCACTGCCTTTATTGTCAGTACCGAATTAAGTTCATCATAAACAGATTAGGATAATATTAAAAAAAGAGTTATACGAATAGCTGTATTTGATATTGTTCCATATATCTCTTTGAACTTTCATGGTATACCCGATTACACTTTTCTAATATATGCAGTTCTACCCAACCCTACGTACTATATAGTTTTTTAAAAAGTCTTAGTATTCTTTTAGCAACTTTTTTTTTTTTTTTTTTTTTTTTTTTTTTTTTTTTTAATAATACAATTAATTACAAATTCATATATTTATTCTACGGAACCCTCTATGCGCGAGTAATGCTCGCACTTGACCGTTTATTTGTTATATGAACACTATGTTTATATCAATAGTAAAATACATTTAAGAAAATTTAATAAATGAATAACCTGCATAAAAAATTCACATATCTTCTGAAAATAAACTACTTATAGATAGAATCTCGTTCAAATAAGTATTATACACACATACAATATAGCAATGAAAGAAAACTTTTTCTTTTTTTCAGGTGGGATGAAAGATCAACTAAACATCTAATTATTTCCATTTATCTAAAATTCTAATCGAAATTGCATTAAAATAAGAGGAAGCAAAACGCTGTCAAAGCAGTAATATAACATAATGAAGAGACTACGGGCACGGGCCGGTTATCTAACAAATCAAAAAGAGGAGGGGTTATTGAGTTGTTTTTTGATTTCACGTACTGTTTTTTTTTTTTTTTTTTCACTACCAGTATCAGATTTTTGCGTACCAGTAACCACAGCTACACGTACCAGTACAGGTACGTGTACTATAGTTTGAGAACCCCTGTTCTAGCTTATTTTGGAAAGTGGAGAAGCATTTCTTGATTTCTTGAATTTTGCAATCTTTACTCACAGGTTTTGTAATTTCTTTTTCAATAGCAAAAGAAACTAAAACTAAAATAAATTAGTTCAAACCAGTCATTCAATAATCAATGAGTGTAGAAGATATATTATCGAGTAAAGCCAATATTAGCACATTTTTGTCACAGATGTACAGCAAAAACAGCAAAAAGTGATTAGCAAGATTACGACACAATATGTTGGCATTACTTTTATCCTCACGTTGTGTTGCAATCTACCATTTCACATTTTTGAGAGTATCTGACTGACATATCAGTATCATGGGATAAACGTCAGAACGGAAGCATAAAAAACATCGTACTTTAAAAAACATTACATATTTTTTTGTTATTAGCATCAAAAAGTGGTGGATTATTGTCACAGTATCAATAGATAATTTTTACAATCTATGCATTTGAAACCGCTTATAACAAAACTGAAAAGTGCGTGAAAATTATTCGTTATAAACAATTTTCTAACAATAATAATAACTTTATTAAGAAATTTAGGTGTATATTTATTAACTATCCACTAATATACGCTGATGGAGAAAAATACAGTGACAAATTTAAAATTGCCAAATCGAAGCTACTACAGTGTTTTATGTTGTTTACTTTATTTATACGGAAGAAATAATCTCAATAATCTTTATTTTACTATTATTTTTTCCTCAGTCAAATTGATTGGTAATAATATCAAACGAATTGAATTTTTCCAACTGACTGAAAAAATGTCCAAACCGGAGCTCAAGCCCAGAACCTTTCATTTAGATTGCAAATGAACTACGGTTTGAGCTACTTGGGCTCACAACCTGCGGGCATGCTTTGCTCAGAAAACCTTATTGGCAATAGCATGTGATCTGCCATGCAGACATGTAACAGAATACAGAGCAGGTAATGGAATTACATTAAACGATGGGAACATAGATACACTATTATTTTTTTCCTCAATCAAATTGATTGTCAAAAATATCATACGAATTGAACTTTTTAACTGAGCATAAAATAATGTCCAAGCCGAAACTCGAACCAAGAACCTTCGACTTAGATTGCCAATATTCTACCGTTTGAGCTAGTTGGGTCGACAACTATTAAAAAAAAAAAAAGCTAGCTCAAACGGTAAAGGCAAATAAAGGAAAAACTACTTCAAACCACAAAACTTTCTCGTCCTTATTGCTGTTTAGAGAATATGATTTTACGTATTTTTTCTCTCAGTTGCAAAAATTCAATTCGTAATTTTTATTATGTCAATAATGTGCAAAAAAATAAATGTAAAAAAACAAAATAAATAAATTTTATTTTCATGGTGTTTTAATTAAGGATCGACCGAAACAGATTTTTAAGGCCGAAACCGAAACCGAATTTCAGTGATCTTTCTATTTTCGTTCGAAAAGGAACACCAAAATGTCCAAAAAACATTTTTAAGTAATTATATTGTATGTATTAAAGTAATTAATACATACATAAATCATCATCATCATCATCATCATCAACCGTTTTCAATCCACTGCTGGATGTAGGTCTCCCCCAGATTTTTCCAATGTTTTCTGTCTAGTGTTTTAGTCATCCAATTTACACCGGCTACTTTTCTGATTTCATCACTCCATCTTACTTGAGGTCGTCTTCTTGGCCGTTTTACATCTCTGGGATACCACTGTAGGGTGTTTGTGCTCCATCTATTGTCTTGTCTTCTTGCAATGTGCCCAGCCCATTTCCATTTTAGCCGTTTAATTCTTTCAATGATGTCAAAAACTTTCATCTGACTTCTTATCCAGGTTATTCTTTTTCTGTCTCTTCTAGTTATACCTAGCATACATCTTTCCATACTTCTCTGTGTTGTTTGTAATCTTTGTACCATCCGTTTTGTTAGCGTCCATGTTTCTGCTCCATAAGTTAGCACAGGCAAAACACATTGGTTAAATACCTTTCTTTTCAAACAAAGGGGCATGCTACTCTTCAGAATAATATTGTTCTTCCCAAAAGCACTCCATCCATTTCTTATTCTTTTATTGATTTCATTCATGATACTATTATCTGATGATATTTCCTGCCCAAGGTACACATAACTTTGCACTTCTTTAATTTCAGTGTTGTTGTAGACAATTTTCTTTTTTGATGCAAATGAATTGAACATCACCTTAGTCTTTTCCAAGTTTATTTTTAATCCCACATTAATGCTAGCTTCTGCCAACTCTTTTAGCATATTTTCCAATTCTTCAGGACTGTTACTGAAAATTACAATGTCGTCAGCGAATCGGAGATAACTTAAATATTCCCCATTTATTCTAATCCCTTTGTTTTCCCAGTCCAGCTTCTTGAAAATATTTTCTAAGACAGCCGTAAAAAGCTTAGGCGAAATGGTGTCTCCTTGTCTTACCCCTCTTCCAAGCTTGATCTTTGCTTTTCCTTTGTCCAAGCGGATGGTTGCTGTTGCTTTCTTGTAAATCTTCTTTACAATACTGATGTAAGGTTTGTCTATACCAATGTCCTCCAGCGATTCTGGTAAGAGTCTCATCCGGTAAAGCGAATGATTAGAGGCCTTGGGGCCGAAACATACATAAATATACATAATTATTAGTTAATTATACGTATTATTAAATATGCATAATTATTAATTAATTACGAGTATTTATTAAATATACATTATTCTTAATTAATTATACGTGTTGTCCAGGTTGGCTCTCTGTGCCTTAGACACAAAACTTTTTATTTTCCTATAAAATAAAACGTAATTAATTCATCAACGACACAGAAAGATTTTCTAATTATACGAATTTCATTTAATTAAAAAATATTTTAGTTTTATGTATGCACATCTCGATTTATATTTTATAATGATTTTTGTAAATGATCATCTGTTATGCTAGAACTTTCTCAAAGAATATTCGAAACACTTCTGCGGTTTCAAACTAAAAATTTTCTATTACTGTTATGCCTGCAACTTTTAATGAGCAAATGAAAAAGCTTAGTTATATATGTATTGGTTTCTTTATAATTTGCATTCACGTCTTGAGTCAGTCATGACTGATAATTATAATCAATGAAGTTCGTAGCAATAAATACTCGACCGATAAAGCACAAATCGGTGAGCAATTTTGAAAATTTCCGTAGGAAGAAACGAGATCTTTGGAATGCTGATAGTTTCGGTCAGGCCGAATTTTCAGCCTCATTTTCTGAAAATTCGTTTTCGGCGAAACTCAGATTTTGGGCCGAAAACGAAAACGAAACCGAAATTTCGGTCGATCTCTAGTTTTAATTACTTTTGCACAGAAAGAAATCTAGAAAAAAGGATAGGGATGACGTACAGGTCAGTCAAAATAAAGATAGCATTAAAAAAATCCAATTTTTAAATTAGTTTTATCATTCTGGAAGTGTTAGAATTCTTTAAATTTGGCTTCAGGAATTTGCACCAAGAAAGACATTTTGATAGCCAATTTCAATTTGTCTTTATTGTCTCAATTTGTCGTTTATTGTTCAATTTGTCCCAACTTGCCTTTTGCACAAGCATCGCTCACTGCTGTTACGTCCACATGTTATTTATTTGATTTATGTCACTCTTTTGTAACGGCCAGTAGAACAACAGAGCATCATTTGCTCTAAACCATAATTTTTGATATTGATGAAACATGAATGGGAGATTGGAGCCTTATCCTGTTGAAAAATGTAATATCTATGTGTAATAAGAGGTTCTTCTCGTAATAAATTTTCAGAAATAATACTTTTACATCCTTTAATAAAACATTCTAAAGGATATAAAAATATCATTTAAAAAATGCTACAGGCCTGATAATGACTATTCCACTAACCACAAAACTTCCTCCTCCTTATTGCTGTTTAGGGAATATGATTTTTACTTACTTTTTCAAACGAAGCCTATGCCTTAATAACAGAAACTACGTCGTTCATATAAATTAAACTTTTCGACTGAGAAAATAATTCAAATTGATATTCAAGCTGAAAACGTAGTATTCTCCCAATAGCAATAAGGGAAGGGAGTTTCGTGGCTTGGAATGGTTTTGCCGTTAGTAGGACGCCAGGACGACTCCTGCAGCATTTTTTAAATAATAAAACTTTCTAGAGGATATAAAAATATCATTTCTGAAAATTTATTGGGATAAGAATCTCTTATTACACGTAGATAATACATTTTTCAATAGGATAAGGCTCCACTTCGTGTTTCATCCTCATCAAAATCATGGTTTAGAGCAAACAAGGTTGGAGTGGACAATACAGAAATGTGACATAAATCAAGTAAAAAGCATATAGAGGATATTTGTGCAAAAAATATGTGTTATGCCAATAAAGACGAACTAAAATTTGCTATTGGAGAAAAATTCCCAAAGTCAATTTTAAAAATGTTAAGATTCTGTGACTTCCAGAATGATAAAATTAATTGAAAATAATGTAATTTTCTATTTTTTTTTCTGTAGCTTTAATTTGGTTGAATTGTATGTTGTCCCTATCATTTCCCCCCAGATTTATTCCTGTAAAAATGCAATCGAATAGGGCAGTGTAGCGCACGCCTCTTGATGCCACCTGTTCAGCAAATAACGATGCACCGCACAGTGGTCCCAAATCGCGATCAAATGGCCTAAAATCATTTCTGTCTTTCCTAGCGGTTGTACATGATTCATTTTTAATTTTATAATATTTTAAATAGGGATGCACCGAATATTCGGTATCTATTCGGCATTCGCCCTATTCGGCCATGTTACCGAATATTCGGTTTGGCCGAATATCAAACGATTCGGTATGCCGAATATTAAAATATTCGGCCGAACCGAATATTAAAAAAAAAATTTAAACATATTTTTAAAAACCTTATACAACTTCTACGTTTAACACTGAACTTATAAAGTTATTCAGAATAATTAGAAACAGAATCATATTTAAATAAAAGAGAATGTTTTTACATTATTTATTTGCTGTTTGTTAAGTATTATGTAAGAAAATTAACCAATCACGAGAATTTTCATAGGAATTAATTATGTACAAATGCAAGTTCCTGAACATTGTCCAGTAAATAATCTATTTCTTGCTAAGATTTTAAGAACAACATTTACAATCTCTGAAAATGATCGCCCACTCCAGACACCAATCTAGGATGCATTTAAAAACTTCCTTGCTTAATCAAAGGGAGTAGAACAGTTATTCTTGCTGAGTTGCCACCCTATAAAATTTGAATAGATTGTATTATTTATTTACTTTTACTTAGTCTCTTCCTGACAAACAAATAATATATGATCCTGTACAATTTTTTCACAATTTCTCTTTGGTTTTAAAATGTTTGTTTTAGAATTTAAGAAAATTTTAATCATTTGTTTTAATTCACAGAAGAAGCCATGAAATTAAAAATTTTATTAATTAAAAAAATTTTATAACTATCCTCTTCTTAAATAACTCAAAGCAGATTTTTTTCAGCATAAAGTTTACTTGAAAAAAGCTCTTGTTTATCAAAATAAAAGTTTCTGTTTTAAATATTATGTAAAATTGTTTTAAAATTTAACATTTTCAATGCCTTTAAACTTTGAAATATAAAAGTATTTGACAAGCCGAATATTCGGCTTTCGGCCGAATAGTTACTATTCGGCTGACCGAATATTCGGTATTCGGTTCGCCTGTAGGCCAAATATTCGGTATTCGGTCAAAATCACTTTCGGTGCATCCCTAATTTTAAATGATATTATATTGTGAATTTAAACTAAATGTAAAAAAAAAAAAATTGGGGTTCCGGGGGAGGAGATTGGGGGGCGCAATAGAGGGGGACAAATTTTTATTAAATTAAATTTTTCTTTTTTTACAGGATTTCTTTTACGGGAATAAGAATTTTCCACTTTTGATTATGGTGAATATTTTCACTTTCTAAAGGCAAATCATCTAATTCAGTCTGTCCTAAAATTTTAACCCCCGTCCCTATCTCCCTGAAAATATACAGGTTAAAATCTTATTTTTTTCTCTTTTCAATTGTATTGCAAAGTAACAATAAAGAGTATGAGCAATCCATAAAATTCATAAACAATCAATCAGGTAAATTTTGTCATCCCCCCCTCCACACACACACACACACATACATGTGAAATCTCCCCTTTTTTCACTAGCCCCTATAGCAAGGAAAATCTAAAAATATTATTACTATATTTTAAGTTTTCAACATCTATTTACTATGGATTAATAATAAAATCATTCAATTCATTAATTAGATTACTTTAAAAAATTTCGGTCCCCCCCCCCCCCACTTCTTTTGCCTCTCTCTATTACACAGAGAATAATACCTTTGAAATTTCAATAAAAAATGAAGAATCTGCCTTCATTACTTCATTTTGTAATATTAAATAAATAATTACCTATCTAATTTTCTAGTATATTTGAAATTTCCGCTTCTTAATGTTTCTTAACGTTTTCTCAAAGAAATGACAGACGTTGGTTAATTTTCTTCAGAGAATGTGTAGGAAGCTCTCCTCTTCCACAGGAAGAGAGGATGGCGGATGAATGAACATCAGAGATAGGGATAGCGAGGGTGTGAAATGAGGAGAGCCAACACCGTCTCGATATTTGTAATACGGTACGTGAAAATTAAAAAATATATTTAATAAAATTTATTTGTAAGTAGGTAAAATACACTTTTCAAATAATCAGGAAATTTAAAACATTAAATGATGTTTTCCAGTTCATTGAATTTCCCATACATGCATGTTGGTAGAATTTAGTTTATGTATATATATATATAAATAAACTGAACTTTAAATATGTACTTTTTAAAATAAAGTCAAGTTTTAATACTTTTTTGATATAAACGAAAAAAGCAAGGCAAAAATCGTAAAAACAAATTAAAAAAAAAAATATATATATATATATAAAGAAATATCCCCAACTCTTAAGCCCCCCCCCCCGCGAATTAAAAAAAAATGAAATTAACAATGTTATGTTAATTAGAATGTTGCATTATATAAACACTGACAATTTTGGGTCAGTGCGAAAATTAGATTGATTTTAAACCCGATTACTGATTTTGGACTAATACTGGCAATATCCAATGTCCAACTTCAAACTACTGGTTCTCACAAAGTCGCAATAAATCTCTTGGGATATGATTTTAGAAGGTTCATTCTACATTTTGTATTAAAAAAGTCCGAGGAACTTGGAAGGACTTTTTTTATATATCACATTTTATGTACAAAAATTCCTTAAAACTATGTATTTTTTAAGAAATTCCTCTTTTTTTAATTTTTGAGATTTACAATCGAAGAATAAAATTAAATATGCAATTTAATGTTGTTTCAGAGAAGTGCAAAGAAATAAACGACAAACTATCTGAAAAGATTATAGTTAGGGTGTGAATGCAGTGAATTTGCCTGAAATTCATGCAACAGCAGAAAACGCTCGAAACTCCTAACTTCACATAAGCAATGCGAATTCCTGTGAGCTTATGAAAACCAAAATATTAAAGAATATAAATCTTCAGATATTTCTAAATACTGTGGAATTTATTTCATTTCGAAATACGAAACTTCGATTTTCTGATTTTTGGTCACATAATCGCGATTTGGGACCACTTGTGGCCGTTTCTCCTACTGTTTTAACTGCAAACGTGTTAATATTTCGTCGGGCTGCAAGCGGTATAGATTTTTTATTAAATCATGCTTGAAAATTATTTTAAAAACCATAAAAAATCAGTAAATTCAGATACGGTTTGAAAGTACATTTTTTTTTCTATTCGGCGGTGTAAAAATTTAAATTATGCGATGTTTAGAAGTTTAAAAAATCGCAGTAAAAGCGAAATGCATTGGTCAGGTTTTGCTATCGTCCGAGGCTAACGAGAAAGACAGGCTACCGCGGTGGGTCCGATTCTTCTTTTTTTACAGACCGCTGAAGTCACGTGGTGCTCTTTTTGCACACCTTCATTGGTGCATTCGAGCATCACGTGACTCCAGCGGTCTCTAAAAAAAGAAGAATCGGACCCACCGCGGTAGCCTGTCTTTTCCGTTAGCCTCGGCTATCGTCAATATGACGTCAACTTTACTCACACGGACCCGTTTTTTCTTTATAATATCCATCAGTCCATCAGAAGAAACTGATCCATTTCAAAAGTATAAGTTCGATTGAAAAAAACTATTTAATACTTTTTTTTCCATCAAGGCGACACTAAACTCTGAAAAAGCTGAATTCCTGTTCTCTAGTTTTACTAGATTTATTTTTTTCTTTGCTCATTTACATATCAAATGTCCATTCTTCTTTCGTAATCGAAAGCCCATGTTTTTCCATAATCCATATGTTAATTTTTAATTATCATGGGAAATTTTGCCATGATTAGTAAGTATTAGTTCTTTTTCGAATATCACGTGAGCGAAGTTATGGATTATCTAATTAGATTGTGAATAAATAAGGTTCTTAATATTTATTGAAAATTTCATTCAGTAATATCGTTATGTTTAATTAGTAATAAATTATTTATCA
This sequence comes from Maratus speciosus, assembly GCA_963932465.1. NCBI lineage: Eukaryota > Metazoa > Arthropoda > Arachnida > Araneae > Salticidae > Maratus > Maratus speciosus. The sequence continues at coordinate 508,805,385 of OZ010793.1, read as the reverse complement.
TTTAATCCCTTTTTGATAGCATCATTACTAAAACACAGTCAGGGATGAAATATACGAGCGGCATTTACATATATTTTTTGAAATCTGTATCAATTGATATCATAACAACTAATAAGTAAACAAAATCTACGAACCAACCCCTAACAGCCAAGAGACAAAATCGCCCTTATTCTCTTTTCTTGATTGGTGCAGGGTAATTATATTATCTAAAATAGAAATAATTTTAATTGTATTATATACTACTCTTATTTCAGCTCAAATTTATGTAAATATTTAATTATTTGTATATCATGTAAAAATAAACATAGTTTTTTTTTTCAAACACTCTTTTAAAAAGCATTCAATATTTAATTAAAAAATCACGCCTAATTTCATGACGGTAACCAGGGCTTAAATTGTAACAACAAAAAAAGTACCGGAGCTCTAATATTCTGCAGTAATAACACCGCAGTGTGCCCGCTTCCCTCCGCATGTATATGTTTCATGCATTATTTAAAAATTTAAGGAATTCTCGTCTACAGCAAAAGAAAAATTTTAATATATTCTACCTATATATGTATGCATTTATACACAATAAAATGTAATAACTAACCTGAGCAAATATACATTAAAATCAGGAGTGGGTAATTTTGAGAAAATCCCAGGGCCGAAACTAGCCTTTTTTGCAGCTGGGGCAAACATGGATTTTGGGCGCACCCCTCCCCCCTTCTTCCGCAAAGTATATTTTCAAAGAGAATTTTACTAATTTTCTAATAGCCGACTTATTTTAAAATTTAAACTATGTAGTCATAAAATATGTAATACTGAACTATGTAATGTACAATGGCGCTTCCAAGAAGGAGGTCACGGGCTCATGATCATGACCCACCTCTGAACACCAACAAAAATATTCTACAGACCATTTTAAAAATGAAATATAGAGTCCTGATTATCTCAGTTCCGCTTAACCGAGTTTCCGCTTTAAACGGGTTATTTTCTTCTCATGGACTGATGGCTTCCGTTATTATGAAACAGCCATTATAAATGAAGTGTTACGTGAAGATGAAAGAGCAGTTGTAAAAAGTTAGAACTCTGATTTTCTGGTCAGAATGGGGGGGGGGGGGTGAATTATGGACCTTTTTTTTTCCTCCCATTCTCACCAGAAAATCAGAGTTCAAACTTTTTACGGCTGGTCTTTCATCTTCACCTAACACTTCATTTATAATGGCTGTTTCATAATAATGGAAGCCACCAGTCCTTGAGAAGAAAACGATCCATACCAAAGGTATAATCCTTCATTTGGCGCCCGGGGCACATGCCCCTTCTGCCTCCCCTTAGTTTCGGCCCTGGAAAATCCTACTCGCCATGGATTCCTCTGTTTCAACTAGAAAAACACAACACACAACGCTGTTCCGATATGCTTCGGTACGCAGTATTTATAAGTTCCGGTGTGTTCCGACTTGAATATGGAATTAGTTTTTTGCTAACTTAAAGGGGAGCCTTATTAAGGGGATCAGCAAGTTTATATACTTTCTAACTTTTTTTCTCTATTGGAATCATCTAGTTACATCATTTTAAGCAAGTACATTCAGTTTTACCAATATCGGCGTTGGTGCCTGTTTTTTACCTAATTATCTTAGACCAACCATGTGATCTATCAAACTGAAGGTCCTTACGAGCTTGACCTCCCCCCCCCCCCCCACACACACCCTCACTTAAATTTCCGAAAAAGCACGAAATTTCTCTAGATTTTTTAACAAAAAGTTGATTATTTAATAAGGAACTTATAATCAAGCTTACATCATTAGAATGGACCATGTGACTGTCCAAGGTGGGTGATCTTCAACAGGCGCTGCACGGCCCTTTCACATGAATAGAGGTAAGTAAATTTTAAATTTGAATACTGCATATAATTGTACAAATGGCACCTGACCACCAACTCCTCAACTAAATAAACTCTCTAACGCTTTGGGCTCTGCTATAAATTCAGACAGTTTCAGCAATATCAGAAATTTGAAATTGTAGGCAGTGCTAAGGTGGTCTAGTCTATAACAAAGAGTGACCATAAAATTAAGAATTCACTGTAGTATGCTGCAATAATTCTCGTCAGTAAGGTGCGAGTAGCGACTTGTAAAGGAACAAATTGTATATATGTTGTAATTAATTATTTAAACAAATTGCACCAATCATAATGCTTTGTATATACTGTATATATATTGTTCATTTATTATATTCTATTATTATATTCATTATTATTACTTATTTTATCATCATTATAATCAAACTGTATAAAATAACAAATATTACAACATAGCAGCTATGAGCTATATTATTGAATTATATTACTGAATTAGTCTGGTCGGTCTCAGGCTGAGACGTGACCGTGTGCATGGGAAGTCGTGGCAACATGTACCCCATTTTCTTTTTACTATTTAGCATTAATTTTTTCTATCATTTATTTATTTATTTATTTTTTTAATTTATTTTAATATTCTAAATTGCCCAATTTTCCAAATTGTTTTTTCTTAGTTATTTTCAATGGTCTAGACCATTGGTTTTTGCTTTATCTTTCCTAACTACCTTTCTTTCAATGATATATGGTGGGCGGCTGGTGATTCCTCAACCTGCTTTCTAATAATAGTATTTAAATAGCAACTATATCCTTAAAGTTTATATATATATTTTTAAGAATCTAATTCTTAGGGATAGAAATTTTCATTAAGTTGGTCCGCTGAGGAAAGTAGACTAACACGTGCTTATATCTGTTGAAGAAAAACAAAGAAGCTTCATTACGTCCGAGAAAAATTTCGGTAGCTCCCTGCCACCATCAAGAGGGAGGCTACTGTATAAATACAAGGATGTGCAAAAATATAACGTTAGTATTTTTCAACTGTACGATTTGATGGAAAGGTTTTATCAACGTAAGGCGTCAGGCAGCGATAAAGAAGACAGAAATTATCAAAATGCCCTGGAGCAGAAAATCAAGTTGATGTCCAACAAATCAGATATTCTTACAGTAGATGACAAAGATGAAAACCAGACAGATAAAGATAGTGAAACTTTTGATGAAGAGGACCCACTGCTTAGAGGTCTCACTCAGATCGCAGATCTCTATAAAAAGAAACAAATAGACAAAAAAGATACCCTACAAAAATTGAAGAATGACTTCCACGAGGAATTAAGACATAGATTTATTACACACGAATATAACTTATTGAGTAAAGAAATAGAAAATTCAAAAATCAACAAATTAGAAGATTCTGATACTGGAAAGAATACCTCAAATTCCTTGATAGAGGAAGAAGACGTGATATTGGAATCTACACCAAGCATGATCCACACACTTAGGACGGACAGTTACTCTGCAAGAAAGAAAATAAACCAGCTAGAGGATAAACATAAGAAATCAGAAAAGGAATTAAAAATCAAAACAAGAAAATTAGAAGAGCTAGACCAACAAATAAAGAAAAAGAAAGAAGAATTGGAAACAAAGGAGCAAGAATTGCTTCTCAAAAAGGAACAAATAGAGGAGTATTTAAACGAACTAAAGCAATATGAAGATAAAAGGAAATCAGACGAATCAACACAAACAGAGGATTCACAAAATGAGTACTCATTAGTTTCTGCAGGAAGTGATGACGAAGAAAACGAGGAATTAGACAATTCGAAACAAGAAATAACAAGAGGACACAAATTACTCGAAAAAGAGTTCATTAGACATGGACGTAAAACTTGGAATGACAAAGACGTAACAAATTTTCTAAGAATCTACAAGAAACAAAACAGTACCTCACCGAAACAACAATCAACTCTTCAGCTAGACATGCAGAAAATAACAATAGAAGTAACGGCAACAATTAAAACAATATTCTCAATCACACAAGACCTCACTGAAACCTTAAGCAGTTATCATGATAAAATCCTAAATGAATTAGAAACAGTACGAAATTCGAAGAATAAGTTCACATCGTTCCAGACATACCAGGAACAATATAAATTCGAAACGCAAGGGAAACTTCATAAACTACAACAATACTGTGAAAAACAAACAGAAACCTTACAATCTATCTATTACGAATCTCAAGAGAACCAAACTGAACAGTTAAGGAAACATCTGTTAGAAAACATGGAGAAGCAGTTTAAAGATCAAACTAAAAAATTAGATGAAATAATAAAAGCATTACACCCTCAAAATGAAAGGTCACGTCAAGAACCAATGATGCAAACAAAAAAAATTAAAAAACTCATTCTGATACCGAACGAGAATATGGAAATTTCACAAGTCTCAAAAATAATACGAGAAGAGGCTAAAAAATCAGACAAACCTCCGGAAATCAAGAATATAAGAAAAACCACGAATAATAATATAGAGCTAAAATCCTCAGAAAAAGAAATAGACACAATATCTAAGTTACTAGAAAATAAACAAAACAACTTTACAATCATACATCCGGAAGAAAGAACGATGAAAATATTACTACTGAAAATAAATAAAGACATTACTACAGAAGAGTTAGAAGATGAATTAACTAAAAGAAAATATTTAGAAACGTTTACCATACTTAAATCAATAGAAATTCAGAAAACATCGTACAACAATTGGGTAGTCGAAGCGCCAACAGCCGACTGTAGGAAAATGGTAAAAATGGGTAAAGTAAAACTCTTTTATGAAGTCTTTAGAGTTGAATTTTATATCAGAGTAATGCGATGCACAAACTGTCAAGAACTTAATAACCATGTCAAATCACAGTGCGAATTTCGGACAAGGTGTGCCAAGTGCTCGGGGAAACATGAAACTAGTGGATGCGAAGACAAAGTAACAAAATGTATAAATTGTACAAGATACAATAAAAACGAAGTCAATCACCCAGCGTATTCACCTCAATGTCCCATTTTCCAATATGAAAAAGACAAAAGACTGAAAGAATACTACAAATCAAAAGAAATCTTTCCAAATATGAAGACTCTAACAAGAGAAAACAAAGACGAAATTGAAAAAATGTCAAGAAGAAACTATAAGAGAGAAGACCAACATATTGGAAACCAACCTTCTGAAAACAGAATTAGAGGAAATAGATATGAAAATGACAATAAATATGACAACAATTATACAAAAAGTAAAGAATATACAAATAACAAATATGGAAGAAGTGATAATCAGATAAAATATAAAGAGGATGAAGTAAAGGATAGATACGGAGAAACAAGAACTATAACAATCCGAACCTTCGAAAACTCGAACAGAAAGAACCATAATTATACATATCCAAAATATACAAGGGAGGCTTTGCCTCCCAGTCGCCGATAGAGGCATTTATAATCAAAACCAAGCTTCATCATCACAATCAACGTACTTCTTTGGTGGTACACCATTACATCAACAAGATATAAAAGTAACCCAAATAAACTTAAATAATTGTCGTGCAGCAAATTTTCAATTAATTAAATACATGAAGCAGAACAATATTGACATAGCACTAATCCAGGACTACCATAGAAGCAAAAACTCTTTTACTGGTCTCCCGATTTCTTGGGCTTTATATCAATCAACATTAAAAACAGCGGGGATATTGATCGCCAACCCCTTATTTGTACATAATAATATTCTGCAAACAGATAATAGTGTATTTATAAATGTAACAACGAAGTTAGAAAATTTTAAATTTGCTTCGCAATACTCAAAGCCAAAAGGAGATCTAGCTAAAGATTTTAAGGACTGGTCAAATATCATTCACAATTGTACTAATCTAGTATTAGGAGGCGACTTTAATGCCAATCTGAGGGCCTGGGGTTACAGCAGAAATAACGCAAAAGGTGAAATCCTACTAGATTATATTGCAAATAGAGATCTAACAATAGTGAATGACCCACAAGCAGAAAAAACTTTTTTCTTGGGAAAGAAGAAAGGTAACACTGATCTTACATTATGTGGATTAAGTACGAAGGACTTACTCGACTCTTGGGCAGTAGAAGTGGACTTTCCATCATTAAGTGATCACAGATACATAAACTTCACATTGAAATCAGAACCTTCCTTACGAAATCTGTACAGATTTAAAACCAAATATGAAACTTTTAAAAAATTCAACAAAGAATTTGATAAAAAGGAAGAAGAATTATGGACAACACTTCAAGAAACATCAACTCCTGAGGAGTTAGATACATGGGTAAACAACTTCCAAATACACATGGAAAATTTAATGAATTTGACACTTAAAAAGAAAAATCAAAAAAGAGACCTAAATATCAACTTGTACACAGACAAACTCAAAATTGAGCGTAGTAGACTTAACGCACTACATAAACGATTTCGAAGAGACTTAGAAAATCAACAGTACAGGAAAGAATATAAAAAAGCATTGGCTGAATACAAACTACATATCAAGAAAGCTAAACAAGACTCATGGTATTCATTCTGTCAACAAACCACAAGTGTATATGGCACAGCTTTCAAAATAATGAAGGGAAAATACCTAAAAAATACCGATTTAATCCACACAACACTAGAAACATCAGCAACAGAGGACTCATTTCTTGATATACAACAAAATCTAATCTATCATCATTTTGGGAATCCAGATACAGAGCAAATCCACTCGAGAATAAATCGGGACCCTATTACAAATGAAGATTTTGACAAGATTAAAATCAATATGAGCGAACTCAAATATGTTATCAGCCAACAAAATCCTAAAAAAGCACCAGTGTATGATAGAATTGACATAAAAATAATAAAGAATCTAACTAAACGATATCCAAAACTGATGCTACTCCTTTACAATAAATGTCTTCAGATTGGCCATTTTTCAACGGCGTGGAAGAAAGGTGTAGTTATATTCTTTCGAAAGAAAAATAAAGACCCAAGAATTCCAAAGTCCTACAGACCAATAACCTTACTCCCAATGATGGGTAAGGTGTTAGAAAGAGTCATAAAAATTCGTACACAAACTTATCTAGAAAACAGAAATCTCTTAGCAAACCAGCAACATGGCTTCAGAGAGAAGAGAAGCACACTAACGGCATTACAATCAGTAAAAGATCAAATAATGGAACTTCTCCAGCAAAATAAATATGTAGGACTAATATCATTTGATATCCAAGGAGCTTTTGATTCAATAGATTGGAATATGATCTCGGAACTAATTGAAGATTCAGAACTACCTAGATATTTAAAAAATTTACTCATAAACTATATAAGTGAAAGATTTATTGGAGCAAACAATTTTGATTTCATTCAGTGGATTCGCAGTTTCAAGGGATGCCCGCAGGGTTCATGTTTAGGCCCGCTTCTATGGTTAATAGTGGCAGATTTCATTATTAAGGAACTGCTTAAAAAATTTCTTGAACTAGTAGTCTATGCAGATGACTTCGTGGTCTTAGTAAAAGGAAATACAAGAACTGGCTTGGAAAAAGATGCTAACGATAAGATCCGAAGTTTTGAAGAAATTTGTAACAGACTAAACCTGAACATCTCACAAGAAAAAACAAAAGCCATACTCTTTGGAAGAAATCTATTAAATAACAGACATCCAATTTTTAAATTAAAAAAATAAAACAATTAAAATTGAAAAATCACTACCATACTTAGGAATTATCTTTGACCAAAAATTAAAATTTCAAATTCACTTAGAAGACTTAAAGGCAAGAATATCTCAGTTCGTGACCAGCTTCACATTTCTGGGAAATTACCAGAAAGGAATTAATCCAAAAATAAAAAAGATGTGGTATACGACGGTAGTGGAAAGACAAATGTTGTATGCACATGAAATTTGGTTCCCTAATTTAAACAGTCGTGGTATTAGAACATTAAAGACAATACAAAGAATGAGTTTAATGAGTGTCATCAAAACCTACAGAAGTATCTCACACGAAGCATTAAATGTCTTAACAGGCATACCACCAATCATTACGAAAATCCAGAATGAATTCGTGGCATACCAGACAAAAATGGGAAAAAGAAATTTAATAATTCAATCAATGAAAATTAATAAGGATAATTTAATGTTGAAGGAAAGTACGTTTGATTTTCCGGATTACTACAAAATCAATAACCTGAATATAATAGAAGAAATAACGGAGTCACAGATTCGTAACAACAAATTAAAGATATATACAGATGGCTCTTTAATAGAGCAGGGGACATCATGTGCCTTTACAGTAATGTTAAACGATGCTTTTATCTATGATAGTGCTGCACGGCTAAATCCTCATAATTCAATCTATCAGGCAGAGCTTAAAGCAATATTAAATTCTATAGAATGGTTTTCAACCTCCAGATTCACATCAGTTCTTATATTGACAGACAGCAGATCTTCATTAGATGCCCTCAAAATTATTTTCCCAAGAAATATAATCATAAGACAGATTTATACAGAAATTCAAAAAATCCCGCAAAAATTAATAAATATAGCATGGACAAAAGCTCATATAGGAACTGTTGGGAACGAACGTGCAGACACCTTGGCTAAAAACGCAATTAAACACGACCACTACGATGAAATTCAATATATACCATACCCAGATTCAATAATAAAAAATTATATACGGGAGAAAATTATCCTTGACTGGCAAGACATCTGGAAACACTCAGAAAAAGGACGTGATACATACAAAATTCTAGATAAAGTAAACAAAGAATTTATCTGCATTTCAAGATCGTCAGTCTATTATATTAGTGGCCATGGCAGTTTTCCTGCATTTTTACATAAAATCGGCAAATTAAATTCGGACATGTGCTCCTGCATCAAAGCTAGAGGAACAGTACAACATTATATTTTTGGGAATTGCTCTCTTTTACCTAATCATTTCAAATTCAATAAAAGCAAAACTTTAAGGAAAAACTTCCAAAAAATTTTACTGGATCCAGCAAACTTTTCAGCGCTAAATGAAAATTACAATATTCTCAATAAACATTATTCCTTCATAAAAAAGATTTTATAAACAGTGTCATAGAATATTATAGAAAATAATAAAATGCCTTAAACAACCAAGATTATTCAGAAAATAGTTAAGTAATATCTTGATTTGCAAAAAGACTAAATTTCTGAACTTTGACAAAATCGTCAAATCTTTAAATTTTAAAACTGTGAAAAATGAAGTATGTCTAAAAACTGTGAAATATGTTTTCAAATCTTCAAACTGTGAAATATGTCTTCAAATTGTAAAATATGTCTTCAAACAGAAAGCTGTAGTACCTTGCTCAGTAAAATAATGCCCAAGAACAAAGGTCCAAATATTGATCCAAAAGAGTGAAATATATGACTAAATCTTCAAACTGTGATCTAAATCCTCAAACTGTGAATTAAATCTTCAAATTTATAGTGCTCTGGATTGTAAAATAATGCCTACGAACTATGAAATATAATCCTTAGATCTGTAAAATATAATGATTCAAAATTGTGAAACAAACTTTATGAACTGTGAAATACAAAGACTTTCGAATTTAGAACTCTAAAATTAATAATAATCAATGATCTATATCTCAAATTTGTTTAACAGGTCATCACTCAGGAACATAATTAAATTCAGCAAGTTTAATATCTAATTTAAATATTATTCAAATTTTCAAATTCTTGCATTGATTTAATTATCTGTTTTATCCTAAATGGATTACTTATTCAGTTGTATTAAGAATTTATTAAGATTTATCAAAACTTCTATGACTTTTTAAGATTTAATGCTAATCTCCTTGATGAATTAGTTTTTTAAATTTCAAATTTTAAATTTCAGGCTTCAAGATTTCAAGCTTTTAAGCTATTTCTATTAAACTTTAAATAAATCATATTCTTTCTACTCACAAGTAGTTTTGACAATAACTGATTGATGATCTGTAATATCCATACATAAAAGATCCAAAGTTTCAAAACATTGTTTAATTTGGGCTCGCCCAGCTTATGCAACATTGGGTATCTCTTATGAGAAGATTGTACTACATCCTAAGTGAAATTTCAAAAAAGAGGAGTCTTCCATCCTGCTGAGGCCTCTGGACCCGCCGGTGTCTGGGGGTTTCGTGGGATGGGGGATATGGGTTTTTTCCCCCTCGTGGACATTTAGCTCCTATACCGCAAGGTTGGCTGTCCACGAGTGAGTGATTTCTGTGTTCCGACTAATATCTAAATGCTCGAAATTAAGAAGTACTGGAGCTGTGAGTTTTGGCGCAAATTAAGCACCGCATGGAATTAATCAGTAAAACTATTTTACAAACACGAACAAAAAGAAACAAGTAGACATAACGCGACCACCCAGAAGTTACCACGAGTAAATAAAAACGGCAGATACGGTTGAGATTAATTCTGGCATTTCTCGTCGCCATTGGGAAACCATTGAGACAGTAAACTCCACTTGAGAGCGCTAGATATATGTACGCCCCTACATGCGCGACACGCTACGTCACATTTACAAGGGGCTTTACATATATAACGTTTCAGATATAAATTTCCAAATGGGCGAAAAATGTCCGGACCAGGATTCGAACCAGGGATCTCTTGGCTGAAGCCGCCGATGCTCTACCATCTAGCTATCCCGGACGGATGTGGTGGGAAATTTACATCTAATATGATTTATTTACCAATTAGAATAATTGTGTTAAAATTAATCTATATGTAACGTTATCAACTTTTTGGCAATTTTGGACACCCTCCCCCCTTACGATATCATACGTTATCTTTCCTCGAACACCACCCCCCCCCCTCCCCTAAAAATATCGTTATCAGTGTTTAAAAATTCTTTTTATTTTTACAATTTTTTTTCTTTTTCTTTTTTTTTTAATTATTTTATACGTTTACAATAATATACAGGTATTATACATTTATTATTCGCATACTTTATTGATTTAAATGAAGAGAAGAAGTTAATAAAATATCACTATAATATATGAAATAACTTTGCATCAAATAACATTTTACACAATACACTTTATCACCCTATTTCAAAGTATTTAATAACAATGCATTTAAGAGCAATATTGTCTTCTTGCAATTGCCCCCTGAACGGGGGTAAGCAGAACTTCTTATAAACAAAAGCGGTGGACAACATTCTTCCCCATTTTTTACTACACTGGTTATCAAAAATTAAGGAAAAGTCACAAAATGCAAATTTTCAAATACGCGAACACTCAAAAGGAAATAATATAATTCAAGTAATTACTATCTCTACAACACACCTAGTCCATATAACATCTCACTCATGTCACGCATGGTCACAGATGTCACAGTCGCTACGGTGAAGAAAAAAAATAGGAAATTCCATACATCTCATTATGAGTCTCAAATGATCACTATATGTGATTCCACTGAGACGTCACTGTGATTGCTGCTTTGGGACGAGTCACCATGTGACTTTACAATGTAGTTACATTGTGACTCTCATGTGACTGTCATTTGTAGACTCAATTTCAAAGTCGTCGTGAAAGCTGCATTGTGATAAGTTACCAAATAATGTCACATTAAAATCACATGATGACTTTCAGGTGACAGAGAGACTACTGTGAAGTAGTGAAGTCACCATTGTGGTCTTTTGGGAAAAGTCTCCATGTGACTATAATATGATATTATTTGGTGACTTATCATAATGCAACGTTCATGATGACTATGAAATTGAGTCTCAAAATGACAGTCACATGAGAGTCACAATTTAACTACATTGTAAAGTCACCTGGTGACTCGTCACAAAGCAGCAGTCACATTGACTTCTCAGTGGAGTCACATATAGTGATCATTTGAGACTCATAATGAGATGTATGGAATTTTCTTTTTTTTTGCTTCACCGTAGTGACTGTGACACTTGTGACCATGTGTGACATGAATGAGATGTTATATGGGCTAGCTGTGTTGTAGAGATAGTAATTACTCGAATTATATTATTTCCTTTTGAGTGTTCGCGTATTTGAAAATTAGCATTTTGTGACTTTTCCTTAATTTTTAATAACCAGTGTAGTAAACATGGCAAGTATCATTTCGAAGCTGGTTTCTCTAACAACGAATTACATGCGCATATGGCAGAAGAACAGGAATGGCGAACGTTGGGATATTAAATATTTTGGAATGAAATTATTTTATAATCATTTAGTGGTTTTAATAATAACTTTGTATTTTCAAAAAAATAAATAAGACTAAAAAAAAAATCGACAGTCTATACTGATGTAAAAATAATGTTACCAAAGAAAAGAAAATTTTGGTTAGATCACAAATGATAACGATATCAAAAGACACTCCCCCCCCCCCACCCCAGAGATATCTAACGCTATCAAGTGCCAGACCTTCCCCCTCCCCCCTAAAGTGATAACGTTATATATATACAGAACCTAAGCGCTTTGGTAGGATAAAACTCAAAGGATATGAGATAGAAGGAAAAGGCAGTGTTGAATGCAGGGGGTGGCCCGATGGGGGACCCCTCCTCCGGAGCAACGAGATGTCCCCCAGAAGATTTGAGATTTTGTATTTTCAGTGGTCAAAAAGTGCAATTTTCCCCCCGGAGCTATAATTTCTCCCCCGGAGCCACAGAAATCTCTCCCGGGGAAAAGTGTCTGAATTCAACACTGGCAAAAGGAAAATATAATTTAGGCTTCGGTTTTTTGAAACCGCTATGTTACACCGGAGCGCCGTATTTATGAGCTCCGGTGAATTCCGACCAATATTTAAACGTTCATTAAAAACAAAGAAGTACCGGAGCTGAACTCCGGTTCAAATTAAGTACTGACTTTAACTCATGTAGATTTATAAATTTTCCGTTACATCATTTTAATGTGATATAATTCGCCTCGATTATTGAAATGTTATTATATCACTGCTTTGAATTACGCTACCTAGAAAGTGTGACCTAGTGAATACTTCAAATTTAAACTACTCGTTGGCAAGTCTTGTGATACAAACCGCACTCCAAAATGACTATACTTGATAATTCTTTTATGAATTTTTGAAGTAGTAACGGACATCTGAGACAACTTGTATATAAAATTCTAATATTCCTTTTCCGCAAACAAACTATTTTGAATCCTATTACAGCTATCTTTGCAATTACATTTTTTTTATTTTAATAAATATTTGATGCAAGAGTTCACCAGGATTAACTTTTTATTGCAACTTATCAAATCAAAATTGAATGATAAATTTTCTACACGCTAGTGAAGTAAAGTTTACACAAACTTTATAGCGTATACTGATTTTGCGATTTTGCATGTGTAATAAATTGGTTGTTATTCATGTTTCTTTTAACAGTCATCTAATTTAACTAGTGTGTAGTCGTGCCCCATTAATAACACAACACACAAGATCAATTGTGGACCTGACTTTTTAGTCCTTTGAATTACATGATGATATTAAATTCAGGTCCAGTTGAGTCAAAGTCTATAAGATTTAACGTTCCACAATCCAAAAAAATAATTAATAAAGGAAGATCTTGCCTTACAATTGCCCAAAAGATATCCGTACGTCACGTACCAATTGGTATCTGGGTTAGAGCTCGGGTCTATTTTCATTCACGGCAATCGGGCCTTACTTTTTTCTGAAGGTTCGGACCGGGCCGAGCCTGACTTATAATTTTCGTACCGAGCCAGGACTGGTTTCATTTTTCGCAGTCTTCATGGGCCAAAATTTTTAGTCCAGGTTTTGACCCAGCCCGTATGAAAATCATTTTCTCGGCGTGGCCTGGTGCGTTCAAAGATCAGTAAAATTCGACCTGGGCCAAACATTTTTGCAAAAAATGCATACATTTTTAAACCGCCATTATTCTACAACTGAAAATTAAAATTTATTCTTTTTAAAGAACAGTAGATTTCTAGGCTTATTAAAATATAGTAAAATGTCTGAAAATGAACCTACCTGTAACGGAATCTTGTTTTAAACTGAAAAATGTGCTGACCCATGCAAAATGAATATACTAGTACGTGAGAAAAAAATATGTAATACATTTACACCTGCTAAGAAGGGAACTTGTCTATATCGCATAAATATAAATAATAAAAATAAATAAATTTGTAAAATATAAATAATAATATACAGTGCAATATGCAAAGAACTGGATTCATGCACGCCTATGTATGATAATTTCTGGAAGTGCAATTTTAGTAGTTTTAAGCATGTTTTTGCCTGAATTAAAATTCATCTTAACATGTGGCGTGTATAAACATTTGTTGTTAATGTACAGCACTGTGCAAAAGAATTCAAGTACATTTCCGTTAATTGGTAGAAATTGCAGACGGTGAATTTTCAGCTGTATTATGTGTTTCCTCTAAATTTAGCATACTATACAGTACATACAAAATTATAGATCATATATAGAGCTGAACAAAAGAATAGGAGTATCTTTTCTGCTATAACGCTGTAATTGCTGAAATCTGGTTTTCGAATGTGTTATGAATTTTCTAAAATGTTTACTTAGATATTTCCTTTACCTTTTTAAACAGTAAATGTTTGTGAAAGTTTTCTGGGAGTGTTGGAAAGTGTTTCATAATCTATGTTTTGATGCATGATTTTACTTTCTTGTTTTCTTTTTAAGCTGGAAAATTTAACAGCATTTATACATAAAAATTCAAAAACTAGTATGTTGTGGCCATCACAAAACTTTCTTCTATATAAATCACATCAATTAAATCATTTAAATAGTACAAAAAATTACAACGATTTAGCACCAATTCATATCAAAGTATATCTGAATTTGAAGTTGGATGAAAATTCGTGCATTAGTTCTTGAGATAGAGCTATAGCGGAAATTCTGAAAAAATGTAGCATAGCAGCGCCACCTGTTGAGCAATTTACACCAAAATTAAACAGCACTAAACGATATCAAGGTATACCTGAATCTGAAGTTTGATGAAAATCCGTGCAATAGTCCTTGAGATACAGCTCTTGTGGAAATCGTGAAAAATGCAGCACAGCAGCGCCACCTGTTGGTCGATTTACACCAAAAATTAAACAGCACTAATTTATATCAGGGACTTACTGAATCTGAAGTTTGATGAAAATTCGGACATTTTTTCTTGAGTTAGAGCTATTGCGATAATCATGAACAATGCAGCATACCAGCGCCACCTATTGGGCGATTTTACAAAAAAGTAATCAGCACCAAACTATATCTTGGACTAACTGAATCTGAAGTTTTATGAAAATCCGTGCAGTAGTTCTTGAGATACAGCTATTGCAGAAATCGTGAAAAATGCCGCATAGCAGCGCCACCTATTGGGCGATTTTCACCAAAAACTAATGAGATCCAGTTTATATCAAGGTCTAACTAAATGTGAAGTTTTGTGAAATTCCGTGCATTAGTTCTTGAGATAGAGCGCCCACAAAATTTTTGTCACAGACAGAGTGACAGAGTGACAGACAGACTCACAGACAGACATTTTCTAAAAACCATCAAATCGTGTTCTGGGGATTCTAAAACGTATAAATCCGTCGAAAACCGGAAGTCGAAATTTTTCACGAATCCAATACTTTCTTCTTGTAAAGATAGAAGAAAGTAATAATATATATAACTACAATTCTAAAATAAAAATAAATGTAAGAAAACAAATAAAATCATACGACGAAACGCAATTTTCCACCTTGATTCAACATAAAATACATAATGTGAACTTTAAAAAGGCCACAGTCTTACTTAGGGGTCTCAGGACTCTTAAAATTGGAAAAATCGAAAAAAAGAGACCATTTTCAACACATAATATCTTAAAATGTAATTGATTTTAAGACAAAATTTTATATTGGGATGAAAGATATAAGTATGTTCTTTCATTTCATGTATTTAAAAAATTACAAGATGCAGAATTAGAATTTACAGTGGGCTCCAAAATGTCAGACGTTTGACGAGCGGAAAATCGGCATAACAGATTATGCGCACGATTACAAAATAAATTTTGCAAGTAGAAGGAAAATTTTGGGTCCTACTTATGCTTCATATTATAATAATTACTCTGAACCTAAATAAATTTGTATTTAAAGCATTTTTCTATTTTTAATACAAAGTTGTATTTAGTTAATGCAAAATTTAGAAATTTTCAACAGTATAATCACCTATAAAGAATATATTTCTGAACAATAAGAAGGAAATTTTAGGTTCAGTTTATACAGACTAACGTGAAACATATGTTTTGAATATTTCATTAAAAAAAATTCAGAAGTTTTCGAGATATCGTGCGCGTTATCCCAAAAACGTCATTTGGAGAAAATTGACATCAAAGTTTCTGAAACGCCGCTTCAGCTATTGAGCGTGTATATTTCTAAAAGCCATAACTTCTGTTTTAATAAGAATTTCAAGGAAACATTTATACCAAAATGTTCAGAAAAGATATTAGTTTAATATTTAAAAAAATTAACATTTCGAAAATTTTAAAGCTTTAAGAGTCCTGAGACCCCTTAAAAGGCGACTAAAGTAATGAAAAATATGTTACAAGTTTAAAATATACAATTATATCGCATTTTACAAATACAGTAAAACCTCTGAATAGCGACCACCACTGGGAGTACGATAAAGTGACCGTACTTCGGAGGTTGCCGTTATTCAGAGGTTCCACATTTTAAAAGGTCAAAATTACATTACATTAAAATCAAAATAATTGTCAAAATTATTTAATTTGTACAGTTAAAAATACATACTATTATACATACTATTATTTTATATTAATGAAATCACTTATCCGTTTTTTTTTTTTTTAAACCATATATCTTTCTCTATATGCATAATCATTTATGAGTGAGCGCAAAATTTTTAATTTCTGTGAAGCTAAAAAGAGCACCAGAATATGATTTTATGTTACAATTTTCTGATAATTCCATATTTCTTCTGATTCATTTTCGTCATAACTGTTATTCTCATTGGCCTTGCTTTCTATCAGTTCTTCTATCGTATTAAAAATAGTAACTGCCAAATCTTTATCTACATTCACGTACTCGCTGGTTTTAATGATTTAAATTCCGACGCTATTTAAAATATCATTTAACTCAATATCACCTACGATTATTTCTACGTTTTCGGATTTCTGATTTGGAGAAATCTGTCATTGAATTTCAACTTTTATTCTATAGAATTGCAGTCAAAATTAACCAGCAAACAAACATAAAAAAAAAAACAAAAAAAAAACTGACAACTATATAAAAATGTGAGAATAAGGAACTTTTGAAAATAATAATGCTATGTGTGTGGCCGTTGTTCGAAATTCGTTGTTCAGAGGTTTAGTTTAATATTATTTCTATGAAAGAGATTCGGTAACACTAAACATGACCGGTATTCGGAGGTTACCGTTGTTCGGAGTGACCGTTGTAGGAGGTTTCACTGTATTTACTTCTACTTTCAACTCTAGTATTTATTGGCTCTCTCATATTCAAAACAAAGTGACGTATTTGTATAAATAAACAACATTTAGTTATTCAAATATTCTCTGATGATGAGCTTGGAAAGCTTGAAAGTACTAAGAAGTTTTAAATAAATGTATATTTTAAACTTGTTACATATTTTTCATTACTTTAGTCACCTTTTAAGTAAGACTGTGAACTTTTTAAAGTTCACATTATATATTTTATGTAAGAAAACAATATAGCTTTGTTTCAAGTTGATACTATAATTAACATATAAATTATGCTATTTTTTTAATGTCTTTATTCGAGTAATTTGGATTGGATAAAATGCAAGATGCAGTCGCAAATGTAATTACTATTTTTAAATAGCACTTGACTTTCAATGATGCACTACAGGTTTGTTCGGGAAAGATTTTTTTCTAAGAGAAGCCATACAAATTTTTATAAAGATACATATTGAAATCCACTTAAAAATAAATATATTGATCACTTAACATACGGGCTAAATGCAATACGATCCAAACCATCATAGCAAAATATTTTATACGAAGATTTCTTGATAATTTAATACTAATTCGAGATTAATTTAGAGATGAATTAAGTTACATGCTTTACAAAGGAATTTAATTAGTCAATGGTTATTACAAAATATTTCAATAACTAAAAGAACATCGTTCTATTTTTTTTTAATTAACAGAAACCGAAAAAGACACTGTAGTTCCTGCTAATTAAGACTATCATATAAACCAAAATTAGTGACATCTTTCAATGTTCTCGAAAATTTTCGTCCTTTTGTGCTAAATTTTATCGTTCTAGATCTTTTACCCCTTAATCGCATCCCATTATATCAAAACAAAAATAAAATAAATAGCTACAAGTATAAATATAAAAAAAATCTGATAAAGTGTACCATTTATGGAATATGAGATAAAAAATTTCAGCGATTAGCGGAAAGCATAGCAACAGTAATCAATATCTTTCAACAACTTAATAATAAATTGAACAACTCCAGTCAATATCATATGTGGGTTTTTACCGTTTTTAACACTTTCCAACAAAGTTGTAAAGTGTTTATGACTTCGGATTGTCTGCCCGTCTGTCCGAGCTCTAACTCTCGTAAATATAGTCGGATTGCCCTGAAATTTTTAGACGTTATTGACGTTTACCATAGCACAATCCCTATTTCAAATGAAGTTTGTAGCATGTTTAGTTCATTTACAGGGACAGTCAAAAGTATTCCGTTACATTACGGCCAATGGGAAAAAATCGTTTCAAATGATTTTTAATGATGTTACACACATCCAAACATAAAAAAATTGATATGCATTTATGAAGTGCACTAAAATATGCATTCTGTAGACTATGCGGTGCAAAGAATAGTTATTATTCATTTACAGGGCCACACAAAATAATTCCGTTGCATAATGATATAGGGAGGGGGGGGGGGGATTGTTTGCGGCGTATTTTAATTATGCTAAACTATTTCATATATAATGAAATTGATATACGTCGCTGAGGTTTACTATAAGTTATTTCATGTATAATACGAAGTGCATAGCAGTTCCATGGACACACAAAAGATTTCATATACTATATTGTGTCAGAAGTACTATACATTAGCGGCGATTGCTGGAAATGCATTTTTAATTATGATATGCGCTTTTATGTTTCACTATATTTATGCATACTATATGGTGCGTATAAATGCTATAATTTATATACAGGGCTACACAAAAGAATTCGTAATGGTTACTGAGTATGACCCAGGTCAAAATTCTTGCTACTACCCGCATAAAATATATGCTAGTAATTGATATGTATTGCTTTGGATGCTAGATTTTCACGCTAGTATATGCTTTACAATGCTAGCCAGCATCACATGCTATATAACTAGCTTACACAGCAATAGCATAACAAGCTATGTACAAGCATTTTATGCTTGATTGCTGTTTAAGCTTCTTCCAAAGCATGGAGAGGTAGGTACCTTAACGTGTTATTATATGCTTTTTTATGTTTGCCAGCATAATATGCTATGCAGCCAGCTTGGGGAGAAATAGCATGGCAAGCTATGTACAAGCATTTTATGCTTGTTTGTTGTTTAAGCTTCTTCCAAAGCATGGAGAAGTAGGTTCCTTAACGTGCTATTATATGCTTTTTTATGCTTGGCAGCATAATAGGCTTTGCAGCCAGCTTAGGTAGAAATAGCATGACAAGCTATGTACAGTCGTGGGAAAAAAAAAGTAAACACCCCCTACTAACTCCTCAACAAATTATCGTAGAAGAAAGTTACTGGTAC
The DNA here is from genome assembly GCA_963932465.1 of Maratus speciosus. Classification (NCBI taxonomy): domain Eukaryota; kingdom Metazoa; phylum Arthropoda; class Arachnida; order Araneae; family Salticidae; genus Maratus; species Maratus speciosus. The sequence continues at coordinate 508,785,825 of OZ010793.1, read as the reverse complement.
CGAACGATTGGAAATAAAGCCTACTTTTAAAAGATGTATATAAAATTTGCTTAGGGGGCCATCTACATATTAAAACGAATCCAAACTTCATTTTTTTCAATGGAAATACCCAATTTTAACGAGGTATTTCAAATCTTCGGTTCAAACTATGCTTAGACACGAAATTTCAAGCCATTTGAATAGTAAGTTTTTGAATTATAAACATTCAAAATTAATGCTTCTAATGTTAAATTACATTTTCATATTTTTATTTATATCTCCTGAAATTATGCTTCTAATGTGCTAATTTTTTGTGTAGCAATAATACAAATATACCCAAACATAAATACGTTGAATTTGCAATTTTTATAATTTTATGACATGAATTATGAAATTAATATTCGAAAAAATTATGAATTGCAACCTACAGTTTTTTTTTTTTTTTTTTTTTTTTTTTTTTATGGATTTAGATTTATTAAGTCCTGATTTATGGAAATCCAAAATTTCACATTTTCTTTCCAAGTAGTTTTCAAATTATGCTTTAAAAAATGTAAAATGATGGTTTAAGGGGCCTGTCTATGATAGAAGTGACTAAATATTTTGAAATTTCATCTGCTGTCCTGTAATCTAGCAGGCTTCATTGACTGCTTAAGGTGCCTTGATCAAGAAGGGGGGCTCTCTCGGTTAACAATCGAGGACTGAACTTCAATTCGGATATAGCCCTTAAAATACGCTGGTTATAAAATAATTAATTTCTCGGAAACTTATAATACGAATTGCATAAAAATTCGTTTTTAGGCTAATTGAAGGGTGTAGAGTTCATCTATGCTGTCAGAATTGTGTACTGCTATTTAAAAAAAAAAACAAAGTTATGACTCGTTTTAATATGTAGATGGGCCCCTAAGCAAATTTTATATATGTTGTAGGCTAATTGAGAAATCCGGCTCTTTGCAAACAGCCTAGGCTCTTTGCAAAGAGCCGGGCTAATTGGAGAATCCATCTCCCTTTTTCCAATTAGCCTGATATTTTACAGGCTTATTGCAAAGAGCCTAGAAAGCGTTAGGCTAATTGAAAAATGACCTCTTATTATTCGATCAGGGTGACATTTTTAGCTCACAGGCTATCAAAGCCTGAGAGCTTATGTGCCCGCCGATTTTGTATGTACGTGTGTACGTACGTACGTACGTATGTACGTAACACGATAACTCTTGATAGAAATATCCGATTTGCTTCAATTTTTTTTTCTAGGTTCATTCTGATAAGGTGCTTCCCTGATTAGTTTTTGGGGTTCATTGGTTAAGGATAAATAAGAAAAGGGGGGCTAGTCCCCCCCTTAATTTATATAAATGGGTTTTTCAGGCAGATATTCGATTTGCTCCGAATTTGGTATACCGGTTTATTAAGTTAAGGAGCTGCCTTGATTAGATTTGGAGGTTCATTAGTTACATATAAAGGGAGGAAAGGGGGTCTATCCCCCCCGTAATTTAGATAAATGGGTTTTTCATGCAGAAATATGCGATTTGCAATAAATTTGGTATACCGGTTAATTATGTTAAGCAGCTTCCCTGATTACATTTGGAAGATCATTATTATTTATAAAGGGGGGAACGGGGGCAATTGCCTCTCCCCTAAAGTTAGATAAATGCGTTTTTCATGTAGATTTATTCGATTAGCTCAAATTTGGTATACTGGTTTATTATGTTAAGTAGATGGCTTGATTAGATTTGGAGGTTCATTAGGTGAATATTGTGGTGTATTTGACTGTAACCGCGACTAGCGCGAAATAAAAATAGAATGTTTTTGTGCTTAAGCGGCAAATTGTATGCTATGCCGAATCTGTGTTTCCTGTGATCGTCTGCTGTAAAATGTGTTCGTTATTAAATACTTGTTCGAGCAAGATGTATATATTATTCTTGTAGATATATCTCTCCACACAATGATATTTAAGTCCATAAAAATATGCGACAGCTGGCGACGAGGTGTTTGTAACTAAAAGTTTCAAAGTCATTACGACCACGGACAACGCCGATGGATAATTAGCTGCTGAAGACTGCCCAAGGTAAAAAAAAAATTCTTTTGTATTTATCTTTTAAAGAAGGATAAAAATGGAGCAGAGAAGCAGAATATAGTCTACAAGATGGTTGCATACTGTTAGGTCAGCGGGTGTGCGTCCCTAAACGGTATCAGGCTCAGGTGCTTGAAGAGTTGCATCATGGCCATCTAGGTGCTGTAAAAATGAAATCTATCGCGAGATCGTACGTTTACTGGAAAAACATCGATAAGGACATAGAAAACACGGCCAAGAACTGTGTAGACTGTGCTCGATATAAAACCGACCCACAAAAAGTGAAGGTGCATTACTGGGAGTATCCTAGTACACCTTGGCAACGTATCCACATAGATTTTGCTGGACCTATCTTTGAACATATGTTCCTGATTATAGTAGATGCTCATTCAAAGTGGTTGGAAGCTTATCCAATGAGATCCACCACAACAACCAAAACGATTGAATGCTTAAGAGACTGTTTCTCACGATTTGGATTGCCACTTATGCTTGTAAGTGACAACGGTCCACAGTTCACATCGTTCGAATTTGACATGTTTATGCGTAATAACGGCATTAAACACAGAACCACTGCGCCCTTTAGGCCATCTAGCAATGGGCAGGCCGAAAGATACGTATTTACAGTGAAGCAATCTTTAAGAGCTATGCAAAATTATGGCGGAACGATACAACAAAAATTAAGTACGTTCCTTATGCAATACAGAAAAGCTCCGAACCTCACTACACTCCATAGTCCAGCCATGCTCATGTTGAAGAGAGAGATTCGGACGAGAATCGACCTGCTGCGTCCTGATCTTAAGAGCAGAGTGGAAGAAAAAGTTCGTAAAGGAACTTATGAATTCTCAGATAGAGGGTTCCGAATTGGCGACAATGTCGCTGTACGAAATTACCGGCAAGGAGACAAGAGATGGAGGTTTGGAAGAGTCGTTAGTAAAGATGGGCAACTACATTACACTGTGGATGTAAATGGCCAATTGTGGCGTAGACATGTAGATCAAATAAGGGATGGAGGAGACATAGAGGAAAAAGAATGCGAGCTCCGACGACAGTCTGCAAAACCTGCCATTCCTGTGCAAGATGCTGAGGCTCCGACGTCCAGTGTTGAGTCAACACCATCACCGACATGTAGGGAGACGGAGACGACTGATGCAACGCCAGTCTCAATTCCTACACCAGAGCATGCTCCACTCATAGCCCAGGGTTCAACTCTGACACCACAACCAGTTCGCCGATCCACTAGAGTCCGGAAACCTCCAAAGCGATTAGATCTATAGAAGAAGTTTTGGAAGGGAGGAGATGTGGTGTATTTGACTGTAACCGCGACTAGCGCGAAATAAAAATAGAATGTTTTTGTGCTTAAGCGGCAAATTGTATGCTATGCCGAATCTGTGTTTCCTGTGATCGTCTGCTGTAAAATGTGTTCGTTATTAAATACTTGTTCGAGCAAGATGTATATATTATTCTTGTAGATATATCTCTCCACACAATGATATTTAAGTCCATAAAAATATGCGACAAATATAAAGGGAGGAAAGGTGGGGGGGGGCACACCCCCCCTTAATTTTGGTAAATGGGTTTTTAATGCAAAATTATTCGATTTGCTCCAAATTTTGTATACCGGTTTATTATGTTAAGGACCTTCCCTGATTAGATTTCGAAGTTCATTAGTTAAGTATAAAGGGAGGAAATGGGTGCCATACCCCCCCCCCCCCCTTAATTTAGATAAATGGGTTTTTCATGCAGAGTTATTCGATTTACTCCAAATTTCGTATACCGGTTTATTATGTTAAGGAGCTGCCTTGATTAGATTTGGAGATTTATTGGTTAAGTATAAAGGAGGGACAGGGGCTAGTGTCCCCTTAATTTAGATAAATGGGTTTTTCATACAGAATTATTCGATCTGCTTCAAATTCGATATACCAGTTTATTACGATATGGCTTCCTTCATTTGATTTGGAGGTTCATTGGTTAATTATAAAAGGGGGGAAAGGGGGCAATTGCCCCTCCCCTTAATTTAGATAAATGGGTTTTCATGCAGAATTATCTGATTTAGTTTAATTTTTTTTCAACCGGATCCGAACTTGAAGGTTCCATTTGAAGTCAACCCGAAAACCGACCACAACCAGGTTTCGGATTGAGTTCAATTAGAACTTTCAGGTTCGGAACGGGTTGCCGGTGGACGGAGATGTGTTTGTCTGGCTTGCATCAGGTTATAGTTCTTTGGAATATTTTTTTCGGTTAAGATTTGGTTCAGGACGGGTTTCAGGTTGACTTCGAATGGAATATTTAGGTTCTGGCAGCGTTGTGTGCCCACGAAAACTAATTTGTCTTGTTCGGATCCGGTTATGGATCTTTGGAATATTTTTGTCGGTTATCAGAGTTGGTTCGGGATTTCGGGTTTTTCTCAAATGGAACTCTCAGGTTCGGGTTGGGTTGCATGTAGACTCAAATTATTTTGTCTTGCTCGAATCTGGGTACGGTCTGTTGTAATTTATTTTTCGGGTTTGGGTAGGCGTTAATAAACCTAATAAAAAGAAAATTGCCCAGTTAAACTGATGGCATTGAGCTCATAGGCTATTCACACTAATTGTACTAGCTACTCTTATTTCAAAGAGTAATGCCCTTCGAAAAATAAATGAAGGTATTAGCCCCCGTTGCCCCCTTTCTACCTAACCAATGAACCTTCAAATCTAATCAGGGAAGCTACTTAACATAATAAACTGGTATACCAAATTTGAAGCAAATCAGATAATTCTGCATGAAAAACAATTTCACTAAATTAAAGGGGGGGGGTGTATTAGCTCCCCCATTTCTCCCTCTATGCTGAACCAATGAACTTTCAAATCTAATCAGAAAAGCTCCTTATTAGAATGAACCTAGAAAAAAACTTAAATGTGTTTTCATGCAGAATTATCTAATCTAGTTTATCTAAATTAAGGGGAGGGGCAATTGCCCCCCTTTCCCCCCTTTTATACTTAACCAATGAACCTCCAATTTAAATGAAGAAACCATATCGTAATAAACTGGTATATCAAATTTGAAGCAAATTGAATAATTCTGTATGAAAAACCCAATTAACTAAATTAAGGGGACACTAGCCCCTGTCCCTCCTTTATACTTAACCAATAAATCTACAAATCTAATCAAGGCAGCTCCTTAAAATAATAAACCGGTATACGAAATTTGGAACAAATCGAATAACTCTGCACGAAAAACCCATTTATCTAAATTAAGGGAGGGGGGTTAGCCCCCCATTCCTCCCTTTATACTTAACTAATGAACCTCCAAATCTAATCGAGCCATCTCCTTAACATAATAAACCAGCATACCAAATTTGAGCTAATCGAATAATTCTACATGAAAAACCCATTTATCTAAATTAAGGGGAGAGGCAATTGCCCCCCTTTCCCCTCTATATAAATAATGATGATCTTCTAAATGTAATCAGGGTAGCTGCTTAACATAATTAACCGGTATACAAAATTTATAGCAAATCGCATATTTCTGCATGAAAAACCCATTTATCTAAATTACGGTGGGGGATAGCCCCCTTTCCTCCCTTTATATGTAACTAATGAACCTCCAAATCTAATCAAGGCAGCTTCTTAACTTAATAAACCGGTATACCAAATTTGGGGCAAATCGAATAATTCATCATGAGAAACCGATTTATCTAAATTAAGGGGGGTAGCCCCCTTCCCCCCCTTTATACTTAAATAATGATCTTCCAAATCTAATCAGGAAGCTCCTGAACACAATAAACCGGTATACCAAACTTTGAGCAAATCGAATATTTCTGCATGAAAAACCCAATTATATAAATTAAGGGGGGGGGGGATTAGCCCCCTTTTCCCCCTTTATCCTTAACCAATGAACCCCAAAAACTAATTAGGGAAGCACCTTATCATAACGAACCTAGAAAAAAAAATTGATGCAAATTGGATTTTTCTATAACGAGTTATCGCGTTACGTACATACGTACGTAGGTACGTACACACGTAGATGCATAATCGGCGGGCACATAAGCTCTCAGGCTTTGATAGCCTGTAAGCTAAAAATATCACCCTGATCGGATAATAAGTGGTCATAAATCGGATATTTCTATCAAGAGTTATCGCGTTACGTACATGCGTACGTACGTACGTACACACGTACATACATAATCGGCGGGCACATAAGCTCTCATGCTTTGATAGCCTGTGAGCTAAAAATATCATCCTGATCGGATAATAAGTGGTCATTTTTCAATTAGCCTAACGCTTTCTAGGCTCTTTGCAATAAGCCTGAAAATATCAGGCTAATTGAAACAAGGGAGATGGATTCTCCAATTAGCCCGGCGCTTTGCAAAGAGCCTAGGCTGTTTGCAAAGAGCCGGATTTCTCAATTAGCCTACGACATATACATCATTTAAAAATAGACTTTATTTCCAATCGTTCTGTACCAGTAACTTTCTTCTACGATAATTTGTTGAGGAGTTAGTAGGGGGTGTTTACTTTTTTTTTCCACGACTGTACCAGTATTTTATGCTTGTTTGTTGTTTAAGATTTTTCCAAAGCATAGAGAGGTAGGTACCTTAACGCGCTATTATATGCTTTTTTATGCTTGCCAGCATAATATGCTATGCAACCAGCTTTGATAGAAAACAGTATGACGTACTATGTGCCAGTAACATATGCTAATTTGCTACACAAGTCTTTTCCCAGTAATGATGAGGTAGGTATTTAAATGAAGCATTGTGTGCTTGTTAATGCTTGGCAGCATTAAATGTTTATTTTATTATTTTATTTTTTTAGTTACTCGAAAAATATATATTTGACAATGTTTTTTGAAAATAGAAGAAAAGAAAATTTTAATTATAAATTAAATTAATTTTTCAAATCCGGGGAGACAAAATAGCTCTCTTCCACCTTCGTCACCCCCCCCCCCCAAACAGAAAATTCTTGCTTTCTCTTTTATTTTAAGCTAAGAGAAAAGATTAAATTTTAATTTGTTTTTCAAAATCGGCGAAAAAAATTAGTTACATTTACAACTGGAGGGAGGCTTAATGGATCACCTAAGCCCTCTTCCCTTAACGGAATATTCAGAAGTTTGCGTTATGGAAATTTCACTGTACATTGCAATTTTGCAAGATATAAAATAAAACTTCTATTTTTTTAGTTAACTTCTATGGGGGTGTGTTAAATTCTGTGAGGGTTTTAACTTCTATGAGAGTCTTCTAGGAAAGCCACCCCCCCCCCCACCCCGCCTACAAAGGAAATTTTTTTCTTCTGTTTCTTAGAATTTAAATATTCTAACTTACTCGAAAAAAATTCAGTATGTCTTTAAAAAACGGAGAAAAAGAAAATTTTGTTCATTAAAATCTAAAATCCGAGCTGGCCCTCTCCTGAATTCAATACTGTCTTAAACCACCCATTTGAGATTACTTTTTAACATCTAAATATCAAAAGAAACAGAACGAATAATTAATTTCCAAAGCAGATATTGAAGAGTTTATAGAAGAGAAGACCCGCATTTAAAATCGTTTACAAACACGACCCCAGTAGCGAAGTTAGTAGAGCATCAAGTTCCCATACCGGAGGTATTGAGTTCTGTCCTTCTCAGAGGAAAAGAAAAACCGATATAAGTTTCCCCTTCTAAAAAATGCAGGTACTTCAGAAATTCTCCAAAGATGGCGCCACCAACGTCTTTTTTTTGTCTAACTGGGAGAATAGCAAAAAATAAAAGCAAGTGATGCTAGAAAAGTAATGCTAGCATAGCAAAAATTAAAAGCAAGTGAAGCTAAAAATGTAATACCAGCATAGCAAATGATGCTAGAAAAGCAAAAATTAAAAGCAACTGATGGTAGAAATGTAATGATAGAATAGCAACAAAAAAGTAACTGTTGCTTGTGAATTACTGCTAGAATAGTAGAAATTACAAGCAAGTGGTGATCTTGATTGCTGCTAGGCCAGCAATATATTCAAGCAACACAAGCTGGAATATGTATGCTGGACAAGCAGTAAAGTGTTCCAATACACACCATGACTTGCTGGTAATTATGGTGGAACCAGCAAATGTGTTATGGTAGTTTATGCTAGTTTACTTTGCTGGGATACAGCATTTAATGCTTGTCTAGCAAACAAATACCAGCATGAATTTTGACCTGGGGAGTGCAAATTGCTTAAAGGTGGTTTTTAAGTGAGTTATGCATTTTTACGCTGAACTGCATTTAGTGTACTACAAAATGTTCGTAGAACATATATAAAATGATATACAGGGTCACGCAGAGAATTGGATACATGGCATCTATGGATGATGATTTCTGGAAATGTGATTTCAGTAGTTTTAAGAGTGTTTCAGTTTGAATCAAATTTTAGCTAAATAGTGGCGTATAATAAAGGTGCTAGGTGAACTACAGGGCTGTACAAAAGTATTCAAGTAATTTTCTACCTGTTAGTATAAATTGCTGAAAGAGAAATTTCAATCTGTTATGCGTTTTCTTGCTAAACTAAATCTTCCCGTTATATAATATATATATCAACATACAGATCAAATACAGCGATGTTCACAAGAATTGAAATGCATGTTTGGTTATGGACAGTAACTGCTGAAATCAGTTTTTAAATGTTTGCTTAGTTATCTTAATTACCTTATTTCCCTAAATAACGAAGGTTTGTTAAAGATTTCAGGGAGTGTTGGAAAGTATTTCGTAATCTATGCAGTACGCATGATTTTTTTTTCTTGTTTCCTTTGAAGCTTGAAAATTTAACAGCATGTATACATAAAAATTCATAGCATAAATAACTAAAATTCTAAAATAAAAAATAGCTTCGACATTTGAGAAGTCACGCAATGTAAGTTTTCTTTTGATGTTTTGGTCGATGCAACTATAAGATGGTGAAACTGTTTACCATAATTTGGTACTTTACATGAACCAGAAAATGGGATACTATTGAACCGTAATTTTGTTTTTGATGAAACCGTAAACTTGTATGGGTTGAATCATTAATCGGTGAAATGTTGAAAAATAAACTAGTAATACAGTAGAGTCCCGCTTAACTGAGTTTCGTCTTTAACCAAATTATTTTCTTCTGATGGACTGATGGCTTCCATTATTATGAAACAGTCATTATAAATGAAGTGTTAGGTGAAGATGAAAGAGCAACTTTTTACGCCTGCTCTTTCATCTTCACCTAACACTTCATTTGTAATGGCTATTTCATAATAATGGGATCTGTTAGTTCATTAGAAGAAAATGGTCCATTTCAAAGGTTCGATTGAAAAAACTATTTAATACTTTGAGCAGAAAGAAGAGGCTACACCTGCCATTTTCATGACACTAATAAAATCACATAGCTGCTAATGTGTACGGTTTTGTTTACCTCTAAAATTTAATAAAAAATTTTGCCATATTTAATCATTGTCAATTATTATATTTCGGTGATTGAATTAGGTAAAATTTACTGGTAAGTTTTAGTGGTAAGGAAAAATCTTAGAAATTAATAGCTATGCAGTAGCGTAATACTGCAGCAAAAAAAAAAAAAAAAAAAAAAAAAAACTGCAGCAAGATTGACCTTTAACAAAGAAAAAACTATCAAGGGCTTTTTCAAATAAACAATTTCATTCCCCGTTTTTCGTATAAAAGTAACGGAAATGTACATCAAAGAAACGTTAGTAGTACCATAAAAATGAATGAATGAAGTGAAAATTTATATTTGGTCTCCTTCGTTGGTGACGATTTGTGTAAATCCGGTTTATCCGAGTTTTTTACTTATTCGAGGTGAGCTTGGTCCATATGAACTCGGATAATCGGGACTCTACTGTATATTGAACCGCAAAGTGTGGCTGCGTATATCGTTTGTAGTTTGTAAATAAGGGCTGATTAGACTCGAACATTCGTTTCAAGAGAAATAGAGCAAACTTGCGAATGTCCAAGCCTGAACCGGATTTTGGATGAGACTAGTGTTGTCAAGTATCCCGGTTTACGAGGGACGTCCCGATTTTCAGAGGAACCAAGATGTCCCGCGTAACCACTGCGAGGGACCGGGACGCTACCCAATTTTCTATGATGTACAAATTCTTTTAAATTTCTTTTACGTATTATGCTATTCGTTAGTCTGCATCGAGTGGAACTTAATGCAGTAAAGCCTGTGAAGGCAGATCCTGTCTATAGCGGAAAAAATTTATAGTCGTTTGACAGGAATACAAATCTATCTGCCTAGAATGAAGATTGTCTATGACGGAATTTTTGGCGTTTCATTACCAATTCTGTTTTCACAGGGTTTACTGTACTTTGTTCAGTAAACCTAATGGAAACAAACCTGTTTATAACGGAGTTCTGTTTCAAATGTAAAAATTTCATTGTACCAGTGATTCCGTTTTCACAGGTACTACTGACTCTATAAGATTGCTGTGTTTATTTAGCGTAATAAAATATGCTAAGACGGAATTAAAAGGGACCAGGGAAAAATTTCTTTTTAAATAGCTTTCCGTCTTATTAGGTATAATTGTATAGCATTCTTATCATAGGGTCAATGAAATTTTTACGTATAAAACAGGATTCCGTTGAAGACAATTTCCGTTTAATAGAGTTTTCTGTATTTTTATGTCTCGATTTAGAAACCGGTGCGTCGCTTTTTGTGACGCTGAACCTCGCAAGATCTGACATCTCTTGATCTACAGCCAGTCTTCTAACCTCTAAACAAGCAGGCGGATATACAGTAGAGTACCGATTATCCGAGTGCCGCTTAACCGAGTTTCCGCTTTAACCGAGTTATTTTCTTCTAATGGACTGATGTATTCCATTATTATGAAACGCCATTACAAATGAAGGGTTAGGTGAAGATCACAAAGCAGTCGTAAAAAGTTAGAACTCTGATTTTCTGGTCAGATTGGGCAAAAAAATGTCCATAATTTTTTTACCAAAAAAAAAAAAATTATGGCCATTTTTTCCCCATTCTGACCATAAAATCAGAGTTCTAACTTTTTACGGCTGCTCTTTCGTCTTCACCTAACACTTCATTTGTAACGGCTATTTCATAATAATGGGATCTATTAGTTCATTAGAAGAAAATGGTCCATTCCAAAGGTATAAGTTCGATTGAAAAAAACTATTTAATACTTTGAGCAGAAAGAAGAGGCTACACCTGCCATTTTCATGACGCTAATAGAATCACATAGCTGCCAATTTGTAGGTTTTCGTCACCTCTAAAATTTAATATAAATTTTAGCCGTATTTAATCGTTGATAATTATTAGATTTCGGCGATTGAATTAGGCAAAATTTACTGGTAAATTTTAGTGGCAAGAAAAAAATCTTAGAAATTGGTAGCTATCCAATAGCGTATTACTGCAGTAAAAAAAAAAAAAAAAAAAAAAAAAAAAAAAAAAAAAACTGCAGCAAAATCGACATTCAACAAACAAAAAACTATCAAGGGCTTTTTCAAATAAACAATTTCATTCCCCGTTTTTCTTAAAAATAGTGGAAATGTACATCAAAGAAATATTAGTAGTATACCATAAAAATGAATGAATTAAATGAAAATTAATATTTCACCTCCTTAGTTGGTGATGATTTGTGTAAATCCGGTTTATCCGAGTTTTTTGCTTATCCGAGGTGAGCTTGGTCCATACTAACTCGGATAATCGAGACTCTACTGTACTTATGCTCTAAAGTAGTGCTCTTCAATCAGTATCCAGCGCCAAGGATGGCTCTCCGAGAGTATTTTAGTAGCCCAATGTGTCATTTTAAATAATTAAGGGGACCTTCTACATTAGGAGACCAAAAAAAAAAAGCACTTTTTTATGATTTTTTTGTAAGAAAACTGCATGATGGATCTTTTTGAAATTTTAACAGTTTATTATGCATATCTTAAGGTATACACAATAATTTTTTTTATTAGATTTTGTTGTTTCTACTCTAAGTTATAAACAAATATGTCCAACCACATTTTTTGACACGGTGAGCAAGATTAAAAAAAAAACTACTCAATGGATCATCTTGATTTTTTTTTAATTATTAAAGCTTATTTAATTGCCTTCGATATGAATTACAGCTTTTACTAAAATTATTAAAAAAAAAGTTATTAACAAATAAGAACGAATTTTTTTAACATTTTATTTTTTAATCAGCCATTACATAACTTTTTAAAATAAATTTATGGGTTCCTTTAATTTAACTAGAAGCTATACTCACGAAGTTTACGAAAAAAAATTATTTTTCTGTTTTAGATAATTCTACAAGGCGCTATCCTGCCCACCGTCCAGACGAAATTTTCAAAGCAGTTGAACATATTTGTTTATAACTTAGAGTAGAAGCAACAAAATCTAATAAAAAAATTCTTGTGTATACCTTAAGATATGTACAATAAACTGTTAAAATTTCAAAAAGATCCATCATGGACTTTTCTTACAAAAAAATTATAAAAAAGGGCTCTTTTTTTTTAGTCTCCTAATGTAGAAGGTCCCTTAAGAAACAAAAGTCCTTCCGGCCAGTTCCGGGGGGAAGAGGTAGCTTTCATGTTCCTTATTTTAAAAAAGCCAACTTATATTATTCAAACACACGAAGCTCAATTTAGTGGAAACCGAATATACGAGATTCAATACTAATTTTTATCAATACTAAATCATTATGAATAAGAATTTCGCGAAATTAGTCAGCTTTATCCAAGCTGCTTTTATTTAAAGTAACTTATATTTGGCTGCCAAATTCGGCGATTTCTTAAAGTGCCTGCCATTTTAAGACAACATGGTGGATGAGGCTAACCAGTGAACTTGGTCGAGATCTTAGTAATTGCTGTGCACATGCTCACTCACATCGGAATCGATTGATATATACGAGTGCTGTCGCAGGCAAAAAATCAGATTTTTCAAAATGTCACCCACATTAGATATTGAAATTGCTATATCTGAGCCATTTTTTAAGATTAAGATCCTTATATCAAGGTCAAATACTTAAGAAAGAAACCTTTTTCAATTTCTAATTTTTTTGCACCTCACTTTATCCTCACACTCACTTGCACCATATTAATTTTTTTGTAGTTTTTGGAGCCATTTGCTTAATATTGGCAACGGAAGTACTTCATTTCTGTAGAAAGTAAAGGAAAAATAGTTTTAAAATAGTAATTATATGTTTTTGTTGCCATTTTCTCGTAACAACCGAAAGAAAATATAATTAAAATACGTGCTATTTTGAAAAATATATAAACGAATAATTTCTGTTAAAACAATGGAGCTATTATATACTATATTTAATTGTAAGTGTCTATGAATCATTAGATAGCGTTTTTTTTTCGATTTTCTTGAATGACGGAATCTTTTTGCTGCATTTGTGCATTATTTTGTGATAGTGATGTGCTATGCATGCTTTACTGTAGATGTTTAAGAGTAGATCGTAAATGTTCAATTCTTAAGCGGATGCGAATGACGTCATTTTACATAAAATAAAACGTGTGCTTTAAGTCTTAAAGTTGAAATATGTTTTGTACTGCAGTAGAGTCCCGCTTAACCGAGTTATTTTCTTCTGATGGACTGGTGGCTTCTATTATTATGAAACAGCCATTGAAAATGAAGTGTTAGGTGAAGATGAAAGAGCAGCAGTAAAAAAAATTATGGCCATCCCCCCCCCCCCCATTCTGACCAGAAAATCAGAGTTCTAAATTTTTACGGCTGCTCTTTCATCTTCACCTAACACTTCATTTATAATGGCTGTTTCATAATAATAGAAGCCATCAGTCCATCAGAAGAAAATGAAGTAATGGAAATGCCGGGGGCGACATACATTCTGAAAAAGCAGAATTCCTGTTCTCTAGTGATTTTTTTTTCTTTTTGTAAGAATCTGTGATTAAAAAAATAAATATTTAAAAAGCAACTTGTTATTATTACCACCATTTAATTAAGTTATCAGATGATAGGTTGTTGCACTGTAAAAAAAAAAAAAAAAAAAAAAAAATCTTAATCTAGGAATACATAATATAATCACTAACGAAAATATACGATAACTATAACCCCCTTCAGTTACTTATGATTCTGAAAAGCGTTTTTTATCTCTAGGAACCTCAGAAAGGGTATCTTAGCTGTGCAAGATAAAATGGTTATATATGTAGTACAGTGGCGTGGCGTGAAAATTTTCGGTGGTCATCGCAATTATTTAAGTTTGTGGTGAAAAATTATTAACTCTAAAATTCATTGGTTGAATGTTCAAAAAAGAAACTTTAAATCTTACCTTCACTTATACATGAACTCCAAATGTTCTGCTAAAACTGGATCGTAGAGTTTTAAAAGCTTATTAAGAGTTTTAAAATATTGCTTGGTCATCGCCGCATCCAGCGATGACCGGACGCCACGCCACTGATGTAGTTAGTGATGGGCGATTCTCGAGATTTTACCAATCGAGAAAAATCGTCATCGTAAAAAAATACAATCGATACAGTCATCGATTACTTCCCGGAATCTACAATCGAGACAATCGAGATGTTTTTACAATCGATTATTGATTATTATTTTACAGGCTTATAGAGTAATTTTTAAGTTTTTAGTAAATACGTGGCAACTAAAGATAGATGGAGTAAAACAACATACCAAGAAATCGATGTAAATTTAACACTGAGATGCTCTGAAAAAAGATCTTCCTTTGAAGCTAAATGAAAGGTTGTGAAAAAACAGAAGCAGTAATGTAGTTTGATGCTATCGTTTTCATTAACTCTTTCATTCAACTTTAATTGATGGAGGGGCACCTGATATGAAGCCTTTAGAAAGCTGTATTCTAACATTTGTTAATAATCTTAATACAACTTGTTATGTAATACATCTTATCAGTTTTTAAGCCTTCTGAAAGAAATGTTAATCCCTAAACCTACCCCCTTTTCTGTACTAATGGTTTATGACAATTAACAAATTGTTAGAAATGCGTTTAAGAAATTAACTTTAATGTTACAACATCTCTGATACATGTGGGGTCGGGATCACAGGATAAAAGTCAGAAAAGAAAATTTAAAATTATTATTAAACACAATGAGAATCTCTGACAATTAAATTGCCATTCCGACACCACACATTACCGTGATGTATAGTGGCAGTACTAAAAAGGTGAATTTGGCAACTGAGAAAATTAAGGTTAATTTAAATATAATTGAAAATCACTAACTAAGAAAATGTTGCCATCGAAGTGAACGTTACTAAGCTGAAAAATAAAAATAAGAACAAACTCACCCCTTTGTGAAGTAAACACATATTCAGTATAAGAGATATGATTTTAATGGAATCAAAGGATAATATTACTTGGCCAAGTAAAGATGTACAAAAAGGTAGATTTACTCATTATTTCAAATCTTAAATTAACAAATTGTATAGAAAATCCTTCCTAAATTGAGAATCCAAGCGTTCTATTGTTCAAATCACAGAAAATTCAATTATTTAGCAGAGAACAGCACTATATTGTAGATAGTCACTAAGAATAAAATATTCAGTTGTGATGGTTAGAGAATGATTGTTCTGGAGACAGTTAAACTTATCCTTCTTACTGACGCTCATGGGAGGAAATTCCACGATGTCTCAAACCACAAAGAATGCCGTCATCGATGAGAATCTCGTGCCGCAAAATATACGTTGATAAAAAAATAAGCAGGGTCTTCAAGAATCCAAGTCAATCAGGGTTGTTGTTCAAGCATCCAAGCTCAACCTCTCAGGAATTGCGATTGCTTAGGCATAGATGAAACGAGTGTTAGCTCTCCAACTTGTTGAAATGTGGCCGAGGGGGCACGATCCTCCATGTGCATCAGGGAGACAGCTCATTAGAAGTAATAATTGCTAATTATCATTATTGGACGTAATTATATTGTATGGGTTTTAAAATTTAAAATGCTTCATTCCTAATTATGCAGATTAGAGGCCTGCTTTTTAGAAAAACTCTTCGCCGATCAAACCAAAGTCATTTCAGATCCCGGTCTGAGGCCGAGGCCCCAAACCTACGTCCGCTTTCGCTCCTACATCGTAGACAAGTGAGTTGACGAAAAGCAGATGGCCCCAAAGACGGTTGAAAAGCCGCCAAAATCAAATTGTCCAATGAGAGATCGACGCGTAGGCGGATGCAACTGTTCATTCACAAAGATCGCGCGCTGCACGCCGTAAACCGAACGATCGAAGTGAAACTAGACCGCATCGATAGTAAAATTCATCGCAATCGTACTTCATCCCGCACGCATTCCACAGTTTGCGCGGCATCGCGCGCCGGTACAAAAATCAAGATGGAGGATGAAGTGGCGTTACGATGTAGTTTTCTCCCGAAGAAGAAGCTAAAAAATGGCTACTTGCAGGGGAGTTAGGAAATGCTCCGCGGGCCATTCAAAAGTGATGAACGTAAATAAATATTGTAAAGCGAATATCTCGCTAGAATACGGCTTAAAATTAATGAAATCTTGGGAATCGTATTGAGTTAAATAGTTGCATCCGATAAAAATAGTTTTGAAGTAAAATAATTAATATTAAATAACTTTTAAAATTTATATTTTCGGAAGTTAGTTATAATGGAAGCGTATTGAAAGTTACTTTAACGTACGATATTCCGTAACGATTACTTTTTAAAGAATCTTTATATTATTAGAATGATAATTAAACGTTATTGAAATGATATTTACTTATATATTTTAATGTTTATTGCTGAAACTAATTATTAATTAAGAAATTATTAACGGAATATAAATTATTTAAAATGCATTTTTCTCTAATCAATTAATACGTTTTTAAAAATTGTTTTTAAGTTTATTATTAAATTTAAATAGAAATTAATGCAGAAGATGAATTATTAAATTTAAAAGGTTAAAATGTAACATTTACCTGCAGCCTCTAGAAAAAAAAATTATGAAAAAAAAAGTTTGAGATACTGGGATCTCAGTAATGCATAATTAAATGCAATTGAAAGGTGAAACGCTCAATCCGAACGATTGGAAGAACCTCAGAGATACACTTCTCCGCAAGTCCTCCAATAAAAAGGTTTTTTACATATGCAATACAGAGATATATATACTTAGAATAAAAATGAATATATAAAATTATACGTACTATGATACATTACAAATACAAACAATAATACATAGAATATACAGACACTTCTCAGGGTGAGTGAAAACTTTTAAACCCCTACACACTTGAAATTAAATTCAAATCATCCATGTGTACACCATTACAAACATTATTGCAAGGTAACAAAGTAATCAGACCTTTACTACATACAAAACCAAGAGTTAAAATTGCACCTTGTTAAAAATCTATTGCACACAAATGAAATTGATATACCATATTAAAAATTAAAGTAAGCAAGAGTCAATGAGAATTGACAGGACACTACTGAAAATTTTGATGTGACAATGAGACAAACATACATTTAAAAAACATAACAAAATAGTTGTGTAAATATAAGGCAATTGAAATCTAAGAGACGACAAGCATCACTTAATAATTGCACAAGTGTCCACACGAAAAAGGAATCAAACAGTATGATCCGGTTGACAACCATAAATGGAAGTCATGGACATTTACACAAATTTTCAAAATTCTTCAAATTATGTCTAAGACCATACCGTGAGGGAATGTCGGAAGGGTAGACTTGTGTGATTAAACCCCAAACTAAGCCGAGTTGACCCTCTGTGTGTATTGGTCCAGAATTTAAAGAAAATTGAAAATTTTATGAGAAAAGTTAAGAGCAGGAACTCTATCTTTTACCCTTATATAAATCTCTTCTAGAACCATTAAGGTATGCGCATTTGTAGAGATTTTCAAAATTACATTTATAATAATTACTTTATTTATTTATTTATTTATTTATTTTTATTTATTTTTTTTTTTTTTAAATATAATTATAAAACTCATAAAGTTATAAGATTTATACAATTTAAAGGAATTAACAATTAGGATCCTAAATTAAAAATTTAAAAATTATAATATCACACCAAATAATAATCAGCAGTAAAGTATATAGCTTAAAAGCCAAAATAGAGTTTCATCCTTTATCAAAAATTACTGAAAGGTCAAATATGATTTGTGACAACAAAACAGAATTTATATTGCAAGTGGAACAGTTTTAAAAATTTAAATTTAAGGAGTTAATTAAATAAATGAATTAAGCAGTAATTACTATTGAAAGATACTTCTCAAAGCATAATGTGTTAGCTAGGCACAAATGCATTAAGTGATTCAGAAGAAGCTACCCCCCGAACCATTTTAGTATCTAAATGAGTTGAACAGGAAAAGTTGTCACACTATTGCGTTTAAAAGTAATAAAGATGAAATTTAAATGAAGTTAAGACAATATGCTATGATTTTGAATAATAATAAAAGTTTAAATTGAATATAAAGGATAAAACAATATTATAAATGGCAAAAACTTATTACTCCGTTTGTCCAGTACGAATTAATTTACTTACATGTAGTTTCGCAGAATTAAGTGGATCATTTACATGCTCAATTAAGTAATTATGACCCCTAAAGACTCTTTTAATTTTAAAAGGTCCCGTGCTTTTAGGCATAAAAGTTGGAGTGTGAATTAAATTCTTTAAATAGACAATCTCACCAAGCTTTAATATTGGAGGAGGACGACCCTTTAAATACTTTTCATTCTGAGCAAAATATTTACCTTCATTCTGTTTAACCAATTCTCTAGTTTTAGAAATATGATCTTGTAATTTTTTAAAATATAAATTTGGTTCTTCAGCTTCTTTGGCGGGTTGAAAGGTATCAATTGGCAAATTTAAGTCCCTACCTAAGAATAAATTGGCTGGTGTAAAATTAGTTACAGCATGTTTAGAATTGTTGTAATGGAGAACAAAAAATTTAAGTCTGTCTGACCATTCAATTACCTGATCAGAGAGAGAGGCGACTGATTCTTTAAGTGAGCGATTAATCCTTTCAACAAGACCATTCGATTTCGGGTAATAGATTGATGAGTGCCTGTGATTAATTTTTAAAGATTTTAAGAACTGATTAATTTCATTAGAGGTGAAATATTTGGCGTTGTCCGATAACAAGACCTTTGGTATCCCGTACCTTGAAAAATAATCATTAAGAGATTTAATAACAGAATGAGAAGTAACATTAGCAAGTGGGATAGCCTCTAAAAATCTTGAGTAATGGTCAATTATCGTTAAAATAAAAAATTTCCCATCATGTGATCTAGGTAGTTTTCCGACAACATCTATGGCAATCATTTCTCCTGGAGCCAAATCAGATTTGGAAATAAAGGTAGGTTTTGTATTTGTTTGTTTACTTTTGTGGGATAAGCACTGTTCACAAGTATTTACAAAATTCTGTATATCTTTAACCATACCATCCCAAAAATAATGCTTAGAGACCGTATCCACTGTTTTATTTATCCCAAAGTGCACTTGATGACCTAAAGCAATACAGCTGTTAATCAAAGTTTTAGGAATATATATTTTCTTAGATTTATTAACTCTATTACGTTTTTTCCTAGCGATCATAATTAAATTATTGTCTGGATTGATAGAATAAGCAGAATTAGTTATTTCTTTAGCAATTAATTTATCTCTTATCTCTTTAAGTTTAGTATCTTTAAGCTGTTCTTTAAGGATATTCTCGGTCGTTAGGGAATCATTAGTGGGAATAAAAATATTTAGTGCATTTACAATTAAATTAGGGTTGTCAGGGGGGGCAACAACTCGAGAAAGGAAATCTGCTGGGTTAACTAAGCCTGGGATATGTTCAATTTTATAATTAAAGCCTTGTAGATACATTATCCATCTTACAATTATTTCAGATTGTTTTTCTAACTTCATATGGTACGTTAGTGCTTTAGCATCAGTTAAAATTTTAAATTGTCTACCATAAAGATACTCATGAAAATGTTTAATAGAAGAATAGATTGCATAAAATTCTCTTTTAATAGATGGATAATTAGATTCGCCTTTATTTAACTTTTTAGAATAAAATTCGATGGGATAAAACTGATTGTCATGACGCTGCAACAAAATACCACAAATGGCATTCTTTGAAGCATCTGTCACTAAACATACCTCTTTATTTTCATCGAAGTTCTTGACAGTAGGATTGTTGAGAAGAATGTTTTGAATTTTAAGGAAAGAATCTTGACACTCTTTACTCCAAAAAAATTTTACGTTCTTTTTAGTTAAATTAACAATTGGTTGGACAATATCAGCAAAATTGAAAATTAAATGTCTAAAATAGTTAATCATTCCTAGAAAACTTTGCACTTCTTTAACATTAGTAGGTACTGGAAATTTATTAATCTTATTGACGTTATCGGGAGATGGGGAATGACCATTTTGATGTAAATTAAAACCAAGGTAAGTAATTTCTTGTTGACAGATTTGTAATTTGGCTGGATCTAAAGTTAAGTTAAATTCCCTAAGCCTATCGAATACCTTTTGAAGCCAAGACAACATTTCCTCCATAGAATTTGCAGCAACAATAATATCGTCAAGAAAATATTGAACATTTTTGCCCCTTAATGGGTCCAAGCAATTGTTAATTAATGTATGAAAATAAGAAGTACTGTTAACAAGGCCAAAAGCTAATCTGGTTGGCTCAAAATTACCATACTCAGTCGCAAATGCCAATTTTGACCTGTCTTTTTCCTGCAGAAGTATTTGAAAAAAGGCTGACTTTAAATCTAAAACAGTATAAAGTTTTTTACCTGAAATGTTTTGAATTACCTCATTAATTCTAGGAAGACAAATTTTATATGGTTCAGTGATTGCATTTAAAAGACGATAGTCGATGACCATACGGAATTTTAATTTACTAGGATCATCAGTGGGAAGAGATTTTTTATGAACAAAAAGTACAGGAAAACAATAATTTGAAGATGAATTTTGAATAATACCAGCTTTTAACAGATCAGAAATTTCTTTACGAGCAAAATCTTTAGCAATCTTTGGAATGGGATAGGGTTTTGTTTGCAGTGCAAAATCATGAAGCAATTTAAATTCAGGAATTACTTTATCAGTACAGCCAAGAGTGTCATAAGACGAAGAAAATACAGCAGAATTATCCATTAGCAAGCTGAGAACTCGTTTCTTATCAGCATCAGGTAAGTGGGCAACATTAAATTTATCAGACGTAAGTTCCTTTTCCCTAAGTTTTAACATTTCTTCAGAAATTAAATTGTTAACTTGGTATGTCTCAGTATTATCATGAGATGAAATTTGATCCTCAGAAATGGGCTTGATAAATCCTAATTTAGTTTTCTTTCTAATTACTATCTTTTTATCAGTATTGTTATGAACATATAATAAAATGGCATTATTAGGATCAGGTTGATGGAGACTATAATTTAATTTTAAAGCTAATTTATTGGAAGAAGGACAAAATAAATAATTTAATGAGTTATTAATTTTATGGAGGGATTTAAGTTTAATAATTTTGCCTTGATTAGGTTTTAGGGTTACTTGATTGGCTGGTTTAACAAAGTTTTTACTAGTTTCAGAATTATTTTGAGAAGAATTTAAATCATTAGAAAATACTGGATCATTGGGAACATTATCATCAAATTCTGAAGGGGAAGGGTTAATAGCACATTTAGAAATATTATCAGAAATATCA
This sequence comes from Maratus speciosus, assembly GCA_963932465.1. Taxonomy (NCBI): domain Eukaryota; kingdom Metazoa; phylum Arthropoda; class Arachnida; order Araneae; family Salticidae; genus Maratus; species Maratus speciosus. The sequence goes on along the minus strand of OZ010793.1, from coordinate 508,764,231 downwards.
GTACTTAAATTACTATCACTGTTATCATTCTCATTAAGGGGTTTCAAATTATCAGGGTTTTTATTTACAAATGGAAAAGAAAGATGACCCATAATGAGTTGCTGGTTGGCCGAATCCAAAAGGACTTTATTACGGCTCAAAAAATCATACCCCAGAATTATCTGATAATTGGAGTGCCAATTATCATGAGTTATGAAAAAAATATTACTAAACCAAGTGTTTAGAATGCGAAATCTAAGTTGCACTGTAGAAAAAAAAGGAATTGAAGAATTGTTGATTGTTTTAATGTTTACTGAACGTGATAAGAAATTTAATTTATTATGTTTTTTAAGAAGATTAATAGCTTGCGGTTGTATTAAAGATAAATTTGCACCACTATCTAAAAGCCCTTCAAAAGTAATTTTTCCAAAATTAAGTTTAATTATAGGTAGTTCTGAATTATCTACATTGCAACTCATCAAAATTTTGTTTATATTTACATTAGAAGAATTCAAAATCATGCCCTCATCGTTATCAAAAAAAGAATCTAGGGTCCTGCAATCATGAGGGGGGGAAATATTTACAAAATCTTGAGAACCCTCTACCCGTTTAAATTTCTTCTGCTATGGTTGTATGGTCTGAAATTATTACGCCCTCTTCCACGATTATATCTCATGCCATTATGTTGATGACCCCTTGGATTCTGATCATAGTGATTAAAATGATCATTTCCAAAATAATTCGCATCCGCGTTTTGCATGCCCTGTCTTGAAAAATTCGCCCCATTACTGACCTCCAAAAAATACCAGCAGTCTCTTGCGCTATGAGCTTTGCTACAAATCTGACATAAAGGTTTTTCTTCTTTTAACTTCTTGACCGTTTCCGTCAGATGTGCAATTTGCTTACTTTGGTCATCTAAATTTTTTACGAGTTTTTCTAATAGGTTATTATCAGCTTTACTGGTGGACGGTACTGCTTGCAAATTATTTAAGTCTAAAATATTTTGTTCAAGAGCTTTTTCTATATCCAAAGCCTTAGCAACAATATCATCAAAATTTTTTTTTCCGAATTTCAAAACTTCAATTTTAATATCCGGTCTTAAGGCATCAAGGAATTTTGAATACATTAAGTTAGCTTTAAAAGAATCCAATTCACGGTTATTCTCAGATCCTGGAGCCATATTGTTTACTGTTAACCTAATCTCTTCCGCAAGGTCTGACACTGATTGTTTGGGCTGCTGAGTGATGCGACCATAATGGTAAGACGCATCTTCAAAGTTCTGTTTGCGCTCAAATTTTTGTCTCATTAATTTGGCTACATTCTCAAAAAGTTTTTCTTCGCAAACTTGTTTGTCATTTGACAAAAATTCCAAAGCTTTTTCCCTACATAAGAGCCTCAGGAGTGTGATGCGATTCTCATCCCCAATATTTTGAACCTTACAAATGTCTTGAACATTTCTAAGAAAAGTATTAACATTTTCATTAGGTTGACCATGAAAGGGCGGGATTGCTGCAATCATGGATTGGAAAAGAGCACGTTTGTTTGCCATGATTAAAAATGGACACAAAAATTTTTTATAGTTAAAATATGTAAACACAACAGGAAAAAAATGATTTTTGGGGGGGAGGTTGTTTAAACTGAGAAAATATTATAAATTATTTTTTCTCAAAATTTGCAACACATAATATACAAACATAAAATATTAATCACTAAACAGTTATAAATTTAATAAAAATACTCTAAAATATCAAATTATAGGTGCATAAGAAGAGAATCAAACATTAAATATAATATATAAAATACTTTAAATTGGTGCACACATGGAGTAGAAAAATCCTGACTAATTTTCTTTTTTTTATACCTTCCATAAAAGTAAATTCAAGTTCAATCTTAAATAATGAAATGAAATATTTAAGTAAGTTAAATAATTTTAAAACGGATCGTTAAACGATCGTTAACTAAAACTGCATCTGAAATTTTTTTTTTTTTTTGCAAAATTTTAAAGTTTTCTCAAAAATTAAACAAAATAAAAATTCTTTTAGATATAGACCAGGTTCAAACACCTAAAAGGTCTGCGGCACCAAATGATACATGTGGGGTCGGGATCACAGGATAAAAGTCAGAAAAGAAAATTTAAAATTATTATTAAACACAATGAGAATCTCTGACAATTAAATTGCCATTCCGACACCACACATTACCGTGATGTATAGTGGCAGTACTAAAAAGGTGAATTTGGCAACTGAGAAAATTAAGGTTAATTTAAATATAATTGAAAATCACTAACTAAGAAAATGTTGCCATCGAAGTGAACGTTACTAAGCTGAAAAATAAAAATAAGAACAAACTCACCCCTTTGTGAAGTAAACACATATTCAGTATAAGAGATATGATTTTAATGGAATCAAAGGATAATATTACTTGGCCAAGTAAAGATGTACAAAAAGGTAGATTTACTCATTATTTCAAATCTTAAATTAACAAATTGTATAGAAAATCCTTCCTAAATTGAGAATCCAAGCGTTCTATTGTTCAAATCACAGAAAATTCAATTATTTAGCAGAGAACAGCACTATATTGTAGATAGTCACTAAGAATAAAATATTCAGTTGTGATGGTTAGAGAATGATTGTTCTGGAGACAGTTAAACTTATCCTTCTTACTGACGCTCATGGGAGGAAATTCCACGATGTCTCAAACCACAAAGAATGCCGTCATCGATGAGAATCTCGTGCCGCAAAATATACGTTGATAAAAAAATAAGCAGGGCCTTCAAGAATCCAAGTCAATCAGGGTTGTTGTTCAAGCATCCAAGCTCAACCTCTCAGGAATTGCGATTGCTTAGGCATAGATGAAACGAGTGTTAGCTCTCCAACTTGTTGAAATGTGGCCGAGGGGGCACGATCCTCCATGTGCATCAGGGAGACAGCTCATTAGAAGTAATAATTGCTAATTATCATTATTGGACGTAATTATATTGTATGGGTTTTAAAATTTAAAATGCTTCATTCCTAATTATGCAGATTAGAGGCCTGCTTTTTAGAAAAACTCTTCGCCGATCAAACCAAAGTCATTTCAGATCCCGGTCTGAGGCCGAGGCCCCAAACCTACGTCCGCTTTCGCTCCTACATCGTAGACAAGTGAGTTGACGAAAAGCAGATGGCCCCAAAGACGGTTGAAAAGCCGCCAAAATCAAATTGTCCAATGAGAGATCGACGCGTAGGCGGATGCAACTGTTCATTCACAAAGATCGCGCGCTGCACGCCGTAAACCGAACGATCGAAGTGAAACTAGACCGCATCGATAGTAAAATTCATCGCAATCGTACTTCATCCCGCACGCATTCCACAGTTTGCGCGGCATCGCGCGCCGGTACAAAAATCAAGATGGAGGATGAAGTGGCGTTACGATGTAGTTTTCTCCCGAAGAAGAAGCTAAAAAATGGCTACTTGCAGGGGAGTTAGGAAATGCTCCGCGGGCCATTCAAAAGTGATGAACGTAAATAAATATTGTAAAGCGAATATCTCGCTAGAATACGGCTTAAAATTAATGAAATCTTGGGAATCGTATTGAGTTAAATAGTTGCATCCGATAAAAATAGTTTTGAAGTAAAATAATTAATATTAAATAACTTTTAAAATTTATATTTTCGGAAGTTAGTTATAATGGAAGCGTATTGAAAGTTACTTTAACGTACGATATTCCGTAACGATTACTTTTTAAAGAATCTTTATATTATTAGAATGATAATTAAACGTTATTGAAATGATATTTACTTATATATTTTAATGTTTATTGCTGAAACTAATTATTAATTAAGAAATTATTAACGGAATATAAATTATTTAAAATGCATTTTTCTCTAATCAATTAATACGTTTTTAAAAATTGTTTTTAAGTTTATTATTAAATTTAAATAGAAATTAATGCAGAAGATGAATTATTAAATTTAAAAGGTTAAAATGTAACAATCTCCGCTATAGTATTGATCTTTCGAATATTATGTGCCATTCTATATTTTAATACAGGCCAATAAACTCTAAATGATTAATATCTTTAAGATATGTTCCGTATAAATTTCTTTAATAAAGTGTGCATACTAATGTTTCGATAAAACACTGTAAAACATTTTAAGTTTGTAATGTTTGAGCATATTAATAATAAGTATCATGGATTTTCATATCAAATTTTATTTTATGTATGGCAATGTGTATTATGTATGCAAGTCTAGTAAATTGAGAGTACTACAGATGAACCAGATGCCAGCAAAATGAGTTGAACATGTTAATCCCAACCCCTCAGAATTTTTCAAAACACTCTTTTCAAACAAGTTTTTCAAATATAAGATCAATATGTTATCAAGAAATATGTTCAAAGTTTTAATGGTAAGAACAACGCTATTTTGGAACGCTAAATAACTTAAGAAAATACTTTCAGTTCATTTACCTACTTTTAAAAATATTATTTAAATTATTCAAGGATTGTAATATCTTTTTGCTAATTTTGTTTTGTTATAAGTTCCCTTTTATTTTTAATGAAAGTGCGATGTCTAAATCGCGTAATTATGGCGCATTCGATAGAATTGAATAACTTTTTCACATTTTAGATAAAGGCAAAAATTTGATACAAGTTAAAGTTCCCCTAAATATCTAATGCTGTAAGATTTCCCGTTGATCGAAAAAAAAGAGCTTTATCGAAAAAGGGGAAGAAAAACCAGACAAATATACTTGCTAAAAAGGGAACCTGTGTAAACCGGAAACTGCTTACCACTCCCTATCGATGCCAAAATGATTCTTTAAATTTGCATTCCAATTAAAAATAGTTACTTTCTGACACATTAACGAACTTATTTTTATTCTCAAGCGTATTAGCTAGGATCGAATTTTTTCCTTTTTCGCTAAAGGCAAATGTTTCAAATTTTCGTAAATGCGAGCCTAATATTGGGGAATTTCACCATTAATCGAAAACAAAAGAACTTTACCGAAAAACAAAAGGATAACCGGACTCATATACCAGCTAAGTGGGAACCTACCTAAGACGGAAACCGGTTTCCATTCCCTAATGATTCCAAAATATTTTTTTCTGTTTGTACTTGTACTTAAATCCAAAGTAGTTACTTTTTGATACATTTAAAAACTCAATTTTATTCTCAGGTGCATTGTATCCAAAAATGGAAGGATAATCGCATAAAGATACCAGCTAAGAGGGAAACTGTCTAAAACGGAATTAGTCTTTGGTCCCTAACGATTGAAACATAACTCTTCGTTGTCTGTACCCAAATCTAAAGTAGCGCCCTCTAACTCATTTTTATTCTTAGGTGCATTAGCTAGAATCGATTTGCATTTTCACATTTTCGATAAAAGTAAAAGGTTTGATTGAGGAAAAGTTCCTAAATGTTGAATGCGAGTCTAATTCTGTGGAATTTTCTGGTTGGTCAAAAGAAAAAGAGCTTTATCAAAAAATGGGAGGATAACTAGACAAACCAGCTAAGACGGAATCTGTCTAAAACGGAATTGATTTCCAGGTTCTAAATGGGCCCCTAACATGACTGTTACCCATCTGTACCTAAATCCAAAGTAGTATCTTTGTGAGACATTCACGAACTCATTAGAATCGAACAGCATTTTCCTTTTTTCGGTAAAGGCAAACGATTTAAAACAGATCAAAGTTATCCTAAATGTCTAATGCTGTAGAATTTCAAAGTTGATCGAAAACAAAAGAGCTTTATCGGAAAGGGAACCAGACAAATGTATTTGCTAAGAGTGAACCTGTCTAACAAGGAACTGGTTCCAATCTCTAGCAATAGCTAATGAAGTTTGATTAAATTCCGTGCATTAGTTTTTGAAATATAGCAGCGTTACCTGTTGGGCTATTTGCACAACAAACAAATCAACACCATTTTACATCTAGGTCTAACTGAATATGAAGTATTATTAAATTTTGCGTATTACTTCTTGAGATAGAGCGTTATCAAAATTTTTGTCACATAAAAGACAGATATTTTCTAAAAACTGACCAATTTATCATGAATCCAATACTTCCTTCTTGTAAAGATAGATGAACGTAAAAATGGAAAAATGCCCCACACAAACTGAATTAAACCCTTTTCAACTTAAGTATATGTAACAGAATCACACGCCTCCTAATCTGTATCCTTCTTTGAGAAACTATGACTTAAACCAAAAACGCACCAAGTGTCAATCTGACTGTGAAAGCTAAATAAATACCCAAAGAACTTCTAACTCATAAGAAAGGGCTCCATTACTGTTTTTCTAAGCTGGGATTTACATCACATTCATTTCGGTGACTTCCCTCCTTTACGCTAGCCAACCCAGCCTACGTAATCACGACGTAGTTGGAATATGCTCATTCATTTCTCTCTCGCTCTCTCTCTCTCGCATTTCAACTAAAGTCTGCTCGATGCAAACCTTTCGTTTATCTCGAGAGATACCTCTCCTCCATGAAAACCTCTCGCTTACCTCGAGAGATACCTCTCCTCGATGAAAACCTCTCGCTTACCTCGAGATATGTCTTCTCTGTTCTAACTAAGGTCGAGAATGGGAAATCACTTTTCTTCCATTCTCGACATGTTACTCTCGATGATTGTCAAGAAAACTGATTTCTCGTTCTCGGTCAAGAAGGGCCGAGAAGAGATATCGAGGGGAGAGCTGGAAAGAGAGATAGGTATGACAATGAGCAGTGAAATGATGGAGCCTTCCGATAAATATTATGTATTAAATAAAAAAAATTCAAAGACAGAGAAGGGTGAGTTTCGAGGTGGGGGGGGGGGGGGGCAAGAGTGAACACACACGGGGGGGGGGGGGGATTTTCAAATTTTTACCGAACACGTCATGTGATACATCATCGGAATTTGACAACCCTTTCATATTATAAACCTTTCTCCCATTCACAGTTGAATTTCAGGATGCGGGGGGGTGAGGGTGTGCGCGGACAAATCTTTAAAACTGTAGCGATATCTAGAATAATTATCATTTAAATGGGTTTTTTGTCGGAGCCTTCAGAAAAATAATACTTATTAAATATAAAAATATTAAGAGTTGGTAGAATTCCGAGAGTATTCAAGGGGCGTGAGAGTGGACCCACATGGGTGCAATTTTCAAACTTTTATGAAACCTTTCATGTGATATATCTTCGGAAATCTTTCTGACTACTCTTTCACAGAGTTGGGCAGTATCGAAAATACATGTATTTGAAATACATTTTCAAAATACATTTGTATTTTGTATTTTGTATTTTAAACTGATAAGATCAAAGTATTTTTGTAATGTATTTTCTGAGGGTTCTACAAAGTATTTTGTATTTTGAAAATACTCAAAATACATTTTTCCTAGATTTCAAACTGTCATGTTTAAACCGCAGAGAATAAATCGCTGCGATTCACTAAAAGGAAATGCATGCCTGTCTGTTTTGACAAGTTTTCAAATTCTGTTCTGGAAGTTAATATAAACAACCTTTTATACTATTGGATGAATAAGGAGGTTAATGAATATGTTGTTTAGCTTCAGCAAGCGTATTCTTGCTGATTGGTTACAAAAATTGGTTACAAAAATAACTTTTATATATCTTAATAATGTTATGGGAATTACAAGAAGAAAAAAAAAATCCCTGCCGGCCCGGCCTACAGGCGGAGGTAGATTTCGAAGTTAAGTACATTAATTGCACCAACAAAAACTAAATCATGATTACATATAAATCCACTTTAACAGTTTTATCTGGCCGCTTTTGACGAATTTTTATTTCATTTTTATATAATAGCTGGTTTTATCAGAATCGTGTTAAGGCGGTATTAAAAAAAATACTTTTCCATGCTCAACAACTCGAAATTTTCTGGCACATTTTCAGATTAATTTTTAATAGAAAAAATACGAAACTTGCTGACGTGATTTTTGAAAAGATTTATAAGCGACCTGTGTTTTTATTTTTCTTTCAATTAATTGAAACTTGATTAATAAACAATTATTTTCTCAGTAGGGCAATATTTTTCGTTTCTAACACAATCGCTTCGGGAAATTCTGTTCAAAATGCCCACTTTGACATCATTTTTTTAAATATAGTCTGTCTCTATCAAAAAATCTATCATTACGGTACATTATATAGTTTCTGAAGCAGAGAATCTATCAATTGGACGCGTTTGAGAGCAAAAATTAATTTAAAAATGAGTAAGAAAATAAGCAGTTTGGATTTGAATGCATTCGTAATAAGATGATTTTTTTCTTCAACCGCTATGTATTTTTAATTTGTTTTTGCTGTAAGAATTGGTCCTATCAAAAACTTGTCTATATAAATGTTGAAGACAATATTAAGAAGATATATGATAAATTCATAGGGATTTTATATCTTGTGAATTGACGGAGTTATAGAAATTTTTCTTCTTCACCCCCCCCCCTTTTTTTGCATTCGTTTTTAATTTTTTTTGTGGTACGAATTGGTCCTATCAAAAACCTGTGAATACAAAAGTTGTAGATAATATTAAGGAGACGTATAATAAAATTAATTGGATTTGATATCTTGAGAATTGACGAAGTTATGAATTTTTTTCTCCCAAAAACCCTATTTTTTGCGCCCTTTCAGCCCATTTTTAATTTTATCCAAAATCTGTGATACATAAATTTTTGGTCCTATTTTTAGAAGTAATGAAAACTTTAAACTGATTTGATATGTACAAAAATGAAGAAGTTATAAGGTTTTTTCTGTTTTCACAAAACCTCTCCCCATTTCCACCCCCTTGGTCCGATTTTGCCCATTCACGAACTTGACCGAGATTTTATGCCCCTTGATTTTTGGAAAAGATCTGTGTAGAATTGTGGAAGTTATAGTGTCCAGAAGAAAGTGATATATATATATATATATATAGATAGATAGATACATATATATATATATAAAGTTTTTTACTGATGGTGGTTTTGGGTTCTAGGGGTCATGATCGGTGTAGATCTGCAAAAATTTTTCAGAAATTCCAACATAGGAACGACGCCAATAGGTAGTATTTCATGCGAAATCTACCTAAAACATGTATTGTGATAGACAGGAAGGATCTTTCAGAGTTGCAGGTGCAGTGCTCTATTAACCGACAGCTGCCCATTGACCACAGATATAAGGAGCTCAATTTATTTTCTGATCTAGTAGTTTTATTTAAAAATATCGAAATAAGATTTTTTTTTTTTTTTTAATTTTGCAAAAAATACATTAGACAGTAACTGTAAGAACAATGCTACGATGAAGTTTTAAAGGAACCATTTGACTATGAAAAAGTGAAATTTATGACATTGCAAATTTTGAATTAGAATTATTCTTACTCTTAATGCTTTATGAGTGCTTTCTTTCTGCGAATGCAAGAACTTTCACATTTTTTTCTGCTATATATTAAAAGTTTCAAGACTTTTATAGTAAGTGCAAATTATTTCTTATTGCTTTTATTCCTTTATATATGATGTGATATTTTACCTGAGTGTTTTAATTACACATAATTCGTACTTTTGTTAATAATAATAATTTAACTTGTGTTAACAATTTTGTAAGTTTTTCATTTATATTTTTGAATTCAGTAATACATACTTTAAATTTCATATTCATTATTTCTAAAAGCACCATAATCGACAATTTGTGCCCCAAATATTTTATTCGTGGAAGGCCTATAAAATCTTGCGTAGGTGGGAGGTCTTATTAAACACACAGGCATTATATGGAAGAAAAAAAAATGCATTTAAATAACAATTTTATTCGATGTCATTGTAAATCACAGATTATTATGATTATTCTTTTGTAGATATATACTAAAAAGACTAAACTCTGTAGTTATAGACTAATTGAAAAGACTGATACTACACTGATTTATTTTTACATTGTTCTGATACAAAAGAATAAAAGTATTGGAATGGTGAAAATTTTCGACTTTCGTTTTTTGATAGATTTACACGTTTCGGGATGTTTTGAACACGGTTTAACTATATTTGGGAAATGTGTGTCTGTTAGTCTGTGTGGGACACAATTTTTGTGACCACTCTATCGCAAGAACTAGTACATGGAGTTTAATCATGAAACTTCAGATTAACTGAGACCTAGATATAACTTAGCTTTGGATTTATATCGCCCAACAGATGGCGCTGATATGTTTAATTATTTTATTCCACGATAGCTATATTCTAAGAGCGAATATACAGAATTTCATGAAACTCCATATCACATTAGACCTAACAGAAATGGTTGCCAATTGGCTTTTAGTTATATCGATCAATAGGTGGCGCTGCTATGCTGTGTTTTCATGATTTCCGCGATGACCATATCTAAAAAACTAATAGAGAAAATTTAATCCAATTTCATATTATTTTAGATCTTGAAATAAAATAATACTGATAAAATTTGGGGTGAATCTCTCAACAGGTGTTGTTGTTATGCTGTGTTTTTATGATTACCGTGTCATGTACCTAAAACTCCCGGTTTTATTTCCTAAATAAAAATAATCATATTTGTAAATCAAATTAAAATGAAATAAGTACCACGTACATAACAGGCACCTTTTTAATATAAATTTTCTGGTTCGTAGTGCATTTATTTGATTTTAAAAAAATCTGAAGTTGGCAGGTGTACCGTGAAAGCTTATATCTCAAAACTTAAAGCAAGGCATATCATCAAACTTCATCATATTCAGTTAGTATGGATGACACTTTGGTGAATATCGTCCTACAGATGATTTTTTTGCTATTCTGTGTTTTTTAGGATTTCCGAGATTTCTATATTTCTGCACCTATTGAATAGAATTGCACCAAACTGTTTATGCTTTTTTCTGAAAATCAATACTGTCTCAATTTTGGCTTCGAACACTCAATAGCGAGTGGTGCTATCCTATGCCTCCTGAAAGAGGTTCCTTATCGGAAGCGCAATCAATGCAACTGATGATCCAGTTATTCCTGATGAATAACTAGAGATCGACCGAAAATTCGGTATCTTTTTCGTTTTCGGTCGGAAATCTGAGTTTCGCCGAAAATTGATAAAATTCGGAGTTTCGGAACCGAAACTCAATCGAAACTATCTGTATTCTAAAAATCTCGTTTCTTCCATTGAAAATTTTCAACATTACTCATTTATCTGAGCTGTATCGGCTGAAATGAGACACCGTTTGTTTATTGCCATTAACTTCACTGTTATAGTTATCAGTCACGACTGACTCAAGACGTGAGTGCACATTATAAAGCAAGCAAGGCATATAAGACTAAACTTTGAAGACTCTTTTCACGTGCTTATTAAAATCTTCAGACTTAACAGCAATAGAAAATTTTTAGTTTGGAACTGCAAAAGTGTTTAGAATACTCTTTGAGAGAGTTCTAGTATAACAGATGATCATTTACAAAAATCATTATAAAGTTAAATAGAGGTATGTATGCATAAAACTTTTTAATTAGATGAAATTATTATAATTAGAAAATCATTCTGTATCGCTGATGAATTAATTATACTTTTTCTTGTTATCAAAATAAAAAGTTTTGGTCAGAGGCACAGAGAGCAAACATGGATTACACGTATAACTAATTAATAATTACGTATAATTAATAATTACGTATAATTAATAATTACGTATAATTAATAAACACGTATATCTAATTAATAATTTTGTATATTTATTTATGTATTGATTACTTAAAAAAAATTTTAACATTTTCGCTTTCAGACGAAAATAGAAAGATTACCGAAATTCGGTTTCGGTTTCTGTTCCGGTCTATCCTTATGAATAACCTTTAATGGGTAGTTTATTCATTATTAGTTATTCTTGTAGGTTTTATATACTTTTAAACACATTGTTGCTGCAATCTTTCAGTTTTGTTTTTGTTACATTTCTTTGAGTTTTAATTGATTTTTCTTCTTTATTTGGAAATTTATAATTTCTAAAAATTTAATTAACTTTGCAAACCAGCTTTGCATTTGAGTACTGCAAGTTAATGCATAACAATTTTTTTTAAAGGTATTTTGTATTTTAGATGTATTTTCAAAATACATGTATTTTGTATTTTGAATTTTTTAAATTTGGAAAGTATTTTGTATATTGTATTTTAAGTTGTAAAACCAATGTATTTTGTATTTTGTATCGAAAATGGTTTTTCGATGTATTTTGCCCAACTCTGCTCTTTCATATTATGAACCTTTCTTCCCCCAAAATTGAATTTTGGGGGTGGGGAGGGGCGAACAAATTTTTAAAACCGTAGCGATTTCTATGATAAATAGCATTTTAGATGTGAATTTTTTTTATGGGGTCTTCCGGTATTTATTATTTATTAAACATAAAAATTTTGAAAGTGGGGGCTGCATCAATTCCGGGGCGAAAGAGTGGACCCACTGGGAAGAGGGGTCGGGGAAGCAATTTTCAGACATTTTTTGAACCCGTCATGTGACATATCATAGGAAAGCTCTTGGATAACTCTTTCATATTATGAGACTTTCTTCTCCCCCTCCCCAATTTTGCTCTCACTGTGAGGGGGGGGGGGGGTCGTTTTCAAACATTTTTTGCATTCTCATAATTTTAGATCGAATTTTTTTACGGAGCCACCCGGTATTATTTATAATACATGAAATTTCAAAAAGTTGGGTTGTATTCCGGGGAGTGCGGTAGTTGGCCCCTTGAGGTGGGGGGGGGGGAGCACTTTCCTAACTTTTGTCGACACTCTTCATGTGATACATCATTAGAAAATCCATTTATTCATATTATGCACCTACTTGCCCCTTTCCCCACTTTGCCACCGGGGCATTTTTAGGGTTTCGTTCATCTGACGAAACCCTATTCGTCTCGCTCCTCTGTCGGTCTGTCTGTCTGTCCGTCCGTCTGTCTGTCTGTCACAGAGCCCGTTCTCAGAAACTATACATGTTGGAGACTTGAAATTTTGCATACTTATAGATGAACACCACACATCATACGACAAATCGTAAAATTTTGAAAAAGTCGTACATTTAACCCTTTGGGCTCCCACATGTATATTTTAAACAGTTCTTTCTATGTAAGCCTCTAATTAGATTGGAGGCGTGAAATTTTGCATATAGCTGAATACCTCACATCAAACGACAAATCATAAAATTTTGAAAAAGTCGTACATTTAACCTTTTGGGCTCCCACATGTGTATTTTAAACAATTCTTTCTAAGTGAGCCCCTATTTAGATTGGAGGTGTGAAATTTTGCATACTTATAGCTCAACATCCCAGATTACGCGTCAAATAATAAATTTTGAAAAAGTTTTATGTTTAACCCTTTCAACTCCAGCTCGTGTATTTTAAGCAATTTTTAACTGAGCCCCCAATTAAATTGTAGATTTTAAATTTTGCATACTTATAGCAGAACACCTGAGACCAAGCGACAAATCGTAAAATCTTGAAAAAGTCTTACGTTTAACCCTTTGAGCTACCACTCATGTATTTGAAGCAATTCTTTCTAAGAGAGCCCCTAATTAAGTTGGAGACATGAAATTTTACATACGTATAGTTGAATACCTCAGACCACACGACAAATCATAAAATCTTTAAAAAGTTTTATATAATAATTAACCCCTCCGGGCTCTAACTTGTGTATTTTAAGTAATTCTTTTAACCTCCGGCATTTTAATCCGGGGGGAAATTTTCCAACTTTTGCCGACACTTGAACCTTCTTTCATATTATGCACCATAGCCTTACATATTTTAGCTCCATTTTTTACTGCCAGGTGCGCCTACTGATCTCGGGTGCTATGGGCCCAATCTCCTCGACTGATATAGCTACGGATAGTATGTAAAACGGGTTTTCGTTCGGATAGATGTTTGTTTAGAATCGAGTGTGCCCCCTGGTTGCGAAATGTGGAACTAACAGATTTTTCAAAAAGAAAAAGTGTTTTGAAAGGAATATTAAACGAAACCCTTTGTGCGATCTGTGATCACACTTACCCACTTGTTCTAAATTTTGCTGACACTCCTCATGTTACATATTGGAAATGCCTGTGACCACTTATTCATGTTATGCACCCCCCCCCGCCCCCCCACTTTGCCACCCACGGGGAACTTTTCTAAATTTAGCCAAGACCCCTCATGTGAAATATCGTTGGAAAGGTCTGTGACTACTTATTGATATTATGCACCTCCGGTGTCCACCCTCCCCATTTTGCCCCCAAGGGTGCACTTTTCTATATTTAGCCAAGACCCCTCATGTGACATATCGTTGAAAAGGTCTGAGACTACTTATTGATGTTATGCACCTCCGGTAACCGCCCCCCCCCCCCACCCACACACACACTTTGCCTCCATGGGGATATTTTTCTAAATTTAGTCGAGACCCCTCACGTGACATATTGTTGGAAAGGTCTGTGACCACTTACTCATTTTATGCACCTCCCGCGGTCCTCTCCCCCCAACTTTGTCCCACGGGGGCCATTTTTATAAATTTAGCCGGAAACTTTCATGTGACTTTTCTAAATTTACCAGAGACCCCTTGTAATATATTGTCAGAAAGGTCTGCGACCACTTACCCACGTTATGCACCTCCCGCGCCCCTCCCCCCACTTTGCCACCACTGGGAGGGCATTTTTATAAATTCAGATCGACATCCCTCATGTGCCATGTGACATATAGTTGGAAAGGCCTAATGCCCCATGACGACTTATTCCTATTATGCTGCTGCTGTGCTCCTCCCCTTACCTTGACCCCCCCCCCCCCAGGGATCCGGTTCGAGATTATTTTTTTACAACATTTTATAGTCCGTGCACACCACGCCTGCTATACAGTGCCTTATATAGCGGGAAGCCAGTTCGAGATGTCATATTACAAGATTACGTATAAATTAGAGGCCCCGACTAAAGGAAGGGCCCGCTAGCGGGTGAAACCACTTAGTCCTTATTAACGCCGACTCATTCCAGTTTAGCTGCAGGCGATTCTTGATAAATTTATGAAGTATAAAAGCAGTTGGCAAACTGGAGTCATCGAGAAAATATTTACACAATCGAAAACTATCGAGATGTCCATACAATCGAGAGAATCGAGAAAAACATCTCGTTATCGCCCATCACTAGATGTAGTAGCGTATTTATTGAAGCTGCGTTATTAAAAGGCCCATTCCACAAGTAATAGCAAAAGTTGTATGCAAAAAGAAAGGTAAAATATGACCATTATATATGCCAATATACGAGGGTTACTCTGAAATTATTGAGATACGCGCAGACGAGAATTTACAAAATAAAAATAATGGTTTAATTTTAAAATATAAAGTATTTTAACACAGCAGACGATTTTTTACTGGCTTACTTCAACTTGTTTAGCGTAGAATAAATTTTAAACAGAAGAGAAAATAGAGTTGACGCGAGAACATTTTCGCGCTATGATTTTCTACGATTTTAAAGCAGGATTAAATCAAGAAGAATATGTTCAGCAGTTGAAATTAGCATTTGGTGATGAAACTCAAGCTCGTGCTACTGTATTCAGATGGTTTAAAGAATTTAGCAGAGGTCGCAATTTTCTTCAGGATGAAGGACACACAGGAAGGCCGCCGTCGGCAGTAATCCCGGATAATGTGTCTGCCATACGAAAAATGTTAATGGATGATAATCTCTGTACCTATCAAATGATACAAAAGGAACTTAACATTGGATCCGCAGCCATACACAAAATTATTTATGAAGAATTGCATATGAAAAAAGTAGTTTGTCGTTGGGTTCCCCATAAGCTAACTGAGCACCAAAAAGAGGAGCGTGTCAGAATCAGTAAAGAAACTCTTAAATTGCTAAATGATGGTGGCCACCGCATCATTTCTAAAATTGTAACGGGTGATGAAACGTACATACCGTTTTTTGACGTTCCAACACGTCAAGAAAGCAAAGTATGGGTCTTTGAAGATGATCCCACGCCGACAATGGTGAAAAGACAGCGCACACTGAAAAAAGTGATGTATGCCGTTTTCTTCAGAAGTACGGGATAGGTCAAAGCCATCAAGTTGGAAGGACAGAAGACAGTAACAGCAAACTGGTATACCACTAAATGTCTTCCAGAAATTCTACAAGAAGTGAATGTTAGGGGACGAATGCTTCACCATGACAATGCATCTTCACATACAGCCGGATTAACAGCTGAGTTTCTTAAACAAAAACGAAAAGTGATAGAACATCCACCGTATTCAACTGATCTAGCTATGTGTGACTTTTGGTTATTCTTTAATCTAAAAAAGAACTTACGTGGACGTCGTTTTCATTCAGAAGAAGAGATTGATGTGGCTATAAATGCATTTTTTTCATCTATTCCAAGAAATGAATGGCTTGAGACATTTAATCTGTGGAAAATTCGTCTACAAAAGTGCATTGATGCTGGAGGGGACTACTTTGAACACACCTAAAATTTTGTAAGTATAACTTTAAAAACCTAGTTGTATCTCAAAAATTTCAGAGTGACCCTCGTATAACCATATATGACCACTTTTTTTCTTTTTTGTGGTGGCATTCTAGAATATTCTTAACTATTCTAAGCATTCTAGAATAATTCTTAGCTATAAAAAGGGGGGGGGGGGTGAGAAATACTTTCTTCAAATCACGGAAATTGAACGGTTGTTGTTTGCAGCAGTGCTACCGGAATATTTTCGTTATTTGAAGAATCTCCATTTCTTTTTTTCCCCATTACAGGAGATAAATTGTACGTCAACTGAAGAAAGTGGAGATAAAATAAAAATCACTGACCTTGGAATCGAACCAGCTATCTTTTTGTTATGAGAAGGGAGTATCTTAACCACTCGGCTACAGTTGTTCAGCAGTGAAAGGGTTTGAAGTAAATATGTTTGCTTGAGATGGGTATGGCACGATTAATTTCTTTAAAAAGGTGGGAATTTTGAAGTTAATTTCGGGAAGATTTCCTCGTTAATGAGATTGTGGGTGGGATTTTAATACTTTAGTGTTAACATAGGATAAAAATATGAATTATAAATATTTTTAAGTACATTGTTGGACGTAAAATATGAATATTATATTCGAGAAGATTTTTTTGGGGGGGGGGTAAAATTGATTTCCCCCCATTTAATATTTTAATTAATATATCTATTTTAATTTATAATCTATTAATAATCTATTTGTATTCATTTAGAATATACTATTTTAAATGCGAATATATTTTTATAACTTTAAAAAACAAATTGTAAGTACTTTTAAAAGAATGAAAAAATTAATTGCTATTTATTTTTTAATTAGAAAACGTTTCTTTCTTTTCTTTTGTGTTCTTTTTTTTTCTTGTTTGTTTCTTTTTTTTCTTTTTAAATTAAATTAGAAATCTTAATTGAATTTTCGGTTTTTCATTCGAAAAATAAATTTGACTTTAAGTATTAACAAAGCCAACAGGTATGCGTGCAGAAATGCACGAAATTTCCCCCCTTTTTCAGACTTTCGGGAAAAATTCACGGCATAAAGCCTGTTTTCTAGGAGTACAAAAATTATTTGCTAAAAATAAGGAATAATCTAGTGTGTAGAAGAGTTTTCCTGACAGCGTTGGGCACTCAAGAGGCTCCAGCCTTTCCTAATCAAATGAAGATATTATTTTAAGTCACATGAGTAGTTTCAAAGACTATTATTTTTTTTCTTCGATGTTTAGCAATCCACTTCTGAACAAATAACTCTGTTCATAAAGAAGTACTATACATATTGATGATATTTTAAACTAGTAAATCCACGTTTCAGGAGCCTCTATGTTAGCTTAAGAGGGTCTCAAGACTCTTAAAATTGGAAAAAATGAAGAAAAAAAATGACCATGTTCAACATTTAATATCTTAAAATATATATGATTTAAAAACACAATTTTTATTGGGATGAAAGTTATAAGTATGTTCTTTCACTTTATGCATTTAAAAAATTGCGAGATGCAGAATTAGTATTTATAGGGCGCACCAAACTGTCAGACATTCGTTGAGCAGAAAATGGGCAAAATACGCGCATGATTACAAAACAAATGTTGCAACTAGAATGAATTTTTTTGTGTCTAATTATACTTCAGACTGTATTAATTACCCTGAACCTAAATAAATTTGTATTTAAAGCATTTTTATATTTTTAATATAAAGTTGTATTTAGTTAATGCAAAATTTTGAAATTTTCAACAGTATAATCGCCTAAAGTTTTTTTTTTTTTTTTTTTTAACAATAAAAATAAAATTTTAGGTTCAGTTTATACAGATTAACATGAAATATATGTTTTGAAAATTTTATGAACAAATATTCAAAATTTTTTCAGATATCCTGCGCGTTTTCCCCAAAAATGTCATTTGGAGAAAAATGACTTCAAAGTTTCGGAAACGCTGCTTCAGCTATTGGGCGGGTGTAATTCTAAAAGCCATAACTTATGTTCTAATAGAAATTTCAAAGAAACAATTGTATCAAAATGTTCAGAAAAGATTGGAGTTTAACATCTTAAAAGATTAAAATTTCGAAAATTGTGAAGCTTTAAGAGTCCCGAGACCCCTTAAGTCGCATTTTTACTTAAAGACATTTGATTCAATATTTAGAGACATTCAACCTGAAATGGTACTTCTTTCACATTAATATTACTGCAAGTAACATTTCAATTTACTTCAGGAATTTTTTATTAATTGTAACTAGAAATATGATTACATACAATGACACTCTAAAATTGTTTATTTTCTGTGAACCTTTTTTAAAAAATATATATCAAGGGCCTCTCTGCCTCATTTCCCCTCAACAACCCCATTGTCTCATAAATGGATAATCTTAATTCACTGGAATATAGCATTTTCAATCTTCTTTCTGAAATAATTAAAATGTTAATTTTGAAATAATGGCACTAATATTTAGCCTGAACGGTTAATTATTCTCGTAAATATGTTATTAGTTACTGTTGATAATTAAATTTTTTCATTTTATTGTAAAATGACAATTAATGGCTATAACCAATTAATTATTCTCGAAAATATGTTATTAGTTATTGTTGGTAATTCAAATCGTTCAATTTATTCTAAAATGACAATTAATGGCTATAAACGATTAATTATTATTAGTTATTGTAAATATGTGTAAATATGTTATATGTTAATATGTATTATTGTTAGAATTTATTAAGTAAATATGTTATTAGTTATTGTTGATAATAAAAATGGTTCATTTTATTGTAAAATGAGTATTAATTAATAGTTATAAACAATAAATTATTCTCGAAAATATGTTATTAGTTATTGTTGGTAATTCAAATTGTTCAATTTATTCTAAAATGACAATTAATGGCTATAAGCGATTAATTATTATTAGTTATTGTAAATATGTTATATGTCAATATGTATTATTGTTATAATTTATTAAGTAGATATGTTATTAGTTATTGTTGGTAATTCAAATTGTTCAATTTATTCTAAAATGACTATTAATTAATGACTATAAACGATTAATTATTCTCGTAAATGTATAATTAGTTATTGTTGGTAATTAAAATTGTTCAATTTATTCTAAAATGACTATTAATTAATGACTATAAACGATTAATTATTCTCGAAAATATGTTATTAGTTATTATTGGTAATTCAAATTGTTCAATTTATTCTAAAATGACAATTAACGGCTATAAACGATTAATTATTATTAGTTATTGTAAATATGTTATATGTCAATATGTATTATTGTTATAATTTATTAAGTAGATATGTTATTAGTTATTGTTGGTAATTCAAATTGTTCAATTTATTCTAAAATGACTATTAATTAATGACTATAAACGATTAATTATTCTCGTAAATGTATAATTAGTTATTGTTGGTAATTAAAATTGTTCAATTTATTCTAAAATGACTATTAATTAATGACTATAAACGATTAATTATTCACGTAAATGTATAATTAGTTATTGTTGGTAATTCAAATTGTTCAGTTTATTGTAAAATGATTTTTTCAGCCTCTCCCATAGCTTTTGAATTTCAACGCTACAGAAATAATAAAGGACGTTCACTATTTTGTTGTCTAAAAGCTAACCAGTAGTAGCGTTAAAATGTTTCAATAAAAGAGTTCAATATACTTGATCTATCACTTTTATCGTTTGACGATGTGGTGTTAGACAATCCACCTTCTTCCTGCTTGTTATCATACATGAGTTTAAAAATGAGATTTTTATTTTTATTTTACGTTTCAAGAGAGAATTGCAGATGTCAATGAGCTTAGATTAATTTCTTTGAATTTATATGTTATTTAAATATTGAGCTCATCTAAATTTATTTTGAATGGTTTTCGACATTTTATTTTAATAGGTTAAGATTAACAGTCCCTTTCGCTTTCAAACACCACCTACATTCTATCACTATTTTATTTATTTATTCATTTTGTCACACTTTTTAAGCAAGAGCGCGTTGCTTGTGCTTTTCAACAGGGTTGCAAAAAAGCCGGCTAAAATTGAAAAAAGCCAGGCCGGTGTCTTTTATTGGTTTTAACCGGCTTTTTTTTGGCCATAATTAGCTTTTATACAATGAAGCATTGTAGTTATAAACTACACATTTTAAAGTGTTTTTAATTAGTTTTAATGACATTTAATTGATTTAGAGTTTAATAAGTAACCCAATTTCTCAATAATGAGGACATAAATACTGGAATAACACTTAGATGGTTTTGCTAGTGATTTGTAGTCAGAATTGCAAATATGTCAGCTAAATTTTAAAAGGGCCATACCAACTGCCATTTTTTTCATTTTTACTGCTTTATAAAATTAAAGAGGACAATGGTTACTTAGTTACATGTTTTATTACTTAATTTTAAGAGCTATTAATATACAAGTCTTATTTTATTTCTAGTAAACATTTAAAATTATACATTGTCATATTAATAAAAACACAATTTCTCACTATTAAAAACATTGCGAACATCATATGCATGAATATGCTTAACAACAAGCTTTTCAAAATTTTATTTAGAGAATTTTTTCTTCTTGTTTAAATGCTCTATTTTTTATACACTTATGTACCACTAACCTCAAATATTATATCCTTTCTAATTTCTCTTTTAACATTTATAACTTAATCTCTCCATATGGACACACAAGAATGTTTCCATTTTGATGTGCTACATTTTGTCATTAAATAAATATAATCTTTGAAATGTGTAGTGTATGTAGAGCTATGTAATATAGAATTTCAAAATACCAGTTTGGAGCCTAACTCATATTATTTTCAATGTTTATATATATATATTCAGACATATAATGCCTTCACATTTGCCTTCTAGAAGTTATAGACTTATTTATTTGACGAAATTTAATAGAAATCTATAATTTTTTTAGTAGAAAATATTTATAAGTGTATTAAAAATTAATTGATCCAAATTTAAAACAAATTAACTGTAAATCAACTTTAAAAAATAAAAGCCGGCTTTTTTTAAATGGTTAAAACCAAAAAAAGCCGGCCGGCTTTTTTTGGCCTGCCTAAAAGCCGGCAACCCTGCTTTTCAATCGATACAAAAACATCCTGTTATGATAAGTGTACCCCGAACATGGAAAGAGATCCTTGTTGTAGCGATTGGTGTGTTGAGGATTCAGAATATGGAGATTCTTCATTAGTTACTATTAATTTCATATGTTGAAAATATAGATTGTTATATTTATTGCATGTATTGAAATCTGATCATGGAAAATGGGCATAACCTATATTTTAACAAGTTTATGGGTCTCAGAACTCGGAAAAAAGGGGGGGGGGAGACCATTTTCAACATTTAATATTTTAAAATGTATATTATTTAGAGACACAATTTTTATCGGAATGAAAGATATAAGTATGCTCTTTCATTTCATCTACTTAAAGAATTGCAAGATGCAGAATTTGCATTTATAGGGCGCTCCAAACTGTCAGACATCTGTCGAGCAGAAAATTAGTATAACAGCTTACGCAAGATTACAAAGTAAATTTTGCAACTGTAATGAAATTTTTCGTGTCTAATTAGGCTTCAGACTGTAATAATTACCCGGAATCTAAATAAATTTGTATTTAAAGCATTTTTATATTTTTAATACAAAGTTGTATTTAGCTAATACAAAATTTTGAAAATTTCAACAATATAATCAACAACAAAAAAAAAGTTTTTTGAACAATAAAAATGAAATTTTAGGTTCAATTTATACAGACTAACATGAAATATATGTTTTGAAAATTTCATGAAAAAATGTTCAGAAGTTTTTGAGATATCCTGTGCGTTATGCCCAAAACCGTCATTTGGAGAAAAATGACTTCAAAGTTTTGGAAACAGCATTGGAGCTTCAGCTAATGAGCGGGCATAATTCTAAAAGTCATAACTTCTGTTCTAATAGGAATTTCAAGGAAACACTTATATCAAAATGTTCAGAAAAGATAGAAGTTAATATCTAAAAAAATAAAAATTTCGAAAATTTTGAAGAATTTTAAAAGCACTTCGACTATTAGTTAAGGCTCTGTTCAGAAATGGCCCTTTCATGGTACCCTTTCATGGTAAAACAATAAAATGTGGTTTTGAACAAAAGGATGGGGAATTCAATAATAGGTTCAACAATGAAAAGGAGATAAGGCGATTAGATAGAAGATTTGAAGTAAGTTTCTCCCTTTTGCAGGATGTCCAACACTTTCCCTGTAAAGCCATAAAAGATGAAAAAAAGCCGCGTAGCAACAAGAAAGCGCTGCCTGATCAGAACAAAAAAACTGCGAGTACACTGTTAAAAATTTTGCAGCATTCTGGCAGGTCATTCGACCGTTTTTTGAAAAAACGGTTTCATAAACATAATTTAACTATATTCTGACCATAAAATGGCCAATAATATGGTCAGAATAGTGTTAAAATTACGGTTGTGAAACCGTTTTCTGAAAAAAAAAAACGGTCAAATGACCTGCCAGAATGCTGCAAATTTTTAACAGTGTAGAATAATACGTCTATCTGGAGCTTATGGGTCATCCATTACTTACGCCACACTACAATAGGGCATCGGCCCCTGAATACTATGCCTAGCGCTGACATAAAAATGGCGGCTGTAGTAGACGGATTTTTTTTTCAGCGTTTGTAAGGTCCCTTGAATTTTAATACCAGTATCTTCTTTATATATATATATATTCTTCGCCTTAATTTATTTCAGAAAAAGAGGGCGAAGAATACTTTTAAAATATGCTGGTATTTAATTTCATGAGAGCATACAGATACTGAAAAAATATCCGGCCATTTTTGTGTCAGCGTGTAGACCTAGTATTAAAGGGACGGTGAATCGGGGCGAAGGGGGGGGCTTAAAACACAGACTTCTAATATAATTCGCTTCATCCTACAATTCAATTTCTCCTCTAAGGCCTAAAATTTGATACAGTGCGACAGGGGGACAAAAGTGGGTTAATATGTTGTAACATCACATCTAAAGTAACGAATACAATTAGGTAAATCAGTATTTTACAATCTTTTTAACCTCATGGTACACTTGAATGTTATAGCTACTAAAAGATCCAACCCTCGCTTCCCGGGTCACACAACATAGATGAACACCATTTTTTGTTGAAAATTGAAAACTCTTAATAGAAGTTTTTTTTTTTTTTTTGCATTTATTTATTTATTTTATTTTTATTTTTTAGAGTGCTCACTAACAGCACCAAAAAGCATTTTTATATGTAAAATAGCAATTATCTAAAAACAAAACTACGGTTGTTAAGTTGCTGAAAAACAACTTAACTAGTAGAAAAGGATTATAATATGCTTACATCTTGTGCTCATCAGCAAAAATGATTTTTTTTTAATTAAATAAAGGCAGGGACAAAACTCCCGAGTGACCAAAAATTACCCGTTTTCCTTATTAATCTTTTACAAACTTCCTATCAGAACATAGAAAAATATGCGGTTTCTCACTAAAATAATAAAACAAATTGTTTCATGTTTATCAGAAGAATTTTTTATGGCAAGAAAAAATGAAAATTGCTCGAAAATATCTCAATTTCTGGCACAAGAACCTTTTTATTTGCAAACTCGTAGTCAAATGATTTGTATTGCTTACAATTTATTGGAGGATAAATCAAGTGATTAAAAATATTCAAGATGAAAAAAAATAATTACTTCATAAAGAATTTTTATATTATTCTTTATTATTTATTAAATTTAAAAAAGAAAGAAAGAAAATGGAAGAAATAACTCAAACACAACTTCATAAGCAAATATCAATAATCAAAGTGTCAAAAATTCATTTAATGCATTAATGCGGAAACCGTGATTCACAGAACTTTACACAAAACAAAAATTTTAGGAACATTTATGCCTCAGAATATGTCGCATATACATGAGTGGAAAAGGCGAAAAAACGTGATAACGCTTAATCAGTTATTTCAAACAAATCGACACAAGCAGTCAAAAAAGTATCATTCGTAAGCATTTGTTTTTTATTCTTTTAAGAGTATACATTCACAGCATACGTTATTTACCAGCTAATGTAGCCATTAGAAGCATTTCTACAAATATATCGCCATCATTTCAATGTATATTATACAGCAGAAACCTGTCCTTGAGTAACGCTGACGTCATATCACCGGTAGCAACGATCGAAACAGATCATTTTCCCTTTATATAAAATTTAATTTCTTCTAAATATCGCATAATTTAAATTTTTTCGACGTTTATTAACGAAATATTTTAATTTCAAATGCAATGTGTTTGAAAACTGCATCTCAATTTACTGATTTTATTTTTGAATTTTTAAATAATTTTCAGGTATGAATTTTTTTTTTTAAATCGTTATCGCGTGCAGCTCGACTAAGTAAGGTTCATTTAAACTTTTAAAAATATAACTAGTTCAGAGCATTTGTTTCCGACTAATATTCTGTAAGGAAATACACTTCATCAATAAATAAATAAATAAAATAATATTAATAAACCCAAATTTAACAGATATATAATCGAGCCAAGTACTTAAACATTGAAATGATCGTAAAAAAAGGCTGCTGTAAGTAGCAAAATCTTTGGAAATTTCTTTGGCTGTTAACCTTATTTGGTATGCAGCTGATACGAAAGTATCGCTTTTATAAATTTCAAAATTTTATTTGAATACATAATTGATATTTTTCATATAAAAATGCTTTTTTATGTTGTTAGTAGCCAGTCTAAAAGAATAGATTATACGTAAAAAAAAAAAAAAAAAAAAAAAAAAAAAAATCTATTACAGCTAACTAAATAATAATAATAAATAAATAAATAATGGTACCTATGTTCTCTATAGAGATCGACCGAAAATTCGGTTTTGTTTTCGGCCTTAACATCTGAGATTTAGCGAAAATGCTGCCGAAAATTCGGGCGCACCGAAACTATCTGTATTCCAAAAATCCCGTTTCTTCCCTCGGAAATTTTCAACAGTGCTCATTGATTTGAGCTGTATCGGCTCAAATAAGACACAATTTATTGCTATGAACATGAGTTGACTGACGTCATATGAGTCATGACTGACTCAAGACGAAAGTGCAAATTATAAAGCAATCAATGCATATAGTACTAAACTTTGAAGACACTTTTCACGTGCTCATTAAAAGCTGCAGACTTGACACTAATAGAAAATTTTTAGTTTGAAGCTGCAGAAGTATTTCAAATACTCTTTGAGAACGTTCTCATATAACAGAGGATCATTTACAAAAATCATTCTAAAAGATAAATCGGCGTATGTATACCTAAAACATTTTTAGTTAGATGTACTTCGTAGTCGGACCTCGATATCTCGAACCTTCTTATCTCGAAAGCGTTGATATCTCGAAAAAAGAAATTTCCCCTGCATTTTCATCAAAATTCGTATGTATTTTCCATAGTTATCTCAAAATATATTTTCCAAAACCCTTGATATCTCGAAATTTTTTCCACAGAAATTAGTTTGACTTTTTACTTTTGGCTATTGTCAGTTGTAGAACCAGTTTGATATGGATGCTGGTTTGACATTCTTTTATCCCTTTGCTGATACAAAAAACTTAAAGGGTAAGAATGGAAAGCTTTTGAAACTAAAAAAAGGCACAATATCATTTTTTGGAAACTTTGCGGTGAAAGTGCATCGGCTGATGCAGCTACCTGTGAAGTGTGGCTTTTAGAACTTCCTCCTCTTTTAAAGAACTATAAAGCAAATGATAATGGATTATTCTATCAGTATTTTCCCAACAAAACGGCTGCATTTAAAGGTGAAGAAATCCGACATGGCAAACGGAGTAAACTTCGTGTAACTGTGCTAGTGCTTTTGATAGCAAATCAAAGTGGTAAAGAAAAGCTACCTCCTCTTATGATAGGACGACCTAAAAAACCGATGTGCTTTGCTAAAATTATGTCATTTCTAAAAAAGCTTGCATAACAAACGCAATTTTTGCTGATTGGATTATAGGAATCTGTAAAACAATGGCGAAATGTAAAATACGCATTCTCCTCTTCGTAGGCAATTGTAAAGCCAACTTTAATCTTCCAACACTAAAAAATATCACTGTTAAATTTTTGCCGCCAAACACGACTTCGAAGTCTCGACGAGGAGATATTCCGTAGCTTCAAAGTTGATTATCGAGCCCAAATTGAGAGAAACTTCTGAATAATATTGGTGAAGGTAAACCTTCTAGTACACCTATCAGCATCTTACAGCCAATGTGAATGGCCGACTATGCATGAAAAAATGTTATAGAAACAACAATAATAAATTGTTTCATAAAAGCAGGATTTTTAGAATATGCAACTTCTAGTGAAACAGAGGAAGTTGATTCCATTAAGCAAGCAACTGAAAGAGGAGAACTGAATTCAGAACAGTGAGAATCGATACAAAAGGCGTGTCACACAGTGTTGCAGTCGTAAAAACACCAGAAGGTACATGCTACAAGCAGAGGGTATACGTTAAAGTCATTAACACCATGCGATGAGTATACGCTATACCTTTATTTGAGAAACAGAAGGCATACGGAGCTTCTTAATAAAATCCAGAAAGTATATGGCGTATACCTCCTTATACCGTCCACTACACTCCCGGTGTCACACTGAAATCTCATTCGAAGAATTCTTGAATGTAGACGATGAGCTTGAAACGTGTGGCACTATGACAGATGAAGAGATTGTTTCGAGCATTAATGCAGAAATTTCTGATGAAGAAATTAAAGACCTACAAGATCAACAAGAGCATGAAAAAATTACAGTGAAAGAAGCCACGAAGGCAATCGACATGTTGCGGAGATTTCTTGAATCAAATGAAAATATTAGAATTGAAGCATTTGGTACCATTGCTGTGTTTGAGGAACTGAGATCGAGATGGCAGACTTCAATTAAGAACTTTTTCTTCCGAAACAACTGAATGCATTTCTTAATGACTAATTGGATATTATTTAATTAAAACAAATATGTTTGTAACACAATTTTGAAATTATTAAAATTTTGACAAGTGTAATTTTTAATTATTAGTAGATTATGTGTAGTTTTTGATGAATCTTATTTTTAGTTTGTGTGATTAATATATTTTTTAATTATGTCAAAACCTTGATAACTCGAAACCTCTATATCTCGAATTTTTTCTCTTCCTTACAGATTCGAGATATCGAGGTTGTACAAGTAGAAAATCATTCTGCGTCGAAGATGAATTAATTACACTTTGTTTTAGATGAAATTAAAAATTTTCGGTCAGAGGCACAGAGAGACAACTTGGGCCACACGTATAATTTACACATATAATTAATTAATAATTCTGTGTATTTATGTATCAATACAAAAACCCTTAACGGGTTAAAAGTTTGAAGCAGCACTTTACTTTATGGCTATATGAATCTGAAATATGGGTCTTAAAAATTCTGATATCAAATTTTAATGTCGCTGTGCTATTAAAATGAATTTATATATATTTAATTTTTCTTTTTTGTTGTATTTATTTTTAATCAGTGATACTTTTTCATTCAAAATATGAGTTTTAAAAGATATGATATCAAAATTAAAGTGACGCTGTGATCTGACTTAGATTAGTTAAAAAATTACTTTACACATACTTATGTTTTGTCTTCTGAAATATATTTAGAAATTGAAACATTTTTTTTTTCAATACACTATCAAATATGTCATACATTTTCTCAGCTGATGTTATGTATTAAATGTATTTAATTCAATAAATTCATTTATCTTTTGCGTCACGATATCCAGAACAATCGGTAAAATTTGTGAAATGTTTTCTTTGCATCACACTATCTATTTGCATACTATTTACTTAGTTTAGATACTATGACGCAAAATAAACGTTTACACAAGTTTTACGGATGGTTCTGGATATCGTGACGCAAAAGATAAATGAATTTATTGAATTAAATACATTTAATACATAACATCAGCTGAGAAAATGTATGACATATTTGATAGTGTATTGAAAAAAAAAATGTTTCAATTTCTAAATATATTTCAGAAGACAAAACATAAGTATGTGTAAAGTAATTTTTTAACTAATCTAAGTCAGATCACAGCGTCACTTTAATTTTGATATCATATCTTTTAAAACTCATATTTTGAATGAAAAAGTATCACTGATTAAAAATAAATACAACAAAAAAGAAAAATTAAATATATATAAATTCATTTTAATAGCACAGCGACATTAAAATTTGATATCAGAATTTTTAAGACCCATATTTCAGATTCATATAGCCATAAAGTAAAGTGCTGCTTCAAACTTTTAACCCGTTAAGGATTTTTGTATTGATATCATTACTTTTTTGAGGTTTAGGATCAAAAGATTAAAAAAGTACACCTTCATAGATAAAATTGGATTAAATTTTCCTAGAAACAAAATAAGCTTAATGAAATACCAAAATTTTAGAAAAAGTGCATGAAAAATAGAATACTTTTAATTCATATCTTGGTACTACTTGCGGATTCGCCCCAAAAGTCTGCCTTGTTTCTTTGTTGATCATCGCCGATGTTAAATTTATTTATTTGGATTTATTTATTTTGTTATTTATATTTTTTGTTTATGTTATGTTTGTTGTTGTTTATATTATGTTTGTTGTTATGTTATTAAATTAAGCATAAAGTGATTATAAAGGACCAACAAAGAAACAAGATGGCGGACTCCGGGTGAATTCGCAAGTAGTTCCCATATCTTTTTAAACTCATACTTTGAATTTATGAGAGATATGAATGATAAAGCATCAATGATTAAACTTTTATACATATTTTTAAATTGAACATAATTTTTGCACATGCGATTATAAAAAAATAAAATGATGAAATATATATATAGATTATAATTAATAGCATAGCGTCACTCAAAATTTGATATCATTATTTTTAAGTTCCATATTTAAAATTCTTAGAGCATAAGATAAAGTGCTGCATCACTAACTTTTAACCCATTAAGGGTTTTTGTATTGATTCTACTACTTACAGGGATGGGAAATTTTCAGAAAATCTTACCAAACAAAGATTTATTTTATGAGCCAGCAAAATACAACGTACAGTTCAAAAACAATGAGAAAACACACAGCAAAAATAGTTTACACTGTTACTAAGAAATTGTTACTATAGTAGTCACTGTTACTAAGAAATTATTAATTGTTATTAAAAATATATACAACAGAGGAAAGTTTAGTATAAGATAGAACTTAGCACTATCGAAGTAAATTTGAAAAATATAACCAACTATTAAAAAAATGTTTTTGCCAGACCTTATATAGCCTGCAGTATTTTCAAAGATTGCCTAAAAATCCACTCGCCCTGCGAGGAAAGGTACTCATCAGTGGCAAAATGATGTATTTCCGATTCCTGACTATTTAAAGTGTTTTCAACTGGTTTTAATTGCAAAAGAAGACCTTTAACATTATAAAGATTATAGTCTCTGATAATTTCAAAGAAATGTTAATAGTGTTATCATTAATAATTTTAGTATAATGGCTGTGGTTATTGATAAAAGTTTCAAAACAAGTTATCTGACTGTTCTAGTAAAAGTTGCAAGGTAAGAGTAGTGTAAAATGATCATTGCATTCTTTTAACCAAGCATATACAGCATGGTAATTGTGAAAGTACTTTTGTATTTCAATGACATGTTTTGTAATTGTTTGTGGAGTTATATTGTCACCTAGAAGATTTAACCAATGAGTAGAGCAACCATATGCTTTAAGTTTATCAGTATCTCTTCATTCTTGCCTCATGTAGTTAAAATAAAATCCTTAAAACCCTGTTTTAAAATACTAGTATAATTTTTGCCAGCAACAAAAATTGTGACAAAAGGTATTTTTGATGTGACGGTCTTTTCCACTTCGGCACAAATTGGCCATCAATGGTTGAAGTTCACAATAATTTTCAGAAACAGATAGGTGAAATTTGTGATATTTACTTTTGCTAAGCAACGTAGATTATAGAAAATTGCAGACAATGGATGCACATATTATTAGTGACATTTTAGATACCGTGTCCTTGCACCATTTAAAAAAAAAAAAAAAAAAAAAAAAAAAAAAAAAAAAAGCTAAGCGTAACTATATGAAAAAGCTGTATTTTATTTGGCGATAGATGATAGATTTTTTAATTGCCACTTTAAAAACTTTAATTGCCATGCGGCAGGGTTGGCCTTTTATGACTCATTCGAGACGAATTATTAATAATCTAAAATATTTCTATAGCAACAGTAAAAAAGTCTTAAAGATTCACTAGATGGAACCCGTCAAAACTTGATGGCACCAAACAAAAAAGTCTAATTCTATAAAATGTTATTTACTGACATAACAACATCAATAAATCTCTCATTATTTGGTACTAATTTCATATAAAATACATTCATATCTACTACGATCATAAAATCCTTATTAGAATCGGTAGATAATAAACTATGTAGTGCATACAAATGCATTTTGTGTGCACTAATGTTAGATAATGACGAAAATGTATTGTACAATATATATCGGTATCATGCTGATCGATGGCAAAGCACTTTTAAGTAGGGATGGGCAATGTCTAGAATTAAATATCATGATAAATCAGCATCTTTATATCATATTCCGATATCTCGATTTAGGAAAGTGACCCCCGGGGAGGGGAAGGGGAGCAAAGTGGTGGGCGGAGCACCGGAAGTGCATAAAATGAATAAGCAGTCACAGGCCTTTCCAACGATATGTCACATAACGGGTGTCGGCAAAAATTTAGGAAAGTGCCCCCCACGGGGGAAAAGTGGTGAGCGGTGCACCGGAGGGCCATAAAATGATTAAGCGGTCACAGGCCTTTGCAACGATATGTCTTATGAGGGGTGATGGCAAAATATACAAAAAGACCCTCCCTCGGGGGGGGGGGAGGGGCAAGTGGGGAGAGGGACCCTGATGGTGCATAACATGAATAAGCGGTCACAGGCCTTTCCAATGATATGTCACATGATGGGTGTCCGCAAAATTTAGAAAAGTGCCCCCCAGGGGTTGTCAAAGTGGTGGGTGGGACACCGGAAGGCCATAAAATGATTAAGCGGTCACTGGCCTTTGCAACGATATGTCACATGAGGGGTGACGGTAAAACTTAGAAAAAGGCCCTCCCGCAAGGGGGGGACACCACTGGGAGAGGAATGCTGAAGGTGCATAACATGAATAAACGGTCACATGATGAGTGTCGGCAAAATTTAGGAAAGTACCACCTTGGGGGGCAAAGTGGTGGGCGGAGCACCGGAAATGCATAAAATGATCAAGCGGTTACAGGTCTTTGCAAGATACGTCACATAAGGGGGGGCGGCAAAATTTAGAGAAAGGCCCTCCCACGGGGGGGGGGGGGAGAGGGACACTGGAGGGGCATAACATGAATAAGCGGCAACAGGCCATTCCAACGATATGTCACATGAGGGGTCTCGGTAAAATTTAGAAAAGTGCCCCCCAGACGTGGAAGTGGGGGGGGGGGGGTCACCGGAGGTGCATAACATGAATAAGTGGTCACAGGCCTTTCCAACGATATGCCACATGAGGGGTCTCGGCCAAAGTTAGAAAAGTGGCCCTGAGGACCCAGCTATATAATTATTATTTCATTTGTCTAATTAAACCCACTGTTGCAAATAAAATGTTATATTTCATTTCTTTATCGTCCTGATTCACACATTGTTCAATAAAAAAGAGCAAATATTCATCAACATCGCTGAAATCTAAATACCATAATGAAATGAAAGACATGGTGTCTGAAGCATAAAACGCATATGCTAAGAGATTCAGCTTACACCGTCAATACCATAAATATATATATATATATATATATGTATCATCTGATGTCAGCGATCACACAGAAAACTGCATTTACGATATTTATCACCCACCAAAACGAAATCACATACCATTAGTATCATGAACACTGAACCCGAGGAGTCGCTATTTAATATCACAATTTAGGCTGGCAGAAGTCGCACCGTTAATATCAAGAATACTGAAACCGAGGAATTGGTATTTTTAATACCACGGTTTAGACTTGAGAGGAGACACTCCGTTAGTATCATAATAATCGGAACAGACGATTCAGTACAGTGAAACTCGTTTAAGATACGCCCGCTTAAGATACGATCCCGCTTAAGATACGAATTTCTTCCGGTCCCTTGAAAAATGCCTATTAAACCTGTGTAAAATCACCCGCTTAATATACGTACGGATAAGATACGATCCCGCTTAAGATACGAAGAAAATTTGTATGTTCATGTCAAAAACCCGCTTTATATACGAAACGGTGTTTGTGCAGTCCGTTTACTACGTGTCTTTAGGACAAAAGGGAAGAAGAGCAAAGGATTTCCTCACCAAATAATTATTCTTACATACATCTACTTTGTCGTTTTAAAATAATTACGTAAATTTATTATTTTTCCTCTTTGAGTGTGTAATATTTAAATTTCTGTTTTCCAAAGATTAACATGAATTTTGTTTTATTATCTTTTATTTCATTTGGTAGAGAGTATTGAATAAAGACACTTTTGTTTTGTTACTGTACAAACAGTAACACAATAAAATTTAGAAAGTGAAAAAAATGCCATTCTTTATTTCAAAAGTGAAAAAAAAAAGGTTGTTCTTTATTTCAAAATCTTAAACTCACATTTTCTAG
The DNA here is from genome assembly GCA_963932465.1 of Maratus speciosus. Classification (NCBI taxonomy): domain Eukaryota; kingdom Metazoa; phylum Arthropoda; class Arachnida; order Araneae; family Salticidae; genus Maratus; species Maratus speciosus. The sequence goes on along the minus strand of OZ010793.1, from coordinate 508,731,268 downwards.
ACTATCTAAAAATTGTTAGAAAGAATTAAAATAAGAGTTACAAACAGTTAAAACATGTTGATAATAATGTGTACTGGCTGCGTATGCATTATTATTCGAGAATCTGTGAAATCCGAATAAGATACGATCCCGCTTAAGATACGAAATGCCCTCGGTCCCTTGATTCGTATCTTAAACGAGTTTCACTGTATTTAATACCACGGTTTAGACTGGGTCGAAGCTGAAGAAGCGCTGCTTAATGTTGCGGTTTAATGAAGAACCACGATAATCACGGTTTACATCACGATTATGATATTCATGATATACCGTTTTGTAAGGTTTTTTAATATCGTTATCACAATTACCATTTTATATCAATTTTATCAATATATCGCCCAGCCCTACTTTTAAGTTATTTGCATTGAAGTACATACAGATTTTTACCACAGAAAACAGCGAATGCTTACATGCATAAATATATAAATACACTAATTTTTTTTATTACACAACGCAAATCAAACGTCTTTATATTTATTAATTATTGGAATATATATATATATATATATATATATATATTTTAAACCCTCCGAGCATCTTGAAGGGGTTCCGGCATTTTCATAAAAATGCTTATAAAAATAATTTTAATTAAAATTTTCTTTTCCTGTTTGTTTCTAAAATACACTTCATGCTCCTTTATTTGATAGACATCTTGAAATACAATTCTGCTGAAAATATTTTTGTCTACAACAGATTAAAGTTGTTTTTGGGAAACTGAAAAATATGCTCAAACCGCTCAGAGAGTTAAAATATTTCTTAATTTATTTCTGAGTAATATTGTACTGAGTACTGTTTCGGCCAGGTGTCATGAACTGTGCAAATACCAAATTAAAAAAAAAAAAAAAAAAAAAAAAAAAAAAAAAAAAAAAAAAACTTGTGCACACATAAGTGCACTCGCATATTAAAGTATAAATTTTTAAAATATAAATCAGTGTTGATTTCAGGTGGTGACCCGGGGGGAACCCCCCCCCCCCCCAGAAGATTTGAGATTTTGTGTTTTCAATGGTCAAAAAGTGCAATCCCTCCTGGAGAAAAGTGTCTGAATTCAACACTGATATAAACAATGATTAAAGATATGACCCGTAATATGCAAAATGCTTAAAAACAAACAGTGCCGATTAATTTTCTTGCTTATACACTACATACAGTGTTTAGTTTTGCTACTTTTTCGGCCAGATGTCATGCGCTCTGCAAATACACAATTAAAAAAAAAAAAAAATCACTGGTGCACACATATGTGCACTCGCATATTAATGTATACATTTTAAAAATATAAACAATCAGTCAAGAAACAGTACAAAGTCTCTTAATTTTTAATTTGCATTACAACAATTCTTTAATTATGTTAGCTTACTTATCATAGACTACTTTTTTAAATACACGACTTGATTAAAATATTTTGCATTACAGTTTAATTGCTTTAAACCTACAAACTGGTTAATTTATTTAATAGAAAACTTACCAATTGCTGAATAATGATCACCATCTTGCTGGGAAAAAAATAGTGTAACCAGTTTTGTGCTTCACACACTAATTGAGGAAGCATGTAAAACAATTTACTACACTAACTGAAAGATATCTGCATTAGAGTCCTGCATCAGGTCGGGTTACTTGCTTTTACCCGAACCGACTCTTGGTTCGGATCGGATCAATAGTAGATTTTTTGTTGCAGGCCGGGTTCACTTTCATTGTTTCGGTTTGGGTTTTGACTCTAATCGGTCGGCCTGAATTTCAAATGATATCCAAAGTATTTTTTCAGGTTGAAGATCTATGTACAGGGGTGGGGAATTTCTAGAAAATCTTACCAGCCGAGGATTTATTTCACCAACCAGTAAAATGCAATCTACAGTTGAAAATTTTTATGACAAAATTACGCAACTCAAAAATAGTTGGTTACTATTACTATAATGCATTTTCATATTTTTCTTCCCTATAAATTTTAAAAAATAAACAAGAGATGAAAGTTTAATATAAAATAGAACTTAGTACCATGTTTACATCGCAATAATCAGGAAAGTTGAAAAATATAGCTAACTAATAAAAAAAAAATTTTCGGCATATCTTTATAGTTTGCAGTTTTCAAAAACTACCTAAAAATTCACTCGCCCTGTTAGAAAATTCACTCGCCAATGGCGAGTAAACTGATGCATTTCCCTACCCCTGTCTATGTACAAAAGACCTCCATAATGGCTTTTCTTTCAAAAGGCAGACATTTCTATTTAGCAAACACTTTTTAATTCCTAAACTTTATATATTTGAACTTTTATATAAGTTTGAATAACAGGCACCTCTCAATTTAAACACATGTAACATGTGTACATAAACTATCAAAAATATGATACATGTGGTTTTTGTGTGTATCAAAAACAAAATATTGATAATATTTTTCATATTTTGAAAATTATTTTTGCAGGTTCGGGTCGTGTTGACTTAAAATCAAAAATGTACAGGCTCAGCAAAAAAAAAAGCTGAACTTTCACAGCCTCACAGACTTTTTACGAAATTCGAAATTTTCCGTAACATTTTGAGGAAATTTGCATTTATTCTGCGATCCCTTGACAAAATTAGTCTTTTTCTGCGACCATTTGACGAATCTTACCACAGGAATCTTATTAATGTATGAATTTTGTCTATAATCACTGTAGATTATAAATGTATGTAGAGAAATTTCTAAATCGCTCTTGTGAAGGAAAAGAAAATCAAAAAATTCACAAGTTGGTTACAAGAAATTCTTCAGTTAGTCATGAAGGGAAAAAAATCGATTAATTTGTCCATCTACTGCTTAAAAAATCACAAAATTCATCAATCAGTCTCAGATGAAAAAGAAAAATCGACAGTCGGTTGTTAGGGGAAAAATCATAAAATTTGTCAATTGGTCACATAAAAAACACACAAAAATTGCCAATCGGTAGGAGAAAACATACGATTCATTCATAATTAATATCCATTATGAGGTTTTTAGGTTAAGAAGGAATGATTTTTTTTTCTTTTTCAGAACTGAATGGCTGAAATTTCAGAACAGAATCACCCCTTGCTCTTGAAAATAAAAGTGATGTTCTCAGAAAATCATTGGCAAAAAAATAATTACCCCCCCCCCCCCCCCCCCGAAATCATGCCATGTTGGACAGCGCTGATAAAATACATTAAATGTTTTCCCACCAACCAAAACACTGATAATTTTATTGTCAGTGTATGTGAATGAATTCTTACTTTGGAAAAAAGCTTTTTAAAATAGGATTACACATATTATGTATTTTGAAATTTATTCATTCTGACTTATTGGGAATTAATCGTGAACTTTTCTTTTGATTTAGTAATCTTAATGGTCTTCAGATTTTCAAGTGGAAGCTGTTTAGAAATCTATTGGTATGTATCATATGATAGGGCATAGAGAATGTCACTTTGGTGGCTTTTAACACAAATCGCAACCGTCTGTCAACAAACATTGAAAAAACGATGATAACTTAGTTTCAAATATTTTTTGAGTTATGGGGATCCCACAATAAACAATTTAATTAATTTGTAATTCTGACATTGAATTTTAAATTTACTTTAATGAAAACATTGAAAAATTCATTTATTTGTTCCCATCAGAAACATTGTAATCTTTTCTAGCTAAATAGTTTTAAGTTTTTTTAGTACCTTTTTTCGCGAAAAATCAATCGGCAAAATTAAGAACTTCATTTTGTTTAAATTTGTTAATATTTAAAGATATTTTAGTTAAAACATTGTGATTAAACATTCATTGTAAGATATCTGCTTTAAAAATTTATATTTGTCTCAGCCTTTCCAAGTATTAAAATTTTCAGGCTTAATTTAACATATAATTTTTTATTAATGATTCAATTGTTAAAATTATCATTTTAGTTGCATTTTCTAAAGAGTCAAGAACATATTTTTTGTTACTCGATATGTAATCAAAACAAAAGTTTAAGTTACTGCTGGATATTAAAACATTCCTATCGTAATCGATATGTAAACAAAAGTTTTTAGAAATTTCTGTTACCCTTTTCAGAAGAAGGTATTCAACTATGAAGCCATAAGGTATTGTAAAAATAATTATTGATGCTGGATATTAAAACATTAATAGATATTTCAAGAGAAAATAAAAGGTTCGTAATATCTACAAAACGATAGCGTGGTTAGGTTAAATCGGCGGAAAATAAAAAAGGACACATTAAATCTAAGTAAATCAAAAGAAAAGTTAAAAATGGAATCGTAAATCAGATTAAAAAAACAAACAATAAATTAACAAAATACCTAATAAAGTGTAATACAAAGAATACCATGTTCATAATTATGCAAAGCAATAAGAAATAGCAATGGTTGAGTTGAGTCACAAGTCGAAAACCTCGAGCCACGATCATAAACAAGAAATTAAAAATAATTTTTTTTGAAAATTGAAAAAGAATGATAAATAACAATTATATTGAATACATATAATAAAAAAAAAAAAATTCCCCTTTTTTAAAAAGGAATCTAAATATTTTTTCGACAAAAAGCAGTAATATGGAATAATAATTTCTTCATAACAAAAGAGAAAGATAATATCAATCGAAATTTCATTTAATATATTTAATATTTTAAAACACATAATTAACTTTTAAAATTTTAATATTTAAAAAAAAAAGATTTACTGCCTACATTCAGATTGTTAACTCAACTTAGAATACCTAAAATGATTTTGCAAATTTTGTTTCTGATTTTATACCCACAGCAGATGGATTAAGACTCCTCCTACATACGAAGTGACGTCAAACCTATTCACCAATCACAGACGAGAAAAGTAAAACAAAAAAGCGATTTTTAAAAATAACGATTTTTAAAATAAAACGAGTTTTCCCAGAAAAAAGAAAAGTGTTTTTCACCTCGTCTTAATCAGATTTATATGATATATCAATTTAAAGATAATCGTTAGAACCGTTTTCGAGATTTTCAAATTAGGAACTTCCTCTTATACCATACCAACGTTTTCACTTTAAAAATGGCTATTTAGATCTCAAAATATACTGCACGTAGAAATGTAAAAATTTCAGTATACGATTAGACTGCAGATATAAGACTGTTCTAGAAAATTCAGAACAATAGGACCTATATCTGCTGAGTTATTAAAAGGCGGCTTTTCGCGTTTTCTTTGATGTCGAGTTAGCTGTATATATGAGTTCCGCCATCTACGAATTCTACGATACGATACGATACGATTTTAACGATACGATACGATACGATTTTAGGCTTAAGGCTGCGTCACTCGGAATACTACCGTCTTCCATGATGCATTAATAACTTAAAAAATTTTTGGACATCTTCGTTTTCGTTTTCGGTCGAAAATAGGAAGATAACCAAAATTCGGCTTCGGTTTCAGTTTCGGTCTTAAAAACCTGTTTCGGTCGATTCTTAGTTCTCTATTTCAGTACGTTCTGTAACCTCAGAATCCCAGACTCAATCTTCTCGTATTTTTCAATGATTCTTTTTGCATCTGAGATCGAAAGTTAACGTGAATGCTTAGCACTTTTTCCATTTCTGTTCATTTACAGGGGCATTCAAAACTATTCTGTTATATTATGGTATATGAGGGGGGGGGGGATCATTTGCGGTATATTTTAATAGTGTTACAATATTTTTAAATAATGAAATTTATTTACACTATGGCACTCGAAGATTGTTACTATAGACTATGTTATTTGTAGCATTTACAGTACGCGTACAGAAGATCTCAAAAGTACCCCGTTATATTATGATATTTTTCTTCACAGACCATGGTCTGTGAAGAAAAATCGTTCTAATGAATCGTCTAAACGAATTATAATGATGCTACTCTGTTTCAAACATTATGAAACTGATATGAATGTCTGAGGTGCAGTAATACATGCTTTATGTAGAATATGAAGTGCAAAGCATTCATCATTCATTTACAGGGTCACGCAAAAGAGTTCGATTATATTATGGTCTACGAAGAAAAATTGTTCGCAGCGTATTTCAGTTGTGTTGCACTATTTCAAACATGATGGAATTAGTACTACATTACATTACTACTAACACATATTACATTACTGAGATTTACTACAAGATACTTGTAGTAGAATATGATGTGCATTGCATTTATTATTCATTTACAGGGACACAAAAGATTTCTGAGACAATACTGTAATGGAAGTGTTCTCTATTAGAGATTATTGCTGAAAATGCGTTTTCAGTTATGGTACGCGTTTTTAACTTTAAAATTTGGCATAAGACATTTTGTCCACAAATGTTACAGATACAGGGCTACACAAAAGAATTCGTAAGCATTACTGAGAATGATTGTGAATTTCTTGAAGACGTTTTTTAATTTGAGTTATGCAACTTCAAGTTGATTTTCAAGCTCAACTACGTTTAGTATAATACTGAGAAATGTTTGTAGCATATAAATAAAATCATATACACTGCCGTGCAAAGAACTTTATACATGGGCGCCTATAGATAGTAATATACAGGGCTGTACAAAAGAATTCACGTTCGTTTCTGTCTATTGGTAGAAATTGCTGAAGGGTAATTTTCACCTGTGTTATGCGTTTTCTTACTAAACTAAATTTTAGCATACTACATTGGAACCTGTACAAATCTATAGATCATATACAGAGCTGTACAGAAGAATTGGAGTACTTTTACGTCTTTGCACGGTTATTATTGAAATCTGGTTTTTAAATGTGTTAGACATTTTCTAAGATGTTTGCTTAGGTATCTTTTTTACCTTATTAAAAGGCGAAGTTTTGTTAAAGCATTCTGAAGTGTTGGAACGTGTTTGATAATCTATGACTGACGCATGATTTTTTTTTTTTTTTTTTTTTTTTTTTTTTTTGCGTGTGCAGGTAATAAATAAATTTATTGAAAATGGTTCTCCAAGATGATGCGAATAGTATAAATGTCTGATGAAAAAACGTGCTCAGTGCATTTTCTGTATTACACTCATCAGATAAAAGTGTCTCACGATTCTTTATGATCAACGACACACATTGATTTTGTTAAGTATTCTGCTGCACACCCCGATTTTTTTCACTTAATCTTTTGACTATGGTCTAGGAAATTAAGTTTAAAAAATGTATTAAAAAAGGAGCCCCTTTGAAAATCAATTAGCAGATTGATGAATCACTCCCAACTGAAATTTATTATGCAGGTATCAAAATAATCGATATAATAAAAAAATTAAATGTAATTAAAGGTTAATTACCCTTCAATTGAAGAAAACTGTCGAAAATATTAATCTGCTTGTGCATCTAGACATCCTTAACATATTCTTGTTTAGTTATGTAAAGATCCAATAATTATAAATATGTGAAAACAATACGGCTTATTGCATCTCTTTAAACGATTCATAGATGAAACCTTTAAATTCCCTTTTCTCCGTTTGTGCTTTTCCAATATATCAGCATGCAGGGCCATCGCTAAGACTTTTTATTGGGAGGAGACAGGACCTTAAATTGCTAAGTCAAATTTCAGTATTTGCAAACTAGGTTTATAATTTTGCCAAGTTACCACAATTAGAAAATGTAATATAGTTCCTATTTGTAAAAAGTTTAATAATATTCCCAATTAGATTTGGAACTTTTGCCAAGTCTAAGAAATAGAAAGTGTATTATAGTTTTTATTAAAGTTTTAAACAAATTCGCCATAAAAGTTTGTAAATTTGCCAAGTGTAGCAGCATTCGAGAACGACTGGGGGGGGGGGATCCCCCCCTCCTCTTTAGCGAGGGTCTTGTCAGCATGTTCAAAATGCTGAAACTCCATCATATTTCTGCATCTACTAGGTATTTTTACTGACGCTTTTTATGGTGTGTTTTGTTAAGTTAAGAATTATATTTTCAATAATGTAAATTGTTAATTTAAATATATATAGTCCAAGAGCTGTTAAACATTTTAGGGAAGGTATTTGAGGCACCCTGAAAATTTGTGCAACACTTCTTTTGTAATGGCTGAATACAAAATCGAATGTCTGGCTGAAGGATCGTGGCCCAAAAACTGTGCCAGACACGTGTCAAGTGCCATTTTTTGATACCCAAAAAAGGTATTTGAGGCACGCTGAGATTGAGACAGAATAATATTTATACTTAGAAAAAAATATTTTGAAAACGACAGACACTTTAGTCGGCCCAAAAACTGTGCCAGACACGTGTCAACTGCCATTTTTTGACTACCCAAAAAAGGTATTTGAGGCACGCTGAGATTGAGGCAGAATAATATTTATGCTTAGGAAGAAAATATTTTGAAAATGACAGACACTTTAGTCGACCTAAAATCTGTGCCAAACACGTGTCAAGTGCCATTTTGCCAAAAATGCCTTTAAAACTTAAGAAAGTTGTAATGTTTTCATATATATGTCTAAATTCATCTGTTTACTGCTCTAATTCTCATGCTGATTTGTTTGCTTTCTCTTTTGTTCTTATTCTTGAGATTATCTGTTTTTAAAAATGGCGCACTTGCCTTAATTGGACCAATTTGAGTTGCTTAAATTAGACCAGATATAAGATTACAAATTTGAAAAGTAACTAAGAAATTTCAAGGGCTGTATGCTTTGGACATTATTTTTTTATTTTATAATATTTTATAATGTATTACTTTCGACCCGCAAGAAGTCTGCAACTACAAAATCCACCAAAAGCCAAAGAATCATTTGAAATGTTATCTCCCTTGCCAAAATCAGTTAAGTCAAAGTACAGAAGTAGCCAAAAGCATCCGCGTTAGCATGTTCATATAATGTCACCATATAAAGTAGACCTAAAAATGAAAAAAAAAAAAAAAAAAAAAAAAAAAAAAAAAAAAAAAAACGAAAAACTGGAAGCTCTCAAAGCACAAAGGCAATTGGAACATCAATTTAAAAAAATAAGCGTAATTAAATTGGAAGAAAATGATGGAAGGGAAGAACTACAGACACAAGGAAAAGACAACTTATGTTGAAAAAAAAAATGCCTAATGACTCAGAATCGAAAAAGAAAAATCAAGCTGGTGATGCTTTTTTTTTTTTGCCTAATTTCTAAAAAATATATAAAATAGTAGAAATGATTCAGTGTTCAGATTGCCAAATGTTGATCCATGTTGCGGTCGCGGGAATACAAAATGAACAAAAGAAATTCGTGTGTAAGCCTTGCATCACTTCTTACATGATATTCAAGTAACTGTCAATTAGTTTCATAATTTCTATTCTTAATTACTAATAACTTTGATTTATATTTTGAACACATTTTGATTTAAAATAATTACTCTTTCTTTCAGACATTTGATTTCCTTAAATTTCATTGTTGTTGTTTTGTTTGATTGTTTCTTTAATCACAAACTTTGCTTTTAATAAAATTAGTTACATTCCCAACTCAATAAAGCAAACTAATATTGTTTTGTCCAATTTCGGAGACTGGGGGTCCAATTTAGGCGACCAGTCGCTGAATTTGGACCACTTTTGACAAAATTTTCAAATTAAAGCTTAAGGGGTCTTGTACCTTTTAAACGCGTCGAAAATTAATGAAAAACTTCAAAGTTTAAATTAGTCTATCTTCAAAGCCTTTTTATGTATAAACATGAAAATTTGGATATTGATTAAACAGATCGTGCTTTGTAATATGCTACCATTAGAAATTTATTAACCCTTTACAAAATTTGTGTATTGTTGAAATCAAATTAGCTCTTTTTTTAGCCCATAAGTCATTGTGCGCATGATATCGTGAGAAAGTATGTATCGATTGGCATGAAATTCCGTAAAGATACTAAACATATATGCGTGTTTAAAATGATCTAATCTTAGGCTAAAATTATTTCATTAACTATATAAAAAAAATATTTTCGTAAAAAAAATAAAAGTTTTGCATTTTTATTGAATAAAAATAGTCATAACTAAAAATATTACCTAAAATTGTAAAGTCTTAAAAGTAGATCATTTTAAACACACATATTTGTTTAATATACTTACCAAATTTCGTGACAATTCATACGTACTTTCTCAAGATAACATGCGCGCAATGACTTCTGGAGTAAAAAAAGAGCTATTTTGATTTCAACCATACACAAATTCAGTAAAGGGTTAATAAATTTCTGTTGGTAGTACATTACAAAGCACGATCTGTTTAATTAATATCCAAAATTTCATTTTTATACATAGAAAGGTTTTGAAGATAGGCTAATTCAAACTTTGAAGTTTTTCGTTAATTTTCGACGCGTTTAAAAGGTACAAGACCCCTTAAGATTTTGAAAAAGAAATTGTTCTAAAGATTTATTTAGTTAGTAGATGAATAGATTGACCACGTGTAGTGATATTTTGCAGATATTTCAAAAATGAAATGAGTTACACCTGAAAATAAGTGAAGTGGTTCAAATTCGGCTACTTTCCCCTATTATTTTATTCTATTGGTGAAATTTTAACTTCGTTGTGGGATATCAGCCAGGAAAAAATGCTGAACTATTTATATTAACTTAAGTGCAAACGGATTTATCTTTCATAATCGTCTGTAAGGTGTAAGCGATAGAAGTAGATTTAAAAAAATCATGCTTGAAAATTATTTTTAAAACCATAAAAAATCAGCAAATTACGATACCATTTTCAAATAAATCACAATACAGTTTTGAAATAATTTGCATTTTTAAGTACATTCCCCCCCCCCCCCCCCACCAATTTAACGGTGTAAACATTGAAAATATGCGGTGTTTACAAGTTAAAAAAATTACAGTAAAAGCGAAATTTACTAGCGTTAAGCATGGACACGTTTGTCTTTTATATATATATAGATAGATAGCGTACACTTGTAAGAAAGTACGAAAAAATTATTGCAAAAAGTTTAAAATTGTAAAAGAAGTGTGTTTTTCAAATTTTCTTACATTTTTTTTTTCTAAATTGAACTTTTCAAATTTTACTATAAAAATTGCATTTTTTATTGATTAAATTACACGATATATCTATCTATCTATCTATCTATATATATATATATATATATATATACAATATTTTAAATACTGCCTGAAAAATATTTATAGTTTTCAAACAAATTGCATTTGAAAATGCATTTTATCCCTATTCAACAGTGTAAAAATTAAAATTATGCGACGTTTAGAAGCAATTAAGTTTGTCAATAAAGAGATGTAGATCGTTTAAACCGTTGCCACTATCGATAGGACGTCAGCTTTACTAACAAGTATGTTTTTGCTATATAATATAGATAAGCAGTAAGAGAATATAGATCAGAATGCAAAAGTTCTCCTCTCAAGAAAAAAAAAATAATCTCATTCAAAGCTTACAATGGAGCAGACATAAATTTTACTTTGCAAGTTCTTTACGATATATATGATGTATTTTATAGTGAAAAACTAGCATTATGCAATTCAATTTTTTATGAAGTAACATGCTTAAAAATTTTTAAATACTATTAACAGGTATAAATTTTTATAAAATAAAAAAGTAAAAAGAAACCAATTAGCATTTAGACGTATATTTCTAACATAATTGACTTAAGTTCATGAACAAATTTGCATATCAGTGCAATTAAGCAATTTTAAAAGAAAATGATTTTTTAATCAATACAATGATGAACTTTGTATTTTAAGTAAAATAAACAAAAATGCCTTTATGAAAGGTCATTAGATTAAAATATTTCCGGCGAATAAGTTTTTTTTCAATTTTTAAGGCAGAAATATATTTTATTCGGAGTATAGCGCCGGCCAAGTCACCTACGTCTGAAAGCGTTTACTGTATCATATAAAACGGAGAAGTTTAGAAAAAAATATTTAATTTGCGCATTAAATGTCACAGAAGAAGAATACTTGAATATGATGTTGTTTTTGTTAATTTTTATTGTAATATATTCTGATTTTATTTTAAGATAAGTGATTAAACTTTTATTACTGGAATAATGAGAAATCATGCTTTTTAAATGTGCAAAAATCTCAGTTTCTTTTTTCCAGTTCCACATTCATTTCAACTTTTATTAGTTGAATAACGAGTAGCAATCCAAAAGAAACAAGTCGAAAATTATACGTCAAACGTGGCAAATGAGGTGCGTTCGTTCTATAACTAGTTTTATAAATATTCAGATCTAGGTGCAATAGCTGTTGAACTCTTATGCAAAAATGCATGAATACAAAATTTATTACGATTATGCATATTAAATTCAGTAATAAGGAAATAATAGAACTCCATCTTAAATAGGACGTCATCACTGTGGTAACCTAGAATCATTACCTATCATGGAATATCATTGAATTAATTACGTATAATAGGATTTAATAGAATGAAAAACGTTTATTAACGTATTTTTAAGTTTCGATTCGATTTTCATAAAATCTGAAATGACCTTACAAACTTCTGGAACGATTATAGATATTAAATTTCAAACCATTTGGTTGTTTAGTTTTTGCGCTGTTATATGCCGACAGACGGACACACAGACAGACGGACGGACCAGAGGACGACTACAGGTGCTACGTATTTGTATAATTACGAAAGCAACTAAAAAGGTTTCCAAAAATTTTATTTTCTATTCTTTCTTTCTTTTTAAATATTTTGTTTCCCCTTTTTACATTGTATGATTAGTGAATCGTCATTTATGTTTGTAGAAAGAAGAATTAATGACGGTACAACCAACAAAGAGGACTCGGCATGTTTGGCTATCAATTGAAACAACAGTTGTTGTACTACTGTTAATCATTTATAACCATATGCATTTTTTTAACTACTTTTTCTTAGCGCTGTGTAAATGCGCACATGCAAATTATACGACTCGAGTTTTGACTTTATTTTATTTCATTTTATTTTTTAACCTATAAGTTATTTACCTGGAAAAATTTATGTAAAAGAGCTTGCTTAAGTCTTTTTATTTTTTTATTATTCATTATTTTATTTTTATTTTTTTTTAAGAAAAAGTCATGGAATGGGCCCTTTAAGAGAGCTGGGCCCCAACAATTTACACCGTATCTACTCCTCTCTCTGCGGGCCTGCTCCCATCCCAACCTGTCTATCACATCCTTATTCATTCTCACTTTATCCGAATTAACGAAACATTGAACTTAGACAATCCGAAACGGGAAATATTACTCACCTCCAACCAGATTATTGATAGCTGCCAAAGATGCCGCTTGGACTATGACACTATTCGGCACCAACGGATGACTAGTGACTACAGCCTGTCCTGAGGGCCCCACCAGTACACTCGGAGGTGTCAGCTGTGCCTGGTCCTGCGGGTTCATCTTCGTCACTAGTACCGCATCAATCAGCTGAGAAGACCAAAAAACAAAAGCAGCGATGACGGGTTCAAATTTCAACGGTCTCCGGTTGAAAGTTAAAGGTTCGCTTGAATCTCGGAGGTGGTTGATAGCTTTTCTCGCAGTTCGCTTGTAGACTACCGCGCTGTGAGGATTTATCACTCCTGCTCAGATGCTAAAAGGAGGCGCCACTGGCTTGGAGAGAGATTGCACAGATATGGTACGAGTGTTTTTTGATTACTGATCTTTTGTTTGTAATTTAACTACAATAGTTTAATTAAGAATGCCACTAAAACATGGGTGAATCAGTGTTTGTTTGCGTGCATTTAACAGGCTATTTCGTGCATCAACTTTATACTCTAGCGCATTTTAAAGAGAAGTTTGATGCACACCAGCTGGTGTTCTGTTTTGCAATACTTGCTTTTTGAAAAACTGTCTAAACTGATTTGATTATTTTTAAAGACCCATTTCTCATAAGTAACATTTCATAGAGTGCATCGTACTCGATTTTACGGCAAGCGCCGCATTTCTCAAGCTTTATTCTCACATCTGGCTCCGAAATTAAAACGCAATTTTTCTTAATAATATGCATAATTGATTTTCTAGCATTGCTTCTATTACTGTTATGAAATATCTCCCATTTGTTATAGCATACATAATTATTGTGCGTACAACAACGCCTACACGTGCAAAAAATTACAACGCGCCTGCGAAAAGGTTAAAAAAAGAAAGAAAGAAAAGGAAAAAAATGAAAAACAAATATGAAACAGGGTTTATTAAATAGAAGATACCTCCAACTGTTGAATAAGACGGTCGATCTAGTTCTTTGCATTACTGCAGAGTGAGTCTGGTCAACTGACTCACAGTCAGCGCTGAAACGACGACTTCCTACGACGTAGGTGAAAATTGTATGTATTTTCCCATGGTTTGATAGTTATGTAGAGTTGTTCTGTAAGTCCCACAGCATGAAAAACCATATGGGTCATTCTCCCAAAAGTGTACTTTTTCAATATAAATTTTTTCCGTGAAAAAGTTTTGTTTTTCAAGACTAATGTTATCATTTTTAGAAACTTATTACTTACTGCAAGTAAAAATCAGCAGCGGCCCAGATACATTATACTTATTTTTTTTTTTTTTTTTTTTTTTTTTTCAGAAACACAACTTTTTTATTAACATCATTACCTTATACTACTGTTGTGTCTGTGTAGTAAGAAAAACAAAAAAAAACTATTTTTCTATTAGATATATAACTAAGGAGCAATTCTACATAAGAATGCATAATGAATTTATTTGGAATGAATATAAAAAAATACCCAAAATTCATCTCCCATCTGGAGCTTCATCACCCATCTTTAATATGTTATTCAATTCTTCGCTTTTAAAGTATTGAAACAACCTTTTTTGATTTACAATCATTGTAAATTCTTGTTAAGCATTTTTCTCTGAAATATACATTTTCATAATTAAGATATTCACGGAGGTGATTATCACGGAGATGAGGAACATGCATTAAATATTAACCTACATATTTATTTTTTTGAAGGATTTTTTTTTTTTTTGTTCTTTAAATCAACACCTGTTGATATAATTACATAAGCAATATATAAGCAAATAGCTTAGTGTTGATTTAGTCACCTTGAATTTTCAGTTCACGGATGTGAGAATCTCCAATAACCATGGTTGCTTTTTTATATCAAAATCTAATACCTGACTATAAAAACAAATTTTTGGCTTGTAATTTAACAACAGCAAACATACTGGCTAACTTTAGCATCATGGGAAACAAAATCTGATGACTAATTTTGCCATTTTTTAACATGAAAATCAGGGTTGTAGTGGGTAGCTGCCCGGGTACCCGCCCAGTTGCCCGCCCGGGCTGGGTTTTTTATAAAAAAAACTCACTTAAAAAGCCCGGGTTTTTTTAAGAGTATTTCTGGAAAGGAACAAATGATGTATTTGTTGTTCATGGTTATTTTGTTTTATTTATTCACTTCTTTGAATCTTAGAAAATATATTTGTACTAATTTACTTGCACTTTTAGATTGGGAATCCTATAACTTTAAAATGTTTTAGCTTTTAATTTAAAACGTAAATTTAAGCTTTTCTGTTAGCTTCAAGAGTATTATATTTACTAAACTTATTATATTTATTAGATTATTTTATGTACTTTTTACTGCTGAATCCGAAAATGACCTTAATTTTTAACCATCACTTAAGGAAAATAAAATAAAAAAGTTTTACATCTGTTTTATAGTATTTTTTACTGCTGAATCCGAAAATGACCTTCATTTTTAACCATCACGTCAGGAAAATTAAATAAAAAAAGTATTACATCTGTTTTATAGTATCAGATGTTTGCTATATTTTAACTTTGACATTTACGATTTGCAAAAAAATTATAATGTGATGGTTAAAAATGGTCATTTTCAGATTCAGTGCTAAAAAGTACATAAAAATCAATTATCAAAAGTTAAAAAACTCAGTCGTCTCCTCTATTTTATATTATTTGATTTTTGTTATTTTTTAACTTTGACAATTTATGATTTGCAAAACTTCCTGAGATGATGGTTAAAAATTAAGGTAATTCTCAGATTCAGTGCTAAAAATTACGTAAAAGTTAAAAAACATAACCATCGCAATCTTGTGTTATCTAATCTAAACTTCTTGGCAGTAATCTATCCGAAATTTTTTGTGTTATCCTGTAAAATAAGTATGAATGGTAACCACCGAAAAGCACAATAATATTAGATTGTCATCGGATTTACATCAGTATACATGTAAAATTTAGTCTTGATCGGATATTTGAAACAAAGTGAGTTAAATTTCGACTACAAATTTTGAACTGGGAAAACGTACATACGATCGTTGAAGTTAAATAAAATAACATAATATTTGTTAAAAGAAATCATGAAAAGAAATAGTCTCAAATCCTTACAAAATTAAACATATTTTAAAATACAATAATTTTAACCAATCTGAAACTTAATAAAAGTTAACTCAATCGTAACACTTTACTATTTTTTTCAAAGCGCTGATACACATGAAAAGTTCTTCGAATACTTTAAGCACTTAGGATATGACACCTCAAAGCATTGCCAAACTCATTTGTGTTCAGATGCAGAAAAGTGGTATAGGTCATGCATTTTTAAAGTTTCATAACTCAGTCAATTTTAGTGTTATATGAACGGGACTTTTTGTCTGTCTTGTCAGTGTAATAGGAAAATTTTACTAAATATAACTTATAGCACCGGGCGCTGTATAAACACTTAAATTTCATAATTTTTTAAGAAATGTTTTTATTGACCCAAATCGCTTTTAAAATATTTCTTTGCCTCAAATGAAAACATTTTTATAATATTTAAACTATATGTGTATGACTAACGGTTTAGGAATTAACCATTGGACGCCGTTGAGAGTGGACACCCTGTATATACATAAGAAACATTTTTGTTGTAAGATATTTTTTATCAACATTTGCTAATCTTATGATAATTTAAAAGGAGCAAGTTCTTTTAAAGTTATATTTATATTTTATTATTAAATAACACACAATTGATAGCTTTGCAATTTAAAATTTGTTTGTTATTTAAATTAAAGGGATCATATAATATATATGTATTTTAAGAACAGAGAAAAATATTGAGATCCTTATTAAGACCATGAAGTCATTCCCATCTATTAGACTATGAAGTGTTTGTTTACAAAGATTGCATTTGAGATCAGGATTGCCACTTGTTTCGGCAATCCAATTTCTTGCGCTTTTCTAAGCAAAAAATTAAATTTTCCCTGAGTAATTCCTCTGGGAATTTTCAAAATTTCAACGGATAAATTTTGCAAAGTACCAAAATTTAGTAGCCAATTTACCCGGGGAAAATTGCCCATTTAACCCGGGTTTTTTAATAAAACCCGACCGGGCTGGGTTTTTAACAAAAAACCCGGGTTTTTTACAACCCTGATGAAAATGCAACTTAATGTTTGGCTCATGGAGGTGAGAATTTTTTGTGTGACGTTCCTTTCCGTACGCAGAAAGCAAACAAAAATACAAAGAAAATAATTAACTATGCTAAGTTACTTTGCTCTTGAGATAGTAGTAGCTAGAATAATAATTATTTAACTATTTTGTTTTCAATTAAATAAGTAATCAAACATTTTCCTTAGTAACATTGGGTGTGTGACATGACACGGACGTGAGATCTCACGTACTGTCAGATATATGTCACGTATGTCATATGTATGTCACGTGTGTATGTCACATGTTCATGTCAAATACTGAAAAAGGCTTTGTGACTGGAATGGTACACTTTTTGGAGAATGACCCATATAGGTATGTTTTTCCGGAAAAGTAGGGAAAGCATGCGAAAAACAAAAAGGGTTAATTTTTTTTTTTTAAGTCCATTTTTTTATATTTTGGTAAATTATTTTTTGTCTTTTAAGCAATATTCTGAGTTTATTATTGTTATTTAAAAAAATAATTAATTGCGTTTTTATACCGATGTCTGGTTTTCGGAAATGTTATAAATTTTCAATATTTTCGTCTTGAAAAGTCAAGATCCCGCTGTATTCTGCAAAACCTTTAGTACTTACAAGGGAATCACTTTTGGTGTTGCTCGCACCTAGCATTAAGACCTAGTACATTTTAAAGCCCTATATTATGAAGTTTGAGAATCGATAAAATTTTTCTGTTAAAATAATATTTCTTGATTATACAGCAGCATAACTTTCAGAAAATGCAATTTTCGAGACCACTTATCGGACTATTAACATTGAATTTTTTTAAAGAAAAGTATTTAAAAATAAACATTAATTATTAATAAGTATAAAATATTGAAAAAAGTTTGAAAATTCCTTCAAAAACCCACGAATTTGATTTTGAAAAATTGCAACTTTATATTCATATTTTTGGCGAGGAAACAGTTGGCGTTTATTTTTAAAAGTAGAGCTTTCCGGCAACCCTAGCCAAATGTCATAGCTGAATTTGTAATAGCTAGAAATTGCAATGTCCGACCTATTTCGCTACAGTAATTTTTCTAAATTGTGTAAAAATATTAATTTACCTTATGAATACTTTTACCGAAAGACCACTTAACACAGCAACATTTCATTTTAAACATTCGAAACCTTATTTCATTCGATTTCAAAAGAAAATAGTTTGTTTATTTTGTATTTCACTAAAAAATAGTTTTCAATGATCTTCGAAGCTTTTATAGAATTATATTTATTATATATTTATCGTCTGCATAGAAAAAAAATAATAACCTAATATTTGTTTCTTATGCTATCAATTATAAAAAAAAAATCGCAATCTGATATAATTCTAGTAATATGTTCTGTACATTTTCTCTTTGGATAAAGCGGGCGGAAAAATTGTAGCGCCATATTTTGCGACTTAACTCACTTTTGGCGTAAAATAAACAATAAATATGTAATAATAAAAAATTAAAAGTATAAAAAAGTATATAAAATATTATTTTATTTATTGTTTTGGTGATTATGTTTCTGAGTATACTGTAACAATAAACAAGTTAAATTATCAAAAGAAATACAAAAAGAAATCAGCCACACTCAACTTATCATTGTGTTTTTCAGTTACACAAAAATATTATACATCTACCAGTCCTAAATTTCTTTACTCCTGTCCATCAATAGTCTGACTCTCCAGCTCCCGTATTTCCTTCAAAACTTTGTTCCTTTCTCAAAAATTTCACCCTACTTCTCCTTCTCCTCCCAAAAGAGAATCCAGCTATTTTAATCCAAAAGGATTGTATCTTCTTTTGAAAATTGGAGATCACTTGTAGCACAACAGAAAGGAATGTAGTCACTTAATTCAAAACATCTGGGCAAGAAGATTTGATGAGTTTTCACAAATTACACTAATTTTTTAACTAATTTCGCGATTTTTGGACAATATTTTACTCATTCTCGTGATTTTTTGCCTCAAAAATTAATAAACCCTTTGCAGTTAAGGAAAAAGCGTTGTATGAGCAAATGTGAATATAAAAACTCGTTAGTTTAGGTTTAGATAAATTTGTCACATTTTACTTTTATTTGTGTGCGAAATATACATCAGCCCTCTTCGTTTATATTTATAGATGTTTTTGAAATTTTAAACCAAAAGTCCAGTGTTGTGTGTTTAAAGCTGTTCTAAAAAATGACTATAAATGTCAGCATGACAGAACCCTTCATAATAGGAAAAGAGTTTTCGTGGAAGATTTTGGAGCATCTAAAAATCCATTCGAGGATGAAAAAGGTAAGAAAAAGGACAATTTGGAACAGAAATATGACCATGAAAGCAATCCGTCAACTGAAGAAAAAATCGACATGCACTGTAACACTGACGCGTTGCATTTGAATAAAATTTTGAAGAAATAAAGATTTCCTTATAGACAAGTTCACAAATAATTATGAATATTAGGATGTGACTGAAGAAGCTGACTTCCAAAAGCACCGTTGGAAAACGGTTTCACCAAAGGGAATAGATAAAAATAATAGCACAGCAATGAACATTGATACACATAAGTTTTACAGGAAATAATTATAAGAAATACAAGAAAATTTCGGCAATTTAGTAATGGGCTTAAATGACAATGTTCTTTATATCAGGAGAATATTGCACCAATACATTTCATATTTAAATTACAATTGTGCAAGGCAAATTTGAGTATCACTAACTTAGAAAAGTTAATAATGTTTCCACCTGGATATGAGAAACCGGATGTACATGACTTGCAGAGTCAAATAGAAATAAACCAAATTCCAACTCACTTAATGAACCTTTTACTCATGCCATGAAATTCAAAGACTATTTGGGTTGCGCCGTTAAACTATATACTCGTATCTTAACATTCACAGCAGCTTATCTTTATGGCGTTGCATCTAAATGAAAGAGTCTTTAGTCAAATAAAAAATGTAAAAAATATGTATTGCAAGCTACAATGAGGGATGACAGACTTGACAGCCTAATGCTTTTAAAATGTGAAAGTGAAATAGTGGATTTTATTAAACTAGACGATGTTATCATGAGGTTGGCTTCTTTGAAGAACAGAAGAATTAATGTTAAATGAAAAAAATCTATTCGGATGTGCCAATCCCAAAACTTTATTCCATCCCATACATGTTAATACCTCAAAATTTGCAATCACAATGCTAAAATTAAATAACAATTCTATGCCCATAATAACGAATTCTAAAGGTACAGATCCGTTTAATTGTGTGCATTTAAAAAGGAGATACAAGCATCGCATTTTTCAAACAAATCATTGAATTTTGGCACACATTCTGTTAGATGTCTGCAACCAAGATTCCAAACCCAAATAGCACAAAAGCGATACGTTTGGACAGTATACACACAAGCCTAATAAGGAAGTGCAATCAAATATGAAGTTTTTAAGA
The DNA here is from genome assembly GCA_963932465.1 of Maratus speciosus. Lineage (NCBI taxonomy): Eukaryota > Metazoa > Arthropoda > Arachnida > Araneae > Salticidae > Maratus > Maratus speciosus. The sequence goes on along the minus strand of OZ010793.1, from coordinate 508,710,631 downwards.
TATAGCTATCACGAAAAATGCTGCACAACAGTACTACCGGTTATATGATATACACAAAAGTCTAATAAGCACAGAATATGAAGTTTGATCAAATTCCATGCAACAGTTTTTAAGAGATAACTATCACTAAAATCATGTAAATCGTGAAAAATGCAGCACAGCAGCGCCACCTTTTAGGCGATATACACCAAAAACTAATCAGCATTAATTTTTATCAAGATCTGACAAAATCTGAAGTTTTATTAAATCCCGCGCATTAGTTCTTAAGATAGAGCACCCACAAAATTTGTGTCACATACACACAGACAAACATTTTCTAAAAACAGTCAAATCCTGTTCAGGACCTGCATGCTTGTTTTTTATTAAACAAATCAATAACTAGAATTTTTATGTTTCTAGTTTCAAAATTTTTTTTTAGACAGGAATTTTTTCTGCATAAGTTTCATTATTATTATTATACACGTTGTGAATATCACTTCAGTTGAAAATTGGAGGAATTTGTTTCAAGTTGGGAAATTTTCGAATTCTCTCCCCCCCCCCCCCCCACCCGAAAAAATATCTGTAGCTACGCCCCTGGATCACACTTACTCACTTGTTCTTATTTGAATGTCCTGTGGGTACTATGCAAATTCATTATAAGTAAAAATTTAGAAGAAAATAAAAAGTTATAGTGGTAAAATGGTAAGGAAAATTAAACTCGCAAGTTTAACTTAAACCTCAGTTAAATAAAACATTTGTCGCTGCTGACCATTTTTTCTTTATTTTGAATCATTAAGGCATTCGTCTATCAGATTAAAATATTATTTTAGCAAGTTTAATTTCACCAGATTTTTATTCCGGAAAGTCAAAAGATTGTGAGAATGCCCAAAATATGTGGGTCAACAACCTTTATTACTTCCCCCAATTTGAACTTTCCACTTTCTATAGTTTACGAGTAAAATGGCTGTGACAGGCAGACAGACAGACACGGGCGTGATCTTATAATGGTTCCGTTTTTAAGCTACAATATGTACGATAATCAAGCATACTTTCTGTTCTTTATTTGTATTATTATGAAAGAATTTATGATTGTTTTTTATTTCAGTGACTATAATATAGTATCGTCACCTACTCAATATGTGCATAGATTGTATTAAGTCAAAATGATATGATTAATAATGTAATAAACTTTCGAGATTTAAAAATAAAGCTGGACAATGGTAATAAATTAATATTTGACATTTACGATAAAATAACTTATTTTTCATTCAGAGTAAATGTTTTTGTGTATTATAATTTAGATTTACATAAATATTTTATTTTATTACTTACACAAAATAAAACATTTATGCTCAGATTAAAAAAAAAAAAAACATTAAATTTATCAATAATCAAGCTAAAGAATAATGGTTGGTTATCCTACTTGCATGGATACACTCAGTTAATAATTCATTTAAATAATTTGGTATTTATAAACAAAAATATCTAACGACTAATGGAGGTTACAAATTTTGGGAAATCGCGAAAAACCTCTGACTGCGTCCATTGGTTTTCATTGCAAACCAAGATTGTGCAATGCCAGAAATACACGATAAACCCACTTTTTATTTTCCCAGATTGTAGTGTTTTTTCCCATCCAGGTTCACCAATAGAACAGATTGATAGGGAAAACTCGATTTTTTAAATTTTGGATAAGGCGGGTTACATCCTCAATATACACTATATAGCCGTTAATCACCGGACACTTTCAATTTTAGACATTTTGTCGAATATTTAAAAATATACTTGTCGGATTCTTCTGGAACTTCAGGATTATAAACAGGGCTCAAAATGGAAAAATCCACAATTATTGTCGACTATTTTTTTTTTTGTTTTCAAGTACACTAAAGTCTCGATTATCCGAGTCCTGTTTAACCGAGTTTCCGCTTTAACCGAATTGTTTTCTTCCGATGGACTGGTGGTTTCCATTATTATGAAACAGCCATTATAAATGAAGTGTTAGGTGGAGATGAAAGAACAGCCGTTTGGCTGCTCAAAAATTATGGCCATCCCCCCCCCCCCCCCCCCATTCTGACCAGAAAATCAGAGTTCTAACTTTTCACGGCTGCTCTTTCACCTCCACCTAACACTCCATTTATAATGGCTGTTTCATAATAATGGAAACCATCAGTCCATCGGAAGAAAATGATCCATTCCAAAGGTATAAGTTCGATTGAAAAAACTATTTAATATTTTGAGCAGACAGAAGAGTCTACACCTGCAATTTTCATGACAGTAATAGAATCATATAGCTGCCAATTTGTACGGTTTTGTTACCTCTAAAACTGAATACAAATTTTTGCCATATTTAATCTTTGACAATTGTTAGATTTCGGCGATTGAATTAGGAAAAATTTACTGGTAAGTTTTTGAGGTAAGAAAAAAAAATCTTAGAAATTGGTAGCTATGCAGTAGCGTAATACTGCAGCCAAAAAATCTGCAGCAAAATTGACATTTAATAAACAAAAAACTTTTAAGGGCTTTTTCAAATAAACAATTTCATTCACCGTATTTATTAACAGTAACGGAAATGTACAAAATGTACATCAAAAAAATGTTACTAGTACCATAAAAATGAATGAATTAGGTGAAAATTTATATTTAATCTCCTCAGTGAGTGGCGATTTGTGTTAATCCGGCTTATACGAGTTTTTTGCTTATCAGAGGTAAGCTTGGTCTATACTAACTCGGATAATCGGGACTTTACTGTATAGTAAATTTATATTTAACCGTAGAAAAAACAATTTAAAAAAATGCATTCAAGATTCTAAATAATTAGAAAAAAACGTTACGGAGAGCATAATAAGCTATATGTATGAAACTGTAATAATATTTTTTTAATAATTCCACGAACCGGAACAATATTTTCCATACTTTAACGAACCGGAACAATATTTGTCACAATTTCATGAACCGGAACATCGTTCCGGTTTGCTTCGGTACATTCCGAGTCCTGATTATAAAGAATATGTTTGGCCTCATATTTATCCCCGTCGATTTGATAAGGAGAACAATTAGGGGGCACAAAAAAAATCCAAGAAAAATAATAGTATTTGGGGTCACCCTGTAAATTAAAATGCAGGAAATGATCTATCGCAGCAGAATACAAATTTGTGGAAACTGTACAACATGTTTACTGTTTTTTTTGTAAGAATAGCACGTATATTCGTGGAGATATAGCGATTTTTTTTTAAGTTAAAAAAATTCTTGCATGTTTTTACTTATATCATGCAGGATTTTCAACCAAATTTAACGCCAGTTGCAGAAAAATTAGCAAAACGTAGTAGAAACAATATAGTGTAATTGGAATATAAATATATTAAATATTTTATGAAATTTGAGCAGTTCTGTGAAATAATTTTTATCTGCGCATGCGCAAATGATAACAAAGTTTTTTTTTTCATAATTTAATAGTCCACTCTATGGAGCAACTCATAAAAATAATCCAGTCAAATATTGTGAAAATTCAGAAAGATATCGTCGATAGAGTGATCTGATTTTTAGTTGCTCTCTAAAAGCAGATGAATGATAAGGGATTTTCCACAAATTGTCATTTTTATTAACTGACTTTTAGAAAAAAGTTAGTATTTAATGAATATCAATGAGTAGATTTGGAACAAATGCTTCAATTTTGATACTTCTTCTTATCATGGAATAGCTCGTTCTTGTGGTTATCTAAGAAGAATTAAACCATCAATTAAAAATAAATAAATAAATAAATAAAAATAAAAAAAGACATAAAAAATTTAAATTAAAATTGACAATTTGAGGAAAATCTCTTATCATTCAGCTACTTTATGATTAAACGTTCAGAAAACACTTTAGAAATCCTGTATATATAGTTTAAATTATGCTTTTTTTTTTCTTTTTTTTCTTTTTTATCTCTCGCTGTATCTTAAGCAGAAAACAATGCAAGAATTATAATTTCTATAATAAATTCATTAATCAGTGCTTTTCATTAAGTGTAAATAAAATCGGTGATTTTGCAAACTTTTCGAGTGCATTTTAAGTGCAATTACCATGAACGAATTTCACACAAATTTTCAGAAAAAGCTTCTGCTATTGCATATATAAATAAAAAATTTCTCTTTGGTCTTTGTATGCTGATAACGCCTCGGGTGGAAATTACATAACTAAAATTATAAAATTGATTTTTTTCTTATGTAGCAACCATACGCAAAGTTAAAATTAGATAGGGCACAATTTAAACTGAACTTTCTTGTACGCAACTAATGCCCCTTAGCGAGGAATATATTAACCAAAATTAAATAAAAGAGGTTTTTTTATGTTTCACCGTAAGATGGCCGTATTCAAAATAAAAATAACCAGTACAGATTCAATACAATTTACTGTTGCGTTTATAGCGCCCCCTGGGAGGAAATAGGATAACCAAATTTCAAACAAATGTCCTTTGTGTGTGTGTGTGTGTGTGTTTCTGTGTATGGTAGTTATACTGAAGTTAAAAGTAGGTAGCCTAGATTCAACACAGTTTTCTGTTGCATTTACAGACTATTACGTTCCTCCTCTGACAGGAAATATTATTTTTATATATTTTAATGAATCTTTATAACAAGCTTCTTCCGCGTCAATTTTATTTTTTAATAAAATATTTTACATGATAAGTTTTTTTCTCTTTTTTTACGTTGGTAGCGCCCCCAGCGGGAAATTGCAGGTGAAAAGCAAACCTGATAATTTGATTGTTCTCACCTTTTATCCTCCTTTATGTTTCAAATTCGCTAAAGTTTCAAGACGTTTCAATTTTAGCGTTATCTTTAAAAATGTCAATAAATTTAAATTACCCTCCACTAAATCTCCTGTTCACCGTCTTCTTAAATGGGAAATTTATAATTTTCCTTGTAATGGCTGCGATTTATCTTATACTGGTCAAACTAGAAGAAATCTTGAAATCCGCTTAAAAGGACACTCTCGTTGTATAAATAATCAAGAAATTTTTAAATCTTCTATTGCCAAGCATTCTTGGGATTCCGGCCATAGTTTTAATTTTCAAAATGCTAAAATTATCTTTTATGCCAATAGTATCTCTGAATTGGACTTTCTTGAAAATTTAGCTATTTATCTTAATCGTGAAGTTATATTTAATGATAAATCTGATTCCACAATGCTCTCTGCAGCTTCGAAAAACCTTTTCAGCCCTACCATATAATTTATTTTCTGTATTAATTAATATTGTTTGATATTTATTTTTTATATATTTATTTATTTATTATGTATTACCTATTTATTATTTTCATTTTATTTCAGGTGTTCTCATATTTTTATATATGTGTGTGTTTTCCTTTTATTATAATTTATTTTTTTATTTATTTTTATGTATTTATTTTCCCATTTGCTTCCTTATTCCTCTTCTACTCTGTGTTCTTTTGTTTTGATTATACTCTTCTGTGATAGGCTGTTGTCTTCTGCTTTCCTATTGGCTGTTGATTTCTACTTTCCTATTGGCTGTTTCTTCAGCTTCTTTCCTTTCCCTCATCTTTCATTTCAGTCATGCTCCTGCTGTCATAGTAGAAGTACGTCTTCTTTGCGCCTGACGAAGAAAGACTAAGATCTTTCGAAAGGCCTAGCGCATTTAGAAAAATTTTATGGTCTTTTAAGAAGATCTTTTGGCTCTTACTGTTTTACACCAGTTTCAACTTATATTCTTTGGATTACAATGTGTTACCGTCAATGTATGAATTAGAAACAAATTTGCAGTGCAGTCTGCTCACAATCCGGAGGTTAGCGCATGAAGGGCGCAGGAGGCAGAGACCCCTAGGAAGTATATATTTATATTTATATAGATCATGCAAAATACGTCTAGAAAAAGGAAAACCAATTCTGAAAACTCATTTCTACAATGTATGTCGCGGCAAAATATAAAGCTTAAAATTTATTTAAGCAATAACGTTTTGTTTACCAAAGTGGCGATAACATTTTCCTTATCTCCACTTTCATTTACAAATAAGTTTGTTCAGTTACTAACTATAAATGTGGCTTTGTTCTAGAAACTTCTTTGAGTTTATTTTTCTTCCGCACAGCTTTTACAGAAAAAATGTTATTTATGGAATGCATCACGCTTCTAGCATTTTCCCCTTTGATTATAAATTAAATCAAAATGAGACCAATTCAAGTAACAGTGTTATTATTATTAATAGCAGACCCGCCAGGCGTTGCATGGACCCGGCCACAGACTAATGAGAAAAAATAGGCTCGAGACAGGCCTCATGGTCGCATATTGTTCGGACTCGCAAAAGAAAAAAAAAAATAATAATAATAATAATCTGAAAGGTTCAATCGTATTCTACAAATCGTTAATAAATAGTTAACAATAAAAATAACGGGCTATTTCGTAAATTTGACGTAAACTGACTTCTAATGATTTTTTTTTTTTATTCGCAAAAAAAAAGTGTTTTTTTTTTAATTCCTTAAGTTTTCCTCCAGACATGGATAGCAGCGGTTTTTCGTAGTAAAGGGTGTTACTTAAGAATCCAACCCTAGAAAATTTCCTCTCTTTTTTTCGTCGCGTTTTATAGTAGAAATCGTTGGTTGGGAAAAAATCTTCACTTTCTTTAATAACCCTCTATTCTAATAAAAAAGTCACTAATGCTACCATAATTGAATCTATTGTTACCTTTTTACTTTTTCGGCATATCCTAAAAAACTATTACAAAAAAAATGAAACCTGGTTGTTTTATACAGTAATATATGATAAACATGCTGAAACGCATTGTTTTTAAATCGAAGAATTATTTTAAGCTCTATTTAATGTTTAAATCGGCCAGAATAATTCAGTTGCATAAATTTAATACGATCAAAAACGATGCATGGCAATTTAAACCCTTTTGTGGGCACATACTCATAGATTGTGCGGTGCAGTATCCAACCAATCTTTAAATTTGTCTAATATATATATATATATACATATTTTTTAGTTTTTTTTTTTTCAATTTTTCATTAAAATTTCCTTATTTCAATTGAGATTTATTTCAGTCTTTTTTTTTTTTATCTACATTATAAAAAAAATCCGTAAATATACACAAATTTTTATGTAAAATTTGACGGAATAGTTTCATTTTTCTAAGAAAACAGTACATTTTTCGTAATTAAGATTTTGAGATTACAAATCCGTATAAAGGCAGTAAATTGTCAGTAAATTTTATGGATTTTTTTTTTTTTTTTTTTTTTTTTTTTTTGTATTGCTTTCAAAACAGTATAAGTTCCGTAAATAATGTTTAGAAATAGTTGCTGTGTGTTGGAAAGCGAATTAATTAATTGTTGTATATAGAGTGCGCCATAAATTCATGCAAACTTAAAAAATTCATAAAAGAAATCATGTTCGGAAAAAAATTTAGGTTTGTCGAATATGATCAGAGGGACATTGGATTTTTCCCCATGTATGAAAAGAAATGATTTTGTAATGAACGACCTGATGGTCGCGTGTGGGCTTTTTCTATAAAGATTGGCCAATTATCAAAACAACACAAACGTTTATTACAACACGGAGGACATCACGATGAACAACACTAGCACATACGAATAACACTTATAATTATTCCAATCCTCATATGGGGTTTCGTTTGTTCTTTACGACCGGGAGTGTCCACGGCCGTTCACAGGTTTTTAGCTCACCTTCCTAGGTGAAGCTATCTCGGGTTCTGCCTGATTCTCATCTTTTGGACACAGATGGCGCTTCTATAGGCGAGAGGGCGTGTACAAACATCACACCTCCCCCATTCAAAGTTTTGATTTAGTCTTTATAGACTAATCAAAATCTAATGGAATCTCCATAAACATTTTAGTAAACACACTATTAATAAAAATCAAAATTACAATACTTACTTAACATAACGATAACTAAAAAAAAAAATAACTAAGATACTATGCAATATGAGATTATGATACTAGTATTAATACGTTAGAGTTCTGGAATAAATATTTTAAAGTTTCAAATAATAATGCTCAATCAATTAATGTCCACAAAAGTCATATTCAGAAAAGTCTTGAAGGAAACATATAATCACAAACAAAATAAATCAAAAGTTTATCGTGGTTTTTCTTTTTTTTTTTGGAAGGCAAAGTCTCTTTCGTTTAAGTCCAGTGTGAGGCATATAGTCTACTTAAAGAATCTGAATTAGTGTGGAGTTTGTCACGTCGATAGGCTATGTGGGCTTGAAATCGCTGCAATGCCAGAGCCCACTTGCCAGGCGCGCACTTTGGGATGCACAGTCTGTCAAGAATTTCAAAGGGTTGTGGTCACTCACAACAGTCACTTGCGAGCCATATATATAATGTTCAAATTTTTTTAGAACGAAAATAACCGCATAGGCTTCCTTCTCTATAGTGGAATAACGTTCTTGGCATTTCGATAGTTTTTTGCTGATGAAAGCAATGGGATGTTCTTGGTCATTTTCATCTTTTTGAGATAGGCAAGCACCTATCGCGTACGATGAAGCAGCTGCACGTATGATGAAGGGTTTTGTAAAGTTCGGTGAATAACAAATTGGCGTTTGGCTGATTGCCTGCTTCAGATCACGGAAAGCTGTTTCACACTGCTCAGTCCAGGTAATTTCATTAGGAGCACGTTTTTTTGTAAGTTCAATCAATGGTCGGGCTATTTCAGAGAATGTTGGGATATAGGACGTATAATAGGACAGAAGGCCTAATAAACTTCTGACATCTTTCTTGGATTTCGGCACTTCTAAATTTTGGATGACTGCTACTTTCTCTGGATCAGGAGCATGTCTGCCTGATCCTACCACATGTCCTAGGAACTTTATCTGGGATCGTGCAAACACACATTTCTGAAAATTTACTGTCAGGTTTGCTTCTTCGAGGGTTGCCAGAACAGCGTCAAGGCGCTTGAGATGATCAGTCCAGTTATCAGAAAAAACTACCACGTCATCTATGTACGTTTCGGCGTATTCTCTATGTTGGACTAAAGTGAGATTCATGGACCTTTGAAACGTGGCTACCGCGTTACGTAGCCCGAACGGCATGACTACGAAGGAATACTGTCCTCGGTGTGTGACGAAAGACGTTAAATGTTTGGAGTCTTCACTTAATCTTATCTGCCAGTACCCTTTCAGTAAGTCCAACAGGCTGATGAATTTCGCTGGAGCGACCTTGTAGAGCAAGTCCGTAGCGTTAGGCATAGGGAATGAATCGACTCCTGTCTGGGAGTTAAGGTATCGATAATTCACGCATAATCTGACTGAGCATATTCACTCTCCGAGTGCTCGATTAGTCCTAAACTTAATAATTCTTCGATTTGTCTGTCGACTTCACTTTTGAGTGCCTCTGGGATTATGTAGGGCTTCTGACGTTTTGGTTGGTTATCAGGTTTTAATTTAATTTTATGTTCTCCTACATTTGCAATTTTAGGGATTCCCGACTGAAGGTTTGAGTGTCTACGCAATATGTTGATCAGTTGCTCCCTCTCATCTTCTGTTAAATGGTCCAAGTGTAATTTCTGGTGGAGGTTACTTGGATCGTCCTTAGTAATCTGCGGGATGTTTTCGATCTCACCAAAATCGATATCATCATCATAGATGACGCCTATATGTGTTGTCTGAGCTTTTAATTCTCTGATTTTATTCGTGTGTAAATGCTTTATACTATTATCTAGCAATTGTACTAAATAACTATAGGGAGATTTCTTTTCGAGTATCGTAGCTGGTGCTGCCCACCTAGCGTATATTTTGTGATTACTGACCGGAATTAGTACAATAACTTGATCATTCGGTTTAAATTCTTTATGTCTAGCTTTCCTGTTGTGATAATAAGCGTAAGCCTGCTGCTGATCCTTGCAAGAAATTCCGGCATGCTCGGCTGCTTTTTCTAACTTTATTTTCAGGTCATTTAAGTAATTGGTAACTGAGCCCAACTGACCAATTGGTAGAGGTGTTTCGTTGGTCCATGATGACTTTATTATGGAAAGAGGACCAGTTGGACGCCTACCATATAACATTTGGAATGGACTAACGTTCGTTGTAGCATTTGGTACCTCCCTGTATGCCCACAACAAAAAGGGCATGTGTTTATGCCAACTTCCGGCATTTTCTCTTATAACGTGGTGTATCATCCCTTTAAGCAGCCCATTCCATCGTTCCACTAATCCGTTTGACTGTGCGTACCCCGGAACGGAAAAACGCGGGGACGTCCCTAAACGTTTCATAAATTCTTTCGTGAGGGCCGAAGTGAAGTTTTTACCCTGATCGCTAGCTATTAATTTGGGAATTCCGGTCCGTGGAAATATCTGTAAAAGGGCATCGCATGTAGATTTAGCAAAAAGATTTCGTAAACAGACCGCTTCCGGCCAACGCGTGCACTGGTCTACCATGGTTAGTACGTACTTGTATCCCCCACTAGCCGGCCCTATTGGGCCTATTATGTCTATATTTACAATCTGCATTGCCTCATCAGGACGAGTAACTGGGGTTATCGGTACATTATCAAACTTATTTGCTTTCGCTCGAAGCTGACAGGACAAACATTTGTCGCAAAACTCGCTCACATCTGTCTTAATCCCAGGCCAAAAAAAGAATATTTTAATCTTTCAGTGGTCTTTCGTTTAAATGTCCACCCCAGGGGCTTGAATGAGCGAGCTCTAGCAGCTGCTTTCTACGCGCCTCGGGCACGAGCAATTGATGTACCGTTTCCCCTAATATTTTGTCACGATGGTATAACAGATTGTCCTGAACAAAATAATTATTACGCTCATTTTTGGCATCTGTCCAACACTGATTTAGTGATGCATCCATCTTTTGTTCCCATTTAAATTTTTCCGTGAAATTTCTGGTATTTTCATTGCCATCGTTATCAATATTCTCGTCTGCATTTCCTATTTTAACCTGTTCGGCCTCCGTAGCAGCGCAAGCTAAATCTAAATCTACCGTGTTGTTTTCTCTCGTACGGTGTAAATTTATAGTACTACAATCATTTATTGTGGTGTCGGGTTCGTCATATTCGCTTTCCCCCAGGGACTGCACTAAAACTCAAAAGCATTTGCTGGGTTTCCCTGGGCGGCCATCCTCATCCTCGTCATATTCGCTTATCGTGCTTAATTCCTTATGAGCATTTAAAGATAACAGTAAATCATTAATTAAATTATCAACCATCGCGCACGTTATTACTATTTTTGGGAACACCCAGCAATGTACTTTATCTGCCGCTATGCTTAATGGAATGTTTATTAACGGTGCTCTTAACTCGTGTCCGAAAGCTGATTTAAGTATAATTGAACCGTATGGTACTCTAAAATGCTCCGGTACACAATCACTCTTTATAATTGAAATCTGAGTACCGCTATCAATAACTCCTCGCAAAATTTTATTCTCAAATTCTAAGTCAATAAATTGGAGTGGTTCAATTAACTTTCTCTTTTCTCGCCCCCGCCCTAAATCAAATACATTTTTCGACATTATTCTAGCTGACAGCGCATTTTCATGTTTCTCTTTTTCTAATTTATTACCCTTCCCAACTAAAGAATTACAAATTGACACGTGGTGTAATTTGAAACACAGCCTACATTTAGTTTTTTCGGTACACTGTTTAATTATGTGTTTTCGCTTCAAGCACGCAAAACATCTACCCTCAGCTTTTAATTTATTAATTCTTTCCTGAATTGAATATCTGTCACATTTTTCAGTTAAATGATTATCTGACTTGCAAAACAAACAAACATTCTCTAAGGCAGTCACTTCAGCTACCCTGACGCCAGATGTTTTGTTAATCTGTTTAAATTCGGGTAATAATTCTGGTAAGTGCTTTGGCCTTGAATAATCAAAAGATAAATTTATAATTTGCGTCTGTTTTTCCCTAGCCTCCAAATCATTTCGGATAAATGATAATAATTTATCCACGCCGTAATTCTCTTCAGAATTTTTGACACTTTCTCTACTGAACTCGAGCGATAAATTATACGGTAATGCTTTTAAAATGATGGGAGTCAAAAGTGCATCGAAACTGTCTGATTCCATTTCTAATGACTTGAGGCTACGAATCTGGGTTTGAATGATATCATACAATTTACGTAATGACGTGACGTCATGCGATTTTGTGACCGGTTTTAAAGTTAACAGTGTATTAATATGACTGGTAATAATTAAATCTTTCCTACCAAACTGTCTTTTAAGTAAGTCGACGGCTTCTATGTAATTTTTATCAGATAACACAAAACCCGATATAGAATTATACGCACTCCCACCTAAGTAACTGAATAAATAATTCATTTTCTCAATATTTGACAGGTGTTCATTGTCATGTACCGCTGTTTTAAACGAGTTCCAGAAATTCTGGAGCGTAATTTTTTCCTGGTACTCCGTCGACGCCTTGGCATCTTTTTCAACCTCAGATAAATCATCAATTAATGATAGAATTTCGTTATCCTCTTGTTTCAAATCACTAGCTTTCTGTTCTAACATAGCCAAGTTCTCTTCAAGATCGTCTAAGTTTGGCGTGTCGGACACAAAATTATCTTCAATTTTTTTAATTATTGGCGTTATAGAACTTTTAGTTACGCCGCGAGCTTTTTTTAATTTTGAAAGCTTGTCTGCCATACTTAAAGTAATCTAATAAAATCTTACCTCCGTAAAAAGATAATCCAATAGGGATAACATAGGGAAAAGATAATCCGCACGTCCAGGGAAAAAATAATCCATGGATAAGGAAAGGATAATCCGGACGTTAATATTTCTTATTGGCCAAATCCCACTTTATTATGACACCAGTGTAATGAACGACCTGATGGTCGCGTGTGGGCTTTTTCTATAAAGATTGACCAATTATCAAAACAACACAAACGTTTATTACAACACGGAGGACATCACGATGAACAACACTAGCACATACGAATAACACTTAGAATTATTCTAACCCTCAAATGGGGTTTCGTTTGTTCTTTACGACCGGGAGTGTCCACGGCCGTTCACAGGTTTTTAGCTCACCTTCCTAGGTGAAGCTATCTCAGGTTCTGCCTGATTCTCATCTTTTGTCCACAGATGGCGCTTCTATAGGCGAGAGGGCGTGTACAAACATCACAGATTTCAAAAGTAACCGAAAGAGGGAGCTCACACGTCATACTGAGGCATTTTACTGAAATCGGGCAAACACAAACAAACAATGAAACAAATCACAATCACATGACACCGTGCATTTATATTAAAGTAAAAGATGTTCAACATGACCACCATCACCAGGTACTAGGCAAGTGATGCTCATCAATACGCCAATTACAGCTGAGTGTAGCATGTCGGCATCGATGCCACCGACGGTCTGTTGAATGGCATCTTTCAGTTCCACCAGCCACAGTAGACACGAGACTTTAAGTATTCCCATAACCAAAAATCTGCCGGGGTCAAGCCTGGAGATCGTGAGGTCTACTCAAACTTACAACCTCGATTTATCACTCGGTCTTCAGTGAAAGTGTCCAACAGGAACATCTTGACCTCACGTGCAAATTGGGCCGGGCACTATACTGCATGACGTTGACGACAGTTAACGTGTGCCTTTCCTGCAATGCAAGCACAAAGTGGTCACACAAAAGCGTAACATACCGATCTGCAATGACTGTACAGGTTTTCTAGCCGGATTCAAGACAAGGCTCTTCAGAAAAGAAAGGACCCAGAATGAAATACGCGGTGAAACCATACTGAACAGTCGCATGAGGAAAATGCAGTGGCTTGGTCAGGGTTTGACGTTGCCCAGATACGACAGTTTTGCGTATTGACGTCACCATGCAGCGAAAAGTGGGCTTCATCCGCCCGCATGACGTTCAGCAACCATTGTGGGTCACTTCCATTTGTGCCAGCGTCCATGTAGCAAATTTTAGTCTTTTATCTGTATCTGCCGGTAATAATTGATGAAGTGCCTGTGTCTTGTACAGATGCAGATACAAGATACCATGCAAAATACGTCGAATCGACTATTCCGGAATACCCGTTATTCTCCCGGCTTCACGAGCACTGCTACTCCTCGTTGATGTCTCGGCTGACAATTCTTCTATGACACTTTTTACAACATGGACGCGGTCCGCGCTTAAATATGGTCTTGCACTTCGTGGACGATCTTCCAAACTCCCCGTTTCCTCAAAACATCGCATTAAATTCATTATCCCATTCAATGAAGTAGGGCTTTTTGCGCTTTCCAGACTGGTCGCGGCAATCCCTGATAATCACAAAATTGGCGCATGCGCATCAGTTACTGATAATCACAAAATTGGTGCATGCGTCTGGTAAGGATAGCATGTTGCCGAGATCAAATGACGAATCCATTTCCAGCCAGGTGTTTTATTGCTAGCCTGATTTGCATGAAACGTCTCAGCATGATGTGTGAGCGCCATCTTTCGGTTACTTTTGGTATATATTTTTTTAATAGATGAGGGAAAATTTTAATGTCCCTCTGATCATATTCGCTGAAACAGAAATTTTTTCCAAGCATTACTTCTTTAGTATTTTTTATGTTTGCGCGAATTTATGACTCACCCTATATATGTAGAAAGTGACTTCTTTCAACACAAACAAAATAAGCGACACTTTCTAATGAAGGATATTCCATCTACGTTATGGTCACGTGGTCAAGGTAAAAACTTCTAGCGTAAAGAAGGGAAGGCTCCGTAGACGTAATGTAAATCCCCGCCAGCCAGAGAAACAGTTCATGCGGAAAGCAGTAATAGCCTCTCTTCTTATTCGTTCGAAATTCTTTGGGTAAATTACCGGTATCACGTGACTCTTTTCAGCTTCGAACCCACATTTGGAATAAAGTCCATTGAAATGGTTATATTGAAATTTCAGTTATTTACAAAGAAGTCTACTTACATAATTATTATTTACATGGATTGAAGCCGTCTTAAAGATACGTCACAAGCATTACTTCACTCTACGACACACTCGTTCTTTTCCTGTCTCTTCGAACACACAGTCTTCCAATGGAGGATATTCCATCTACGTTTTGATCACGTGGTCAAGGTAAAAACTTCAAGCGTAAAGAAGGGAAAGCTCCGTAGACATAATGAAAAACCCTCGCCAGCCAGTGAAACAGTTCATGCGGAAAGCACTAGTAGCCGCCCTTCTTATCAGTTAGAAGTTCTTTGGGTAAATTACCGGTATCACGTGACTTTTTTCAGCCTCGAACCCAGATTTAGAATGAAGTCCATTGAAATGGTTATATTGAAATTTCAGTTATTTACATAATTATTATTTACATGGATTGAAGCCGTCTTAAAGATACGTCGCAAGCATTACTTCACTCTACGACACACTCATTCTTTTCCTGTCCCTTCGAACACACAGTCCTCCAATTCCTGCCGTCCGACTACTCAATTCGCAGCCGAAAACTCTCTCCCTCGAGCGCATGCACTCCGTGCCTCTCATACATTCTCGTTGCGGAGCTGCTGTTTTCAATCGGATTTAAATTTTTTCATGTGTCATATCAATATCTCTATTTATTTTTAACGTTTAGATTTATATAATTCTAAAAATTTGTAAAAAGGAATTTTTCCGATCTGTAATTTTATTATTATTTCTTATATGTTAATATTATAAATATTATTTAACTGATTGTACGTTATTTACATTAAAAACAATATTTATGTATTTTTTACGGATAATTGGATTTTACTGTATTTTGTTAGATTTATGAAAATAAACACATACAACATACAAATATACATTATTATTAGTTTGCTTTTAGAAACATTGCAAAAAAATACATTATACTTTTAAGATTTTAAGTACACAATACAACGGTAACAAATCATTTTTTAGTCGTTAATCTTGTTTTGAATAAAATTCTTTAAAAGATGAACAAAAATATTTTATTTGCTATAAAAATTAATAATAATAATAATAATAATAATAACAATAATAATAACTTTGATATCGATATTTGGTGCGCTCCCAGCATACTATTCATTCCATACTTAATAACAACCAACTGAAATATGAATATTGGAAGGAGAGGGAGAGATTGTCGGTTGTGCGAAAATAACCACAAATAATATGCGCACATCCCATATGCGCAAATAACCACGAATATATATTCAAGTCCCACAATATCACTATTTGAAAATTATGTTATTTATATGTTATTACTTTTTATTCATTACTTATATTGTATATTATTTATCATTTTTCAGCTGTTTCGTTTTTAACACTTTTATTTGAAAATGTCGCCGTATAATCGATAAATTACATAGATAAATTGTGTAAGAGCTTGAAAAATATTTATCGTATAATAAGCCTTTGTTTTCTGTTTAATCTCAAATTTTTCGTCACTAAATATATCAAATGATAACATTGTCTGCATTGAGAGCTTATTGAGATATCAGTAAAGTAGCAAATGAAATTATTTTCTTCAATTGGTTTTTGATTAACTGCTTAGTGTGAAAGGTGTTGTTATAAAACTTTTTAAAATATAGTTGTGTTATTAAGTTGATTAATATTCACGTCGAAGTATATTGTATACGTTGAAGAAAAAATTCAAACGAGTATTTTTCACGCATTTATTTTTCCAAAATGAGTAGCAGAAAAATATTTTTTTTTTTTTTCAATGAATAAAATGTAATTTAAAAAATAATTTAATTGAAAAAAGGAAATTCTCTTTGCATAATTCCTAAAAAGACTGCTGTGCATATATTTATATTTATAAAAGTATAGTCCTGGAGAAAGAAAAAAGTGCCCCTTCCCCTACTAATTATCCTTCAAATAATCGTATAAAAGTATACAGGTACTAATCGACTGGATATAACGTAATGCTATTAAATGCTCTTCATAAATTTTGCTTCGAGGGTTGTATGTATATTAAAAATAGTACCAACTTTCCTTGATCAAATTATAACACCCACCTTTGATATTGTATGTGAGCTTCGGATCAAAAAGCCCAGAAAATTATATAATGTTATGTATTTTTCTTTAAATCTTCATAGAGTTTTAAAAGAAAATGTGTTAGGGGTTTATCCATAAATTTAGAAAAAAAAATTGAGATCATACAGGGAAAGGTACCGGGTAGCGGGGAAGCTACCGGATGATTCAAAGATTTTCTTTTCTAAGGATATAAGCGGTAACACGAGACGGTCGCTTAGACAGGGGGCCGCCCAAACTTTTTTGACCATCCACCCCTTTAACAATTTTAAAACTCTTTATTGATCCTACTTTACTATTTCCTAAATATAATAATTTTAAAACATATGCTTGTGCAATTTTTAGGTTGTTTATTAGGTATATCACACATGTTTACATATTTATATGAAATTGTATATGATATGATGACATATGATAACATATTTATAAAATGTAGATGTACTGTAATAAAACATTTATTAAGATTCTAAATACGATTAACATTGTGAATATGATGAATGATTCTTGACGAGATTAGGAATTCGGAATCTTGGTTCAGTGAGTTCCCACCTTTTAAATTCCAAAAAAATTAAATATCTAAATTACGCTGTCGTTGTTTTAGGGTGGAATTTGTATAGTTGAAACCAGATCCAACCATATAGACCATGCAAATCCCCCCCCCCCCCCAAAGAAGAAAAAAAAATAAATAAATAAATAAAAGAACACCACTTTAGATATTTTCGTACAATTTCGTCTAAAAATAACTTAAAATATCATTTTTAAAAACAGTCGACTTCAGAATCAATTGATACCTCAATAATAAGTTCATCGTATAAATTATATCCTGCATTTTCAATTTCTTTAGAAAATGGTGGGGTAATTAACAACCCAACCCAATGTTCTCTAAATATTCGAGGCGTAACTTAAAATCATCGCTCAATTTTTCAGATACTTTGTAAATGCATATTTCCAAATTTTCATCTTTTATTTCTAATGACTGGGGGTTAAAATAGTATTGAAAATCTCATCGTAACACCGAAGATTTGAACAAGCTATGTTTAACTTGGAAGCCTGAAAGAATTAACTGAACATGAGTAATCGAAATATTTTAACCTTGTAACTAGCTCATCTGTACGTCATTAAACTTTGCAAATTAAGTTACCAAAGTAGAAATCATATCTTATTTCTTTTCGGATTAAGAAAACGAATATTGCTGGAAGAAATAATACAATTGAATCCAACAATCGAGTACAAATTTCTGAACTTTCAATCCTAGACCAAAGTATGAACTTGCACCTCTACAACCACCTTGTTTCAAGTACATTCGGTATTTTTCTTATATATTGAATATCAACTGCGGAATAATCTCAGGATGTCAGAGCGGAAGTATAATAGAAGACATATCGACTCTTGGGGGTCGATATCCTCACGATCCCTGCTTAAGGGGCTACTTCAGTCAAACGAAAAGACCCGTTCGCTAATGCTAATCCTATGGAAGACATTTATAAAGATACCTCCTTTGAATTTAAATATTTTTAAATGATTTTTTTTTTTTTTTTTTTTTTTTTTTGCATTGAATAGTTGAGATCGATCTGTACAAAGGCCGTTGTTTACTTTTTCGATTTTGATTACAGGTTTTTCAATGAGAACACTTTCATTTTCGGAACCGGTTTCGAAAGTACAGCATCCTCATAATAAAATTCTGCAATCAAAATCGAAAAAGTAAAAAACGGCCTTTGTACAGATTGATCTCAGTTATCCAATGAAAACTAGTCAGATGTGGCAATCCCAAAACTTTCTTCCATCTCATACATGTTAATTCTTCCTGAAAAATGCAGCATATCAACGCCATCTGTTAGATGATTTGCACCAAAATCTAATTATCAACAACTTTGACAACTTCTAACTGAATCTGAAGTTTGATTAAAATCCGTGCATTAGTTTTTTAGATAGAGCTATTGCGGAAATTGTAAAAAATTGTGCATAGCAGCGTCACCTGTTGGGCGATTTACACCAAAAATTAAACAGCACTAATTTATATCAGGGACTAACTGAATCTGAAGTTGGATAAAAATTCGTGCATTTTTTTCTTGAGTTAGAGCTTTTGTGATAACCATTAATAATGTAGCATAGCAGCGCGACGTGTTGGGCGATTTTCACCAAATTGTAATCAGAACATAACTATATCCTGGACTAACTGAATCTGAAGTTTTATGAAAATCCATGCATTAGTTTTTTAGATAGAGCTATTGCGGAAATTGTAAAAAAATCTGCTTAGCAGCGCCACCTGTTGGGCGATTTTCACCAAATTATAATCACCTAACTATATCCTGAACTAACTGAATCTGAAGTTTTATGAAAATCCGTGCAGTAGTTCTTGAGATATAGCTATTGCAAAAATCGTGAAAAATGCCGCATAGCAGCGCCACCTGTCGGGCGATATTCACCAAAAACTAATCAGGACTAGTTTATATCAAGTTTTAACTGAATCTAAAGTTTTGTGAAATTCCGTGATTTAGTTCTTGAGATAGAGCGCCCACAAAATTTTTGTCACATACAGACTCACAGAGTGACAGAGTGACAGGCAGACTCACAGACAGACATCTTCTAAAAACCATCAAATCGTGTTCAGGACATTCTAAAACGTATAAATACGGAAGTTAAAAAATTTTACGAATCCAATACTTTCTTCTTGTAAAGATAGAAGAAAGTAAAAAAAATCATTTAAAAATATTGAAATGCGATTAGAATATCTTTATAAATTTCTTTCATAGGATTAGCGTTAGCGAACGCGTCTTTTCGTTTGACTCAAGTAGCCTCTTAAGATCATCGAAAAGTAAAATGTCTCAAAATCTCGAAAACTAATTATAGGAATGAGCTGCAAAAGAACATACCCACGTTTTCGTCGACGCTGATTCTGTTTATGAACAAATTAATGCAAGTTCTAATTCATATTTTTTTTAAATATCAATTTATTAGAAATTCTCATGATTGAAAAGATGCTTGATTTTCAATTGAAAAATTATTATGTTTGGGTCAATTTATTGCATCGAATTAAAAAAGAAACATTCTTAATTTTCTAAGTTTATGGATAGCCGCCCCATAACACGTTTAAATTCTTAAATCTATGAAGATTTTAGAAAAAACTCACTATATACTTTTTCGGGATGATTTGATCCAAGGAACAGTGGCGGCTCGTCAATCGTTTTACTACCGAATTCTCGTATGCCAAATTTGAGCTTATCTTGGAATGTTCTAAAATCAAGAATAGAGAAATTTAGTTTATTAAAAAACTGATAATAAAGGGGTTGTGAACCCCCTGAAGAACCGCCACTGATAAGAAACACAAATATAGTGACAAAAGAGAGTGCTAACACTTAAAAAATGAAAGTTGATACAAATTTTAATATGTAGACGATCTTTTAAGCATAATTTTTGTATCGTATAAATTTGTAAACGTTATTCCTATTCGACTGGTATCCATATCTTTATTATACGATTATTTGCAGCAGCACTAGTAGTGGGTGATCGCTTTTTTGGACTATGCATAAGATAGTTGCAGATAAATAGGAAACAATTTTGAAAATTTTATAGTTGTTCAGGAAATATGATCTTTTGTTATGAATACTTTCAAAATTATTATATGTTTTCTAACTGAGATAAATTGTTTTTAATCTCCGAATGCAGTATTCACAGACTGTATTCAAGTGACAATTTTTTTTTTATGTTGTTTTGTTTTGTTTTTCTGGACTATTGAAGTTGATATTTGGTGGTAAGAATTTATCAATATAATTTTTTTTATGTGTACTGCGTGGAGCGAATTATTTTTTCTATTTTACCCACGTGTTGTACCACTATTGTCCACTGCAACACTGTAATAGCCACTATTGGCCCACGTGTTTTAGATTGTTTTTATCAAGAAGAGTGTAACAGGAATATATAGTATTTCATCATATGTAAGCAATTATAAAAATAATCATAACAATAGTTAATTAAAAATAATATTGATGTTTATTTTTTAACAGAAGAAAATGAGGTAATGTGACAATGTTTCCTAACAATATGAAAGAACAGAAGCTTCGCCATCTCATACTTTATTTTCTTGAGTCCTCGACGCATACACCTGGCATTTGGGTATACTTAGGATGAGGCTGACAAACGTACCCTTCGATACATTCGCCTGCTAGGTTAAACATACCACCACACTGTTCACCAGGTCCCTGTAAAAATCAGAATTGGAATTTGATTATGATTTCCTCTTCGACATGGGAAAAATTCTTCGAAAATCAATACACTATAGACAAACAAATGCAGAATAAATAATCAAAACAGAAAATTATTATATATACTTATATTACAAAGCAAAAACGTGTCCGTGAGTAATACCGTGATCCACACTACGTGAAGTTAATTCCGAGCACCCACATTGACCTCACTCCGTCCCCCAAGTCTCTCAGTGAGTTATGTTTCAGTTAGCGTTGCCAGGTGTCCCAATTTACGCGGAATGTCCCGATTTTCAGATGCTCCAAGACCTGTCCCGCGTAGATTGTTTCTCTAGTCCCGCGTAAACAATGCGCGGGACGCCAAAAGTCACGATTTTTCAAATGCAGAAATTATTATTATTGTTGTTGTTAATTTTTAGTACCATACTATTCGTTAGTCTGCATCCAGTGAAAACAATAAAATACAGTAGAACCTGTGCAGACAGAACGTATCAATAACGTAAAAAATGTTATAACATAGAAAGAATACCATACAAATCTATATGCTTAGACGCAAACCTGTCTAAAACGGAGTTTTTTGCGCTTCCTAGCGATTCTATTATCACGAATTTTACTGTACTGTACATGGTTCAGTAAACCGTGTGTAAACGTACTGTTTATAACTGAATTCTGTTTTAAATGTAAATATTTCATTGTTTCTAGGATAGGAATACTATAAGGTATGCTGGGGTAACTGAACCCGCGAGGTAACTGGGCCATAGGCTATTTTATAAAAAACCGTTGATGTCTTTTAAGTTTTAGCTTTTGTCAACGTTTCACCCCCATCTCTACCTCTTAAAACAACATGTGTCAACTCAATCATTAACTCTATTTTTGCTGTGATAGGTTTCCGAAAATTTAGGTTTCTTTTTTTTTACAAACAAATAACGTCGATTTGGTTGAGCTTGCTCGGCTTTTTATTAAAAAACGGTAAGTATTTTTACTAAACAATCTTTTTTTTTAAAGGTTAGGCATATAAATACATGAATATTATTAGGTATCTATACATATTTACTTCATGCTTCAAATGTAAGGCCAGTGTTCCAGTTACCCTATAAATTTTTCAAGAATTGGGTAACACGGACATATATCAGGGGTAACTGGACCCTGTGTGATCCAGTTACCCCAACAGTTATAAATAATTTTTTGGAGTTCCTCTTACTACGGGAAATTGATTTCTCCATTGTTTTTTTGCTTGCAATAAAGAAAATTATATAATATGTTATTACACGTTATTAAATTATATACCTTATTATACTTTATTAAATTACGTAATGAAAATTTTAAAAAGCATGTTAGCGGGAATCAAACAAAATTTCTTAAGTGAGATCGCCAAACTACGAAATTTTACAATACAGATGAACATGCGTACATAAGACAAAGTGACATTATTAGAAAAGTATCGAAACCAATGAAAAAAAATCCCTGCCGGCCCGGCCTACAGGCAGAGGTAGATTTCGAAGTCAAATATACTAATTTCACAAACAAAAACTAAATCATGATTATAGATAAATCCACTTTAACAATTTTATCTGGCCGCTCTTGACGAGTTTTTATTTCATTTTCATATAATAGCTGGTTTTATCAGAATCATGTTAGGGCGGTATTAAAAAAAATACTTTTCCATGCTCAACAACTCGAAATTTTCTGGCATAATTCCAGATTCATTTTTAATTAAAAAAAATATGAAACTTGCTGACGTGATTTTTGAAGAGATTTATAAGCAACCTGTGTTTTTATTTTTTGTTCAATTAATTAAAACTTGATATATAAACAATTATTTTCTCAGAAGGACAACATTTTTCGTTTCTAACACAATCGCTTCGGGAAATTCCGTTCAAAATGCCCACTTTGACATCATTTTTTGAAATATATTCTGCCTATATCTAAAAATCGATTATTACGGTACATTATACAGTTTCTGAATAAGCGAATCTACCAATTAAACGCGTTTGAGAGCAAAAATGAATTTAAAAACCAGTCAGAAAATAAGCAGTTTGGATTTAAGCGCATCCTTAATACAAGGATTTTTCCAACACAATCCGCTTCGGTAAATTCGGTTCAAAATGCCCTTTTAAACAGCATTTAAAAAAATATATTCTGCCCCTATCAGAAAATCGACCATTACGGTACATTATATAGTTTCTGAGTAAGAAAACGTACCAATTGGAAGCCTTTGAGAGCAAAAATGAATTGTAAAATGAGTCAGAAAATAAGCAGTTTGGATTTGAAAACACCCTTACTAAGATCATTTTTTACTTCAACCGGTATGTATTTTTAATTTGTTTTTGCTCTAAGAATTGGTCCTATCCAAAACTTGTCTATATAGATGTTGTAGACAATATTAAGAAGATATATGATAAATTCATGGGGATTTTATATCTTTTGAATTGACGGAGTTATGGATTTTTTTCTTCTTCAAACCACCTTTTTGTTTTCGTTTTTAATTTTTTTTGCGGTACGAATTGGTCCTATCAAAAACTTGTGAATATAAAAGTTGTAGATAATGTTAAGGAGATTCACGATAAAATTAATTGGATTTGATATCTTGAGAATTGACGAAGTTATGGATTTTTTTCTTCTTCAAACGCCCTTTTTGTTTTCGTTTTTAATTTTTTTTTGCAGTACGAATTGCTCCTATCAAAAACTTGTGAATATAAAAGTTTTAGATAATGTTAAGGAGATTTATAATAAAATTAATTGAATTTGATATCTTGAGAATTGACGAAGTTATGAATTTTTTTCTCCCAAAAACCCTATTTTTTGCGCCCCTTGAGCCCATTTTTAGGTGCGTTCGTAATTATATAAATACGTAGCACCTATAGTCGTCGTTCAGTCCGTCCGTCCGTCTGTCCGTCCGTCTGTCCGTCCGTCTGTCCGCATGTAACAGAGCAAAAACTACCCAACCGAATGGTCTGAAATTTCAAATATATGATTGTTGCAAAATTTTGTCGAGCCATTTAAAATTTTATGAAAATCGGATGTATAGTTTAATTACAGGGACAGTCAAAAGTTTTTCTTTACATTACGGCCAATGGGAAAAATTATTGCAAGTGCATTTTAATGATATTACAGCCTTCCGAATGATCTGAAATTTTAAAGATATAACTGTTGCAAAATTTTGTCGAGCCCTTTCAAATTTTAGGAAAATCGGATGTATAGTTTAATTACAGGGACAGTCAAAAGTTTTTCTTTACATTACGGCCAATGGGAAAAATTATTGCAAGTGCATTTTAATGATATTACAGCCTTCCGAATGATCTGAAATTTTAAAGATATAACTGTTGCAAAATTTTGTCGAGCCCTTTCAAATTTTATGAAAATCGGATGTATAGTTTAATTACAGGGACAGTCAAAAGTTTTTCCTTACATTACGGCCAATGGGAAAAATTATTGCAAGTGCATTTTAATGATATTAGAGCCTTCCGAATGATCTGAAATTTTAAAGATATAACTGTTGCAAAATTTTGTCGAGCCCTTTCAAATTTTAGGAAAATCGGATGTATAGTTTAATTACAGGGACAGTCAAAAGTTTTTCTTTACATTACGGCCAATGGAAAAAATTATTGCAAGTGCATTTTAATGATATGAGAGCCTTCCGAATGATCTGAAATTTTAAAGATATAACTGTTGCAAAATTTTGTCGAGCCCTTTCAAATTTTAGAAAAATCGGATGTATAGTTTAATTACAGGGACAGTCAAAAGTTTTTCTTTACATTACGGCCAATGGGAAAAATTATTGCAAGTGGATTTTAATGATATTAGAGCCTTCCGAATGATCTGAAATTTTAAAGATATAACTGTTGCAAAATTTTGTCGAGCCCTTTCAAATTTTAGGAAAATCGGATGCATAGTTTAATTACAGGGACAGTCAAAAGTTTTTCTTTACATTACGGCCAATTGGAAAAATTATTGCAAGTGCATTTTAATGATATTACAGCCTTCCGAATGGTCTGAAATTTTAAAGATATAATTGTTGCAAAATTTTGTTGAGCTATTTCAAATTTTAGGAAAATCGGATGTATAGTTTAATTACAGGGACAGTGTTCCGTTACATTACGGGGAATTGGAAAAAATATTGGAAGTGCATTTTAATGATGTATCAGACTATGCGCTTTATGAAGTGCAAAAAATTATACATTCAGTACAATATGGGGTGCAAAAAATAATTATTAAACTAGTTATAGTACGAACGCACCTCATTTGCCACGTTTGACGAGCAATTTCCAACTTGTTAACTTTATCAAAAATCTGTGATACATACATTTTTGGCCCTATTTTTAGAAGTAATAAAAACTTTAAACTGATTCGATATGTACAAAAATTAAGAAGTTATGGGGGGTTTTCTGTTTTCACAAAACCCCTCCCTATTTCCCTCCCCTTGGTCCGATTTTGCCCATTAACGAACTTGACCGAGATTTTATGCCCCTTGATTTTATGTATCAGTTTGGAAGAGATTGGTAAAGAATTACGGAAGTTATCGTGTCCAGAAGAAAGTGATATATATAGATAGATAGATAGATAGATAGATAGATAGATAGATATATAAAGTTTTTTACTGAGGGTGGTTTTGGGTTCTAGGGGTCATGATCGGTGTAGATCTGCAAAAATTTTTCAGAAATTCCAACATAGGAACGATCCCAATAGGTAGTATTTCATACAAAATCTACCTAAAAGCATTCTCCGCAGATTTATTGGACTTATCGAACTTTCATTGTGATAAATGAAAAAGAGAATGAGATACTTAAGTACTTACGTACCCCTTTATAAATAAAAAAACAACGTTTAAAGTACCAAAACACTTTATTTCTTCTTCCAAACTAGTTTCAGTAGCCATAGCGTACCGTCATCAATACAAAATATGATTGCTCAGAAAAGAAAATTGCTGAAATATATGTAGAAGAAGCGGATTCAATGGTAAAGTTTATTAGCCAATAAAATTATAGGAAACAGCCAATGTAACAGACTGTAATTTTATTGGCTAATAAACTTTATCATTAAATCCGCTGCTCCTACATATAGTCCAGGGGAAATATACAAAAAAAGGGGTGTTACCTTACAAAAAATCGGGTAGAAGATTTTTTTTTTTCTGAATTGTTTATAATTATGCCAACATGGAAAAACCAAGTTTTCCAACAAAATTTCTTAAGGCTAAATTTTCTGTGGCCGAAAAACAACAAAATTTTGGGACTCTTTTCGATTTTTTTTAAATATCTCAATAGCCGTTGCAGTAGCATAATTTTTGTCAATTACAATATTAAAGAAGACAAAATTCTCTATAACTTTCATATTTACAATTTTTTTATACACCCAATAGCAAGCTCAGTGCGCCATTTCAAAAGTAAGACAATTTTTTCAATTTTCTTAAAAACCGTGAAAAACGTAGTTCTCCCCCGATTATTCATATGTTTCCCACGGATTTAATCATGCATGTCAACTTCTATATATTAGTAGCAGTAAATTATGTGTTTGAGGGCCAAAACTAGCCTTTCGGGGGGGGGGGGACAAAATTCATGCATATTTTGCCCCACCCCTCGTTAATTATTTTAATAAATCTCTAATAGCCAGATTTTGAAAATTTTAAGTGTGTAATCATTAAATACGTAATCAGATTTTTCAAATATAGATTCATTAAACCCTTGAAAACCGAACCGGAATATATTCCACTTTAAACAGGTTTCCATCTTAGCAGGTATAACTGGTCATATTCTTTCTCTTAAAAATATATAATTTTTTCTTTAAGGACCGGATTCCGTATATGAAGATTTTATTTTAAAAATTTTTATTATAGTTGTAGTATTGAGGCGTTTAATGTCATAGTTATATGAATTATGAGACTAAATTAGTCATACAAAGACATCGTTAGATATCGACCTCGGTATCATATGAAAAAATAAATAAATATTAAAATTCAAGCAAGAATTCTGAAAAGAACACTTTTGTAGGTTTAACATGAGCGTGCAAAAGTTTTCGCGAGAGACTTCATTACTCACGCGAAGAAACTGGAATGCTAAGGTTAAACCTATGAAAGCGTTCCTTTTACAATTTCTCGTTTGCAATTTAATAGTTTTAAATGATTTTTTTTTCTTTTTTTTGAGGGGCTTAGAAGTGCTGACGTTGAATTCCAACCGTATTAGTGTTTACTTTTTCTATTTTGATTACAGTTTTTATTATTTTTTATTTTTGGCCAGTTTTCCGGCTGCGAGACTTTTTTATCCAAATTTCATATATATACAGTGGCGTAGCCATGGGGGGGGGGGTCCAGGGGGTCCGGACCCCCCCCCCCCCCTCCCGAAAGTAGACCTGGTTTACTGAATCATGGATACAAATACAACAGTAAAAACTGCTAAGACAGAATCACAAAGGATCTATAAAAAAATTCCGCTTTAGAGAGGTGTTCGTCTTAGAAGGTATAATTCAAAGGTATGTCTTTTTTGGGACTATAAACTTCTCCGTTTTAGACAGGTTTCCGTTATAAACATTTTCCGTTTTCACAGTATCCTTTAAAACTGCTAAAACGCACTCACTTCCCAAACTTTTTTTCTTTCACATCCTCCTTTCTTTGGTTTTTCATTTCGGAGTACCCCCATTTCTCATAAACACGTCCCCCTTTCCCCCCTCCACTCAAGGAGGTAACGTAAACATGTTTTTTTTCCATTAGTAATCTTCTTATCACAACCATATAATAAATCGATGCAAATTACATTGATATTCCTAACATTTTTGTGACTTCCGCCATTACCGATATTATTTTCACATATCCCAGCAGACCTGCCACGTACCCCCAGGGGTATGCTACCGCAGGTTGGAAACCGCTGCTATAACACCACCTCTGAAGAGCATAAATCTATTACAGGAAAATCTGTGAAGATGACCTATCTCAAATGAAAACAATTCTAGGTTCGACGAAAACAACACTATATATTTGTGCTTGCTAACGTTTGAGACCTATCTGAAATGAAACTTGTTCTAATTCTGAATCCTTCTTGGCAGGTTTTCTGAAAACACGGAATCCTCTCATAAAAAAAAAGAAAAAAAAAAAAAAAAAAAAAAACATTTTAATGTCCCGAGACGGAAGGATAGCTATACAACTATCCTGCTATTCCGCTTACACAAATTTACTGTAACTAGATTAAACGTAAAAGTTCTTTATCTTGGACTTCGATGGGGCTCTGTTGCCGACACTTATGGGAAAGAACGAGTTATACGAACGCAATAACGGTACATTAGTTGAGTTTCGTGACCCTTATCTTTGTTCATATTATAACGGACAATATTAACAATTACTTTAAATCTGCTGCCTGCAATTAATAAAAGTAACTTTACTTTTGGACTGGTTATTTGTTACCACTTTCAAAATACACTGGCGAGAAAAATTAAAGGAACAACCATAAAAAGGTGCTTTATGTTAATTCTATTAAGGGAACTTCCAGAAAGGTAACTCAATGTCAACGTTATCACGTAGTCCAATGGGATTAACATTCGCTTCAAAAATATATGCAAATTTTTCAGCCTCAGCCAGTTCTTTCGGTTCACGTGTGAAAAGGAGCGCACATGGGTAATTTGAAGCCTAATTTTAAGAATTGTACGTGTAATTAGGTAAAACTTTGCTTCTGTTAGGTGGAATATGTCGTCCAGAAGACATTTGACTGATTTTGAGAAATTGCGTGCGATAGGGAGAATGGAAGCAGGACAGACACTCTTAGGGGTCTGTAAAGACTTATAAATAGTCAAAAGCGTCATGTCAAGAATCTGTAAACGGTTTAAAGACACTGGTATAATGTCCACAGACAACCAGGTAAAGGTAGAAAACGCACCACAATAGGCTCTCAGGACTGTAATTTGCCAACGATTGCTAAAAGAAATAGGCAATTGACATCAGTTCAGATTGCAGGGAGTTTGCTGCAGCAGCAAGAACTCTACTATCCTGGTTTACTGAGAGTGACAGGCTGCAAGCAAGGAAAACTATGATTTGTGTTCCAATAACTCCGGTAGCGAAATGCGCCCGGTTAAAGTGATGCAGAGATCATCGTCATTGGAGTACTACGGACTGGAGCCGAGTTCTCTTTACCGATGAATCCCGATTTTGTTGAGAGAGTTACTACAGACGTGTTACCCTATGGAGGGAGAAAATCACATGCAATAAGGCTGCAAACATCCGTGAAAGGCATCGATACAAAGGTCGTGGAATCGTGGTATGTACGGACATCATTTTGAATGGCCGCAGTGACCGACTCATTTTTACCAGTGCAACTGTGAATACTGAAATATACAGAGATGAGATTCTTGACTCTCCTGTCAAGTTTTTTAAGGGTGCAATCGGAAGATTCGGAATTTTATGGTTATTAACGGTCTAGAAGGTCGCTACACACTTCTACGGAACTCCTAAGTATCCCTTCCAGAGCTGCATAAATCCGACCCGTCCGAAGCTTACTGCTGAACTTGGAGAATGTTCTAAAACTGTTTTGAACCATCTAAAATAAATTGGCTGGGAAGTAGAAAAACAGAAACCACCATGAACCATTTTTTACACATTCTAATACTTCCAAAATGGTGCTAATCCATCACAAATAAACTTATTACAAAAATTTAACTTCCTTAAAGACGACCAGATATCGGAAGCAACTATTAGATCGAATATGGTATCAAAAGTGGCGCGACATGAAACATGGAAACCGAAAAGAATTATGGCTGAATAAGACAATTGTAACAAAACTGCTTTTTCCAGCATGAACTATATTTGATGTGTGTGCTTCTTACATTACTAGTTTCTGTAGCTGAAAATGCAAGATCTTTTTGTTAAAGTTAAAACTTTCCCATATAGCATTTTAGTTTCCAGAAAATTTGCAACAGTTTTGCTTTGAAAACCTGCAAAGTTGCAGTAAGCTCAGCATGACAAGACTGAAAGTTCATAACAAGACTGCAGCAAGATAACGCAAACGCCGAAGTCACCACACTTTGAACTTGCAGCTAACTTGTCGTTCAAGTTAAATTCATACTGCATCAAATTTATTGCAAACTAACGGCAAACAAGTAATCAAAAATACTGCAGACTTACTGCAAAGTAGTAATCTTTCCATGTCACACTATAAGTTTAACCCCTTCGAAGGGGTCCATAGACCTGATCAAGTCTATTGATGCGAAAGCTTCGTCAGAAGGTGCATGCATCGGTTTTATCATCACAAACAAAGTTTAGGTAATATTTGTACTATTCATTTCGAGCATTTTTTGGTATTTAATAAGTATAGCGCTTAGAAAAAGCGGTGCCTACCGAATAAAATTTCTGCAATTTCTGTGTATGTGCTGATTGTCTATTCGCTCAACAGAGGGATTTTTTTCTTTCGTCACTTTCGTGAATTAAAGACAGTCTTGCATCAGTTTCACAACAAACTACTCATGCAAGTGGGTGGTGGTATACCTTGCGGGAGATTTGCAGCGAATTTCTCAATTCAAATTTGTCACGGCAAGATAATATCAGAAAAAATCAAACTTTCTGCTAATGTTCATGTTATCTGGGTTACCTCAAAAACTCCCATGGGGAGCGCGGCGGATCGCATGAATGTCTCATGCGATTGACACTTATGTGAAATCATTATCCAATATACCAATAATCATTATCCAATAAACAGCACAAGTTCTTAATTCAATGGCAAGAAATTAAACATAGAAATTGCTGTTTTAAAGTTAACCACTTGATCCTAACTTTATTGTTGGCAAATGTTATGTAATATGAAACTTGATTTAACCCCTTTTCTGCCTAAAGTAATAATTTTCAAATTTTTTGTTAAAAGTCGTTTGCTACCACAAATTCAGAAAGGTAAATTTCGCTTTACTAATACAGCGAAATTTCTGCCAATAAATGGGGCAATTTTTTTAATTCTAAAATAGTGGTGACAGAGTAATTAATAAATAAAAGCCACGAGTATACTCGTGGATGACAGCGAATGGGTTAATTAAATTTAACTCTTCAGTATGCTCTCAGCTTTTTACATCATAGTGAATCCTTTTCATTGGTAAATATTAATGTAACTTCAATGTATTATTAGTTGCAGTTATAGAGATTAGCCTTACATTTTTTATTCATGCTTTTTAATTAAATTAAGAAATTAAATAAGGATATACCTAAATTCTTAAAGTTACTCGAAATACTTCTATTATACATACACAGTCAAGACAAGATTCAAAGGGACTGCTAAAAAATTCCATTTTAGACAGGCTTCCATAGAAAGAAATGTAATTAATTATGCTTTTAAGATTCACAACCTCAATAAGATCTATTGTTCGTTTCGCAGGGATTCTGAAACTCTTCCGTTTGAGACAGGATTCCGTTATAAAAATATTCCACTTTCACAGGTTTCACTATGTTTCACTATGTTTCACTAAAGAACAATGAAAATCCCCTTTCAGACAGGTTTTCAGCAAATTTAATTGTATCGCAATTCATATTAAGACCATGTAACGCTTCCGTTAAAGACAGGATTCTGTTATAGACAATTACTATTTTGACAAGTTTTATTCTATTCATATGACATAAATAAGTATATTTATATAAATAAACAAAACTTGCAAAAATGGAACCTGCCAATAACGGAATTCTGTCTTAAAGAGAAATGTTCCGTGCTACGGAAAAGAATACCATACAAATACACCTAATAACACAAAAACCTGTGTAAAACGGAATTTTCCAGCAAAATTTACGATTTCATCTTGACAGGTTTTACTATATATATAATATATATATATAATATATATATATATATATATATATATATATAGTATATATACTATATATACTATATACCTGAAGGAAAAATTTTGGACCCCCCCCCCCACCTGGCTACGCCACTGTATATATATATATATATATATATATATCAGGGCCGAAACTAGAGGGGACAGAGGGAGCATGTGCCCCGGGTGCCAGAGTGGAAGGCGAAGGGGCGCCAAATAAAGATTTTTTTTGTCGTTTGATACCAAAAAATATATAGTATGAAATTTGGCTAAAATTTTCTCACAGCCGGAAAATCCAAAATGCAAATTCCACCAGTGGCCGAGAGGTTCTGCTCTCGAAGCTGGTAGACGGGAGGTGCTGGGTTCGAACCCAATCGCGCCCGTCGGCCTAATCGTTCGGAGTTTTCGTGGTTTTCTTTGAGCCGTGGATTTTCCATGCGTAAATACGGACTAGGTTCCTTAGAAAGACCCCCACGGAGGGCACTCCCCCCGGGCCTGTATCCCTCGTGTAGATAATTGGCCGTCAAAACTCAATTCAACCCAACCCAAAATGCAAATTGAACCAAATGCATTAAAACTGGATAACAGAATCCTGTTTTAAATGAAAAAAATACATGTTAATCCAAAAGAAAATTTGAAACAAATGCATTAAAATAGGATAACGGAATCCTGTCTTAAATGAAAAAAGTACAGAAAGAATACTAGCAATTGCAACTGCTGAGAGGGAAACCTGTATAAAGCGGAATATTTTAGGTTCCCTTTTAAAGGTTTTAATGAATCAATATTAGACAAAGCTGGTTACAGATACAGGTTAAAGATAAATATATAACATCAGTTAGTGAAATAACCTGTTGTCCTTTTTATTGTAGCTATTTTATAAGGTAAAAGCATTTCTTACATAAAATATATTTATTTTCTGAGTGCCTCCCCCCCCCCCCCCATTTTATATGGAAGTATAATCCAATGTTTACTATCTTTAAAAAATAAAGCATTAAAATATATGTTATCAATAACTGGTAAAAAAAAATATACCATTGTATGTTAAGTGTGTAATATGTGGAATAAAGTATGTTTTTCGCAAATTTTCGTATCTATCCCATTGTTTCCTGGAAAAATATGCATGCATTATAAAAATTATTACAATTACAAAATTATTAAAATTAAACAAAAATTCTTTCTTAATTGAAACTATAGTACCAATCAGTTATTAAATACTAAAGTATTCTTTTAAACAATGCTTTGAAATTAACATTATACACACTTAAAATCATTGTCGATACGAAAATTGTTTTATTCATCTACACACTATCCTATTTTTAAAATTATACAATTTTATTGACTATGAAATGTATGTTGTGATGAAAATAAAGACGGGGGCAATAATATTTAATTAGACAAATAATATTTAATTTACTGCTACCATTTTTTAGAAGTTGACATACGTGATTAAATCCGTGGGAAACATATTAATAACCGGGGGAGAAATACGTTTTCACGGTTTTTAAGAAAATTGAAAAAATTGTCTTATTTTTGAAACGGCGTATTGCGCTTGCTGTTGAGTGTATAAAAAAGTTGTAAGTATGAAAGTTGTAGAGAATTTTGTCTTCTTTAATATTATAACTGACAAAAATCATGCTACGGCAACAGGTATCGAGATATTTAAAAAAAATAAAAAAAAAGTCCCAAAATTTTGTTGTTTTTTGGCCACAGAAAATTTAGCCTTAAGAAATTTTGTTGGAAAACTTGGTTTTTCCATGTTGGCATCATTATAAACAAGTCAGAAAAAAAAAAATCTTCTACCCGATTTTTTGCAAGGTAAAATGTACATTTCCCTGGACTAATATATTTCAGCAATTTTCTTTTCTGAGCAATCATATTTTGCTCTGAAGACGGTACACTATGGCTACTGAAACTAGTTAGGAAGAAGAAATAAAGTGTTTTGGTGCTTTAAACGTTGTTTTTTATTTATATTATACTGCGCCAAGTAATTTCTTATTGTAACTTACGTACCCGTTTGTTCATAGATTTATCTTGTTCCTTTTTTCCCCTAGAATACCCATGTAACTTTTATACTTATTACCTATACTAAAGCGCATAAGTACTTACTTAATTGTTATGATTTTTGTATAAATAAATCTAACAATTTCACATTTGGTGCTTTTTTTTAGACACCTTGACAGCAAAGATTTCTCTTACAACGCTCTTTAGTTAGTGTTGACTCTAGAAAAAAAGAGCCGCCGGGCGGGAATTTTTCAAAAAGGGAACACTATTCTAAAAAAAGGGTAAGTTTTTCAAAAAGGGAACAAACACTATTCTAAAAAAGGGTACATTTTTTCAAAAGGGAACACTATTCTAAAAAAGGGCACTTTTTTCAAAAAGGGCGCACTTGTACCTTGTTCACGAAAAACATTTTGAACTGGTTTGTTTAGAGTCCCTAGAATTTGCGATATTTTCCCGGGATCAGTTGAATTACCACGGAGATCATAGGAAGTGTTAAAAAGGGAGGCCGGGCTTAAAAGGGCCGCGGGCGCAAAAAAGAAATAAAAAGGGCCGCCGAGCGCTGCGCCCTGCTAAAGCGGCTTAGAGTCAACACTATTAGTTGATATATAATTTACATGATCTGCATAGTTTAAATTTTTTTTTAAGTTATTTACACTTTTTTCGAATAGGATCTGATACCCCATATTAAAAAAAAAAAAAAAAAAAAAAAAAACGCGTGTGGAACACAAACCTACCGGAAGAAAGAAAGATGAAATATGTATATATTTTTTATTTTTAGACATTAAAATGTAGTTTTGACAATTTCTGTCTGATAGAGTAAACCTAATTAAACACTTTTACAAAGGATCAGCCTTTAATTCAAATGAACATTAGCTTTTGGAAGCTGAATTGTCAGAATCTCCAGAGTCACATTGTAAAATCATGTCCCAGTTGCCCCACGAAACTTCACAAGCTAAATTGGAATTTCGTTTCAGTCCCTAGCAATTCCGCTATCACAGGTTTTACTGCATACGATTGTTGTGTTCACTGAGTATATTTAAGCCTACTAAGACGGAATCGAAGAGACAGGAAAAAAATTCTGTTTTAAACAGACTTTTGTCTAAATAGCTATAATTGTATGGTAAACCTACCGTAGGGACTATGAAATTTTTACCTTTAAGACAGGCTTCCGTTTTCATAGGGTTCATTGTATTTTTATGTCCCGCTTATTTTATCTCCTTGTCCCGCTTTTTTGTGACAATGGATCCGGCAACATTAGTTTCAGTTAACTGAAAGAACTTGTGAATGAGCGTGTTTCTCAGTTGGCTTTCGTTTCTTTATGAGTAGAAAGATACATTAAAGCCTCAGAGTTACTATGGTGGTTACAAAGTAAAAATACATGTTGAAATTAACAGCTAAAACTAATTTCGTACAGAAAGTGTTCGCACATTTTT
The DNA here is from genome assembly GCA_963932465.1 of Maratus speciosus. Classification (NCBI taxonomy): domain Eukaryota; kingdom Metazoa; phylum Arthropoda; class Arachnida; order Araneae; family Salticidae; genus Maratus; species Maratus speciosus. Next base: position 508,675,354 of record OZ010793.1, on the reverse strand, counting down.
AGACGATTTTCATTGTACCTACAGAACTATTTTAATAAAATATAGGCTATTTTAATCAAATATTTGTATTTTAAATGTTCAGTTTGGTAATCCTTATTTTGAATTACCTTTCTACAACATAATTTCCTCGACAATAATGCATTTTGTAATTTTGGAGGAGGTATTTTGGTCAATTCCTCTTGAACAGCTCTCCAAAGTCCATGAAGGGTTGTAGGTTAACGTTTGGATAACTCGATCACTTTTTAAAAGTACAAAAGCGCAAAAATTCATGGTGATACATCAGGGTAGAGTCCTGTATAGGGCCGGGCTACCCGCTTTTAACCGAACCTGACCCGATCTGTGGTTTGTGTCCGGTCGGGTTAGCGCTATATTTTCCAGTTGCAGATCGGGTTCGGGTTGGCTCTTTTTGACTCTTGCGGGTCGGTTTCGGGTTGACCCAATTCTTTAAAAAAATGTTCAATTTATTTTTTCACGTCAAAAACCTATTAAATCGCAGATCAAAGTTTCACAAAAGCAAAATGCGTGCCTCTCCGTTTTGTCTAGTCTTATTTAGAATTCATTTCTGGAAGTTAATATAAACATGCTTTTTCAACTACTGGTACGATAAGGATTATAACGAATGCTTCTGCATTGCTAAAGCATTTTTGCTGAATATGTACAGTTCTAATGTTCTAGTCTTGATATTTCTAATATTGTTATGACAAAAAACTACTGTGTGATACAGCAAGACAGGAAGGATCATTTAGTGTTTTGCTGCATATTGTATTTTTAAAGTACGATAAGGCAGAAAGCCGCAACTAGTTTTAAAGCATATTTAAATATTAGATTTTTAATTTTATGTCGTTACATATCGATTGAAACATTATTTTTCTACTTTCTTTGTTTTCATTGTATCAAAGTTCGGGTATAATTTATCATACCTGTGACATTCATTTAACTGAGTCCTATACGGGGCACGGGTCGAGTTAGGCAGCCTAAGAGAGAGTGCTCAGATCCGGCTAGCCCTGCCCCTTAGAGCTTAACGTCTCTCCCGGTATGTTCCCCGACACGTTGGGGCTCGTTAGGTGAATCCATGACTGTCCGACCGAATGCAGACGCACATACACAAGAGGCGCACGGGGCGACGCCCATCCGCCAAGGGCGGCCACGCACCACCGACCACAGATCCCAGAATTTATTTGATAAAGCAGCATAGTGAACGGGTTAGGACTCTAATTCAAATACGTATTTCTTTTCAACTGAAACATAGTTGTGCTCAAACTTTTTATGAAAATCCCAACAATCTGAACCGCAAGAATTTTTCTAGTGTGAAGCCAACCTGCAGAAAGAAAATCAGATTCATTACGAGCCGAAAAAGCAAAATTCGGGATAACCCGACCCGATGTTTGACTCTATTCAACGATCCCGAGGTGTCCACTATTCAGAGGTTTTACTATATTTGAATTGAATATTAAAGAATATAGATTTCTTTAATCTTCTATGAAAATTATAAAAGTGGTATTAGAGATACAACTGTACATTTTTTTTTTTTTTTCATAATGACATTAAAACATGATTTACTTTTCTTTCATTGCGGGTTCGGGTGGGGTTGCGGGTTGAAGTATTGAGGGTTCGGGTCGGGTGCAGGTTGGAATACCTCGGGTTGCGGGTTGCCAAAAATTATTTTTGCGGGTTCGGGTCGAGGAATGTTTTTTTTTTTTTTTTTTTTTTTTTTTTTTGTCGGGTTCGGGTCGGATTGAGGGTTGACTTAAAATTGAATTAGCGGGTTTCGGTCGGGTTAACCCGACCTGAGCAGGACTCTATATTAGGAGATTTAGTAGGTATATCAGTGAAGAGTATAGTCCCGGTACCATTTTTCTTTCCATTTTTTCCAATAAATTAACAGTGGATTGTGATGTGATTTGTGGCTGCTTGCTTTATCTCATTGTAGTTCAACGGCACTGAAAGTAAAGAGATGGTATTTCATCTTTAAAGATACTGAGTAAAATATGTTTCTGAAGTATGTGGAGTTGGTCTTAATATTTTCCTCCACTCTCTTTATGTTTAGTAGTTTGCCGTTATATGGAAAACCAACAAGAATCATAAATCTTCACTAAAACATTTTTTAGATACATTGAACCATGTTTTAAGACTTTTTTTCTCCTCTCTGATGATAATACATGGATCTCTTTCTAATACAGTCATTTAACCCCTTAGGGACGAGCGACACGTATACGTGCCGCATGAAGCGCAAAGAATCCTTGATTTTCCTCACCAGTAAAATTTTACTGTAAAATTTGCCTTATATTTAATCAGCGCATTTTCTCGATTCAAGAAGACACAAATTTCTGTTTTTAAAAAACGGTGACAAAAGATTAAAAATTTCGTAAAAGGCTCCCTCCCGAAGGGGTTAAACAGACCCAAGCTTCATCTATTGTAACAACATTTTTCCATTTCTCTCCAGATAAATGCTTCTCATAAAGAATTCTGCATCGTGTTCCACTTTTGGCGATATGTCATGGAGAAAAGCGATGAAAATTGTGTTTTTCGGCTTTTTAAAATTCAAATCAGTGCTAATGATTTTTTTAACAGTTCACACTGAGCATTTCAACTGTTTAGCAACAGCCCTTGAACTTAGAGGACTTTATTTTACTATAAAAGATCTTACCTTTGCAATATTCGTATTCCTTTTTGCTCTTACGTACATATCTGGAACAATTTTTTCACTTGAGGCCAGACGTGCACGTTTTTCCTCTGTCTTATTGACACTATTACCTACTGTGGCTTCAGTTATAGAAAAACCACGCGTTTCACAGCGTTTTTTAATAACGAATACGAAAAATTCTCTTCAGAAAGTGCAGAAATATGAGCCTTTCATTCATCGCACAGTGGGGTATTTTACAAATCTGGGCGGCCAAAAGTCGATTTCATAAAGTACAACGCAGGATCGAATGGATGGATATAAGTTGAAACTGAATCATTGGGGAATCACGTGATGCGATTTTTATCTCCTTTAAGTGAACGATGACCTCCTGTTATCAGTTGAAACTGGAGTGTTGCGTTAAGTGCATGAGTGTCAAATCGTTCTTCGTTGTGACTTTCTATTTTTGAATTTGAATAACTTTAGTTTTGGAAGTTTTTAAAATCTAATCGTTATGGATAGTGACGAGGCAGGTATGTATCATTATTTTTTTTAACTTTGAATTGAGAAAGAAATAGTTTTAGTATTTACAAAATTAATTTAAAATAACGCATATTTTTCTATTATTTTTTCCCTTCTTTCCCAATTCACGAAGGGTTTAGTTATATTTCCAAACATTTCCAAGCAAAGTTACTTGTTGTACCAATAAATATACACCCTTCTATTTGTGTTTTCGTTTAAAGTAGTTCCACCTTTGTCCCCTTTTTAAAATGAAGGCGATATAAATATGCTCTTCCAAAATTCTGAGTAAGCATACAAAATTACTATATATTGATTTTTAACTGATATTTATCATATAAATTTTAATATGAAAAAAAATTGTTATGATTCAATAGAAAGTGATCAGATTTGTTTATTTTAGGTAGCTTTCATTACAAAAAGCTACCTATTGCAGCCGTTCGGAGGAAAGCGATTTCAAAAAATTTTGGTATATTTTCATCGATCATGACCCCCAGACCCCGAAACCACCCTCCGTTCAAAATTGATATATATATATATATATATATATATATATATATATATATATATATATATATCCATATATATATATATATATATATATATATATATATATATCTGACATATGTCACACTGTAACTCTCGTATTTATGAACCGATTTGGATGTAATTCGGTGTGTACATAGTACACACCAATGTCTCGACCGAGTTCGTTGGCCAGCTTCATCCGCCATTTTGTTTCAAAATGGCGGCCATTTAAAATTCTTTTAAAAATTTAAAATTTGAAATGTGGTACCAAAAAATTGAAAATGGAAAAATATTTTTTTCTTATGTATTTTACCTTTATACAAAGACTCCGGAGCAATTTTTGTTTCGTCTATATCTTAAAAAATGGCTGAGTTATAGCATTTTGAATTTCCAGCGTGGCTGACATTTTGAAACGTCCCGAATTTTGTCACGCGATAAAAGGCTTATTTATGAACCGATTCGGATGTAACTTCGTTTATACATAGTACATACCAATGTCTCGACCGAGTTCGTTGGTCAGCATCATCCGCCATCTTGTTTAAAAATGGCAGCCATTTAAATTTTTAAGAAAAATTTAAATTTGAAATGTGGTACCAAAAAATTGAAAATTGAAAAAATATTTTTTTCTTATGTGTTTGACCTTGATAAAAAGATTCGGGAGCAGTTTTTGTTTCGTCTATATCTTAAAAAATGGCTGAGTTATAGCATTTTGAATTTCTAGCATGGCTGACATTTTGAAGTGCCCTGATTTTTGTCACGTGATAACAGATGTATTTATGAACCGATTTGGATGTAATTCGGTATGTACATAGTACACACCAATGTCTCGACCGAGTTCGTTGGCCAGCTTCATCCGCCATCTTGTTTCAAAATGGCGGCCATTTAAAAAAATTTAAAAAATTTAAAATTTAAAATGAGATACCAAAAAATTGGAAAATGAAAAAGATTTTCTTTGTATGTGTTTGACCTTAATACAGAGATTCCGGAACAGGTTTTGTTTCGTCTATATCTAAAAAAATGGCTGAGTTATAGCATTTTGAATTTCTATTGTGGTTGACATTTTAAAACGACCTGATTTTTGTCACGCGATAACAGGCGTATTTATGAACCGATTTGGATGTAACTTGATCTGTACATAGTACATACCAATGTCTCGACCGAGTTCGTTGGCCAGCTTCATTCGCCATCTTGTTTCAAAAGGGTTTCCATTTAAAAAAAGTAATTTAAAATTTAAAATAAAGTATTAAAAAATTGGAAAATGAAAAAAAAATTTTTTTGTGTGTTTGGCCTTGATACCAAAGATTCTGGAGCAGTTTTTGTTTCTGAAAATTTGTTCTTTTGTTTATATCTTAAAAAATATTGAATTATAGCACTTTAAATTTCTAGCATGGCTAACACTTTGAAACGATCTTGTATTTGTCACGCGATAACACACGTATTCGCCTATTTCGATGGAAGAAGGCATGTGGATAGTATACATCAATATCTCAACCAAGTTCGCTGGCCAGCTTCATCAGCCATCTTGTTTCAAAATGGCGGCCATTAAATTAAAAAAAAATTATATTTAAAGTGAGGTGCAAAAAAAAAAAAAAAAAAAAATAGAAATTGAAAAATGTTTCTTTCATAAGTATTTGACCTTGATATAAGCATTCACGAGCATTTTTTGTTTGTCTTTATCTTAAAAAAATGGCTCAGATATAGCAGTTTCAATTTCTAATGTGGGTGACATTTTGAAAAACTTATTTTTTGCCTGCGACAGCACTCGTATATATCAACCGATTCCGATGTGAGTGAGCATGTGCACAGCCATTACTAAGGTCTCGACCAAGTTCACTGATTAGCCTCATCCACCATGTTGTCTTAAAATGGCAGAAACTTTAAGAAATCGCCGAATTTGGCAGCAAATATAAGTTAGTTTAAATAAAAGCAGCTTGGATAAAGCTGACTAATTTCGCGAAATTCTCATTCATAATGATTTAGTATTGATAAAAATTAATATTGAATCTCCTATATTCGGTTTCCACTAAATTGAGCTTCGTGTGTTTGAATAATATAAGTTGGCTTTTTTAAAATAAGGAAAATGAAAGCTACCTCTTCCTCCCGGCACTGGCCGGAAGGACTTTTTCAGTTATTCTGATTGAAATTAAATTTATATAATTTAAAAAAAATTGCTTTAAAGTAATGTATTCATTCCCTTTTATCTCTTTTTAAGCTCTTTTCAGATAATTGAAATAATTTATTGCTCGTTATTAACATTTGTTTATCTAAAAAATAAGTCGAGGCAATTTTCATATGTTTTTGTTAAAAGTTAGCGAAAGATTGTGAGATTTTTTTAAAAAATAAAGGATAAAATGATGTTATCTATCTAAATTGCATATAATTATTATGCATTCTTTTTTGTTCATATTTTGTATTTATTTTTATTTAGGGCCTTCGAATGTCAGAGTAATGACTCGAAAAGAATTTTTAAACATTATGCAACAGCAGAATTTGCCAAACATTAATCATAGATTAAATTTCCTTGAAAATTACCTTCTTAATGGCGATAATTTTGATGATGATGAAATTAAAAACCTCAAGCACAATTTCTCCCAATTTAAATCTCAGTTCAAGAGCAAATGGATCGAAATCCATTATATGTTAGATAAATTTGTGAAAAATAATAAAGAATGGCTTGAAGGTACAGTAGAAATTTCAAGAAAAATAAATCGACCAGGAAGGCCAGCAAAAGCTTTCACTGAATCAAGTGACAGGTCAAAGCGAAGAAAGTCTGAAAGTTTGAGGAGCTCGACTGATGTGGAAGTACTTACACATACTTTACACAGAAGATTCTTTACTGACCCATCTCTAGCAGCGGAAATTACCAGCATTGATGAAAATTTAATATATCGATTTAAAGTTATTCTTGAAATCTTATCCAGTGGCCACAAAATTCACCTTGATAAATTTAAGAATATACAGAAAAAACTGCAGAGCTCTACGTCCAGTTATATAAATGGTATCCAATGTCACCCACAATGCATAAAATATTAATCCATGGACGCATTGTGATAGAGAAAGCTTTACCAGTAGGCTAATTGTCTGAAGAAGTAGCCGAAGCACGGAACAAACATTTTCGATTATTTCGCCAAAATCTATCGCGTAAATTTTCAAGAACTTCTTGTAACCGTGATGTTCTCAACAGATTGCTTTTGAGTTCAGATCCAGTTTTAACGGGAATAAGACCCACGATAAGAAAAAAATCAAAATTGTTCCGTAAAGAAACTCTAGAAATGTTACTGCCTATGGAATCTTATGAAGCTCATGATCCAGAGGATTTTGATTATGAAGAAACAGATTACGATTCTGAATTATCATCTGATTAAAAGGTCCCACCTTGGTGATTTACAAACTAATTGTTCTTATCATTAATAATCTGTTTTTATAATTTATTCAATATATTATTCCATTTTTTATCATGATTATCATTTATTTTATAATACTATTTATCATGATTATCATTTATTTTATAATACTATTTATCATAATTATCATTTATTTTATAATACTATTTATCATAATTATAATTTATTTTATGATACTATTTATCATATTATCATTTATTTTATAATACTGCTTATCATAAATATAATTTATTTTATAATACTAATTTTGATCAATAAATATCAATACGAAGTTGCAAAACATCCATGATTTTCAAGTTATTATACAATATTTATTTCAAAAAGTGCATTTATTTACTGCTTTAAACGTTTAAATTAGTTTAAAAGAAAAAAATAATTTTGGCCGCCCAGATTTGTAAAATACCCCACTGTGCATCGGTTCTTTAAAAGCGGCATTTTCCATGTAAACAAAAATTTCAGTTGCCATACGTGAACTTGTACTTTCAAAATCTCGTTAGCTGTTAAAAATAATTTCTCAACGATTTTTTTTTACACCACAGCGAACTCGTTTAAAAAATGTGCGAACAGCCTCTGTACTTTTAAAAGTAAATTGACAGCAGATTCGAGCAAATTAATTTTTAAATATAAATGTTTGATAGTTACAGTCAATCATTAATATCTTATTGCTTTTTAAAAAATCCTTAAAAGAGGTTTCCTTTACTTAAATATTAAATTAATAAAAAACATTTGGTTATAGAACATCTAGGGAGAGGAGGCGGGCTTTTGAGCCCCCCCCCCCCCCCCCAACCTTCTTATAGCAATCCTTGGATTTTGACTATCAATACCTACTCATTCATTCGGCCTCTGACTTGGAAAGAAGAAAGTAAATAATCGGAAGCAGTTTCAACAATCGAAAAACATCGAGACAGTCAAACAATTTAGACAAAATAACTCGGAATCGCCCAACACTAGGCCTGTGCTATGTACAGTTGCGCACATGCCAGCGTGCTTCTCTTCTGTGAGTAAATCTACGGAAATTTGGCAATATTTTACGACAAATATCGACAAGTTGTCACAAATAAGTTCAACATGACGTTAACTGACTAATTTGGCAAGATAATATTGAACTCCGATATTGGCTCAAGCTGAAAATCTGACACAATCAAGTTTCTGGCGAAATATTAACTGCATTTTTGCCTCCAAATGTGATTTTTTTTAACTAAACGTTCAATTTTTTTACTGGATTATAATTTTTTTTATGTTGTTTTACGTGCTTTTTCTTTATTATTTTTAGGTAGCTTTCTTTACAAAAAGCTACCTATTGCAGCCGTTCGGAGGAAAGCGATTTCAAAAAATGTTGGTATATTTTCATCGATCATGACCCCCAGACCCCGAAACCACCCTCCGTTCAAAATTGATATATATATATATATATATATATATATATATATATATATATATATATATATATATCTGACCTATGTCACACTGTAACTCTCGTATTTATGAACCGATTTGGATGTAATTCGGTGTGTACATAGTACATAAAAATGTCTCGACCGAGTTCGTTGGCCAGCTTCATCCGCCATTTTGTTTCAAAATGGCGGCCATTTAAAAATTTAAAAAAAATTTAAAATTTGAAATGTGGTACCAAAAAATTGAAAATCGAAAAATATTTTTTTCTTATGTATTTTACCTTTATACAAAGACTCCGCAGCAGTTTTTGTTTCGTCTATATCTTAAAAAATGGCTGAATTATTGCATTTTGAATTTCTAGCGAAGCTAACATTTTGAAACGTCCTGAATTTTGTCACGCGATAAAAGGCGTATTTATGAACCGATTTGGATGTAACTTCGTTTATACATAGTACAGACCAATGTCTCGACCGAGTTCGTTGGCCAGCTTCATCCGCCATTTTGTTTAAAAATGGCCGCCATTTAAAATTTTAAGAAAAATTTAAATTTGAAATGTGGTACCAAAAAATTGAAAATTGAAAAAATATTTTTTTCTTATGTGTTTGACCTCAATATAAAGATTCGGGAGCAGTTTTTGTTTCGTCTATAACTTAAAAAATGGCTGAGTTATAGCATTTTGAATTTCTAGTGTGGCTGACATTTTGAAACGCCCTGATTTTTGTCACGTGATAACAGACGTATTTATGAACCGATTTGGATGTACCTTGGTGTGTACATAGTACATACAAATAACTCAACCGAGTTCGTTGGCCAGCTTCATCCGCCATCTTGTTTCAAAATGGCGGCCATTTAAAAAAAATTAAAAAAAATTAAATTTAAAATGCGATACCAAAAAATTGGAAAATGAAAAAGAGTTTTTTCGTATGTGTTTGCCCTTAATACAAAAATTCCGGAACAGGTTTTGTTTCGTCTATATCTAAAAAAATGGCTGAGTTATAACATTTTGAATTTCTATTGTGGCTGACATTTTAAAACGACCTGATTTTTGTCACGCGATAACAGGCGTATTTATGAACCGATTTGAATGTAACTTGGTCTGTACATAGTACATACCAATGTCTCGACCAAGTTCGTTGGCCAGTTTCATTCGCCGTCTTGTTTCAAAAGGGTTGCCATTTTTAAAAAAATATATAATTTAAAATTTAAAATGAGGTATTAAAAAATTGGAAAATGAAAAAGATTTTTTTTATGTGTTTGGCCTTGATACAAAGATTCTGGAGCAGTTTTTGTTTCGGAAAATTTGTTCTTTTGTTTATATCTTAAAAAGTGGTTGAATTATAGCACTTTGAATTTCTATCATGGCTAACACTTTGAAACGATCTTGTATTTGTCTGGCGATACCACACGTATTCACCTATTTCGATGGAAGAAGGCATGTGGATAGTATACATCAATATCTCGACCAAGTTCGCTGGCCAGCTTCATCAGCCATCTTGTTTCAAAATGGCGGCCATTAAATTAAAAAATATATATATTTAAAGTGAGGTGCAAAAAAATTAGAAATTGAAAAAGGTTTCTTTCTTAAGTATTTGACTTTGATATAAGGATTCAGAAGCATTTTTTGTTTGTCTTTATCTTAAAAAATGTCTCAGATATAGCAGTTTCAATTTCTAACGTGGGTGACATTTTGCAAAATCTGATTTTTTGCCTGCGACAGCACTCGTGTATATCAACCGATTCCGATGTGAGTGAGCATGTGCACAGCAATTACTAAGTTCTCGACCAAGTTCACTGGTTAGCCTCATCCACCATGTTGTCTTAAAATGGCAGGCACTTTAAGAAATCGCCGAATTTGGCAGCCAAATATAAGTTACTTTTAATAAAAGCAGCTTGGATAAAGCTGACTAATTTCGCGAAATTCTCATTCATAATGATTTAGTATTGATAAAAATTATTATTGAATCTCCTACATTCGGTTTCCACTTAATTGAGCTTCGTGTGTTTGAATAATATAAATTGGCTTTTTTAAAATAAGGAATATGAAAGCTACCTCTTCCTCCCGGCACTGGCCGGAAGGACTTTTTACAGTGTTTTGTACAACCACATTTTAATTTTAAAACACATTCTCGCCGATATCTCCGATGTTTGTCATTAACCTTTAACGTGGATTCTTGATGGAAAAATATCTCCAAAATTTAATGAAAAAAATGTATGGTATTTTGAATCAAATATTTTCTATTATAAACTCTGAATGTTTTACACATTATATGTGTATGATATTTTCCAAGACTTTTCATCAGTAAATATAAGACACTTTTTATTTAACTTACTTTTACATATGTATTCGCACTCGTCGTATTTGATGGATTTAAAACTAATTATATGTAAACATTTATATAAAAACGCTCTTTTATGTTACGTGGGATTAAGCAAAGATAATTAAACCAAACTAATCAAATAAGTTTTATAATGTCATTGTTAGTTTATGACAAATTATTCAGAAAATAGGAAAAAACTAGCGATGTTATTTCGAGGGTCATTTTAAGTTAGTAATTCATTATTATGCATAGTTATGTAGCAAATAGGAACTATTTATTCAGTTCTAAATTTCAGAAGCGAAAATTTACAATATTACTTTAAACTTCTCAAAAGCATTTAAAAAAATCTGTATAATCAATTATTTTAATTTAAAATGCAATGAGAATAGACACATTCATTTGCGCCCAAAAAGCTAGTTAAAAATACTAACATTTAAAAAATACTCACGTATCATAATATTAATAATATAGCTGAATATTTGGCAATAAATTGCCAAAAGGACATACGACAATTCCTAGAAAGCATGTGCTAAACTGATGCTTGGTATTTGTACCAAATAAACTACTTGTTTGGAAAAATAAATCTAAAAACCATACGACAAAAAGCTTTTTTTACTATTTTATAAATTTAAAAACTACAAAATTTATAACACATTTGAGTAGTTTCGAAAGTTTTTTAATAAGTTGCAGTTGGGATTTATAGAATGATATTTTGTATTACTTTAGGAGAATAATATGTATTCTGCAATTCAACAAAACAATTTACAGAGTTTACAAACTATTTAAATGATAATCAAATTATTTAAGTTGTTTACAAAATTTGTAAGTTTCTTTTTTTATGTCGTTTTACTTAGATACCAGTTATATATGTGATTCAAATCATTGCATTATATTCGCAAATTCGCATGTGTTGCTAGAGGTTTTAGATGATTGTGATCAATAAACAACGGATTATATGCAATTGGATATCGCTATTTGCAATTTCTTCTTTTAAGACATAAATGCATAAAAAAACAATTGCGTTTAAATTATTATTTTTAATTTTTTTTTAAACTCCAGCATGTCCGATTTGCTTTAAATCAATTAATAATTCTTTATAGCATTATATCCAAATAATGCTTTTGTTAAGTTCAGACACTTCTTCAATTTTCCCCGCTAAAAAGATGGTTAATGATATAATATCTTCAGAAAAATCTCTGTATAATAGAAACATATTTTATTTTACTTTTTATTCGAGACATCTCAAAACTGGAATAGAAGAATATTCTGTTAAATGTGAAATAAACTTAAAAAGTGCATTTCAGTCATTCCTGAGTCTGAAAATCACACATAAGTTTAATTGTATTTTATATAAAATTTCAGGTTTTAAAGATGCGGGGGAAAAAAACTGTTTGAGCGGTGATGTGGATGAACTGACAAGTAAAGTGGAGAAGACTGCAGCAAAGTGTTATAAATGTCGGTTGAAGTTGAAACAACATTTTCTGAATTAAAATTGGTTTAGAAAATAAAGGAAGAAAATCAAACCGTTGAAAATTTAGAAAAATGCGTAGTTATCTACTGCATTAAAAATTACTACCAATGAGTTGAAAATTTGTGGAAATGTACATTATTTTAATAAAATTATTACAAATAATACATTTGAAGCCGTGACATCTGTAACCACATAAGTCCAGGTGAATAGATACTGAGAAAATCAAGAGAAACTGAATATTTCTTGGAAATTTGAACTTTGAAACCAGATTTTTTTTTATAGTTACACTTTGCTGAATTACAAATGTCACTTACTAAAATAACAAGTATAACAAATAATTTGTCTATAATAAAATAATGAAAATACTGGACTTAAGTTATTATGGAACTCATTAGTCTGTTAAATTGGTTTGAGATAATACTATAACTCTGATTTGGAAAAGAAATATACTTATTTTTAACCCCTTGAGGGGCGGGTGAGATATATTTTATCCCACCTCCGATTAACACTAGAAAGCCCGCGAGCAGTCATTTTGGCTGCTACCAAATGAATATATCTCGGTTCGAACCAGGAACTTTTTTATAAAACTAGTTTAAAAGATACAAAGAAGAAAACTAGTTAAATGGATAAGTTAATAATTTAAAATAAAAATTATGGTGCGAAATATTTTTCTAAAATTTGAGTAAAATTCTCGGTTTCTAGTGTTAATGAAGATTTGCACGAGGAAAATTTCATTAAATTTTGCTTTTCTAACTTTGGTGGAAAAAGAAGTCTTAAAATTGCTTTTCCTTATTTTACAATAAATCTTTTTGCGGATTCCGGTGTATATTCGATATTACAGAAACACAATTGCTTGCCCCTCAGAAGGTTAAGCAATAATGTCTGGAAATGAAACAAAAAACAGTCACTGTGCATAAACCCAGTCTCTATTTTCACAATAATGTAATACAACAAACAACAAATTTACTTTACTCATATTGGGTCATTCAGAAAGTCCTTTCCAATTGATAAAATCAATTCGTACCGAAAAATTCTGCCCGTTAATTATTAGAGTTAGACACTAGATATCGGAATTATTATCTAATAATTAAGTGATAGAATTTTCTGATACGTATTAAATTTACCAAACGGAAAGGACTTTCTGAATGACCCAATATCTTCCCTTCAATTATTAATCAGAATCCCACATAACACTTCACTTCCCGATTCTTCAGCACTGATGGGAGTCTCATCTTTTACCATACTGGCCCAGAAGTCTCTCAAAATAAGGTTTCTCTGCCGGCAAAATTGAGGACAGGTATTTTTCAATATCCCTGGCTTTAGCAGATTTCAGGGGAATTTCAGCTCTTATATGCTCTCTCCAAGTTTTTCTCGTCAAATTTTGCTTTTCCTGTCATCATGAATGTTTCTGTAATTAACCCGCTTAATACCTTGCTTGCAGTTATAGTTTTTGATCTGGTTTTGGCTGTTAAGATTCACAGTCACACTAAACTCGTGTCGGCTGTTTGCTTTCCAGAACATCACAAGTCCATGGACTTGTGTGCTAATGAAACTCAACCCGTCAGCAACATGCGAAAGATACGAGAACTTGTGTTATTTTGAATGTTAAACGATAGAGCTCAGTTAGATGATTACAACGATATACCGGGTGTCCCAAAAAGGACTGACTGATTTTAAAATTCAATAACTTGCAAACGGTGACAGATATTAAAAAAATTCTTGCAGGAGGGTTATGCATAAGGTCAAAAGTTTTATTACAGTGATTTTCAATTTTAGTTCGATTTACAAACAATAGATGGCGCTGTGAGCAATAGTCGCTAAATACAGGCTCGATTTTTGGTACTTCGTGGCCCGGATAATACATTTCCATCTCCTTTTTCTGCATGGAACAAGATAAAGGACCAAAAATCGAGCCTGTATTTAGCGACTATTGCTCACAGCGCCATCTATTGTTTGTAAATCGAACTAAAATTGAAAATCACTGTAATAAAACTTTTGACCTTATGCATAACCCTCCTGCAAGAATTTTTTTAATATCTGTCACCGTTTGCAAGTTATTGAATTTTAAAATCAGTCAGTCCTTTTTGGGACACCCGGTATATAACTCATACAGTGCGAAAAAGTGGACTTGTGCTGTTACGGAACGCGCGGCTTCATTTGCTTTCAAGTAATATACGTTGATTTGACTATAAATTATGCTTACATATAAAAAAATTAAATAAAGCAGAAACTGTCTTTAGAGAAGTATACAGGGTGATTCTAAATTCATGGTACAAACTTTAAGGGTTGGTACAGGACACTGTAACGATCATTTATTATATAGGAACGTATGATCGGAAGTGACGCGTTGAGGTACAAACATCAGGGGTCAATTTGGCCCTTTTTCTTATTTCAAAATTTTTCATTCATGCCAGAAAATTCCTATACTATTCTTTTCTTTATTTAAGACAGACATTTCATGATTACATAAAGAAATAAAGACAAAAATCTTCTTTGATAATATCCGGGATGAAATCGAAATTTTTGAATTTAAAAAAAAAAACACACACAAGACTGGTAAATCTGTCAAACACAGGAAATACACGAAAAGAAATAGAAATGGAGTGGTTTTTTTATTATTCAAAAGTTTCGATTTCATACCGGAAATTTTCAAAGACGAATTTTTTTTAATGTAATCATGAAATGTCTGCCTTAAATAAAGAAAAGAATAGTATAGAAATTTTCTGGTATGAATGAGAAATTTTGAAATAAAAAAAAATGGTCAAATTGGCCCCCCTGGTGTTTGTACCTCAACGTGTCACTTACGCCCATACATTCCTATACAATAAATTATTGTTATAGTGTCCTGTACCAATCCTTAAAGTTTGTACCATGAATTTAGAATCACCCTGTATATTCTTTCAAAGTTATAAGTGCATATTTTAGAATCCAACAGCATATTTGAAGACACAATATTTGCATGCATATTTCGGCATTTTTAAAGTGCACAATCTACTATTAGATCATCAATATATCATATAGCTACCTTTTGAAAAGCAGCAGAGCATACACGAAGCTAGAAGACGATATAAAATAACAGCGTAATATATAACGAAAACAGATTGCATAGTGAACGATATAAATTGTGTTTCTCAAGCTCTATAATCATAAAAAAAAATTAAACTATACCTTTGCACATGTGAAACAACATTGGCACACATCTAATACTTCGCCGTACAAGCAGTCAGTAGTGTCGGGACACTCGTAATCTTCACACAACATATCGTCACACAAAACTTCAATATCGTCCTCGAAAATCCTGAATAAGACAGTCAAAGTTTCTGTTATTCATAACAATATCAGCGTATTACTTTATTTATGATATTAATCCAACTGCTATCAGTTGAATGATTTCGCAAATGTGATTTTTGGTCAATAATATTATTTTTGAAACTACAGTAAAATTTGCATAAATAAATAGTCAATCTAATCAAAGTGGTATCTAAATTCAAAGTTAAGTAAACAAATAAAATTAACCTTAGTGAAGAGAAGGAATTTTTTTTTTTTCAACTGGATAAATCGTCTTCAAGGTTGGAGTCGCACAGTTGAGGTTTATTTCAACAGAGCGAAAAATCTCCAGATCAGGACACGAACCTGGATGTCTTGTCTTACCGTGCCAATTCTCTACCAAAGCAAGGAGGCTACCTGCTCAGCCAGGTATCGTCCGGATAGCTCAATAGGTAGAGCATTAAAATGGCAAGCCAAGGTATCCAGGTTCGAGTCCTGGTCTGGACATTTTTCGCTAATAAACCTCAACTGTGCGACTCCAACCTTGAAGATAAAATTAATATTACAATAGCATCTTCTATGTAAAGCACAATTGCAAAATTAAAAATAAACAAAGAAGTTGCGTAAGTGGAAAAGGCACAATTTAGGTTAATTTAATATTAAGAAAAAGAGACATTTATCTAATTCAAATTTTTACAGAAAATGAGAAAATTCTAAGCTAATAAAAAGTTACCTTTAATAGTAATGAATTTTGCTCTGTATTTGTTTGATAGGTATGTATTCAATAACCATACATAGCAGAACAGGTAAAGTAAATTGCTCCTGACTTTTCTGTAACATAGTTGATGCTATAAGCTATACAAGCACTCCCACTTTTGATACACGATTAAACGAGTATGTATGATTTGTCGATTTCTTTTTTCAATTCCTACTATTAGTTCACACTCTCCCTTTTTATTTACCGTGTTTACTCGCGTAATAGTCGCACTTTTTTTGCCATTTTTTCATTGTAAAAGTCTAGGTGCGAGGAAATCTACAACACAATATTGTACACTCTAATACTAAAACATTAGTGGTATAAAAACCACATTATAATAAAATTATTAACTAACCAAATGTTTCCAGATTATCTGCTGTTTATTAAATACCCCTTTTCTTTTTATGGTAATAATTTTATAGACATAAAATTTACAAATAATCTTTATGAAAATATTGAGAAAAAATTCTCATAATAAATCACTTTCACTGAAGGTATCAGTATCCCTGCGAAGAAATTATTTTGATGATTTTTTCTGCTTCAAAACGGGGGTGCGACTATTATGCGAGAGCGACTATTACGCGAGTAAACACGGTATTTATTTATTTATATATCTTGTTCAAATTTTCAATCGTTAATAAAATACTTATTATTCATCCTATCAACTTGAAATAAATTTTTTTAAACTTGTACCGGATGACAATTGATGTTAATACAGTTTTTTCAAATATTAATTCATTAATTAAATTTTAGTTTTACATGGGAGACAAAATGACGGCTGTTGTGTTTGGAAGACAGGAGGTGATAGAATAATATTGTAAAGTTATTTTGGATATTGAAATTCCAAATCATTTTTTTTAGGATCGATCGTATAGTGTGCATTTAACATTTTGTTGCGGCCACAAAAGACCACTTAGACACAACAGTCATTAATTAAAGAAAATCTGAATTTACTTATCATACATTTGGAAATTAAGAACAAAAAAATAAAAAGGTAAAAGCATTACCTGCATTGACCCGAAAGAACAGAAGAATGATGGAGACATTTGCAGAAAGAAAAATAAACAAATGAAAAATCTTCCTTGCAAATTTTTTTATTTGTGAAGCAATTTTTTGCAGAACATAGCGTATTATCATAGAGTACATATCTTATTCTTTTAGATGTACTTTTTTTATGATCGACACATACATCTACATTCTTACTAAGGAAAATAAAATAATTTCTTTCCTTTGGGGAGTGTGGAGACACAGGCATTTAAATGATTTTTATAGCATCATAATTCTACGACTCGAAATAAAAGCAAAACTTGAATAAAAAATAATAAAAATGCCGTCAACAGAATTCTTTATCCACATCCTACAGAAGAACGAGAAGTAACTGATCAAAGCATCTCGCTACAAAAAAAAAAAAAAAAAAAAAAAAAAAAAAAAGACGAAACTATGCAGCCGAAATATTCTTGCACTTTTAATATTTCTTACTGTAGATACGAAATCCGTTTATTATTGTTTGTAGAAGGGGAAAAGGCATCCATCCATTCTCTGCGTTCGTTGATAGAACACTCATGCAGGCGCAGACATAATTTTCTCGCAGAACAGCAAAAAAAGGCAGCCATTCTGCATTGAAATCCCAACTCAACTGCACTACTGATTGCGCGCGAGCTCTCCGAGAAGAGGAGTAAAGGGGTTGCTATAATCCTTGAAACATGCCAACTTTGGCTGAGCCGCTGAGCGAACATACAGGCGCCTTGCATTGGCATTAAATGCAATGCTAAAGTATATAAAAGAACTGCTTTAAAAAAAGGAAATTTGATAGATTTCACTGAGATAAGATGCCAAAGAGTAGTAAAGAGTTAGAAATTTTGAAATTACGAATTAAACTGATTTAAATATTATTGGCTAAGGGGTGGAGCTACAAAAGGATATGACTTCACAAATAGAAAGATATGGAATTTTCCAGATAATTCTTTTACCGGAAGTACAGATTTCAAAACGACGTTTATGATTTTAAAATGAAAGAAATGCTATGCCAGAAAGAAAAACTTACAGGGGAAAGTTGAAAAAAAAGGGAATTAAAATAATTTTGGAATGCGAATATTAAGATTAAATGAATACAAGATTAATAAAAATATTTTCTAAATGAAATTAAATAAAAATATGGCAGTGGTTCTAAGTAACCACAACAACGGCCATTGGTTATTGAAGCATTTAATGCGTCTTCATATCTATAAGGGGGGTTACAATAGGGGGGACCCTGTTCTGTCACCAACTTGGCGATATATCGCCAAAAGTGACGCCAGCTTGGCGATATCTCTAATATTTCGCCAAATTCTCATAGACTTCCATTGTAAACCTACTTGCTTATAGAAAATCAACAAATTGAGATATTTTAATGCAACAAAAACTAATATTAGCTTAAGGGATTATATTAAATTTTTCTTTGATGATCTAAGTAGGAATTGACTTTAAAAACAAAATTTTTATATTACTTGTTAAAATTATGCTTAAAAAGTATATTAACTTTAAATTTTGCGATTATGGCGGCCATTCGGGGGGGGGGGGGGCGTATGTCTTGTAACATTGGATTTAAATGCATTTCTCAAAAAAATTAATGGAACAGATTGCTCATAGGCTGGAGCAGTGGTTTAGAATAGATTTCAAAGGCGCGAGATAAGGGAAACGTCCGTCGTCATCAGAGAAAATTTTATTACAACTCTAGATGTAATTATTATTCTATAGGAAAATTAATTCTATAGCTAGTCAATTGCAAAGTATTTACATAATCTGTTTGCAATGTCATGCTTTTTCATATAAAAAAAAAAGAGCATGGAAATGTCCGAAAGATTCGCGTTGTTGAGCAATGATTTTTATTCCTTGAATCTTTGAGAATATCCTTAAACAAATAGGTATAAAAAAATCTCTCAAGTTCGACTATTTTTCTTGTTGTAAAAAAAAACATTAAAATATATAAATATGCTTACTCTAAAGAATGTGAAATATAAAAGCACATAAACAGGATCAAGGCAACTTTCTGTAACAGCGCCATTGGGTACCTGGAAATACATCTGAAATATATTATCAAAATTATCAAATTTAATTGATTTACAAAAACTTTTTTATACCACAATCATTAGATCTCCATATCCACTTGAATATAAATCTTAGAGTATAAATAATAAGAGTTAGAATAAATCATAATTGGAGCAATAAATGGGAATGTAACCGGGTGCTAAAAACTGTTACAACTTTACAAATTAATTAGAAAAGAACAAAGTAAGATTTAAAAAATTGCTGTTTATACTAATGGAATCCCAAAAAGATCGATTTTTAGGTGCGTTCGCAGTTATATAAATGCGTAACACCTATAGTCGTCGTCTGGTCTGTCCGCATATAGCAGTGCAAAACTACCCAACCGAATGGTTTAAAATGAAATATATATATTCATTGCAGAATTTTGTCGAGTCATTTCAAATTTTATGAAAATCGAATCAAAACCTAAAAAGATATTAATAAAAGTTTTCTTCATTCTATTAAATCCTATCATACGTAATTTATTCAATGATATCCCATGATAGGTAATGATTCTAGGTTGCGATGGTGGTTATGTCCTATTTAAGATGGTGTCCTATTATTTCAGTATTACAGAATTTAATATATTTAATCGTAATAATTTTTGTATTCATACATTTTTGTATAAGAGTGCAACAGCTATTTCATCAAGATCTGAATATTTATAAGACTAGTTACTGTACGAACGCACCTTATTTGCCACGTTTGACATACAATTTCCGACTTGTTTTAATAACAAAAAAGGAAAAAGGTTGAAGTTCCAAAAGTCACCGATTGGAGGCGCTGACATGAGATGTATGAAGTAGGTTTATAGAAATCAGGTCGTCAATAAAACACCTCTGAATGTACGTAAATTCTTCATTGGTTGCCGACAGCTTCAGATCAAGTATTGTTGATTTGGCTTTTTTACATGAACGGTGAATCAGCAACCGCAGCACGGCGAAATTACTCAAGACCGGAAACGAGTCCATTTTAACTTAGCTTGTCATTTGCTATCCTGTTATTTTTTCCTGTTCATTTTATTTTATTACAAGCTTCATTAGCATATATCTGCTTCATATTTTGGCTTTCCTCTATGGATTAATTTTGGATTTACAACTTATTTTTGTCACTTAAAGAAAAAAAAAATACGATCTCTGATCCTATTTGTGCTAACTGCGTTTTTTATCATTTATTTTTTTTTAACTAATTGTTAAAGTTGTAAAGAACTTTTGGCGCTCCCGGTATATGAACAAAACCCTATTCAATAACAAATTTCAATGTTAAACTAGCTGTATGGAAATCCAAATTGTTGCATTTAAATTACATGGGATCTTAAGATGGTTTTCTGGGGATAAGTTTAATTTTATTGTACATTTAGAAAATATATTTATAACACTGATTTTGTTAAATAATAAATTTCAAGTAATAAATCACATTATCATGCAGCTTAAAAGTTTTCTCAATTAAAATGCAGGCTTTCAATGATATCATTTATCAAAAGTATTTTGTTTTCTCAGTATTTGGCTTCTAAATTAGAAGCTGGTGGAATGAAAACAATGTCGTTTTGACGAACTAATGCAAAAATTTACAGTTTTTATGACTTACAATAAATGCTAAAAAAACTGTCATTTTTACTCTATAAATCCTTTTATTTTGAATGTGCATATGAAAAATTTTAACCGGCATCTTTCAGAAATAATTAGTTGAAAAATTGTATTTTTTTCTTTAAATTTAATTATTCTGAATAGGGCATAATAATCGCCCAGTTGAATGCGAGGAATTTAAACTTGTTCTCTTTGGTTGAATGTAAAACTCAAGAGTTTCGATGTAATGATTTCTAGATATCAATTTGTCGTCAGTCGATTTTATTTTAAAGAACTAGAGAACAGGAATTCTGCTTTTGCAGAATGTAGTGTCGCCCCCGACATTTCCATTATTTCATTTTCTTCTGATGGACTGATGACTTCTATTATTATGAAACAGCCATTATAAATGAAGTGTTAGGTGGAGATGAAAGAGCAGTCGTAAAAAGTTAGACCTCTGATTTTCTGGTCAGAATGGGAAAAAAATGGCCATAATTTTTTTTTTTTAAATTATGGCCATTTTTTAAAAAAAAATCAGAGGTCTAACTTTTTACGACTGCTCTTTCATCTTCACCTAACACTTCATTTATAATGGCTGTTTCATAATAATAGAAGCCATCAGTCCATCAAAAGAAAATAACTCGGTGAAACTCGGACACTCGGTTAAGGGGCGGACACTCGGTTAGGGGAACTACTGTAGCTCAGTTTTAAGACTTAAAACGCGCGATTTTATTTTATATAAAACGACGTCATCCGAATCCGCTGAATATGTTACATAAGGGGCTCATTCACGATCCAATAATAAACATCTACAATAAAGTATGGGTAGGACGTCAATATCTCAGAATAATACAGAAATGCAGTAAAAAGAAAGCAATTCATTAATATTTTTTCAAAATAGGACGTATTTTAATTACTTTTTTTTCAGTTTTTATGAGAAAGTGGCAACAAAAAGATATAATTGCTATTTTTCAATTATTTTTTCTTTACTTTCTACAGAAAAGGAGTACTTGAGTTGCTAAAATGAAACAAATGTCGCTAAAAACTACAAAAAAATTAATATCTCAAAAATAAATGGAGATACACTTTTCAAACAAATTGCATTTAAAAGAACTTTTTTTTTTTTTCGAATACGACGGTATAATAATTGAAAATGTGCTATGCTTAGAAGTTTAAAAAATTGCTTATTTAATCGTAATGCTTTGTTTTACGGCTAGCGTCTGTAAGGTAACGTTATTTTTTGGAATACACAAAATAAGCTGGGAGAAAGAAATAGCATACCGTGCCGGGGGGCTAATAAACTTAGATTAATTAGGTAGAATTATACCCAAGGTCCTAGGTTCGAATCCTGACCTAGATACTTTTCACTCTGTGTGGAAATTTTTATTCAACTTCGATCTCCACCCAATTAATCTCAGCTATAACGTTTGGTTTGCATATAAGAATAAACTTTTTCATGAAGCTTGAATATTAGTCCAGGCAATAGAGACCGTATAGGGACTCTACCTAGCAAAATTAATGGTAGTACTGGAAATCGGTTTTCTAGATGTTTTTTGCGTCGCTGAATCCGAATTTGTAACTTCCCACCAAAATTTCCCCCGGCAACCCCCCCAAATTTTGATAAAAAGCCCCCCCAAAAAAGGTTTTTATTAAAAAATTCCATTTTTTATTGTTTTAGAGAAAAAGTAGCTAGAAATTCAGAAAGTAGATAAAATTTGCAACAAATTAGATATATGACATTATGACTTAGAATGAAGGGGAAGGGGGGATCTGCCTCGGAACATGCGCCGCAGTGCTGCGTGGACTAAGTTGCGCAAATCCACTTAACCACTCACACGTTTACATTAGCCCTCCCATCTTCCCTCCGAACTTTCTCCATAAGGTTTACTTTAAGTTTCTTGGGTCGCTGAATCCGAATTTTTAACTTACCCCCAAAATCCCCCCCCCCCCAAATAGTTGTTTTTAACTTAAATTTCTTATTGTTTTAGGGGAAAAGCATTACGAAATTCAGAAAGTAGACAAAATTTGCAACAAATAGGATATATGACATTATGACGTAGGATAAAGGGTGACGTAGGAGAGAGGGTGCTGCTTCGGAACATTCCCCGCGCGCTTTTTTCAAAAACCAAATTTTTTCAAAAAATCAATTTTTAGGGGGGTTGCCGGGTGAAATTTTGGTGGGAAGTTACAAATTCGGATTCAGCGATCCAAAAAACATCTAGAAAGCCGATTTCCAGTACTACCATTAATTTTGCCAGATAAAATTCCCTATTGCCTGGACTTCATCATTTAGTGCACGTAGCGCCGCAGTGCATGTTCCGAGGCAGCCCTCACCCTCCCAGTTCATCCTAATTCATAATGCCATATATCCTATTTGTTGCAAATTTTGTCTAGTTTCGGAATTTCGTAATGATTTTCCCCTAAAACAATAAGAAATTTAAGTTAAAAACAACTATTTAGGGGGAGGGGTTCGGGGGGGGAAGTTAAAAATTCGGATTCAGCGACCCAAAAATCTGAAAGTAAACCTTATAGAGAAAGTTCGGAGGGGAGATGGGAGGGCGAATGTAAACGTGTGAGTGGTTAAGTGGAATTGCGCAACTTAGTTTACGCAGCACCGCGCGCATGTTCCGAGGCAGATCCCCCCTTCCCCTTCATCCTAAGTCATAATGTCATGTATCTAATTTGTTGGAAATTTTGTCTACTTTCTGAATTTCTAAATACTTTTACTCTAAAACAATAAAAAAATGGATTTTTTTAATAAAAACCTTTTTTGAGGAGCTTTTTACCAAAATTTGGGGAGGTTGCCGGAAGAAAGTTTGGTGGGAAGTTACAAATTCGGATTCAGCGACCCAAAAAACATCTAAAAAGCCGATTTCCAGTACTACCATTAATTTTGCTAGGTAAAATTCCCTATTGCCTGGACTATATGTGAAAATTTGTTTTTTATTTCGTCAAATTTACTTCGGAAAAAATATTTTAATTAAGATATTATTATTCGTCATCTTTTTAAAATGAAAACAATTTTTCTTTTCAATTGCAATGCAAAATTGGCGCTATTAAAAATATATTTATCCTTTTTAACACTTTCCAATATTGTTGAGAAGTGTTTATGAATTCGGTTTGTCTGACCGTCTGATCATGCTCCAACTCGCGTAAATATACTCAGATTGTCATGTAATTGATATGTGTTATTGAGGATTTCTATGACATGTTCGGTATTGAAAAAGAAGTGTTTAGCGTTAATAATTGTTTACAGGGACTCACAAAAGGATTCCGTTTCATTATGGTGTATGGGAAAAATACTTTGTAATGTATTTTAACAATGTTACACCGTTTCAAACATATTCAAATTGATATATATCAATAAGAATCATTACAAGACACTTACTGTAGAACATGGTAGGCATAGAATTTATCATTCATTTACAGGGATACGCAAAATAATTTAGCAACAGTACTGTCTATGAACGACAATTGCTGGAAGTGCATTTTCCATTGTTGTATATGTTTTTAAATTTAAATAATTTTTTTTGCATGTTACTTTGTGTGTGCAAATTCTCATAGATCATATACAGGGTTTCATAAAAAATTTCATTTCTGTTTATTAGCGTAAATTTCTGAAGATGAATTTTTACCTATGTTATGCGTATCCTAATCGAACTAAATTTTACATATTATGTGGTATAGTCGAACTTCCCTTTAAAGAAGTCCCTATTTAACAAAGTTTCTACTTAACGAAATTTTCTGCTGAACCTTG
Organism: Maratus speciosus; assembly: GCA_963932465.1. Taxonomy (NCBI): domain Eukaryota; kingdom Metazoa; phylum Arthropoda; class Arachnida; order Araneae; family Salticidae; genus Maratus; species Maratus speciosus. The sequence continues at coordinate 508,650,687 of OZ010793.1, read as the reverse complement.
ACTTTAAACACCATTAACATGTCAGTGAATCCCCATATTACGAAAAATATATTCCACATAACGAAGTTTATTCCACTTTCGTGCGTGTACAACATTCAAACGGAGAAGTTGCCGTTGCGATGGATGAATTTATTTCAGCAGATTGCATCAAAATGAATTTTTTTATTATTCAGTCATTTTCATTCAAAAGAAGAAATGCTAAAAGCTTCCGATACAATAAGAAGGAGATTACAGTTTCACAAAAATGTTACAGATGAATTTTTCGTATACTTATAAAAAATGCGAAACAATGTATTTTTTATAAGAAACCTGTACAAAATAATATTACAGACTTTTTTAAAGTTAAGGAATTGAAATACTAAGAAAAAAGAGAAAAGTTAGACTACGCTTCAGTTTTTGTTTACCTCTTTTTATTATGGGTTTTTTTGGACATTATTCTAATTAAATTTTTCTCATATGTTTGCATTGCATAAAAAAAAACTTACTGCCTTAATTAAAACACATTTTTCCAATCCATTTTACGTGTATTTTTCATTTTATGTATGTGTATTTTATGATACAAATTTTATGAAATTGAGTTGATTTCTGTTTAACGAATTTTCTTTATAACGAAGTGTTTAAGAGTAACGATGAGACTTCGTTAAATGGAAGTTTCACTGTATACACAAATCTATAGATCATATACATGACTTCTAAGATTATCTGTAAACTTTTCCTATTATAGATAGTAATTTTTTAAATTGGCTTTTCAAATGTGCCATATACGTTTTCCATATTTTTTACTTAGACATAATCTTTCACCTTATCAAACGGTGAAGTTTTGTTACAGTAAACTGAATTGTTGGAAAGTATTTCATAATGTTTGTTTGATGCATGATTTTACTTTCTTGTTTATTTTTATTAAGAGGTTTCAAATAAGAAGTTTCTGTGTTTGGTCGTTTTGTGTGTATGTATTGTATGTGTGTGTGTATTCAATTTTCTAAACAATCACTGAAAGATTTGAATGTAACTTTTCAACTGAAAATCCAGTCCATCAGGGGAACTTTTAAGCTAAAAATATTCATCGCATCGTGAATAGTTTTTTTTTCTTTTTTTTTACAGAAGGGTGTCAAATATTTTAACATGTGCTTGTTTACCGCGTTTCAAATGTCAGCGACGAGCAATAGATTATCTTTATAAATTGGAGAAAGGTGGTATACGAGAAATAAATTTGATTGGTTGAAAGGATTATGGACATAATCTTCAGCAATCAGCAACTACAGTGCCTTTATAAATAAGAAAGGGGCGACATGTGGGCATTAAAATTTGATGAGTCGAGAGGATTTTAGGCGAAATTGAGAGGAGTGAGAACCTAGAATGTATTTATACATAAGATGGCGACATACGAGCAATAAAATTTGATTGGTCTAGAGGGTTTTGGGGCAAAAACAGGGCGAGTCTACTGTAATTGCCAAGTTAATGTTTTAGGTAGCTTTCTTTACAAAAAGCTACCTATTGCAGCCGTTCGGAGGAAAGCGATTTCAAAAAATTTTGGTATATTTTCATCGATCATGACCCCCAGACCCCGAAACCACCCTCCGTTCAAAATTGATATATATATATATATATATATATATATATCAATATATATATATATATATATATATATCTGACCTATGTCACACTGTAACTCTCGTATTTATGAACCGATTTGGATGTAATTCGGTGTGTACATAGTACATACCAATGTCTCGACCGAGTTCGTTGGCCAGCTTCATCCGCCATTTTGTTTCAAAATGGCGGCCATTTAAAAATTTAAAAAAAATTTAAAATTTGAAATGTGGTACCAAAAAATTGAAAATGGAAAAATATTTTTTTCTTATGTATTTGACCTTTATACAAAGACTCCGTAGCAGTTTTTGTTTCGTCTATATCTTAAAAAATGGCTGAGTTATAGCATTTTGAATTTCTAGCGAAGCTGACATTTTGAAACGTACTGAATTTTGTCACGCGATAAAAGGCGTATTTATGAACCGATTTGGATGTAACTTCGTTTATACATAGTACAGACCAATGTCTCGACCGAGTTCGTTGGCCAGCTTCATCCGCCATTTTGTTTAAAAATGGCGGCCATTTAAAATTTTAAGAAAAATTTAAATTTGAAATGTGTACCAAAAAATTGAAAATTGAAAAAATATTTTTTTCTTATGTGTTTGACCTCAATAAAAAGATTCGGGAGCAGTTTTTGTTTCGTCTATATCTTAAAAAATGGCTGAGTTATAGCATTTTGAATTTCTAGTGTGGCTGACATTTTGAAACGCCCTGATTTTTGCCACGTGATAACAGACATATTTATGAACCGATTTGGGTGTACCTTGGTGTGTACATAGTACATACAAATAACTCAACCGAGTTCGTTGGCCAGCTTCATCCGCCATCTTGTTTCAAAATGGCGGCCATTTAAAAAAATTTTAAAAAAATTAAATTTAAAATGAGATACCAAAAAATTGGAAAATGAAAAAGAGTTTTTTTGTATGTGTTTGACCTTAATACAAAGATTCCGGAACAGGTTTTGTTTCGTCTATATCTAAAAAAATGGCTGAGTTATAACATTTTGAATTTCTATTGTGGCTGACATTTTTAAACGACCTGATTTTTGTCACGCGATAACAGGCATATTTATGAACCGATTTGAATGTAACTTGGACTGTACATAGTACATACCAATGTCTCGACCGAGTTCGTTGGCCAGTTTCATTCGCCATCTTGTTTCTAAAGGGTTGCCATTTAAAAAAAATGTAATTTAAAATTTAAAATGAGGTATTAAAAAATTGGAAAATGAAAAAGATTTTTTTATGTGTTGGCCTTGATACAAAGATTCTGGAGCAGTTTTTGTTTCTGAAAATTTGTTCTTTTGTTTATATCTTAAAATGTGGTTGAATTATAGCACTTTGAATTTCTATCATGGCTAACACTTTGAAACGATCTTGTATTTGTCTCGCGATACCACACGTATTCGCCTATTTCGATGGAAGAAGGCATGTGGATAGTATGCATCAATATCTCGACCAAGTTCTCTTGCCAGCTTCATCAGCCATCTTGTTTCAAAATGGCGGCCATTAAATTAAAAAATATATATATTTAAAGTAAGGTGCAAAAAATTTAGAAATTGAAAAAGGTTTCTTTCTTAAGTATTTGACCTTGATATAAGGATTCAGGATCATTTTTTGTTTGTCTTTATCTTAAAAAATGGCTCAGATATAGCAGTTTCAATTTCTAACGTGGGTGACATTTTGAAAAATCTGATTTTTTGCCTGCGACAGCACTCGTATATATCAACCGATTCCGATGTGAGTGAGCATGTGCACAGCAATTACTAAGGTCTCGACCAAGTTCACTGGCTAGCCTCATCCACCATGTTGTCTTAAAATAGCAAGCACTCGCCGAATCGAAAGAAATCGCCGAATTTGGCAGCCAAATATAAGTTACTTTAAATAAAAGCAGCTTGGATAAAGCTGACTAATTTCGCAAAATTCTCATTCATAATGATTTAGTATTGATAAAAATTAGTATTGAATCTCCTACATTCGGTTTCCACTTAATTGAGCTTCGTGTGTTTGAATAATATAAGTTGGCTTTTTAAAAATAAGGAATATGAAAGCTACCTCTTCCTCCCGGCACTGGCCGAAAGGACTTTTTTAACTTGTCTCACCCTTTTAATAGAACTGCTGTAAGCAAGTATTGCCCATTTCTAAAATGCGAGTTGCAACAGTTTCGGCAAAGACTTCCAATCTGAGCATGCGCCACGTGCGTATGCCACCCACACTGCAAATCCTCAAAACACATTTTACTCACCATACAACGCATTCATAAACGCCTGAGGTGTCAAGATGTGTTTCCAATCTGTTTAAACCATTCCCAGGTGTTTCAGAACGTGTTACAAAATGCGTTTCGTAAACATCGGCTGTAACTTTAGCAAAGATTTAACCGCAAGCGCAACACTTGCTTATAACAAAACACATTCTAAACGCATCTCAGTAAACACAATTTTCAGAGTTGAATTGAGACATTTCTCTCTGGAAGAGATTTCTGCTGCTCCTGGGGGGGGAATAACATTTTCAAGAAAATAAAAAAATCGAAAAACATTTTTTTAGGGGGGGGAGGCATATTGAATATCCGGAAGGGGGGTTTCCCGAGTCACCCATCATTTCTGGCCATATGTTTATTAAAAAAAAAAAAAAAATCAGTAATTTTTTTTTTTAATTTTTAATAAAGGCATGTAGTTTTGAAACTTTCCAGAAAGTTTAATTGTCTGTACATGGTTTTCGTTTGTCTATCCATTATTGCCCATTGCAGAAATCCGTAGAATATTTTAGAGATTTATAAATGAGTAATATTTTAGATTTTGAGAATATAGAGACACAGGTTACGTGCGTTGAATACACTGTCTAAACCCACAGAGGTCGTAAGCGGGACTATGGGAGCAAAGTTCCTTTCTAACACATTTCCGGGAGGGCAGTGACTCCCCGGAGCGGGTCTATCACCCCGAAAAATATTACAACAACAATAAACTGCATTCCAGTAGCGCCGACAAAGAGAATGAGGGAGAAGGCAGGGCGGAAACTAGCCTTTTTTTGCGCCCGGGGCAAACATGGATTTTGGCGTCCCCCCCCCCCCCCTCCCGCAAAGTATATTTACAAAAAGAATTTTTCTAATTTTCTAATAGCTGACTTATTTTAAAATTTAAAATATGTAATCATAAAATATGTGATACTGAACATACGTAATCTACAACGGCGGATCCAAGGGGGGGGGGGGGGGGTTGTGTCACGGGGGTCATGACTTTCCTCTAAACACCAACAAAAATATTCTAAAGCTCATTTTTTAAATTAAATGTACAGTAGAGCCCCGCTTAACCGAGTTTCCGCTTTAACCGAGTTATTTTCTTTTGATGGACTGATGGCTTCCATTATTATGAAACAGCCATTATAAATGAAGTGTTAGGTGAAGATGAAAGAGTAGTCGTAAAAAGTTGCCATTTTTTTCCCCATTCTGACCAGAAAATTGAAGTTCTAACTTTTTATGGCTGCTCTTTCATCTTCACCTAACACTTCATTTATAATGGCTGTTTCATAATAATGGGAGACATCAGTCCATCAAAAGAAAATGATCCATTCTAAAGGTATAATCCTTCATTTGGCGCCCGGGGCACGTTCCCCCTCTGCCCCCCCCCCCCCCCGTAGTTTCGGCTCTGAGGCGGGGGGGGGGGGTGTTACCCTTTACTGGATTTCTAAATTTAATAGAAACTAAATTTAACTAAAAATTTCATTTTTTCTGAAAACTTAACAAAAAAGAGATAGTAAAATATATTCTTCTCAAGTGTAATGAAACATTTAATCACAAAGAGAAAAATAAACTATATTTAAATTTTTACTTTTATCTACTAACTTTTAAACGTTATCTTAAACGTGGCGTTAGGGGGACAGGCAGTCCCTGACGAAAACTAGTTTTAACGATAGTTATATTATTATTATTTGTCAGACACATCTGTTCCAAAGTTTTGCCCCTTCCTAGATTTCATCCTACCGTATGATGAAATCCGTTTAAATGTATGCAATCTCCCCCCCCCCCCCCCCACACACACACACTCCCGAACAAAAAATCTGAAAGACACAGTTATTGGACGCAGAAATGTTGTTGCATAAAAAATAAAAAAATATAACATAAGAATGTACAATAAATAGCCAGGAATCTTTTCAATTTCCGCGGACGAAAATGAAATACTTATGATTACGACAGGAACAAGCAACTCGCACATGCGTAGTTCATATATAACAGAAGAAATGGCGGGTGAGGCTTGAAATGTGCACATGCGCAGTTCAATTTCCCCGAATGACAACAAACAACGAATTCATCGCCATCGCTCGAAAGTGGCGGCAAAAAATAATTTTGGAGTAATATTTGACGGGACAAAAGTAAGTTATTTCTTTTACAGCTTCTTATAAATGCAGATTGTTTAGTTCAACGTAACCTATAGCAAAACCAAGCTGCTCCTGTGTTTACTTCAAATATTAACGACCATGTTTAACATCAACAATGATTTTTAACTAATATTAGCAGCATGGCGAAGGGTATGATCATGTACTTCCTGTTATTCATAGTAGAGATGCAACGAATATTCGGCCCATTCGGCCTGTCTGCCGAATATTCGGCTTCGGCCGAGTATCAAGTCCATTATTCGGCCTTGGCCGAATAATACTGTAATAAATGTTTTTATATTTATACAGTATAACTTTTTAATTTGACAATTTATATTCATCATATATAATGAATTTTTTTTTTAATTTGACAATTTATATTCATCATATATAATGAAAATTTTATTTGAAATTAACTAACACTTTTTTCCCATTAACTTTCATACTCCGAATGGGTTTTATCTACCCATTTTTATATAAGAGGCTAATTTAGGAATCATGTTAAAAAAAAATTATGCTGTATCAGTAAGTACAAAAAGTATCTGTAATAAGCTAACATTATCTGTTAAATTTAAAATTTATCTATTCAAAATTGTTTTAATACAGCTGTACAAGCTAATTCAATTTTTTTTTATCATAATGGGAAGTTTAACATTGAACCCTTGTTACATAAAAAAATATTTCTTTCAATAATATTTTGAATTATACCTATAAAGAACATAAATATATGATTGATTAGATACAGATGTATTATAAGATATTTAAGTCGTAAATGTTGCAATACTTAAGGGTTTTTTTTTTTTTTTTAGTAAAATACGCTTAAAAGTTAAATATAATTTAAGTGATTTTTTTAAGTCCGTTACTATTTCTTATTAAATAATGAAAGAAATGTAAATACTAAATTCTTTTAATTAGTATGCATTTACGTTTTAGATATTTTTTTCAAGAATAGCATTGTAATGCCTTAAAAAACAGTTAAAATGTTTCAATAAATGTAGATTGTGATGCAGAAATAATAATAATAATTCAGCATTCTCAGGTGAGAGTATCTTTTTTTTTTTTTTTAATAAATGTTACCTGCTTCTGAAAATAATCTCTCACTATATATGGTACTTCCTGGTGCAGAAAGGTACTTTTTGGCTAATTGCGAAAGGTTTGGAAAGTCTTCCGAATTTTTCGCCCACCACTCCAAAGGACACTGTTGTCTTTCTAGTAGTGGCTGGGAAAGAAAATTACTAATTTCTTTTACTTCTTCACATTGAGGGGCACTTTCTATAGAGGCTTCACTGCTGACAGCAAAGAAAAAAAAATAATAAAGATAAATAAAAATTTTGTTAATTGTGAGCTTTATAAAGTCTACAATGATTTATTTCCACCATTTTAGAGGATAATCCTTTCACCCTTTCTATCATTGATTTTTCTTAAGATATTAAGATTTATTATTATTACTTTTTTTTTCATCTGAAAGCTGAAACTTATGTTTCCTAGTACTTTTAAAATTTTGTCATTATTTTAAAATGTAACAGCAACACACATAATAGCTATTAAAATGTAACTAGACAGTATCTGATGAGGAACTTTTGCTAAGATTTTTTTTTTTTTGGGGGGTGGGGGGGGGGGGGTCTGAATTGTATTGAGGCAATTTTTAGGCCGAACATAACCGAATATTTTTTCAGAGTAAAATAATGCTTTAAAAAATTAAAAATTTGTATATAAATAATTAAAAAAAAAAAAAAAATACATTTTAACTGTGAAATATACAAGAATTGTGCATATAGTACATACTATATTTTGTTTTTAGGCAAAAATAAGTTCATTATTCGGCGGCCGAATATTCGGCTGTAACTTGGCCAAATATTCGGTTATTCGGCCAAACCACTATTCGTTGCATCACTAATTCATAGTCAACCTATTATATCTTCTCTAAGGTTACGCTGAACAAAAGGTTTATTTTTCAGTTAGTGTTTTTAATTATTTCTATTTAAATGAATTTTTGAACGTTAATACTAGTGTTAAATCAGTGTAAATCATAAATCTGTCATTTTAACTGTTTGTAATCATTTGTAACTGTATAATGCTTTTTTTCCCCCTTCATCTTTGTGAACTATTGGAAAAAAGTTGAATGCAATTTTCCAGCGATATCGATTATGATGCCTAGCATAATTTATAATGGAATGTTTCATTGAGATTGAGAGGCCCGGATCAGCCATGAACAGGGGTGGGAAAATGAATTTTTAGGCTGTCATTGAAAACTGCAAACTATAGCGATATGCCAAAAACTTCCTTTTTTTTTTTTTTTTTTACTAGTTAGCTATATTTTGAAACTTTTCAAATACTGTGATGTAAACATATTAACTTCTGTGCTACACTAAAATGTCCTAGTTCTTAATTTTGTAGGAAAAAAAATATGAAAATGCATTGTAGTAATTCTAATTAATTATTTTTGTAGTCGTGTAAATTTTGTCATAACAATTTTTAACTGTATTGCGTTTTGGTGTTTGGTAAGATTTTCTGAAAATTCCCCACTCCTGGCCATGAATTTTGAAATAGAGTATATTTTAAATCAGAATCAGGGGCTGGTGCAGGATTTTTTTTTTTGTTGTTGTTTTTTGGTGAGGGGTGGGGGGGGGGGGGTGTAAAAGGAAATATATTTATATTTTGTAATGAAAGCAATTTGACAATATTTCCTTAATGTTCATATCAAATTAAGTCTGGTGTAATGTAAAGTTTTTGTAATGTATTGGGGTACAATATAAATGGAATTTAAGTACAAAATTTATCAAATAGTCGTGTTGGGAATAAAGAAATATTGGTGTTACATTTCTTACGGCATATCAATATTGTAGAAACTCTCATTTTACAGGTTTCCTACCAGGGTTGCAAAGAAGCCGGCCAAAATTTAAAAAAGCCACGCCAGTGGCTTTTATTGGTTTTAACTGGCTTTTTTGGCCAAAATTGGCCTTTTTTGGCCAAAATTGGCTTTTATACAGTGAAGCATTTTAATTATAGACTACACATTTTAAAGTGTTTTTAATTAGTTTTAATGACATTTAGTTGATTTAAAATACAATAAGTAATCCAATTTCTCAACAATGAAGACATAATACTGAAAAAAAAAAACTTAGATGGATCTGCTAGTGATTTGAAGTGAGAATTGGAAATATGTCAACTAAATTTTAAAAGAGCCATACCAACTGCCTTGTCTGGTTTACACTGACCTGTAACACCCCCCCCCCCCCTTTTTCTTCTTCATTTTTACTGCTTTATAAAATTAAAGAGGACAATGATTACTAAGTTACATGTTTTATTACTTAACAAATTTTAAGAGCTATTAATATACAAGTCTTATTTTATTTCTCATTAATATTTAAAGTCATACATAATCATATAATAAAAATACAAGTTCTCACTGTTAAAAACAATATTATGAACAGCATATGCATGAATATGCACTCTTTTAAATAGCAAAAAACTTTTCAAAATTTTATTTCTATTTTACTTACAGAATGCATTTTATGTATTTATTTAATTTGCATAATTGCTAGATTTACTTTTACACTTATGTACTAAACTCTCCTTAAATGTTATACCCTTTTCTAATTTCTCTTTTTATGATTATAACATAATCTCTCCATATGGACACGTAAAAATTAAGAATGTTTCCATTTTGATGTGCTACATTTTGTGATTGTTTAATTAAATATAATCTTTAAAATGTGTAGTATATGCGGGGCTATGTAATATAGAATTTTAAAACACCAGTTTAAAGTCTAACTTATATTCTTTTCAATATTTATAATTTTTTTTAGATATGCCTTCTATGTTGAAATTTATAATTCTTTTAGTAGAAAATATTTATAAGTGTTTAAAAAAATAATTAATCGAAATTTAATATGAATTAGCTGTAAACAAACTTTTAATAATAAAAGCCGGCCTTTTTTAAGTGGTTAAAACCAAAAAATGCCGGCCGGCTTTTTTTGGCCTGGCTAAAAGCCGGCAACCCTGGTTCCTACGGGTCAGGGAAATGTCAGGGAATTTTATAAATATTTGAAAAGGTCAGGGAAAAGTCAGGGAATTTTTTATGTACTACTTCCATCAGAATTTCTATTATTGTAAATGAAGAAATTTTGAATTAATTATTCATCCAAACTAAAATTTTTATAAAAAAATTATGCACACTATATAACAATATGAAAAATAATTCAAAAATCGGAAATTCATACAGCACATACTTTTTCTAGCATTTATCTAATTAAAGTCCATTGTGAAGGGTTTTACAATAATATATGAGCCGAATTTTTACTGAGAAAGGTCAGGGAAATATTTTAATAAAGCTAGGGAAAACCTGGAAAAGTCAGGGAATTTTTTTACCAGAATTGTGTAGGAACCATGTTTTAGTGTGCATACTTTGAGTGAAATAATCTTTCTACTTTCTGTGGGTAGACGTGTAATTTACAACAGTGAGTGGACATACTGTTTTTTACTGCTTGAATACTCTTAAGCAATTAACAAACAGCTCTTGTCTGTTCAGATAAAACTAATGTTTTCAGTGAAAATATGTAAACGATAACTACAATTGGAAAATGCTTTAGAAATGTTGAAAATATTAATGTGTATAAACACTAGATATAATTCTCTTATTCAAGAATAAAAAAACTTTTTGTGCACAATTTTAAAAAATATATCTGCTCACACTGGTACAATTTCTTAAAATTTTAGCTAAGTAATTTATATGTGTATTAGTATTATATGTTCAGTTTGTTATAAAAAAAAAATAGCAATCTAAATTATGCTTTAAAAAAAAGGTTGTGTAAAGCTACAGTGGCCACTATTTACTAACTGACAATAAGTTACCTAGATTTTAGACTGGCAGGCGGCAGCACAGACAATCACCTCATATAGTTGGAGGCTGAAATTCCAGGATTAGACAGAACTTGATTAGCATGTTAAAATGCAACTGGTCTGCCAAGTCAAATTTTGGTGGAAAACACCTGCAAACCCGATTTTAATGGTTGACTTGTAAGTTTATCATTGTCTTTTCCTGCACCCAAAGGTATGAAAACGTGAAGGATTGGGAGCAGGAAAACACAATGGTAAACCTACGAGTCAACCATTAAAATCAGGTTTGCAGGTGTTTTCCGCCAAAATATGACTTGGCAGGCGGCCAGTTGCATTTTAATTTTCAAATAGTTTTAACTATTTCTGGAATTTCAGTCTTCAACTATTATGAGATGAATGTCTGTGCTGCTGCCTAGTTTTAATGATTCTAAAAATGTTTGTTTTTTTACATACATTAATTATAAACCACATTTGCATTATAAATGTTCCCTGAATAATTAAATGAATTATAATATGAAATTAATATAATTAAACATTCTTTAAATCATTAACTTAAGAGAAGATGGTTTGTTAATTTCAATATTTGCATATGATATTTATCTTCATTTTATTATCTTAGTTTCAGTTTAATTATTTTGAACAATTTGTTTATGTTAAATTTTATTTTTATACATTATAAAATAGTTTTTAAAAAAATTTCTTATTTGAGCATATTATTTCAATTTTGTAGCTGTAAGTCTAGCCTTAATCCTTAAACATTTGTTAGTGGAAAACACTTAATAGGGGACTAACATTAAAACAACAAAAAAATAAAAAGATGTATATATTACTTATATGTAATTTTATACATTAAATTATACAAGTATTTTCACCATGTAATTTCATTTTTAAAAATTAAAGTATTTCATAGTATGACTAGTTTATATTTTTAATGTAGCGAATAACGATACTTTAAATTATTTTTTATTCTATATCTACAGCTTACTATTATTTTCTATTTTCTAAGCAACTTGTTGAACCAAAAACATGTTTAGAGTTTTATACAGGATGATATTGTTTTTAATGTCTAAAACTGTCAAAGTTTATTCAAGTGTCCAAAACTAAAAATTATGGGAAATCGTAAATCTAATGTTGTTTTAAAAACAGTTTTTTACACAATTTTAGGTTTCTGACAGTCATTGTAAAAAACTATATGAAAAAGAAGTTTTTGACATGACGGTTAAAACCAGATAAAGCTGCTGTAGTGTCAAAAACTTGCCAACCCAGGTACCATTACCAAAGAAAAAAGAAAATACATCCTTAGAATAATGAATTAAGCATATTTCATTGTAGATAACAAAGCTTGAACTAACTGCATATATAACTATGTATTTACTATTGCTTATTTTCATAAATATCCTTATTGTAACACTATATAAGACTGTGTAGTTACATTTGTTGCAGAATTCATACCCAACCGGGCGACAATGATCAGCAAGGATTTAAGGCCAGCGATGTTAAGATAGAGTGCTTCTTTCAAATCCATCATTTCTCGTAAGTTTGTTTTTGCATTTATAACAGTAACTTTGTCACTAATTATATAGGGTAGATGTGCCAGTAATGGACACCCCTTGATGTTTTTGGTTCATAAAAAAATAACTAATAAATATTTAGTTTTGATTATTATTTTTTTTTTATAATTCCCCCTTGCATGTTTTATAAAACTGTTATTGTTGACACTTTTAATCAAACCAATCAGGAAGCAGAAAATAATGTTTCAAAGTTTTACTGTTTTTCTGTGAAAATCTTAATGGAGAGGCTAAGAGCTGGCTTTGTTTAATTTATATATTATTTATTTTCTTGCAAAATTCTAGCAATAGAAAACTTAGAATTTTATATACTAATGGCCATTTACAAAATTTCATTTATTTTTAAAGAGGGGGTGCCCATTACTGGGATGGTTAATTAGTCATTTTCTAGTAATGGACACCCCATGTAGACATTGATAAAAATGCAATTTCAGTAATGTTTATAGTGCATAAAATATTCCGACTTAACTGCAAACCTATATAATCAAATTTAATTTTTAAATTATACTTAGCAAAATGCAATAATACCAAAACTTTTATAAATAGCTGCTTTTAAGTTATTTTATGTGATTAATAAAATTTCAATATTTTATTATTATTTTTTTTCTTTTTTAAATGTATATGTACCTTGCATATTTTATAATCTGGCAATCAAACCAGCCAGGAAGCAGAAAATATTGTTTAAGAACACAATCAAAGAGGGGCTCATAGGGCTTAATCCCTCTCTGTTTAAATAAAAACAATTAAGTTACAGAAGCTATTAAAAATTTATTTTCTGTCTTAAATGTTTCCTTATTCACCTCTGACTCCCCCCCCCCCCCCCACACACACCCAAAAAAAATAATATTAATGAAAGTTATAGGTAATATTCATGAATCTAGTAAATCTGCATATCAGTGGCCTCAAACATCAGTTCTACAATTTTATTTTGAAATTATTTTATTTAGTATTTAAAATATTCATCTCACAATACCATTTCTTTCATATTTGTAATATTAATTAATATAGATGATATATCAAGTAGTCTCTGGAAGATTAATTGTTAAAAATAGTGAGACAAAATTACACGCTAATATTCCAAAACTTTTTTTTTTAATTACCTTTTAAATCCCCCACTGTTTCAATAAATTGATAGCTGTAATTGCCTGATACTTAGTATTTTAAACTATTCACCTAAAATAATTAAAACATCGATCTTCTGTTCTGATAATTACAATAATTGATGCAAGCAGTAAATTATTATCACAAATATTTTATTAATTACTGGCACCCTAATTGTTAAATTTATTTGAAAATAACTATTTTCTTTCCTTAGTATGTATCATTAAATTCTGGTTCTAAATACAGTCATAAAAACAATTATATTTATTACTTTTTATGGGGTGTCCATTACTGGGCCAGAGGGTGTTTTGATATATTTCTGTTATTTAAAATTAAATTTCGATTCATATTGGTAAATGAGACTATAAGAATGGTTAAATATTGTTGATAGGTTAATATAATATTGAAAAAGCTGGAATATAGTAATTATAACTATTAATAAAAAAATAATTTTAAAAGAAATTCCTTAAGGGTGTCCATTACTGGCACATCTACCCTATATACATATATATATATATATATATATGTTTTTTGTTTTTTTTTTCTTGAGGCCCATTTTTTAAAAAGTTGTTTTTGTGAAATTTAGTTTACTAAATTCTAACAAAGCATTTATTAAAAACAACATTTTACAATCCCTCCGCCAAATATTTCCTTTTAGGTGAATTCGTTTTGTTTGTAAATTTCACATTTTAAAAACTAACAAAATAAATCATTCTTTTATGGAGTGGAATTTTAAGAGACCTGTTTTATTAAACTAAATTTTTATGAAGAGACCTGTTTTATAAAAACGAATTTTTGAGAAGAGGCCCTTCATAGGCCCTAAATTTTGTTTGGATCAATTCCTGAGAATAAATTTAAAAAATTGTATTTTGATTTGTGGTAGTATATTGTAAATATTATAAACATATATATTAAATATATTACATTCTTAAATATAATTCTTTCATGTTATTATTGTCAAATTTTAAACTTTGATAATGTGTAAATGTTTTGAATTGAACAGATTTCTATTTGTTTTTACTGTTAGCAGGGTAGCTAATTTAAATCTGTATTGAAATTTTATTCTTTTGAAACTAAGTTCTTAATTTTTTGCCTTGGCTTCAAGGCTGCGAAAAAATTGTTGATATGTAATAGTCTTGTTTTTTCCTATAAAAATTCAGTATGTACTTTTTATTTTGAAAATTGCAGATTTAATATATGCATAATAAATGCAGTAGGCTTCCTAAAATCTGCACATCACAGATGTAAACAATGAACTTTCAGTTCAAATGTAGAAACACAATTTTTTTTTTTTTTTTTTTTTTTTTTTTTTTTTATCATCAATTCCGTATGTATTTTAATATGTAATTATTGTTAATATTAGTGAACTCATGCTTTTTCATGAAGGAAGTACATAAATTTCTGAAAAAAATTCAAAATATTGCTGATATCACTGGTAATCCTAATCTGTTTACCAAATATAATTTATCTATTAAGCTTTTCTGATTATTAAGTCTGGCAAAATCTGAAATAAAACTTCCTCATTTTGTGATCTTGATGTGAATGAGTAATGTATCTTTATAAGGCAAGTTTCGTTGAATATTTTTATAAAAATTGTATCTCATCTTTATTATGCAGATTTAATTAAATACATTATTATTTATTTGACCTTTACTTTTAATACTTTAATCATTTAAAAAATTATCTTACATTTCATTGTTTTAGTTTATTACTTTACTTATTTTAACATTTTACTACATTGTAAGTATTCATTATAATCTTGATTGCATTATTACATTCAAATGACTGTTTAAAAAATGTAAACAAGCAATGACCAGAAATCCATATAATTCTAAAATGCTCACAACCTCTGGTCTCAAGCTGTGCTGATTTGAAAGTGTCTACTGTATCTTTTAATGTATTTTTACATTTTGAGAGATCTGTGTCATTTAACGCCAAATCAACCAATGACTCAACCTGACCATTTCGGATTTCAATGAAACTCTCAGGGACAATTCTTCCTGGTAATATAAATGAGAACACATTTTTATAATTTTTTTCTTAAATTTCCATTCAATTAATTATTTAAATTTTGAAATATCATTCTGGCTTACATAGATGTTTGCAATTTTAAACTTCTCAAGTTCTACCAGGCAAACAGAGTTGTATGACCCCTCATTTTAAAGATAATTTTATAATGTTTATATTGATTACAAAAAAAAAAAAAAAAATACTGTTTTTAATTTTTTTTTTTATTGTAATATTATAAGCTTAAAATTGCATCTCAATGGGGTAAAGAGTTATGAAATATAATAAAAGCTAAAGATTAGATACCATGTAAATGATAATCTATTTCTAACTTATTTTGTTATTTACTTATTGATAAAGAAAATCAGAATAAAAATAAAGAAGCCTGTAAAACTTAGATTTTACAACTGTTCAATATTTTGAAGAGTTTAAACCTTTTTCCCTTAAACAAAACTTGTTGTGTCTATTTGTAATAAATAAATAAGATTTTTTGAGTAATTGATTTTATTACATAATAGCATATTGATTATGAATTTTTATTAAACATTTTGATAAAGTACCTGGCAAGACCACGATCAGTGTAATATTGCACATATTCTTTGATGCTTCTATTAGGAAATAATAGGTATGTTAAACAAAAAAAAAAAAAAAGGTTTCTTGAACATACAAAATATTTTGTATTACAAGTAAATACAAGCTGACTGAAAAAGTAAATCTTTTTTATATTATTTGAGTTCAGGGTTGTAGTCGTAAAAACAAATAAAGGCAGAGGGTATATGTTGGGATCATGAACTTTTCATGCTTAGAATATATGCTATAGCTTTATTTGTAAAACAGAGCTTATATTTAAAAAAAAAATTATACCCCTGTATACCTTCCACTACACTACATTTCTGTTTGAGTTATAGATACTAAAAGAAAAGCTGAAAGGTCACCATGTTGCGATTTTTCTTTTCTTTTTTGTAGTTGCTAAGTTAGAAATTTAGTTTAAACTGCTTAAATTTGAATAATTATACCAACATAATAATAAAATGATCAAAAATACTATTGTTCTCTCACTGCTTTAAAATTGTAATCTAGATTAACATTAATTTTATTTTGTACAAATGTGTTTCAATATTAATTTTAATGTATTCAAATGTTAACAAAAGTGTTTTGATGTTAACATGTGACTCTACAGGGTGTACATAATTGAAGTTTACCTACTCAGAGCTATCTGTAATCGAAACTATATATTAGAAAAGTATGAAATTTAAAATGCATCTAAATAAGGGATGCAAAAGATATTTAGCCGAAAGACAAAAATAATTGCATTTTAAAAATGGCAACCAGAGGGTATATTCATGATTTTTTTTCAATAATTTAATAAAATACAAGCTTATGCACTGCACTGTATAATTGGTTTATCAAGGCAAATACTGTTCAATGTGTGACCATTATTGCCAAGTACAGTAAAGACCTGATTATCTGTGATGTGATTTTTTTTTTTTTTTAAATCCAAGTCAACAGCAAGGAAATTACAGTGATAATGTCAAAAATTATGTAGTACACATACATTTTCTGGTCACTGACTTTGACGATCCGTCCACTCTGTAAAGTTCATGTACAGAGGTCACCCTCTACATTTTTTCTGGGCCTTCCAGTGGCCTAAGCTGTCTGTAAGCATGCTTATTGATCAGACGTGTTTTATGTCAGTGCTAAAGTTTAGTGTTTCGTTAGATCCTGAAATTACTATAATTTTAAAGTTAAAATATTAAATGTGATGTATGATAACATATATCAAAAGTAAAATGAAAGCTAGAGGGAAAAAATTTTGTTCACAGAAAATTATTTAAAAAATAATAATAAATTTCTTTGTTTACATTCATATACAACAAGGATTAACAGGTCTTTGTAAAGTATAAATACTCTATTGTATGTATATATATGTGTGTGTTATGTTATAGGCTTACATTTAAAAATGTCGAGGATTCTAGATGAATAAAGGCAAAAATGGGAAATTTCATCGGTGGCCAGAGGTAAAGGTCTGCACGGGCTGAAATTTCCAGGCCCGGCCCGACTCATAGAAAAAAAGTTTCGGCCCGGCCCAATAGAAAAGTCAAAAGTTCAGCCCAAGCCCGTAGAAAACAAATTATTGGCCCGGCCCGGTATGACAGCTAAAAGTTCGGCCCGGCCCGGAAAAAAGTTAAAATCTCGGCTTGCCCCAGCCCGGCCCGAGTGAATTGCTACAAAACATTGATTTTTACATCGATTTGGTTAAAATTTTGACTTTTACGCGTAGTTCTGACAAAAATTATTTATCTTAACTTTTTTTTTCGTGTTTCTAAACTTCATTTTTATATAAGTGCCGCAGGCAGCGATATTTATTTTTTTAATGTATCTCTATTTCTTCTATGTAAATATGTCATTAATATTGTTAATCCATATTCCATACATTGAATTGTTAAAAATCTGAAAAATGCTATACAGTAAAGTCTTCTATGACTCAATTACATAGAAAAGAAAAAAAAAATGCATTATAGACAAGTTCCCTTCTTAGCAAATGTACATGTATTATATATTCTTTTCTTGCGTATTAGTATATTCATTTTGAATGTAACAACACGTTTTTCAGTTTAAAACAGGATTCCATCATAGACAGTTTCCTTTTCACACTTTTACTATATTTTAATTAGCGTATAAATTTACTATTCTGTAAAAAGAATAAATGTTAATGTTTAATTGTAGAATAATGGCGATTCAAAAATGTATGCATATTTTGCAAAAATTTTTGGGCCAAGCTTAATTTTACTGACCTTTGAATGAACAGGTCATGCCGAGACAATGATTTTGATATGGTTGGCTCAAAACTAGGACTCAAAATTTTGGGCCATGAAGACTAGAAAAGAAACCAGTCCTGGCTCTGTACAGAAAAAATAAGTTAGGCCCGTGCCAGCCTGATTCTTTCGGAAAAAAAGTAAGGCCCGAACACGGCTCAGCCTGTAAAGAGCAATAACTAGGCCCGGCCCGAGCCTTCAGAAAAAAGTACGGCCCGGGTGCCGCAAATGAAAATAGACCCGAGCGCGGCCCGTACAGATCTCTAGCCAGAGGTACCATTTTCATAAGTAGCCACTTTTTTATTTAAAAGTACTTAATAGTAAACTTTTGTTAAAATTTCTATTAGTATTAAATTAATCTAAAATTGATTAGGCTAAAATAAATATGTTAATGTAAACATATTGCGACCAAAAAAGTAGAATCCTTGATGGAATGCAAGAAGATGTTACTTTTTCCTTGTAGGAAAGTGGCAATAAAGTGGCCTCTGGCAAACAATTTTTTAATAGCCACTTTTTCTCAGTTAGTAGCCCTGTGGTTGGTGGCTAGTGCTAATTTAGTCCTTTATTTGGTGCACTCTTGCAATTGCTTGTTTGTTTGTAAATCTTGTTTACATAGTCAACATTTTCATTCGTACTATTGAACGATCGAAATTTCTTATTGTATTCAACTGTTACTGTACTATTTACACCACTTTATTTTATTTTTTAGGGTGGAAACTGCTCATGATCTATCTCATTTTCTCTCCTATTATCAACATGGCCTTACTGGTAGCCAGAAATTTTGCAGATAGAGGTGTGCAGCTTGTAGACGAATTACAAACTGAATAGACGATTTAATATAGAATTGCAAAAACATTATAGGCACTGTTTTCTATTTTTGTTTAGAGTTTGTTATTAAAATCATATTGAGTTATCCAAAAACATTTATTATTGTAATTTAATGTAATAAAAACATGTTTTTTTTTGTTTAAGCAGTCACAGGTCTTATTTTAATTGTTCTAACTCCTAGATATTTTCAGGGCTGCCATCTACTAAGGTTATTTCCATATAAATTTTTTTTCCAAGTTGGTTCTTAAGAGGCTACTTTACTCATGCGAAAACATCCGCTCGCTAATGTTAATCCTGTGGAAGAATTTTTAGAAAATATCTCTTGTTCATTTCAATATTTTTTTTTCCTGCATCGTATAGCAGAGGTCAATCTCTGCAAAGAGCATTTTTTACTTTTTCGATTTTGTTTAGAGGTTTTTTTAATAGGATGTAGGATACTTTCACTTTCTAAACCAGTTCCAAAAATCAAAGTATCCTAGTAAAAAAAAAAAAAAAAGAGAAAAACCTGTTTTTAATTAACATTAGTGAGCAAGTGTTTTCACATGAGTGAAATAGCCTCTTAATGAGAGATACCCTTATCTTATTACGTTCTTGGTTTCTTCTTCATTTTGTAACATGTATTCATTTTATTAGAATGTGTGTTGTGCAAGACTGTGTGTGAAATGCTTTTAAGTAAAAGTACGTAATTGATATTTTGGTCAAAATTTTTATTTTCTGGTGTTAAAATAAATGCATACTTCATTCGACTTAAAACGTGATTTTAAATTAAATAATTACATTATACATGCTTTTCTTCATTTGTGAAATTTTTCTTAGTGCTGTGTGAGACTTTAATGTGCTTCATAAATTAAAATTCATTTTAACACTATCATTTAGATTTGTCTATATTGAGCATGCTCATAATTTTAGCAAATTATGGTTGACAAATTAAAATTGCACATTTTATGAGCTTGATCTATATGTATTAGCACCCATTAAGGTTGGAAAATCTGTGTTTCTTTTAAATTTAAAGTAAAAATGAAAAAATGTTATTTTTAAAATTTAGAAGTTAATAAACTTAATAAAATTTTAGTTTCTTTGGGAAATGTGTTAAATTTACGTAATTAAAAAATATTTATTAACTAAAAAGAAAAGAAACAAGGCGTGTTATTTATAAAAACAAAGATTTTTTTGATATGCTAATAGCCATTCTAATTATGGGGTGCAAGAACTCCAGTCTCAAGACTGATTTCAGTCTCGGAAAGATTTTTGACTTGTAGTAAATTACACTTTTTATATTTAATTAACAGCAATTTTACAAGCAATAACTTTCTTTTCTTTTACTGCAAAAGATCGGTTTTTAGCTACAATGCTGAGCAAATAGAAATCTTCCAGCCCATGTTCATTTAGTTATCCCTAATACTGGAAAAAGTTTTTGTCTTGGCATGGATGGACTTGACTTCTTGCACTCATGATCCTAATGTATATGAATTTACATAGGGGAAGGGGGGGCACCTTTCAATATCCTAAATTTTTCCGGTTAAATTAACATTATTGTTTAGATATAAATGACAGCACGTGACTGTTCTAAATCAACAAAGTAGTCAACCATTTTCTTGAAATTTGTTGTATGAGCACAGTAAGCATATTTTGCCACTCGAATGTAAAATTATCAAAATAACCACTCTTAGAATTAGGGATTGACCAAAGCAGGAATTTCTCGAATACCGAATATTTAGTCAAAATGCATACTGAATAATTGGTATTCTGCAACTAAATACTTAAAAATTTGTAATAAACTGAATATAGCACCTAAACAACTCCTTCAAATGTTCAGACTACTTGAATAGCATCTATTATATGTTAGAATGCTTATTGGAACAGAAAAAGACAATGTCGTTTTTTACCAAATTTGGTGGGATTATCAATTTAGAAGTTGATCAGTGGTCTATGATAGGAATTGGAAGTATTCTTAGACTTTTTCAACATTTTGAAGAAATAACAAAAAATCTTTAATTTCAAAAGTAATACCTACTGTTTCTACTTTGAAATGTTACTTGGAAAAAGGTAACGGTGGAGAATTTTTTGTAGTTGGTGCTATCAAAGAAACATTAACAAAAGGACTCTCAGAAATGTATTATGAGTTATTTTTTTGCCACTATTTTAGATTCCCTATTCAAAACAGCATTTTTTAAACATGAAACAACCACCAATAAAGTACAAAAGTACTTAAAAGTAAAATGCAACAAATATTAATAAATCAATCCTTTGAAATTACTGAGCCAAATCAACCATATAGCTTCAATAAAAGTGATTTCCTCTCATAAAAGGTACATTCATCATTTTGGGAATGTCTTTTTGAAATTGCTAAAAGTTAAACAGTGAAAATGATAGTGTCACTGATCAAAAAAAAAAAAAAAAAAGATTGAAATCATAAATTTTCTAAAGGTTATTAAAATCTAAAATGAGCATACTTTAGAAAGTTTTTATAGATATTTCGCTTTTAAAAGTCGGTACTTTACTGTATATATTAAATTTCTGCAAGTAAAATAATAAGTAGCCAGTATGTTATTTTCTCATTCTACTTTTGCAATAATAAATTTATAGCAAATTGGTGCTAAAGAAGAATGAAACAGTGACACCTGCTCAACAACTATTGTAAAAGAAAAAGAAATTTGTATAAAAATGTTAAGCACATTAGGAACTTCTTCGGTAGCGACTCAATGATTTTTTTTTTTTTTTTGGCTATCAAAAAATATATGTGTGTAAGTTTACATTGAGGCAATTAATATTATTTTTTTCTGCAAGTAAAATAATAAGTAGCCAGTATGTTATTTTCTCATTCTACTTTTGCAATAATAAATTTATAGCAAATTGGTGCTAAAGAAGAATGAAACAGTGACACCTGCTCAACAAGTATTGTAAAAGAAATTTGTATAAAAATGTTAAGCACAGTAGGAACTTCTTCGGTAGCAACTGAATGATTTTTTTTTTTTTTTTAGGCTATCAAAAAATATATGTGTGTAAGTTTACCTTTAGGCAATCAACATTATTTTTTTCTAAATACGAATACAAAATGAGCTGCAAATGATATTTGTTTTGTTATTTGTGCTACTAATAAAATTATATTTATTTGCTGTTTTTATTAATTTGGTAATTATTTACTGTTCTCTCTAGGCCACTTTTTAAGGTCTCAGCACACTGCTCTTTTTAAAATTGTCAAAATGCACCCTGCTTAAAAAAAAAAAAAGCAAAAATTATAGAACTTTATTTAGTAAAAGGAGGGTATTATTTGTCTTTTTCAATTTGTAATTCATAAAATCATTAAAAAATATCATCAGTTTATTTATCATATTAAAAAAATTATACTTTTTTTACAGAACTAGTGCCTTTTTTGGAAACAGCACCTTACTCCTTTTCGTTTCTAAAATGAATGAATACTAATTATTGTTTTATTAATTAAAGCACAAAAATTTGTTATTTTTCTAAATTAGATAATTAATTGTTTAATAATTATTAATTTTAAGCAGTGTTAACAATTTAATATTAAATGCAGTTAATAATTTTAATACATGTAAATAGCAGTAGTATTTAATATGGTTTTACATAATTATTACAAAATATTAATTTATATAACATTATTGTATACTACTAACTAATAAAAATGAATGCAGTTTTTATAATTACTTTAATTACCAACTAATAATCATAATTATTTGAAACTTAAAAACATAGATTGTTAGCAATTAAAGGTTTAATTGTTTTGGAAACCTAAAATTATTGGTATCTCTTCTGTATTTTAAAGCCGGAAAAAAAATCATAAAAATCCAATTTAAATTAAAAAGAAATTGATTTTAATTACTAAAAAAAAAAAAAAAAAAAATTAAAGGATTTTTTAACACTACTTTTACCAAGAAAAGATAATCCATTAGTTTGGTGGGGAAAAAAACTCAGGTATCCATTAATTAGTAGAAAATACTTATCTGCACCTGCCAGCCGTGTTTATAGCAAACATTTATTTTATGGAAGCTGGACAAGATTTATACTTAAAAGTATTCGCCCAAAACCGAAAATTTGGTTTAAATACCGAATCGCTGAATGTCGAATCGACTCTTTGATATGCTATCACAGCTTTTTGTACTTATAGTAAAATTTTATGTAATTAAGTTTAATTGAGAGAATAGTTAGCTTGATTTATGATTGTATTTTCTAAGAAAAAAATTCTTTAGAAATTTATTGTTTGAAGAAATTGTTACAAAAAATAGAGCTTTATTTTTAGCCAGAATTTTTATTATGAGAAAAATAATAAAAAAAATCAAAGTTATTCAATTTTATGTTAATTAGGGTCAAAATGCACTTAGCATTATTTTGTTATTGCTGCCTTAAACTCGTAAGATCGTTATTGAATAGAAGGATAGGGGGGGGGGGGGTCATCAAATTTGTTGGTTAAGTTTCTTCTGGGTTCCAGTCATACACATTATAAGAAAAGGAGAAAATAAAAAGAAGCTAATCACAACTAGTCTGCTGGCAGTGAATCAAAACATGTTATATGCATGTAAACAAATATGGATGATCTGAAAATTATTACCAAAAGTAATTTACAAAATTTTTAAAGTTTTAAAATGAAGCCAGATTTTTTTCAATGATCATTCTCTGTTATTCAATTTTGTAATATAATACATTAGGTGATTAATAAACAGAAATGACAATTTAATTTACTATTTAGTGTTGCATTATTTTCAAAAGTAAATATTTTAGACATCAGATTGAGCATTTTAATTAGTTTCTAGAAAGCATTGCAGATTTTTAACCATTGGAGGATGTTTTTTTTTTTAAAGCACTGTTGCTGGAAGCTTATCAGGTAAGTATTAGATATGGGAAGGTTCTGTTTTGAGGCCTTTTATTTTCTTTCTTTTCTCTCTGGCTTCTGTTTTTATCACCCTGGGTCACTGCTTCTGGTGAATTTATCCGACAGTTACATACATATGCATTTTCTATAGGGGCTCCTTTCTTTTCTTGCCTTCTTTGTGGTGGTTTCCTTGTTTCTGCCAGCTGTGTTTCAGTTTCCGACCTATAGATTATATCCTTATCATTTCTCACCCCCTCTTCTTTCCCCTCCTTCCTTTTTCTCCTTTATCATTGCTATGATAACTTGCCCTTACTTAATTCTCTCTTGGCCCCTCACTACACTTAAATATTTTTTAACACTGTCTTTACCCTTCATTCCACTTTGCTTGTGGAGTAGCCTAAACTAATACTGGTATGTCATTGTCCTTAAATTTAACTTTAGTCAATAAGGGTCTTAATTTTTGAGATATTAAGGGTTTTTGACCCTCATTTTCAAATTTTCCCACTTTATATTGTTTTTCTATTCAGGCTTTTTATGCTGCTGGGCCTTATGCCTTATCTTTCTTTAGATTTCAGTTTAATCAGACAAGTTTTCTAAGCTTTAGCAGATTGTTGTCCTCACCACCATAGTTTTCTTGTCTTCTAATTATCAGATTTTCATCCAACTTTCACATTTCTTCCTGCACTTTGTTTTACTTTTTATGTTCTCCGTAGATGGCACTCTTTCTTCCCCTTTTTATTTTTTTACTAGTATCTGGATTCTTTTTACTAGTTCTACTTGCATCTTACATCATTGACCACGCATATTTTAGTTCTCATCTTCTCTGTTAGAGGGTGCTCTTTTACTTTTGACATCACAGTTGATTCTTAGGACATAAATTAATCATTATTAAATGATGAATTATTTATATAATGTTTACTCAATGTTTCAAGAACCAGCTGTGAAGTTAAATTTCAAAAAAGAAAGACTGCCCTCTAGCGATTAAAATGAGAACTAAGATAAAGGGGGGAGGAAAATATACATAGCCAGTGATGTAAAGTTCAAGTAGAACTATGCAAAAATAATCCGCATACTAGTAAGATCATGAAAATGGAATGGAGAGCGTGAAAGTGAGAACTAAACAGAAATGCAGGTACAAAGGTGAAAGTTGGATGAAAATCTCATAATTAGAAGACAAGAAAACTAAGAAATGATATGTGTATAGTAACAAAAGCATCACATGGTGACGAGGTCAACAATCTGCAAAAGATTAGAAAACTTGTCCGAATAAAACTGAAATCTATAGAAAGATGGCCTAAGAGGTTTAAAATCATGAATAAAAAAACAATATAAAATGGGAAAGAGAGAAAATTGAAAAATGAGGGTAAACAGCCCTTAATATCTCAGAAACTAAGGCCCTTATTGAAAAAAAAAATAAAGGCAAATTTAAGGACAATGACATACCAGTTTTAGTTTGGTCTACTCCACAAGTGTAGTGGAATGAAGAGAAGATAGTGTTAAAATATATATAAGTGTAGGGAGGGGCGAAGGAAAAATTAAGTAGGGGCAAGCTGTCAGAGCCCATGATAACAGAGGAAAAGGAAAAGGGGGAGGGGGAAAGAGGGAGGGGGCTGAATATGCATCCCGAGACATACATGTCATCTGCTAAAAATGCAATCCAAAATGCATAAAATATGTTTTAAAGTGTGTAGAAACATGTGCTTGGAATGCGTTTAAAAAAGCGATGCGTGTAAAATGTGTTTCAAAAAATGGAACACGAACACATTATTTAACACCAGTAGCAAAACGCATTTTTCTATGCTAGAAACACCAGTAAACACATTATGAACGCGTTTTTAGCATTCAAAAGTAGGACCTTTTTTGTGTTAGTTTGGCGTTTTGTATTGTGTTGCCGGGATTTGCAGTGCAGGGTTCTCGCTGGCTTTTGACCAACATTAGCAATTTGGCAAATAGGAAATAAAAAACAGTAGCCAAATGAAAAAAAATATGTTAGCAAAATAGATTCGGCGTGAAACACTGAAAGTTCTATCTTTAACCCCTTATTGTATCCCTTTTTTTCAATATATTCTAAAATAACCTCATTTTTTGTAATTGTTTATAAAATAGAAATTCGATTGTTCGCTACAGAAGCTATTAAACATAAGTACATTCTACATTCTAATCGCCTCATAAATGTGTTAATGTTTCAGACATTCTTTTAGCAGTCTAGATAAAAATTCAAAACACGTATCTTTGATTTACCATTGTGAAAATTTTACACTAAAAATTGCTTTGATATTTAGACTGTAAGTGAAAAAAAAAAAAATGACCGGTCAATGACACTTTGCATACAACTAATAAATAGTATGGTAAAGGGCTGATTTCAACAAAACTTTTCTCAATTTGCACTTGATGCTAATAATTTTATTTGTGTTTTTACTGGTGCGACGCGACGCCGGCCCATAGACAGGGCCGTAGCGACCGCCCCCCATACCCCCCATTTGGGGGGAGGGGGCTGAACAAAGTCAGGGGCCCAGTAGTGAGCTATTGTAGCTTTCAGCCGAATGTTTTTTTACTTTTAAAATTTTTTTTTATGAATTTTTAATAACATTTTGTTTTATCGAAACTCATTTTTTTTTTGTCAAAGATCTTGATCAGATTTAGAAATAGAAAACATATATGTGCTTTTCTTCTATATCCACCATTTTTTATAAAAGTTTTTGAAGGCTGTAAGTTCTACTTAAAAAATAAAATGGCATTTTAGTATTTTTGGGGTGCACCTATCAGTGGGCGAAAAAGGTGAAACCAAAGGTTCAAAACTTCTTTAATACTATTACTTCCATCAAACGAAACAGATATGCGCTTTTTTTCTACACGAACCATTTTTTTTAAAGGGGCCCAGATGAAAGAAATTTTGCAGGCTCTAGAATCTTTTTGAATTGTCTTTTTTAGGGGCCCCTATATAAATGCGAAAAAGTTGGAGCCCAAGATTCAAAACATTTAAGCCCATTTTTTGATCCAAATTTTTTAAAAATATGCTTTTAAAACTCACTTAGGAACCCAATAAGTTTCAAAACTTCGTTATACTATTACTTCCTTCAACCAAATGTGCTTCCTTTCTATAGTCATTATTCTTTTTAAAGGTTCCCAGATGAAAGAAATTTTGCACGCTCTTAATACTTTTTAAATTGTCTTTTTGGGGCCCCCAATAAAAGTGAGGAAAAGTTGGAACTCAAGATTCAAAACTTTTAGGCCCCATTTTTATTATTCAAATGTTTTAAAAATATGCTTCTTAATATCATTGGGGGCCCCAACAAGGTTCAAAACTTTCTTAATACTATTACTTCTTTTGACCAAAACAGATATGCACTTCATTTCTATAGCCAATATTCTCTTTAAAGGTTCCCAGATGAAAGAAAGTTTGAAGGTTCTAATTTCTTTTTGAATTGTCTTTTTTAGGGCCCCTTATAAACGGGAGGAAAAGTTGGAGCCCACGATTAAAAACTTTTAGGAATCACTTTTTTATTCAAATGTTTAAAAAACATGCTTTTCAAACTCGTTGGGAGTCCCAATAAGTTTCAAAACTTCCTTAATACTATCAGTTCCTTCAAACAAATGTTCTTTCTTTCTATAACCAGCATTTTCTTTAAAGGTTCCCAGATGAAAGAAATTTTTCAGGCTCTAAATTTTTTTGGATTGTCTTTTTTAGGGCCCCCTATAAAGGTGGGAAAAGTTGGAGTCTAAGATTCAAAACTTTTAGGTCCCATCTTTTTATTCAAATGTTTTAAAAATATGCTTTTTAATCTCGTTGGTGGCCCCCAATAAGGTTCAAAGCTCCCTTAATACTATTACTTCTTTTGACCAAAACAGATATGTGCTTTCTTTCTATAGCCAGTAGTCTCTTTAAAGGTGACCAGATGAAAGCAATTTTGCAGGCTCTAAATACTTTTTTAATTAACTTTTTGGGGGCCCCCTATAAAAGTGAGGAAAAGTTGGAACTCAAGATTCAAAACTTTTAGGCCCAATTTTTATTATTCAAATGGTTTAAAAATGTTCTTTTTAATATCGTTGGGGGCTCCAACAAGGTTTAAAGCTTTCTTAATACTATTACTTCTTTTGACCAAAACAGACATGCCCCTTTTTTCTATAGCTACCACACTTTTTAAAGGTGACCAGATGAAAGCAATTTTGCAGGCTCTAAATACTTTTTTAATTAACTTTTTGGGGGCCCCCTATAAAAGTGAGGAAAAGTTGGAACTCAAGATTCAAAACTTTTAGGCCCAATTTTTATTATTCAAATGGTTTAAAAATGTTCTTTTTAATATCGTTGGGGGCTCCAACAAGGTTTAAAGCTTTCTTAATACTATTACTTCTTTTGACCAAAACAGACATGCCCCTTTTTTCTATAGCTACCATACTTTTTAAAGGTGCCCAGATGAAAGGAATTTTGCAGGCTCTAAATTCTTTTTTAATTCTCTTTCTTATGGGCCCCTATAAACGGGAGGAAAAGTTGGAGCCCAAGATTCAAAACTTTTAGACCCCATTTTTATTATTCAAATGTTTTAAAAATATGCTTCTTAATATCGTTGGGGGCCCCAATAAGGTTCTAAACTTTCTTAATACTATTACTTCTTTTGACCAAAACAGATATGCACTTTCTTTCTATAGCCATCATTCTCTTTAAAGTTTCCCAGATGAGAAAAAAAATTGCAAGGCTCTAAATTCGTTTTTGTCTTTTTTAGGGCCGCCTATGAAGGTGAGGAAAAGTTGGAGCCTAAGATTCAAAACTTTTATGCCCCATCTTTTTATTCAAATGTTTTAAAAATATGCTTTTTAATCTTGTTGGGGGCCCCAACAAGGTTCAAAACTTTCTTAATACTATTACTTCTTTTGACCAAAACAGATATGCACTTTCTTTCTATAGCCAGCATTCTCTTTAAAGGTTCCCAGATGAAAGAAAGTTTGAAGGTTCTAATTTCTTTTTGAATTGTCGTTTTTAGGGCCCCCTATATAAATGCGAAAAAGTTGGAGCCAAAGATTCAAAACTTTTAAGCCCATTTTTTGATCGAAATTTTTTTAAAATATGCTTTTAAAACTCACTTAGGAACCCAATAAGTTTCAAAACTTTCTTAATACTATTACTTCCTTCAACCAAATGTGCTTTCTTTCTACAGTCACGATTATTTTTAAAGGTGCCCAGATGAAAGAAATTTTGCAGGCTCTAAATACTTTTTTAACTGACACTTTTTTGGGGCCGCCCATAAAAGTGAGGAAAAGTTGGAACTCAAGATTCAAAACTTTTAGGCCCAATTTTTATTATTCAAATGTTTTAAAAATATGCTTTTTAATCTCGTTGGGACCCCAATAAGGTAAAAAACTTTCTTAATATTTTTACTTCTTTTAACCAAAACAGACATGCCCTTTATTTCTATAGCTACCATTCTTTTTAAAGGTGCCCAGATGAAAGAAGTTTTGCAGGCTCTAAATACTTTATAAATTTTCTTTTTTGGGGCCGTTCTTAAAAGTGAGCAAAATTCGGAACTCAAGATTCAAAACTTTTAAGCCTCATTTTTTTTCAAATGTTCAAAAAATATATGCTTCTTAATCTCGTTGGGGACCCCAATAAGCGGGCATCTATGTGCATTGCATATGCCGCCTATCCACTTATGTTCGACCTGTTTCGTTTTGAACATTTCATTTCTCTTGTCTCGATAAATTACTTATGTTAACTATACATAAATTACATTGTGTATTTATTTAATCTACTAGCAGAGCTTCGCTAATTGCTTTTTTAAAAAAAGAACCTATTTTTTGGAGTTCTCCATTGGGGGCTTTCACTGTCTTTCACAGCGTAAACCTTTTCCGGATATTCCCGCTCCGATCTTCAATCAAACAATCATTGAATTTTTCGAAATTTTTCGAATTTCGATGATTTTTTCGATAAAAGTGATAGTGTCCAGATAAAAGTATACTTTTCCAGCATCGTAGCTCATGTTGCTACAGGAACAAATTTGTTATTTTTCCACTTCAGCTTAATTATGACAGCAGCAAAATCTACTGGATAATTCTTCGGTTTCAGAAAAAAAATGTCAAAAACTCCGCAAAACGCGAAAAAAAAGTGTAAAAATCTTATAAAAAATTGGGCAAAAATTCAAAAATCGCTGAGAGAAAATTGATTATATCGAGCCAAAAGATTGTAACTGGAATGTGAAAAAATTGCCGTGAAAGACAAAAGTATGTTAAAAATCCCATAAAACGTTCGTAAAAAATTCAGAAATTTCTATGGACATATTTTCTATATTGAGCTAAAAGACTGAAACCTGATTCCTTTTAGGGATGTCAAAAATCCGTGCCGCAGATGGCAAAATTTTTACTATCTTGGGATAAAAGATAGAAACTGGGTTCCTTTTACACTGTCTCTCCAAGAAAAAAAAAAAGAAAGAAAGAAAGAAATCAGTAAATTGAAGGATTTTTTCCGTAACTTTTTCTTTCATTCAAACACACACACAAAAAAAAGCTTTGATTTGATTTTCTCATTTTTCGCGAAGATATAGAAAACTCATCAATCTAACATAAAAATTACCTAACATCCTTACTAAATTTGAAGATGCATTTTTGTCAAATCAAATCACAGGAGTGTTCCGCCAACTTTGCTGCATTGTACTTTACCCTATTAGAAACTGAACTTTTACGCATGACTTTTTCCTTCATAACACGAAGAAGTCGTGAATAAAACATCAAAATTTCTAGAAATTTTCCTTTCTAAAGACGAAAGTTTCTTCAAATGTGAGATAAAATCTCTTCTAATGACGGGGGTCTTAAAAAGGGGAAAAAAACGTTCGTGAAAAATTCAAAAATCGCAAAGGACAAAATTTAGTACATCGGGCTAAAAGACTGAAACCTGATTCCTTTTACTAATGTCAAAAAATACGCGAAAAAAAGTTAAAAATCACATAAAAAATTCGCGAAATATTTAAAAATCGAAGAAGACTACTTTACTATATTCGGCTAAAATGGAAAGATGGATTGAAAATAGATTCCTTTTATGAATGTGGGGGAAAAAGCACGAAACTCGAAAAAATACAAAAAATATCGTAAAAAATTAAATGAAAAAAATTCGAATCAAAAAATTTAAAAACCTGTTTCGAGCAACTTCAGGCATACAGGTAACCTTCCTGTCAAATTCTGAAACAGAAAAACATCTTGTGAAACAGAACATCTTTTTGAAACAGAAAAACATCTTGTCAGACAAAGAAAAACTCTGGACAGACAAACGTCTGTCTTTATTATTAACTACTAGGAAACCCGTCTTCGTTGCCCAAAGAAAGGTACCTTCTATCCGAAGGTATTTTTTTTCTTCTTAAATTTCAACTTGGGTGACAATTTTAAACTGGAGAAAACCGGAATATATGAAAACAACATCCCAAAAGTATTTTTTTTTTTTTTTTTTAATTAGTAAATCTGTACATATATATGTATTTAATAAAAGGCACCAATCCGAGCGGGAAAAAAATTGTTATAAGTGAATATTTTCTTCTTAAAGAAAATCTGTCTGGGCCACGCGGATAGCATTGTCAAACTGAAGAGAAAATTGAAAATACGAAAACGACTTCCATATTTTTTATTTATTTATTTTGTTTATGAACAATACTTAGCAATTCTACATTTGTAAAAGGAATTCAGTTTCAAACTTTTTTGCCAAATTTTGTCCTCTGCTGTTTTTAAAATTTTCGAGAATTTTTATGTGATTTTTAGCTTTTTTTCACTTTTCTGGTAGTTTTTTTAATATTCGTAAAAAAAAAAAAAAAAAAAAAAAAGTTTTCAATCTTTTAACCCAATATGAGTAAAGTTTGATCTCTATGAACTTTGAAAATTTTTATGCAATTTTTGGCGCTCTTTCGCGTTCTTCGGTGATTTTTTTGACATTTTTTTCCTAAATGGAATAATTCTCAGTTAAATTTAGCAAGTCCTTTGATTAAATTCACATTGTAAAAATATCAAATCTGTTCCTGCAGCAACGTGAACGAAATGTTGAAAATTTGAATTTAATCTGGATCTAAATAAAAAAATTACAATAATTCAAGGTTCGTATGATTCGAGATCGGAGCGGACATAGCCCCTATGGGTGTACGGCGTACGCTGCCGAAAGCAGTGCAACCTAACTACAAATTCGTTCAATTTGAAGTTCGTTTTGGAAAATTGGACCAGCGAAACTTCGCTGGTGTTGTTATACAATGGAACTCGGGTGGAAAATTAAATATAGATATTTCTCTAAAATCTTAGAGGGGGGCCCGAAAAATATGTTTTGGGGGGGGGGGGGCTCTGAAGACCTTGCTACGGCCCTGCCCATAGATAGTGATTAACTGACAATAAAGAAATACTTATTGCATAATCCTTTCTGTGTCTTTGGATGTTGCTAAACTGAACTGGTGTTGAGTCAGTATCGCTATAAACAGAGCAGTGTAAATGACACAGTGCGATTGAATATATAAAGCAACATCGATCGTTAAGCAACACGAATAAGAATCTCGACTGTATTGGCACACATTCACACGCAAAGAGCAGAAATTGAGCATTTGCAATTTGGTGAATCTGATTGTTTTTTTACTCGCCAAATGGAGAAATTTGTCGCGA
The DNA here is from genome assembly GCA_963932465.1 of Maratus speciosus. Classification (NCBI taxonomy): domain Eukaryota; kingdom Metazoa; phylum Arthropoda; class Arachnida; order Araneae; family Salticidae; genus Maratus; species Maratus speciosus. The sequence goes on along the minus strand of OZ010793.1, from coordinate 508,618,130 downwards.
TTTGGCGCAATGGCGAGCGGCAGCGAGAACCCTGATGCCACCACTCTTTTACTTATAAAGACACTTAAAAGGCAGCAAAGTAGACTATATTGAATATGATTGTCACAAGAAATACTCTCTTGTACCAAACCACTCTCGCTAAAAAAGCTAATACATAAATAATAATAATAATAACAATAATAGGCAATGTTAAAAACATTAGTGTTTTTACAATTGCGAGCTTTTATTAAGACACAATCACTTATGTCGCGTTGATTTTTTTTTAGTTCAAAATTACTTGTTTTTTCTTCCTTTTATCTTCACAATGGAGTAATTTAGTTGCCACAATTACAAAAACTTCATTAAAAGTTACAAAAAATTTGTATTTTGCAAACTAATTTAAATTTCAAAATCTCGAAAGTTAACGAGACATCCTTGGATCCTTCCGAATAACTGGTTTTCTTTTCAATCCGTTATTCAACCTATTCTCGGAGAAGTAGATGTTAAATACAAATACGTAGTCGGATTTTAATATAATACACTGATGTCCAAAATTAAGGACCAATCACAAAATGCTAATTTTCAAGTACGCGAATACTCAAAAGGAAATAATGTAATTCGAATAATTACTATCTCTACAACACAGCTAGTCCATATAACATCTCATTCATGTCATACATGGTCACAGTCACTGCGGTGAAGCAAAAAAATAGGAAATTCCATGCATCTCATTATGAGTCTCAAATGTATGTGACTCCACTGTGACTACTGCTTTGTGACGAATCACCATGTGACTTTACAATGTAGTTACACTGTGACTCTCATGTGACTGTCATCTGCAGATTCAATTTCAAAGTCATCGTGAACGTTGCATAAGTTACCAAATAATGTCACATTAAAGTCACATGATGACTTTCAAGTGACAGGGAGACTTCTGTGAAGTCACCAGTGTGCTCTTTTGTGAAAAGTCACCATGTGACCATAATGTGATATTATTTGGTGACTTATCATAATGCAATGTTCATGATAACTTTGAAATTGAGTCTAAAAATGACAGTCACATGAGAGTCACAATGTACCTACATTTTAAAGTCACCTGGTGACTCGTCACAAGGCAGCTGTCACATTGACGTCTCAGTGGAATCATATATAATGATCATTTGAGACTCATAATGAGACACGTGGAATTTTCTATTTTTTTTGTTTCACCGTAGTGACTGTGACACTTGTGACCATATGTGACATGAATGAGATGCTATATGGACTAGCTGTGCTGTAGGGATAGTAATTATTTGAATTATATTATTTCCTTTTGAGTATTCGCTTCCTTAAAAATTTGCATTTTGTGACTGGTCCTTAATTTTGCACACCAGTGTAGATTGATGTGCGAACGATTTTAACTGCAATAACATTATTTCTAATATAAGAATATGTATAATGTAAATCAATAGGGATTATTAAATTAAATATCTTTGGGTGAATCCATTTCAAGTGGTCAAGAAATTCATTTATTCGTTGCTTGACCATTTTAAAAAAATCTGAAATTTTTTGTACAACAACCCTAACATGATGCAAGCTCAAAATGACTATTATTTTAATTTTATTAATTTTTGTTTGTGCATGGAGCCATCTTTGTTTCATCGTATGCAGCAATTTTCTCACAAGAAGGGTTTACGGAATTGTAAATAATTCATCGTTTATTTCTCCAATTCAAGTGCGGATTAAAGCCATTTGTACAGAATACATTGGGCTAAAAATATGGTAATAGAGTAGTTTCCAAAAATAAGTCCTTATTGGGGAAATTCAAGCATAAAATTTCAGTTTTTTTCCAAAGTTTGTCCGTTTACAAAAGGAAATTTTTCTAGCAAGGAAAACTGTGAACATGACATAATTTCTTTTACAAATAGGCCGAAAGTACTTGTACTCACACGCCAAGTTCCAGATCTGGGACTTGCTTTCTTTTCGCTAAAAAAAATCCCAAATTTTTCAAAAATGTCAAAAATCACACTTTTGAGGCTTTGATATCTCTGGTGGGACACGAGATAAAAATCTGAAGTTCTGGTTTCTGACAGTATTGTATGGTAGTGTTATGCACAAGAAATTTCAGGATGGAGATTTGACTACAAGCTGAGATATGGCAAGGGCAATATGTCAAAACAATACAGCCAAACTATTGTTTTGTTGTAGTCACAGCTAAGTATTTATCTCAGAGTGTCACTTAAATTTATGTTTTTGATTATCTTTAAATAATAGTAACACAAATAAAGTCCTTTGAAAACCTTAATTTTGTATGGTTTCAGTAATTTTTGTTGTAAGTAATTTTAGTAACTAAAAGAAACCTCAGAATTTTTACATAAAGAAAAAAAATATTTTTATACAAGACGTGAGACAAAAGCAGAATAGGGAAAGAGAAAAGCTGTTAATGTTGTTATACTTGTTGAGACATGATCAAACGTGTCAAAACACATTCTTGCTTGTTGGTTTAAAAACCACAATTTTGATCTTTCTCAAAATTTTATTTGTAGGAACCAAGTCTTCTCATCTCTTGATAACTTGATTGAAGACCTTGGCCGTGCTCTCATAGAAATAAACTTTGAAATCACTATGTGCATGTCTCACTTCATTAATAATTCCTAGCTTACTTCTTATGCAAAAATGTCATTTTTCTGCAGTATAAATTTTGAAAGGGCTTTGGATATCTTTATTTTCTGAAAATTACTTGAGGCTCATGCACGGTAACATCGTATAAAGTTTCATTTACAGGAACATACTTATGGTAGGAACAAGTTTCAGGGACTAGAAAACAGCATTAAAATTGTGGTTTTTAAACCAACAAGCAGGAATGTGTTTTGACATGTTTTATTATGTCTCAACAAGTATGCCAACATTAACAGCTTTTCTCTTTCCCTATTCTGTTTTTGTCTCAGATCTTGTATAAAAATATTTTTTTCCTTTATGTAAAAGTGTTGAGATTTCTTTTAGTTGCTAAAATTACAACAACAATTACTGAAACCATACAAAATGTATGGCCTTACGCATAATTATTTTTTAAATTGATTCCTAAGCTTTGCAAAAGGCTTTATTTCCTGTTACTATTATTTAAAGATAATCAAAAACATAAATTTAAGTGACACTCTGAGATAAATACTTAGCTGTGACTACAACAAAACAATAGTTTGGCAGTATTGTTTTGACATATAGCCCTTGCCATATCTCAGCTTGTAGTCAAATCTCCATCCTGAAATTTCTTGTGCATAACACTGCCATACAATACTGTCAGAAACCAGAACTTCAGATTTTTATCTCGTACCCCACCAGAGATATCAAAGCCTCAAAAGTGTGATTTTTGACATTTTTGAAAAAATTGGGATTTTTTTTTTAGCGAAGAGAAAGCAAGTCCCAGACCTGGAACTTGGCGTGTGAGTACAAGTACTTTCGGCCTATTTGTAAAAAAAATATGCGCATGTTCACAGTTTTCCTTGCTAGAAAAATTTCTTTTTGTAAACGGACAAATTTTGGAAAAAAACTGAAACTTTATGCTTGAATTTCACCAATAAGGACTTATTTTTGGAAACTACTCTATTACCATATTTTTAGCCCAATGTATTCTGTACAAATGGCTTTAATCCGCACTTGAATTGGAGAAATAAACGATGAATTATTTACAATTCCGTAAACCCTTCTTGTGAGAAAATTGCTGCATACGATGAAACAAAGATGGCCGCCATGCACAAACAAAAATTAATAAAATTAAAATAATAGTCATTTTGAACTTCCATCATGTTAGGGTTGTTGTACAAATTTTCAGATTTTTTAAAAATGCTCGAGCAACCAATGCTGGACCACTTGAAATGGATTGACCCCTTTGTAAATCTTAAAAATAAATTAATATTCATTCTTTTTGTAAAAAAAAAAAAAAAAAAAAAAATGAGTACTATGCAAAACGCTTTATTCTTTCAGAAAATATATCAATTTTCAAATATGTAAAAGATTGATAATTTTTAACTTTTAAAAATTATTATTATTATTTTTAGGACTTTACATTTAAAAAGAAGGCACATTATAAAGCAAAAACATGCCCGTGAATAATGCTGACGTCATATCGACAAACCTGGGCAATCAATTTCGTTTTCTATTATAAAATTTTTAATTTCTAAACATCGTATATTTTCAGTTTTTACATTCTCAAATAGAGGTGTGGTGAATTACTTTCAGATGTAATTTGTTTGAAAATTGTATCTCAAATAACTGAGTTTTTGTGATTAAAAAAAAAAAAAAAAATCAATCATGTTTTCTTAATCCACTGGATTAAATTATCCGGATTGTAGAAGATTAACTCATTTGCACTTTAAACAATGTATATAGTTCAGGATTTGTTTGTGTCTGATATTCCATATCAAAAATAAAACTTCACTGAAATAAATAAATAAATAAATACGAAAAACACAAGTTTAACAGATGTGTAATCGAACTACGCGTTTAAACAACCAGAATAATAATAAAAAAGTTGCTATAAATACTAAAATCTTTGGTGATTCCTTTGACTATTAATCGCTTCGCTGGCATGCGGCTAATACGAAAGTAATACCCTTTTTAAATAAATTTAAGAACTTTAATTAAATATATTAATACATGGAAATTATTCCCGAGAGAAACATTCGCCTTGAGTACAATATTTCAAATGAAAATTAAATTTCAAAGTAGTTGCTTAAGAGGCGCAAAGGCCAAAATAAGTGAAAAAGATTCTATGCCGGGACTCGAACCCGGGCCATCAGTATAGCGCACTGACGTTCTATCGACTAAACCACATGGAACGATACTCAACCTGGAAAATTTCTCATTATTATATGTTGGCACCGACACGGGGTTGTCGGTGTCCCACGATAAATATTCCATCTTGTGCTGCGTTTGTAGCCTTGCCAACATATAATTGTGAGAAATTTTCGAGGCTCGGTATCGTTTCATTTGGTTTAGTCGGTAGAACGTCAGTGCGCTATACTGATGGCCCGGGTTCGAGTCCCGGCATGGAATCTTTTTCACTATGTTGGCCTTTGCGCCTCTTAAGCAATTACTTTGAAATTTGATTTTCATTTGAAATATTTAATTAAATATTTAAAAAAATCTATTGGAGTCTTCAATAAAAAAATCCCCCGTGTTCTGTACATCGGGTACTATATTTTGTAACCCGGTTAGCGCAGGTTAACCGGGAGTCCCCTGGTACATATAATATAACTAGTAAATCTACGGATCAAAAGTCTCAACGTCCGCTCTGCAAGTCATTGTAGTAGTTTAATCTCACTTCGCATAATGTTTAACATCCTACAATCCTCAATTTGCTTTTTTGTTTTTTATCGCATAAATATTTATAAAAATATAAAATTCTTGGAAGATTTCGGAAATTAGAAGCGTTAAATTAAATGCGGTGTTATGCAATAATCTCTATATATATATTGCGCTATCGTATGTGGCCCAGAAATCGCGATTATTTGTTAATTGTTTAATGGCAACGCCCGAATGAAACGCATCTGATTGGTTATTGAACAGCATTTAATGAAAACCCATACCTATAAGGGGGTTACCAAAGGGGGGGACCCTGATCTGTCGCCAACTTGGCGATACCTCTAATATTTCGCCAAATTCACATAGACTGCCATTGTAAACCAATAGGGTTTACTTGCTTACAGAAAATCAACAAATTGAGAAATTTTAATGCAACAAAAACTAATATTAGCTTAAGGGATTATATTAATTATATTTAAGGGAGTCCAGGTATATTAAAATATGAAAAAAAGTAACATGATAGAATGCTTAGCATGCTTTCCCAAACATAAATTTTAAGGGAGACCAAACTGGTCGCCAAGGGCGGCTAATACTATGAAATTCTGGTGGATTGCTGGTTCTGATAATTTTTTAGATAAAAAAGTATATTTCTTCATCGGTGCTCTGCCGCTTTGAACCCACCGCAGTCTCATTAATTTTGTATTAGTAATTTCCTATTGATTGTGCGTATGGTTATAGTATATCTTGGATTTCGTTTTACACTGAGATTTTATTAGGATAAGCAGCAGTTTGGGCAATAATTATATGTCATTCTAATATCCAAATATCTGCTAACCGCACGAAACACCACCATCTAATGGATAAATTGAATAAAATCTCATATGCGAAAGGAACTTATGGAAATGTAAACTGAATTTATTTTATGTAACTTATATCTAATTTAGAAATCTAATGTTTTTATTAATTCTAATTTTCGTTTCCGAAAAACAGTTTTGGTGTCCACTATAATATTTAGATGTAAGATCTTATCAAAATTATACATCCTAATCTACTCGATAGCAATTGCATGCTGAAATCATCTAAAAATAAACATATTTGGAGACTTTTTTTTTTTAGCAAACGTGGCAATTCCGCCAAATTAGCGAGCTATCGCCAAATTTGGCGATAGTTCGTCAAATTGGCCAAGATTTGGCGTTATTGTGGTAACCCTGTCATTAGTACTTTTCAGCAACATTGTTGAAGCTGATAGTGATCTCTCAAAGGAAATCAAAGTACAATTGAGTAACTATTAAATTTACCTAGTGTTAACCTTAGTAGTGTTAGTTTAACCTTAAGTAGTGCTTTTGCGATGTCTTTCGAAAATGGATGGCGATTGGGAGAATACACCCCCTTTTCCCCTCTTAGGGGTCGAATTTTGAAAAATTCCTAAACACGTGTTTACTAATTTTAGTTAAGGTTAGTTGGGGCAACTGGGCCATGATTTTACAATGTGACTCTGGAGCTTCTGACAGTTCAACTTCAAAAAGCTAATGTTCATTTGAATTAAAGTCTGAACTTCTGTAAATATGTTCCGTTAAGTTCCCTCTATCAGACAGAAATGCTCAAAATTACATTATAATATTTAAAAATATAAAATTATGCATATTTAATCTTTCTTTTCTCATGGGTCCAATTGCCCCATAAAAATGGGGTAACTGGACCAGGGGGGGGGGGGGGGTCTATCTTCCACACGCGTTTACTTTTTTTCATATCGGATATCAGATCCTGTTTGAAAAACTGTAAACAACTTAAAAAAATTTAAACCAGGCAGATCATGTAAAATATATGTCAATACAGAGCATTGTAAGGGACACCTTTGCTGTCAATGTGTCTAAAAAAAGCACTAAAAGTGAAAATATTAGATTTATTTATACCAAAAACATAAAAATTAAATAAGTACTTATGTACTTTAGTATAGGTAATAAGTATAAAAGTCACATGGGTATTTCAAGGAAAAAAATAGCAAGATAAATCTATGAACAAACGGCTACGTAAGTACTTTATCTGTATCCAGGAGTCGCGTTATATAGAGAAAATTTTATTGTTCCTACCAGAAACCTTAATGAGTTACTTTCATGATAATTTTATTTAACATATTTTAAAGAAAGGTGGGATAAAGATATTATTTTCAAAATAGCAGTAGAAACGATAAAAGTTTCCCTATAGAATGAGACTCCAGTGTATCGTACAATTTCCAGGTTTGGCTATCTCGCTTTCAGGTGCAAGGTACTTGCATTTGTAAACTGTTGAAATAATTTAATGACACCAATATCTATAAGAGAATCTATTTGAAAACAAGTAAAAGTATATTTTCGCATACTTAATAAAGGTGAAATTTTAATTATAAAATTCCGATGTCAATTTGGCAATTAGGAATTAAAATTAAGTGATGCCATAACGGCATCACCGCCTCTCAAGGGATCAAGGAATTTGGTTTGATACCACCCAATATGCTTTTTTTTTAATTTCATTACGTAAATTTAATAAGGTATTCTATCATTTTCTTTATTGTGAGCAAAAAACAATGGGGAAATTTACTTCCCGTAGTAAGAGAAATTTAAAAAAAATATGTATAACTATTGGGGTAACTGGATCCAGCATGGTCCAGTTACCCCATTTTTGAAAAATGTATGGGGTAACTGGGACACCGGGCTTACATTTGAAACATGAAGTAAATATGTATAGATACCTAATAATATTAATGTAGTTATATGTCTAATCTTTAAAAAAAAGATTGTTTAATAAAAGTACTTACAGTAGTTTAATAAAAAGCCAAGGAAGTTCAACCATATTGACGTTGTTTTTAAAAAAAGAAACGTAAATTTTTGACAACCTATTACAGCAAAGTGAGAGTTTAGATTGGGTTGATACACGTTGTTTTAGGAAATAGAGATTAAGGGGCATTGTTCACAAAAGCTAAAATTTAAAAAACACCAACAGTTTTTTTATAGAATAGCCTATGGCCCAGTTACCTCGTGGGTCCAGTTACCCCAACTAACCTTATATTTTTATGGGCATGTCAAGTTTCAAGATTTTATTTCCATTGCTTTATGAGATACTAGTTACAGAACCCGGCGTTGCCCGGAATTTTAAGAATGTTTGTTTTGAAAAATCAGTTTCAAAATTAAACATACAGTATAAAACAAACGATAAAAAAAAAGCAGTAAAACCATCTTTATTTCAGTTCTTCACTCAGAATGAGCTCTAGGGACCTAAATCTTTTTGTTTTTCTAATGCACACTCTTATATAAATGGAATAGATTTAAAAATGGGGAAAACAAATTCAGAGAACCTCAAAACGGTAAAATAGGCCAATATTTCCATAATCGGGTTTTTATCATGTTTCAATACGTTTTTTCAAACTCATATGATGCTATATATTCACCAGCTGACGCCTATTATATATCTAATATGACGTAACATTCACTTTAAAAAAAAATTCATTTTCATTTTTCATGTGGAAATCTTGCAATAGAAAAGTAATTGTTGAGGTAAGTATTTTATTGTGGATTTTTAATTGTTGGCTATAACGAAAAATTTTTTAATTTAATAGGAAATTGCTATTAAATTAGTGGTTTTATATTAATTAAAAATTAACTATAAATTATTTCGATTCCGGATTACTGTAGTTACCTCGGGCCGTGTTTTAATACACATGTAGGGTAATTCCGGGAGAGTCGCCGCATACGGGATAGATGCCGCACCCCTTGTATTTTTTGTAATTATCGATAGATGGTCATCAAACGCACAGTATAGGTGAGCATTGAGATTATTTTAACCAGTGTATAACGTGAATTCCATTTCTATGTTTACTTGTAGAAGTACAATCCTTAATTTGACGTAAGTGCATGATTTCACTGTCCAAACTTTTAAACACGTTATGTTTAAATACTTTTCATACACTAATTACTAAATGCATGCATGATTTCGAAGTCAAAACTAAGTGTAGCGTTTGTATAGAGTACTGTGTGTATGGTTACGATATTCCCCTTAGCGATGGCAGGTAACTGTGATGGCTGAGTCTACACCATGCAAAATGGGATACATGCCGCACTGCTATTCCGGTATACATGCCGCAGTTTCTTTTGTACGGTATGATTAAGTGTAATTAACTTTTCTTTTTCTTTTTGCACAGACTAACCATGTTAGGCATGTTATCAAGTTTACTAAAACCAAAGGAGAAAAAGAGGAAAATAAAAAGTAAAAAGGGCAAGAAAGATGCAAGTCAAGATTATAATAATGAAAAATTGGATTACGCGTAACGCAGACGTTCTTTGCAAACTACTCCAAAAAAGAGGAAGTGTAATGGGCTTTGTTGCATCATGTGTTTAAATGTAGTTACATAAAGGCTGTACTTTTTCGGCACTTTTTCTGTAGATTGTAGTCGAAAAAACAGGTCTCTTAACCCATTCGGGACCATAGTTGCATATAAGCACCTTCATAAAGAGCTTACAAAATTTGTTTCTGGAACCAGTAGAAAAGAAAAGTAATATTTGCTTTGTTTAATTAGAGCATTTTCATGATTATTTAAGTAAAGGTAACTTCTTTTAAAAAAGTGGTACCAACCGAATAAAATTTGTGTAAAAACCACCGGTCCCGAAAGGGTTAACAAATAAATTATGTAAACACAATTTTACTTTTTTTCTTTTCCCTTTCTAATACATTGATGTTACATTGTTGCTGAAATAACAATTCAAATTTAATGTAAAAAAATTAGCCGATAATTTTAATAGTGAAAGTAGGCAACAATTATTAATTTGAATGTACTAATACGTTTCATTGTACTCATTTAGTTCCATTTTGTTATTACATCGTTAATTATAGTATAGATATGAATACAGTAAATTCTGTCTAAGGCGGACTCTGTGCAAGCGGAAATCTGTCTACCGTGGAAATTTTTCAAAGTCCCGGCAAAGCCATAGAAAATTACATTAATTCATGTTGCATAAGGCGGAATATGTCTAACGCGGAAACGGAAAGGATTTTAAGGTTCCACCGAAACCAAAATTTTGCATAAGGCGGAAAAAGGGATATTTTAATAATGAAAGGCATTTTGTTTGTCAAACTTTAAAACTGTCAAATACTTTAAAATCAAATACTCAATGGCGAGCATGTTAGTTAAATTGTGTAACACTTCGAAAAAGTTAATTCAAAACAACAGAAACTGTTTAATTTTTAAGGAATTCTTGCTTATGCCGTTTTTTCCCATACAAAATTGCATTTAAAAGTTATTATTTCTAGTAGAATGGACATTTATCAAAATATGTATTTTCTAAAGTACAATATATTATACTTTAAGGTTGTACTCAAATACAACATGATACCGTTCTGTCTCATTCTCCAAGTTTATTGTTTTTTTTGTGTGTGTGTGTAAACATCCAATTCGCATATATTATAGCAGTACTTAGAAATTGAATCGCGTTTCTCATTTAATTATAAAGCAAAATGAACTTTCATAATTTCAGTTTTCAACCGATTTTCGAGTCAGGAAAATCAATGAAAAAACGTCATCGGCAAGATTTTTTCTTTTGTGGGGGGTGGGGGAGTTTTTTTTGCATAAGCCGGAATATTGTCTACCACGGAAATTTTTCTCAGTCCCGACCGATTCCGCCTTAGACAGAGTTTACTGTATTTCTTAAGCGCGGCATAACTACCGCACAAGTGCGGCGTCTCAGCCTGAATGTACGGGTGACGCGCCGCAGTGTAATGTTTTAGAAAAAAAAATGTTAAAAAATATTAATAATTTGTTTTGAATTTTTTTGTCGCAGTACACTTGTTGTATATTTAACATTAAATAGCACAGCATGATTTTTTTTATTTTATGTCCACCAGTGTACTTTATACACAAATTCAAAAAAATGTGCGGCATAAATCCTGGAATTACCCTACAGTCGTGGAATTAAAAAAAAAAAAAAAGAAAAAAAAAGCAATTTAACAAATTACAACGACCATTTGGAAAATGATTTTTTCAAAGACTAAAATTTAAGACATAAAAAATCGCATCGAGTTGATCCTACATTACGTACGCCATGAATTAAACATTCTACGTATTATCCACCTGAAACTTACGGATTATCCAAGCATTTCATTGGCTGTTCGGGAAAAGGCTTTTCCATAGTCAGATTTCCAAGAAATCCGACGACCCATTTTAAATGAAATTTCATTCTTAAACTTTTAAACATCCGACAATATTACTTTTTACACCGTCGGATAGAGAAAATAATGTACTTTTAAATGCAATTTGTTTGAAAGCTGTATCTCAATTTGTTTCTGAGTTATTAATTTTTTTTTTTTTTGTAGTTTTTATTACTTTTTTGTCATAGTGGCAACAGAAGGTATCCATCGTTGTTGAATGTAAAGGGAAATTACAGATTACTATATAGACCAATCAGAACACGAATAAAATGCGGATTAAACCAATAAAAACATTCAGATATGCTTTTGATTTCCTACCCTGACAGAGAACAATAACCATTTTTCCAGGGACCTCGGTGGCCGAGCGGTTAGGACACCGCGCTGCCAGCCGCCAAGCATTGAGAGCGGCAGAGGTCTGCGAGTTCGACTCTCGCTGGTTCCATTGCACACTCTTTGTGGAGCTCCCGGATGCTAATATCCGAACCCTCAAGCTTAGACGCACCTTGGCGAAAGACGGAGTGTGCCAAATGATTTTGGGAGAAAAGCACTTTGCGCGCGTGCGCTCGTTGACATCGACATTACTGACAATGCATTTCAATTCATGTTAATTCAAAGGTTCTGTTTTCAAGAACTCTTTTACATCACTTATAAATAAGGATTTAGCGTTTAAAAATGTATTACTCTTATAAGAATTATGACAACCATTCAGATTTATGGAAATTTATAATTTGTTCGCCTCTAATAAATGTTTTAAAATGATTTATACCATTGACACACATGTAAAATGGAAATGGATATTTTAAAAACAAGTACAAATTGGTAAATCTTAATCTATTTATTTAAAAATATTAGTGATCGATGAATACTGCTACTCATTGAAAAAGTAATCTATCTATCTATCTTCGGTACTAACAATGTACTGTGTTAATAAACAATAAATTTATCAAAATCTTTTTAATGAATGACGAACTTTGAAAATACGTAAGCATTTCTTTTTAAAATAGAAAATGGGATCAACAAGAATCCGTTTGATTTAATTATTTCTTTAATAAATTATCTGGATTCACCTTAAATCAGTCTGACTGTTAAACTGAAAAATTGAAAACATTAAATCAATATTTAACTTTAATTAGAATCACCCCCCAACCCTCTCCTAAAAATTAAATAAAAAATAAATAAATTGCTCTGAAAATCTAACGTCTAAAATTGCACTTGCACTACTTCGATATTAGGATGGTAAACCGTTCAGCATCAAATCAAACTGCTATTAGGTGCTTCTTAAGGATAAAGAACTGTAATTTATGGTAGAATTTCTAAGCCTAAGCTTATATTTTAAATGTATTGACTTGAACTGAAAAATAAGGAGGAAAAAAATATGTTACTACAAAAATAAAAAACAACACTTAAACTTCAGCTTTTTGTTTTCAGAGTATCACAAAAAAAAAAAAAAAAGAAACCTTTAGATGCTTATATGAAGTAACTGGGTGTAGAATAGTTTTTTATGAATAAAATTAAATATTGATAATAGTTGAACAATTAAAGTACTCAAAAATACTCAGAATGTCAGAGACCTATTCGTAATTTCATGATATTGGATACAATAATTTTATATATTTCATTAATGTGATCTTGAATAAATTATCACTGTGAAATTGAAAAGAAAATAACCCAATTACACTCATTTTCACAAAAGTTCATCATTATTATAAATAATATCAAAGTTATGATAGCCAAGAATTTCACCAGATTTACATTACATATGTAAATTAGGAGTGTGAAATACTCATTTGTACACTACGTTTGGAAAACGTTTTATAGGGAATCTAAAAAGTCATCCACATTTGAAAGGGGGGGGGGGTAACAGTTGAAATATCAATTTTAATACTTGAATTTTTTAAAAATTTGAAGATTGTACTTTCTGTAAAACAGCACTTGATGACCAAATGAAGAGGAATAACATTTATAGCACAAAAAGTGTTCTTATTTTGTACCATTATGTGTAGAATTTTTAAACATTAAATTACATGATGATATATTTATTAATCTCTTAATTGGAGTTTTTGAACTATGTTAATGAAGAACCATTAACATAACTTACTAAATCAAAACTCTTACATTATTACAAACTTTCATTCAGTCACAATGCAAAATATTTTCAATGTTTTATTATTAGTTATTTTCTATTATATTGGAGACTCATAAAACATTCATCAATATAAAGCACACTTATAAATTTCAAAATATCGTTTCAAAAATTGCGATCTATTAATTTTGTCAATAATTCATGATTTGTAGTATTATAAGGGGTTCGAAATAAAGTCTCTTTTGAAGTATTAATTTTATATTAAAGACAAGCTCTAAAAAAGAGACTTTCGATAGTAAAAAGCATTTTAAATAATTAGAATTATTTTTTAAATTTATATTTTATGAAGTTCATTATTTATTATATATGCATTGAAATTACTTCAAAATTATCACAAAAAGCCGAGCAAGTTAATGAATTACATGTTAATAAAAATACATTTTCAGTGAAACTTTTAAATTCTTTCTTGCTCACAAAAAGTTTGACTACAGGGGAAAAAAAAACATAACAAATTCATAACAAACATTTTATTATTCACCGTTTTTTAAATCATGCAATATTAAACTATTTTTTAGTGATTAATAATCAAAACTTTGACCTGACATGAGAAAACGGAATAGATAAAAGAATATGAATAATATTAAAGTATTATAAGCTGCAGAAGTATCCTAATTAAACAAGACCCACACAGTTATTTGTTTAATTGGTGCGAAATTATTTTACTTTCACGAGATTAAAGTCTTAATTGTCAATATGAAGATTCTAATGATGTCTTATCTTAAAACTGCATTATGCATATTTAAAAAGTATAACACGCCGAACTGAAAATAATGCAGTTGGACACGCGCGGAAAACGCTCTTCTTCCAAAATCATTTGGCACCCTCCGTCTTTCGCCAAGGTGCGTCTAAGCTTGAGGGTTCGGATATTAGCCTCCCGGATGTAATTTCTCTGTGTTGTAAATTTCATTGTGCTATCTCGTCCCTGTATATTGACGATGAATTATAAGCGGACTTAGATGTCAAGCACACAAGTCAGATGTATGCGTAAACAAATAAATAAAATAAATAAATAAACAATTTTCCCAAATGGTTTAAAAAAAAAAAAAAAAGTAACCACTCCTTACTAACTCTGCAAAAAATTATCGTAGAAGAAAGTTACTGGTACCACACGATTGGTATTAAAGTCTTCTTTTAAATGATGACAAAATTTGCTTAGGGGTCCATCTACATATTAAAATGAACCATAACTTTGTTTTTTTTTTTCAATAGTAGTACACAATTCTGACAGCATAAATGAACTCTACGCCCTTCAATTAGCCTTAAAACAAATTTTTATGCAATTCACGCGATAAGTTTCCGATAAATTAATTATTTTAAAACGAGCGTATTTTAGGGGCTGTATCCAAATTGAAGTTCGGTCTTGGTTGTTGACCGAGAGAGCCCCCTTCTTGATCAAGGCATCTTAAGCGCCACTCAAGCAGTCATTGAAGACTACTAGATTACAGGATAGCATAAGAAATTTCAAAATATCTTGTCACTTCTATTATCTACGGCCCCTTAAACCATCATTTTGCCATTTTTAAGCATAATTTGAAAACTACTTGGGAAACAACAAATGTGAAATTTTGGATTTCCATAAAGCAGGACTTAATAAATCTTAATCCATAAAAAAAAAAAAAAAAAAAATGTACGTTGCAATTCATAATTTTTTCGAACATTGATTTCATAATTCATATCATAAAATTATAAAAATTGCAAATTCAACGTATTTATGTTTGGGTATTTTAGTATTATTGCTACACAAAAAATTAGCACATTAGGAGTATAATTTCAGGAGATATTAATGAAAATATGATAATGTAATTTAACATTAGAATCACTAAATTTTGACTGTTTATAATTCAAAAACTTATCATTTAAATGACTTGAAATTTGGTGCCTAGGCATAGTTTGAACCGAAGATTTGAAATATTTTGTTAAAATTGGGTATTGCCATTGAAAAAAAATGAAATTTGGGTTAGTTTTAATATGTATATGGCCCCCTAAGCAAATTTTATATACATCATTTAAAAGTAGACTTTATTTTCAATCGTTCGGTACCAGTAACTTTCTTCTACGAAAATTTGTTTAGGAGTTAGTAGGGGGTGTTTACTTTTTTTTTCCACGAATGTACGTAACGTTTAACAATTCTGGCTTCCAAACTGTGGATTTGTATAGAATTACAGACAGACAGAATTTTTTTATTTTTATATATTAGATGGTGATTTTTTTTTAATTTTAAATTTTCCCACTGTTGACTCCCTTAGAGATCAAATTAAAAAAAAAAAAGAAAGAAACAATGTCCAACTCATGTATTTCCTTCGGGAATGCATATATATTCCAAAGTTCAAATCTCTATGTCAACAGGAAGTGGGTGAAAAATGAGTAACAAGATTTGATTGCCACATACAAGCCGAATTGTAAGTTAAAAGAAAGCATGTAAAAAGAGGAAAAGTGAAATATCTATCGTATCAAATATGTAAAATGATAAAACAAAATACTTTATATTTTTCGAACAGATGTATAAAATACCGCCAAAAGCCTAATTTTTAAAAAATATGACAAATTCATTAACAAAATTTCAAAATAATCGGAATAATTTAACACCCTTATTTAGAAATTTTAGCGTCTATAATTTACCATTTCAACTCATTAATCAAATGCGCGATTTTCTTTCAATGAATAAAAATTTGAAAATCGTCTAAATTGCCATAGAAAAGCATTATGGCGGAAAAGAAAAATTTCTATATTTTCCGAACGAATCAACCAAATTAACCAAACACTATACAGCTAAATCCGGGTACCTCATCAACAAACCTACGAAATATCAACCTAATCGGACACTTTTTGTGGCAGTTAACGCAGACAGACTAACAGACAAACGGAAACCAAAAACCCCTTCGAGCCTCCGAAAATGAGCCTTCACTGACATTTCCGCAAATATGCATTTCAAAGAGGGGGGGGGGGGGCCACGAGTAAAAACTAACGAGTAAGTTGTGTCCGTGACCATCTTCATCTAAGAGCAAAAAAAATTTAATTTAATAACGTGCAGTGATTCCGATAAATCGCAATCACGATACCGTTTAATTTTCCGTTCTGAATGTCCGTCTTCGATACACTTTCGATATTTTGGGAATAGGAATTGAGCCTTTACTTAACGTTTACAGGTAAATACATTTAAAATCAAATAAACCAAATAAACATTTACCTGTCTGGAGCTACAGAAACTTCGTGTTAACCATCTCCTTGCGTTTAAGATTGTAAGAAATATCCTGGAAACCAAACTCTATCTACATCCTGTTTCCGGACATAATCAACTTTCATTCAAACGTATTAAATGCCACTGACATGAATGGATTTACGAAACGACAAATTTCAGGAAATCGAAAAGTTCAAACAAATACATATAGAGAAAACACGTGACATTGCTGCTCCCTTTTTTTTTCTTTAACCCTTTATCTACTGACAGTACTTATAAGTACCATTAAAATAATTTGTTATAAAATTCATTTAATACATCGATTAGATGTAATACAGTTTAGAATGAGTTATAGATACATTACTTTACCTTGTTACAAAAGCATAATTGGTTACATAAAACAAAATTTTTTTTTAAAGGATGATTTCTTTTGCCTTTGCATCTTTTCAGCTTTCTTAACGTTGGGGGGGGGGGGGGGGTTCAATTCGGAAATATTTCTATTGTAAGAACATTATGTTTGTACATTTCCTAATTCTACAAAATACTAAGAAAAATATTTAAAATAAAATATTTGAGTGGGGTTGTAAATATTGCACAAAATTCCTATAAATTCAAATTTAATTAATCCTTCTAAAATCTGTTAAATGATTATGTAAATCTTCTAATGTAGTTTAAACAATTCATGAAAAATGCTTTAGAAGATAAAATTTTCGTGAATTGATAATTCAGTACATAAAGGGTTAACTATTGTTCAGATCAAGGTTAGAGACTATGTCTAATTCATTATTAGTAACGTTACCATATTGTTACGAATCTTCAATTTTAAGTAAAAGGAAAAAATGTTTCGCAAATAAACACATAAGCACTCTCGCAGTAACACATCTATACATACAGGTTGCATATATGTTATCTATCGCCGACATTTATCCCTTTATCTACTGACAGTACTTATAAGTACCATTAAAATAATTTGTTATAAAATTAATTTAATACATCGATTAGTTGTAATACAATTTAGAATGAGTTATAGATACATGACTTTACCTTGTTCCAAAAGCATTATTGGTTACACAAAACAAAAATATTTTTAAAAGGATGATTTCTTTTAGTCCAGGCAATAGAGACCGTATAGGGACTCTACCTAGCAAAATTAATGGTAGTACTGGAAATCGGCTTTCTAGATGTTTCTTGGGTCGCTGAATCCGAATTTGTAACTTCCCACCAAAATTTCCCCCGGCAACCCGCCCAAATTTTGGTAAAAAGCCCCCCAAAAAAGGTTTTTATTAAAAAATTCCATTTTTTTTATTATTTTAGAGAAAAAGTATCTAGAAATTCAGAAAGTAGACAAAATTTCCAACAAATTAGATACATGACATTATGACTTAGGATGAAGGGGAAGGGGGGATCTGCCTCGGAACATGCGCGCGGTGCTGCGTAAACTAAGTTGCGCAATTCCACTTAACCACTCACACGTTTACATTAGCCCTCCCATCTTCATTCGGAACTTTCTCCATAAGGTTTACTTTAAGTTTCTTGGGTCGCTGAATCCGAATTTTTAACTTACCCCCAAAATCCCCCCCCCCCAAATAGTTGTTTTTAACTTAAATTTCTTATTGTTTTAGGGGGAAAGCATTACGAAATTCCGAAACTAGACAAAATTTGCAACAAATAAGATATATGACATTATGACGTAGGATAAATGATTTGAGCGGGGTTTTAAATGTTGAACAAAATCCCTATAAATTCAAATTTAATTAATCCTTCAATCCTTCTAAAATTCTTTTAAAATTTATTAAATGATTATGTAAATCTTCTATTGCAATCTAAACAATTCACGAAAAATGCTTTAGAAGATAAAATTTTCATGGATTCATAATTCAATACATAAAGGGTTAAATTTCTCAATCGTTGGTCGTAGACATATAGTAGTGATGGGCGATTCTGGAAAATTCAGGAATCGATTAAAATCGACATCGTATAAAACTGAATCGATCACAATAAGAATCGATTCCCAAATTCTAGAATCGATACTTGAATCGATATTTCGATAGTCACAGATTCGCACAGATAAGCTCAAAAATATTAATTTCAAAACTTAGCGAATCAGCAGAGCCGTAGCGACCACCTCCCATACCTCACATTTAGAGGGTAGACAAAGTCAAGAGTCAGGGGCCCAGTCGTAAGCTATTACAGACCTTTGAGTCAAATAATAAAGTTTTTAACTTTTAAAATATTAGTTTTAAGATGTAATTTTACTAATATTGTAATTTAGATTTTATTTAAATTTATTTTTAAGAAAGATCTCGGTTAAATACAAGTTGGAAATTGCGCGTCAAACGTGGCAAATGTGGTGCGCTCGTACTATAACAGTGCACTTCATAAGTGCATATCAATTTCATTCTGTTCGAAAGTCTGTAACATCCTTAAAATGCACTTGAAATAATTTTTTCCATTGGCCGTACTGTAACGGAAAACTTTTGACTGTCCCTGTAATTAAATCATTGTGATTTTCTTCCAGCCTGAATTAAAATTTTAATTTTCAGGGACATATTTCACGTTGCCATAAGAACCGATTTAGTATTCTTACAATTTGAGTTTAATAATGTAACTAGCAAAGTTTATTAAAGTTCTTTTATTTAAAAAAAATAAAATAAATAAATAAATAAATAAAAAATCATCGCTGTAAGACGTGAAAATTTAGTTTTCTCAGAAGAAATAAAAATCAATTAATTTTACTGTCTTAGAAGGATAGTGGACGCACATGTATATTGCTTGGGCATCTTTAACATTATAGCTAGTAACTAGCGGGTTCCCCCTAATATGAAATATCGAAGCGAACGAACCGCGAACCGGGTTCCCGCTGCGTACAGCACCGTATAGGTGTACCCCCCCCCCCACTTTGCCCACCGGGTCGGAAAAACGCGCTCACCTCCTCCCCACCCCGCCCCAATTTTTGACATTCATCATTTAAAATTTTTTTTATTATGTGTTATAAACTATCTTAAAATTTCAAACAAATCGCCCTGTTTTATTTTCTAATTTTGTTCTGCCCCTCCCCTCTATCCCCCCCCCCCGAAATGTGACGCGCCATTCTTTTTTATAATTTATTATCATGTGTTATAAACAATCTTAAAGTTTAAAACAGATCGCATTGTTAGATTTCCTAATTTTAACAAAATCGCGTTATGTTAGTTCCAGATTCCACCACCAGGGTGCGCACTCTATTCCTAAAAAAACTGTGAACGAAACTCCGTTAAACAACCTATCAGTAGATATATTACTCAAGAGTGTGGCAATCTTGATAAAAAATTTAAGCTATTTGCCGAAATTACTATTCGGAAATAGTGGTAACTAAACTTTTGACTTTTTTATATTTAATAAGTAGCATTTATCTCAGGACTCCGTCTAAAAACCCCACCTAAAACGGTAAGGAACGCTAAGGTTTAAAAGAAATTCTAGCGGCCTCCCCTCCCCCCCTTCCTCCCGAAATTTTCGCACCATTCTTTTTTAAACTTTTTCTTACGTGTTATAAACGATCTTAAAGTTTCGAACAGATCACCTTGTTAGATTTTCCACTTTAAATGAAATCGCGGTCTGTTAGTTCTATATTCCACCACCAGGGAGCGCAGTCTATTCAAAACAAAAGTGTATCTAAACGAAACTCCTTTATACAACCTATCCGAAGATACATCAGTCTAGGGGGTGGTAGTCTTAAGCAAGAATTCAAGAAATTTGTGAAATTACTATTCGAAAATAGTGGTATGAACACTTATAAAATTTTTTATATTGAAAAGGTAGTAATTATCTCAGCCCGCCGTCAAAGAACCGCACGCTAAACAGTAGAAAACGTTAATGCTGCTATAAAAAATCACGTGACTGCCTTTTAAAAAAAATAAACCAATTAGTGAAATAATAATTAATATCTCAGCTTGTAATTAAGATAATATTTTTTCAAATTTCTGAAAGGAGAATTTTTTTTTTTTTTTTTTTTTTTTTTTTTTTTTTTCATCGCCCTGTCCAAGTTTCGAATTTTTACGCCCCTTACATTCTAAGATGTGGTCCCCTTTTAAAACAGTACATAATTCTCGGGAATCACTTTGTTTAAATTGTTAAATATATTATTGGAAAAAAAAAAGGTTTTAAAGCATTTTAGCAAGTATTTTCATACCTACACCCTTGAAAAAAATTAATAACATACAAGAGATCCTTTAGTTTCGGAAAGCTCCGAAATTTCATAAAATTCAAAGTATCATAAATCAGTAAGTTTGGTTGTAAACGAGTGCAATTTTTATAATACAACTTACACAAACACTTTAACAAACTTGTGAAATACCGCTTAACTAACGAGAACCTTGAGTCACGTGGCTTTAAACCAAGAATGATAAGTTTAAAATGGAAAAGAGACGAAATTTGTTATTACCATTCATAAATAGTGCTCACCAAGAGCTGCAGATATAATATCAGTGTTTAGTTGGTAAACAAATGACTCGGGAAGAATGTCAAAAAAGGTCCCATTGAAATTGGACCATAATTAAGAAAATTGGGATTGGGGGGGGGGGGGGAATGTATTGGTGACGAACTGGAAAAGTACAGCTTAATAAACTAGTAACCCAAATAACTTGGCTCCTAAACTAAAAATATAACAATTTAACCTAGAAAGAAAAAGTCTCTTATGCGAAATTTGACAGCAGTTCTGCCTTTAAAACAGTAAATCCGAAAGAATAAATATATATTCCTTTGAAATTACTGTCAAAAATATCAATACAAAAGTTGGAGCGCGATTGACCCTTACCAAAAAGAAGGAAGGCTAGAGACAGAAAATAAAAGATCACATTAAAAGCTTTCCAACGATATGTTATACGATATGGTTTGGAAGAAACAAAAAATATACCCCCCCCCCCCCCGAGGGAGCAGGTAAGCAACAAACGGTCGGAGGGGCGACCTCAAAAGTACCTTTGGTCAAGGTTTCAAAATGTGGCTTTATAATAAAATAGAACAAGAATTGGACATTTTAAAAATTGTATGCAAATTTTGAACGGCCCTGTAAATTAAGATCAGCGAGGAAAAGGGGAGAGGGGGGTGGAGAGATTAGAAGAGACGAACTTGAAAAATACAATATAATAAATTAGTAATCTGAATAACTAGGCTTCTAAACAAAAGTATAACGATTTAACCTAGTGTTGAATTCAAGGGGTAGCCCGGGAGGACATCCCTCCCGGGACATTGAAATGTCCCTCCCGTAAGTTTTGAGATTTTATGCTTTTTAATGGACAAATGTGCACCCCCCCCCATTACGGAACTCTGAAATACCCCCCCCCCCCCCCAATCCCGACCGGAGTCGCATAAATCCCTCCCTGAGAAAAATACCTGCATTCAACACTGATTTAACCTAGAAAGTAAAAAAAGGCTCTTATACAAAATTTTACAGCAATTCTGGCACTAAAACAGCAAAATTGGAAGAATTGATTCAACCCGAATCGTGGATCGACCGCGATGCGATTTGAATTGAAGTAAATCAAAACATAACGATTCGACATTGCATCTAAAGAATTGATGTAAATCAAAATATAACGATTCGACATTGCATCTAAAGAATTGAAGTAAATCAAAAAAATAACGATTCTGAAGATCGCATCTGAAGATCGACATCGGCATCGAATCTGAACTGAATCGATTCACCGTTTCTGATCCAAGGGCAGAATCGATGCGTTCATCTTTTCTTGCTTTCTTTTGTCTTTAGAAAAATAAAGTGTTGTTTTCGTGAAAATTTTCGACTTCCGGTTTCTAAGGATTTATAGTTTTAGAACTTCTTGTCTGGAATACGATTTGACTATTTTTATAATTTTTTTGTCTGTCAGTCTGTCTATTTGTTTGTCTCTGACAAAAAAATTGTGAGCGGTCTATTTCAAGAACTAATGCATGGAATCTGTTGAAACTTTAGATTCAGTTAGACCTTCATATAAATCGGTTTTGATTACTTTTTGGTGAAAATCGCTCAACAGGTGGCGCTGCTATGCTGCATTTTTCATGATTTCCGCAAGATTGCTATCTCAAGAACTAATGCACGAATATTCACCTAACTTCAGATTCAGTTTGACGCTGACATAAGTTGTTGAGAATTAGGTTTTGATGTAAATCTACCGGCAGGTGGCGCTGCTATGCTGCATTTTTCCCGATTTTCGCAATAGCTCTATCTCAAGAACTAATACACGGATTTTCATAAAACCACATTCAGTTAGACGTTGGCATAAATTGCTGCTTATTAGGTTTCGGTGTAAATCGCCCAACAGGGGGCGTTGCTATGCTGATTTTATCAGCAGAGTTGAATTCAGACATTTTTCTCCGGGAGGGACAGTTCAGAGGGGGAGGGGATTGGACTTTTGTACATTTTAATGTACAAAAAGCATAAAATCTCAAACTTTCTGGGGGGCATTTGAATGTTGCGATGGGGGGGGGGAGGAATGTTACCCTCCCGGGCCATCCCCTGAATTCAACACGTTTTTCAGGATTTAAATAATTTTAGGGATAATATCTCAAGAACTAATGAACGAAATTTCATCAATTTTTAATGCACAAAAACGTATTGAATTCAGGGGGTGGCCCGGGGGGGTGACATTCTCCTCCCCCCGAAACACTCAAAGGCCCCCCAAAAAGTTTGAGATTTTATGCGTTGTTGCGGGGGGAGGAATGTCACCCCCCCCGGGCCACCCCCTGAATTCAACACGTTTTTCAGGATTTAAACAATTTTAGGGATAATATCTCAAGAACTAAAGAACGAAATTTCATCAAACTTAATATTCTGTTAGACAATGCCATAAGTTATCCATGATTAGGTTTTTGTGTAAATGATATGACAAATTGTGCTGCCATGCTGCTTTTATCAACAGTGTTGAATTCAGACATTTTTCTCCGGGGGGGGGGGGGGATTGGACTTTCGTCCATTAAGCATAAAATCTCAAATCTCCCTAGGGGACATTTCAGTGTTCCGGGGAGGGCGATGCACCCGTACCAGCCCCTGAATTCAACACTGTTTTTCAGGGTTTACACAATGTTTGCGATAACATCTCAAGAAGTAATGAACGGAATTTCATCAAACTTTATATTCTGTTAGTCATTGACGTAAGTTGTTTCTGAGTCTTTCGTGTTAATCATGTAATAGGCTGCGTTACTATACTGCTTTTTTCATGATATTCATGATAGCCATATCTCAAAACTAATGCACGGAGTTTAATCAAACTTCATATTCTGTTACACTGTCGTATAAATAGATCCTTATTAGGCTTGGGTGTATACTACCCAACATGTGTCGCTTTTATGCCCTTTGAACTGGGATTTTCCGTTGCGGACATCTAAGAGGGTGTGGGCGAAAATTCAATGATTTGTTAGGAAAATGGGATTCTTATATATATTTTTTAAATACACATATTTCAACGAACCTATACTTTTGGATCCTCATGATGGGTATAGGTTATTTAAATTTGACACTGTGATAGCGAATTTTGAAGTTTTAACATTTAAGAGACAGAAGAAAGTTTTGGGATTGGACATCCAACTACTTGACCTTAAATTTTTGAAGAAAAATGAAAATGATATGACCTTTAGAGACATCGATTAAAAAAATTATAGTATCGATTAAATCGAGTTGGCTATAGTATCGATTAAATCGATTAAAAAAATCGAAATCGCCCATCACTAACATATAGCCTATCGATCCACAAACGTTCATCGCACTGTGTGATTGACGTAGGAACATCCTCTTGTAAGATGGCGGGCCGAAATTCGAATATTTGTTCGAAATATGAGATGCATATATCGCCAGTTTAAATGCATAAAATTCAATTAAACTTGATGTTTAGCATACCGAATATGGGAATACATTAATGTATTCCCATATTCGAACCAAAATTGAATGACTATTGTCATTCAGTTTTGGTTGCAGCATCTAAAAGGGGTGCAGGAAAAAACTATTTGCTAGATCAATGTACTTTCTTGTTTTATTTAAATCATTTAATTGATTTATATACAAAAAAAGGTTTTTGATGTCCACAAAATATTAGTTTTAAATTGCCAACTGAAACCCTTAAAATCTGCCTCATGTGTAAATTTTATTTATACATCAGAGTAGTCAAAAATAGTTTAAAAAAATAAAAATTAGAAAGTTTTATTATTTCTAGCCGTACTGACGTATAAATGAACTCTGCCAATGGGGCATTTTCTTCTTGTTTCTTTTTTTATGAAAATTACGCACTGAATTCAAAGTCTTAAATTAATTAATTTGTTATTTTTGCAGACTTATTTAGAGAAGCAAATCGTCAAGTAAAAGGTCTTGAACTTCCTTTTCTAAAGAACAGAATAAATCTCAAAGAAGGTGCATTGCTCAACAGAATATTAGATGGAAGTCATAGCCAAATTGCTCTGAAGCTGGAGAAACCCACAAAGTGTTCAAGGAAACGAATCTATCTATCATATCTATATTATAAAGGACAAACATATCTGTGCGTAACGCATATGTCATTTTGCGTTTGGCAACACTTTGAAATTTGAAATAAAAATTTGGTTTTGCAATTTTCGCTAATGCACATTTTTAAACTTTTAAACATCGCACATTTTAAATTTTTACACCGTCGTATAAGGAAAAAAATGCTCTTTTAAATGCAATTTGTTTGAAAACTGTATCTCAATTTATTTTTGAGATATTAATTTTTTTGTAGTTTTCATTACCATTTTTCTTATCGTGGCAACAAAAGTACCCCATTTCTATTAAAAGTTATTGAAAGTAAACGGAAAATAGTCAAAAATAGGAGATACTGTATATTTTTGTTGCCATTTTTTCCATAAAACCTGAAAAAAAAGTTGAAATTAAAATATGGGCTTTATCAAGAATATTGTTTGTTATTCCGTTATAATGACGTCATATGCATACTTTTCTATAGACGAAGTTAAAGACTGGATTTAAAAATTACTGGATTGTAAAAGTGGATTGCTTTGGCGGATAAAAATGACGTCACTTATAAAAAAACGTGTATTTTAATTCTTAAACCTGAATTATGTTTTGTAGAAGTGCGTCATTTTCACAACCCAGTAATGCAATATAAATTACACACTGATGAAACGCAATGTTTTACAAAAATTTAGAGTGTCTTTATAGAAGAGAAGTGACATGTAAATAATAGCGATTTATATTACAGAAATTGATGATTCTCGCCTAGATGGATTTGCTTCGCCGAGTTAGACCACGTTGTCCAAAATCCTTTCGAAAAAGGAAATTTTAATGCTATTCTTTAGGACATTCTACTATAATTTAATCAAAATAACATAATGTGCTTAATTTAATTTTCCCTAATTTTATGTAATCTATATATTTAAAACCCAAGTGTGTTTTTCAGTCATATCGCCTGATCTTTCTGCTGATCCAATTTTGCTAATATATATACATTTTTTTTTAACTGAAAGCTCTTCATTTGTAGATGTGATAGCACTATCTGTTTTTTTTTTGTTTTTTTTTTTTTTTTTTTAAGACCCACTTTTATAATTTAATTTTAAAAGCATTTTATAAAATTTCTTCAGAATGGTGAAAATTAGATAGCTTTCATTATTGCAGACAAGAGAGAAATAATGAGGTATTTTTATCTTTATTCATGCTATTTTCTGATAAAAATTCAAATTCAATTGTTGATAAAAATTGTTGAATAGGGTTTAGTGTCGCAAAATCCCATTAGTAGCAGAATATTATATTAGGGGCATAATAACGGAAAATGACATACTGCTTTTGAAAACACGCATTTTTTCTCATAAATTTTCTATATTGTTTTTCCTTCTGCATGTGTACTGATACTAAGTTTCAGACACTAGGCGAAATGCTTATTTAAGTGAAAATGAAGTCATATTTAAAAGAAAACGATCATTTTCTTTGATAAAACTAAACATTTTAACACAAATGCGTCTAAAAAAACATAAATTACGAAAATTTTTACTCTCCGGAATTGAGATTAGAATCTCAAGTAAAGGGTACGTCTGTTCACATAAAAGATGTTGCTGACAATTGTGACTTCAAGTTTAAAGTTAAAATGATTTTTAAATGATCAAACAAAATACAATTAAAAAAAAATAATGAATATGGATATGAGAAGTGCGTATGCAAATTTTGAGAAGGTGAAAATTGCTGTTTTTCATTCCGGAATAGCAAGCATAAGAGCCTCAGTTGATAACCACATCCTAATAACTGATCTTTATTATATTTTATTGATTAAGTATCTATATTACAAAGAACAAACGTATTTGTAGGGAACGCTGACGTCATTTTGTTAATGGCAATACTTCACAATCAAATTTCGGTCTTGAAATTTTCGTTACTGCAATTTTTTAATCTTCTGACCATCGTACATTTTCAATTTTCACCGCATAGGGAAAAAATTAACTTTCAAATGCAATTTGTTTAAAAACTGTATCTTAATTGACTGATGTATTATATTTTCTAAAATAATTTTTAAGTTCAGCATTTGTTTCTGATTATTTTTGCATAACGAAATTAATACTTCCTTTATAAAAGAATAAAATAAAATTATTAAAAAAAACCACCAAGCTAACGTATTTGTAAAAGGCAAAATAACGAAATTAATACTTCTTTTATAAACAAATAAAAGAATAATATTGTAAAAACACAAATCTAACATATTTGTAATCGTACAATTTAAATTTTTAGATCACCAAATAGGATTTATTTTTTCCAAATGGAATTTGTTTGCAAAGTTCATCTCAGTTTACTGTTTGTCTATGGTTTTAAAAACAATTTTAAAGCATGAAATATATTTTAATTTATCTATATCGTGCGGAGCTCGATTACGAAAGATTAATCCGTTTGCCCTTGAAACAAAATAAAGAGTTCATAATTTTCTTACGGTTAATATCCATTTAAAAAAACTTCCCTATGAATAAATAAATAATATAATATAAATAAAACACAAATTTAACAGACAAGCTCTGAAAGTAGCAGAATATAAAAGGATGCCGTAAGTAGCTACATCTTGGTCAAATAACTCTTAGCATGCGGCTAACAAAAAATATCGCTTTTAATAAATTTCAAACATTTATTTGATTTTATAATTCGTATTTTCCATATGAGAAATGCTCTTTTAATGTAAATGGGCAATCTAAAAAAATTATTGCACATAAAATAATTATTAGTTTTCAAAAAAAAAAAAAAAAAAAATTCACCTATATTCTTTAACCCGGGAAGCCCGGGTACGATTCCCTAGTATATTATAAAGGACAAACATGTCTGTGCGCAACGCATACGTCATTTTGCGAATGGCAACACTTTGAAATTTAAAATGAAATTTCTGTTTTGCAATTTTCTCTACTGCAAATTTTTAAACTTCTAAACATCGCACATTTTCAATTTTTACACCGTCATACAGGGGGAAAAAATGTGTTTTTAAATGCAATTTGTTTGAAAGCTGTATCTCAATTTATTTTTGAGTTATTAATTTTTTTTGTAGTTTTTAATACGAATTTTGTAATCATGGTAGCGGAAGTACTGCATTTCTGTTAACCCCTCACTGTCACTGCACGACGTGTCACATCTGGCACATACCTAAAAACACTGTAATTCTTATTATGTGCCATGAATTTGTCCAATATGATCTCTATCCCTGATCAAGAACAGTCCAAAGAATGGAATAACACCTATTTTGTCGATGTCAGATGACTGCATTTGACAAAAAATTAGAATTTGATCTTCGGAAGCAAAAAAAAATTTTCGATCAAGCTATTAAGGGGAGATTATCAAAATATGGGATCATTAAACGTTAACTATAAATAATTTTTAAAATTTTAAAATTTAAGGCCAATTTTTTTTACAGTATAGTATATAAGTCCACAAAATTATACACAAATATTAAAAGACAACCACTATTCTGGAAATTTTATTATTAAAGCATTTAATTAGTAGATCTGTAGGTTACAAATTTTGGACATTTCTGGCATGTAGGTTACAGATTTTGGACATTGCTGAGATGTATGTTACACAATTTTAACCTTTCCATAAATAAGTTGTACTTAGTATTTAAAAAATTCTTAAGACTAAGAATGTAGTAAATTTGTTCTATAATTGTATGTGTAATTATTATATATATATATATGGATGTGGCTTGCACTTTCCATAACATCCTGACCACATCCTGACTGCAGTAAGAGGGTGCAGCCAATTCCCATGAGAACTAACAGAGCTTGCAATTTCTAAATGACAATAAACTTGATGAGTTAGTGATTTTGAATCTCCAGCTTGAGAGCGAAGGTTCGATTTAACTTCAGAGTTGTTTTGGGAAAGACGGAAAGCTTGGAAAGACGTCCAGTCAGACTCCGATAGTGCGCCGAAGTATTGAAGGCCGGTAGATTGCCGCAAAAGCTCCCTTTATCCCCTTAAAACCTGCATATAGTTTGTATGTGTCCTGTAAATACAATTCATGCCTTTCTCAGATATTAAAATCGTGTTATTTCTACACCATCGAGTCATCAATAAGAAGTATTTATCACCAAAGGTCAATTACAGTCAATTCCACATATATATATAATTAACTTTTGGTTATCCAGTAATAATAATAATAAAATCAATTGTTAAACTTTGATATTAAAATATTTACTACTTTTTTAGAAGTAATATCTTAATTTTATAGAAATTACACCTTATGCAAAAAACATACCTTTACACAATATTAGAAGTATCCAACATATAATTTATTCTTTTTATTTTCTCAAAAAAACAAGTTATACTGCCATTTTTTTAATGCACATATCTATAATTTCTTTTTCAAAAGAAAAGTCTCCTCTTGCTGTCACTGGGTGAGGTGGATTTGGTGATTTCAACAAAATATCTTCATATTTTAAATTTGTGCTGTCTTTTTTAGATAGGTAACGAAACATGTCAAAATCAATGTCAGCCTGGGGAGTCAAAAAATTTATAGAAAGTATTTGTTCACCATTATCAATGCTAATCTTTTCAATAATACCTGGCCATAAGTTTTCATCATGAATTAATACAAAGCACCAGTCACCAATGTCAATCTATTTTCAACTGTGAGGAGTCAATTGTAGAAACAATATTTTTTTCACCAGCTTCATTGGTAATGCATTCTTGATTCTTTTTTACACAGATTGCAAAAACCAGATCTATTTCTTATTTGAATAGTACCAAATTTGTTTGTCGTTTGTACGGAGTGAATCTTTTGAGTACCTTTAACAGTTTTCGCTGGCTGTCTTCTATACTTTGAGTACTGTCGATTTCTGGTTTTTTTCTTTTCTTTCTTTTTTTTTTTTTTTTTTTTTTTTTTTAAACCAAAGTTACAGCACATAGTGTCTTAAACTTTTTATTTGCCTTGCATTTGGTGGGGGAGCAAAGAGGAAGAATGGAATTTTAAGGAGAGGGGATTCTTAACCTTGAATTAAGAAAAAAAATGAACTCAAGTACTAAATTTAACAAAAAAAATATTTATTTTATTTTTTAAGATGTATGTTAGAACAATGGACTCTGTTATAATATATTTATTTATGTATTTAGAAAATTAAAATTATTAATGTTTAGATCGTTCCACGATTTGGACATTGTTATTAAATAATCTTTTGGGGTACATTTGCTACAAAGAAGACTTTGCAAAATACATAAAAACACGTAAGATCACTGAAGAATTACTTTTGAAATAAAAAAAGAAGTTTTACTGTTAATTTTAAATCATACTTTTAAATAAGCATGTCCGAAATTTCGTAACGATCGCAGCGGTCGCCATTTTGTGTCGATCGTTACACACATTAGTTGAGCATGCTTCAAGTCAAGTTATATTATTACACGGACTAAATACACTTTATTTATACAAAACACGGTAATTATTTGCGATAAAATATTATAATAAATGTCTTTTTATACGTTTCAGGACACCAAATCATCTTTAAAAATAAATTTATCGAAAATAAAATCGGCGTTTCGATCGTTACGCGATTCGGACATTCCAGTTTCTTATTTGAGAAAAGTGCATTTATTGCAAGAAAATGTTACAAAAACACATACAAATACTTTAAAATCTTTTTTAAAGGATTTTAAAATTAGATAAAATAGTTTAAAGTACTTGCTTGATGTATTTTTCGTGGAAATGACAGCTTTGTTACGATCGTTACTTTTGGACATAACAAAATACAGAAAAATGCTTTATACAAAAGTCCTTCTATCTTCAAAAAAGCAATAAATCAGCCTGCCATCTCTTAACGAAATTATCAAAAAATCATCCGTTTCCTTTATGCATTCGTTGTTTACCATTAGAACCACCTGGAAGCAAGTTAAAACTCTTTTTCTTAGTGGTACAGTCGTGTGAAAAAAAAAGTAAACACCCCCTACTAACTCCGCAGCAAATTATCGTAGAAGACAGTTACTGGTACTGAACGATTGGAAGTAAAGTCTACTTTTAAATGATGTATATGTCGTAGGCTAATTGAGAAATCCTGCTCTTTGCAAACAGCCTAGGCTCTTTGCAAAGAGCCAGGCTAATTGGAGAATCCATCTCCCTTTTTCCAATTAGCCTGATATTTTTCAGGCTTATTGCAAAGAGCCTAGAAAGCGTTAGGCTAATTGAAAAGTGACCACTTATTATCCGATCAGGATGATATTTTTAGCTTACAGGCTATCAAAGCCTGAGACTTTATGTTTCCGCCGATTCCGTATGTACGTGTGTACGTACGTACGTACGTATGTACGTAACGCGATAAATCTTGATAGAATTATCCGATTTGCTTCAAATTTTTTTTCTAGGTTATTCTGATGAGGTGCTTCCCTGATTAGTTTTTGGGGTTCATTGGTTAGGGATAAAGGGGGGAAAGGGGGGCTAGTCCCCCCCCCCTTAATTTATATAAATGGGTTTTTCATGCAGAAAAATTCGATTTGCGCCAAATTTGGCATACCGGTTTTTTGTGTTCAGGAGCTTCTCTGATTAGATTTGGAAGCTCATTATTTAAGTATAAAGGGGGGAAAGGGGGTACCCCCCTTAATTTAGATAAATCGGTTTTTCATGATGAATTATTCGATTTGCTCCAAATTTGGTATACCGGTTTATTAAGTTAAGGAGCTGCCTTGATTAGATTTGGAGGTTCATTGGTTACATATAAAGGGAGGAAAGGGAGGCTATCCACCCCGTTATATAGATAAATGGGGTTTTCATGCAGAAATATGCGATTTGCAATACATTTGGTATACCGGTTAATCATGTTAAGCAGCTTCCCTGATTACATTAGGAAGATCATTATTATGTATAAAGGGGGGAAAGGGGGGCAATTGCCTCTGCCTTAGTTTAGATAAATGTGTTTTTATATAGAATTATTCGATTAGCTCAAATTTGGTATACTGGTTTATTATGTTAAGGAGATGGCTTGATTAGATTTGCAGGTTCTTTAGTTAAGTATAAAGGGAGGAAAGGGGGGCTACCCCCCCCCCCCCTTAATTTAGGTAAATAGGTTTTTAATGCAAAATTATTCGATTTGCTTCAAATTTGGTATACCGGTTTTTATGTTAAGGAGCTTCCCTGATTACATTTGGAATTCATTAGTTAAGTATGAAGGGAGGAAAGGGGGCTCTACCCACCCCCCCTTAATTTAGATAAATGGATTTTTCATGCAGAGTTATTCGTTTTGCTCCAAATTTCGTACACCGGTTTATTATGTTAAGGAGCTTCCCTGATTAGTTTTGGAGGTTCATTAGTTAAGTATAAAGGGAGTAAAGGGGGCTAGACCCCCTCCCCTTAATTTAGATAAATGGGTTTTTCATGCAGAGTTATTCAATCTGCTCCAAATTTCGTATACCGCTTTATTATGTTAATGAGCTTCCCTGATTAGATTTGGAGGTTCATTAGTTAAGTATAAAGGGATGAAAGGGGGGCTAGAACCCCCCCCCTTAATTTAGATAAATGCGTTTTTCATGCAGAGTTATTCGATTTCCTCCAAATTTCGTGCACCGGTTTACTATGTTAAGAAGCTGCCTTGATTAGATTTGGAGGTTCATTAGTTACATATAAAGGGAGGAAAAGGGGACTATCCCCCCCGCCCCCGTAATTTAGATAAATGGGTTTTTCATGCAGAAATATGCGATTTGCAATTCATTTTGTATACCTGTTAATTATGTTAAGCTGCTTCCCTGATTACATTTGGAAAATCATTATTATGTATAAAGGGGGGGAAAGGGGGGCAATTGCCTCTGCCCTTAATTTAGATAAATGAGTTTTTCATGTAGAATTATTCGATTAGCTCAAATTTGGTATGCTGGTTTATTATGTTAAGGAGATGGTTTGATTAGATTTGGAGGTTCATTAATTAACTATAAAGGGAGGAAAGGGGGGATAGCCCCCACCCCCCTTAATTTAGGTAAATGGGTTTTTAATGCAAAATTATTCGATTTGCTCCAAATTTGGTATACCGGTTTATTATGATAAGGAGCTTCCCTGATTAGATTTGGAAGTTCATTAGTTAAGTAAAGGGAGAAAAGGGGGGGCTATACCCCGCCCCCCCCCCTTAATTTAGATAAATTGGTTTTTC
This sequence comes from Maratus speciosus, assembly GCA_963932465.1. Taxonomy (NCBI): domain Eukaryota; kingdom Metazoa; phylum Arthropoda; class Arachnida; order Araneae; family Salticidae; genus Maratus; species Maratus speciosus. The sequence continues at coordinate 508,584,810 of OZ010793.1, read as the reverse complement.
ATGCACAGTTATTCGATTTCCTCCAAATTTCGTATACCGGTTTATTATGTTAAAGTGCTGCCTTGATTAGATTTGGAGATTTATTGGATAAGTATAAAGGAGGGACAGGGGCTAGTGTCCCCTTAATTTAGATAAATGGGTTTTTCATACAGAATTATTCGATTTGCTTCAAATTTGATATACCAGTTTATTATGTTAAGGAGCTTCCGTGATTAGATTTGGAGGTTCATTGGTTAAGTATAAAAGGGGGGAAAGGGGTGCAATTGCCCCTCCCCTTAATTTAGATAAATGGGTTTTCATGCAGAATTATCTAATTTAGTTTAATTTATTTTCAACCGGATCCGAACTTGAAGGTTCCATTTGAAGTCAACCCGAAAACCGACCACAACCAGGTTTCGGATTGAGTTCAATTAGAACTTTCAGGTTCGGATCGGGTTGCCGGTGGACGGAGATTATTTTGTCTGGCTTGCATTGGATTATAATTATTTTGGAATATTTTTGTCGGTTAAGATTTGGTTCGGGCCGAATTTCAGGTTGACTTCGAATGGAATTTTTAGGTTCTGGTAGCGTTGCGTGTCCACGGAAACTAATATGTCTTGTTCGGATCCGGTTATGGATCTTTGGAATATTTTTGTCGGTTATCAGATTTGGCTCGGGATTTCGGGTTTTTTCAAATGGAACTCTCAGGTTCGGGTCGGGTTGCATGTAGACTGAAATTATTTTGTCTTGCTCTTATCGAGGTACGGTCTGTTGTAATTTATTTTTCGGGTTTGGGTAGGGTTATGCGTTAATAAACCTAATAAAAAGAAAATTGCCCAGTTAAACTGATGGCATTGAACTCAGAGGCTATTCACACTAATTGTATATTATAATCTTATTTCAAAGAATAATGCCCCTCGAAAAATAAATGAAAGGATTAATCCCTTGCCCCCCTTTCTACTTAACCAGGGTTGCCCACCTTTCTACTTAACCAAAGAACCTCCAAATCTAATCAGGGAAGCTACTTAACATAATAAACTGGTATACCAAATTTGAAGCAAATCAGATAATTCTGTATGAAAAAACATTTCACTAAATTAAGGGGGGTATTAGCTCCCCCATTTCTCCCTTTATGCTGAACCAATGAACTTTCAAATCTAATCTTAAAAGATCCTTATTAGAATGAACCTAGAAAAAAAAATAAACTACATTTTATAATTCTGCATGAAAACCCATTCATCTAAATTAAGGGGAGGGGCAATTGCCCCCTTTCCCCCCTTTTATACTTAACCAATGAACCTCCAAATCAAATGAAGGAAGGCATATCGTAATAAACTGGTATATCAAATTTGAAGCAAATCGAATAATTCTGTATGAAAACCCCATTTATCTAAATTAAGGGGACACTATCCCCTGTCCCTCCTTTATACTTAACCAATAAATCTCAAAATCTAATCAAGGCAGCTCCTTAACATAATAAACCGGTATATGAAATTTGGAGGAAATCGAATAATTCTGCATGAAAAACCCATTTATCTAAATTAAGAGGGGGTGTCTAGCACCCCTTTCCTCCCTTTATACTAAACTAATGAATCTCCAAATCTAATCAGGGAAGCTCCTTAACATAATAAAACGGTATACGAAATTTGGAGCAGATCGAATAATTTTGCATTAAAAACCCATTTACCTAAATTAAGGGGGGGGTATCCCCCCTTTCCTCCCTTTATACTTAACTAATGAACCTCCAAATCTAATCAAGCCGTCTCCTTAACATAATAAACCAGTATACCAAATTTGAGCTAAAGGAATAATTCTACATGAAAAACGCATTTATCTAAATTAAGGGGAAAGGCAATTGCCCCCCTTTCCCTGCTTTATACATAATAATGATCTTCCAAATGTAATCAGAGAAGCTGTTTAACATAACTAATCGGTATACCAAATTTATAGCAAATCGCACATTTCTGCATGAAAAACCCATTTATCTAAATTACGGGGGGGATATCCCCCCTTTCTTCGCTTTTTATGTAACTATTGAACCTCCAAATCTAATCAAGGCAACTCCTTAACTTAATAAACCGGTATACCAAATTTGGAGCAAATCGAATAATTCATCATGAAAAGCCGATATATCTAAATTAAGGGGGTAGCCCCCTTTTCCCCCTTTATACTTAAATAATGTGCTTCCAAATCTAATCAGGGAAGCTCCTTAACACAATAAACCGGTATACCATATTTGGAGCAAATCGAATATTTCTGCATGAAAAACCCATTTATATAACTTAAGGGAGGGGACTAGCCCCCCTTTTCCCGCTTTATCCTTAACCAATGAACCCCAAAAACTAATCAAGGAAGCACCTTATCAGAATGAACGTAGAAAAAAAAATTGAAGCAAATCGGATATTTCTATCAGGAGTTATCGCGTTACGTACATACGTACGTACGTACGTACACACGTACATACAGAATCGGCGGTCACATAAGCTCTCACGCTTTGATAGCCTGTGAGCTAAAAATATCACCCTGATCGGATAATAAGTGGTCATTTTTCAATTAGCCTAACGCTTTCTAGGCTCTTTGCAATAAGCCTGAAAAATATCAGGCTAATTGAAAAAAGGGAGATGGATTCTCCAATTAGCTTGGCTCTTTGCAAAGAGCCTAGGCTGTTTGCAAAGAGCCGGATTTCTCAATTAGCCTACGACATATATAAAATTTGCTTAGCGGGCCATCTACATATTAAAACGAACCATAACTTCATTTTTTTTCAATGGAAATACCCAATTCTGACAGTATAAATGAACTCTACACCCTTCAATTAGCCTAAAAACAAATTTTTATGCAATTCGTATCATAAGTTTCCGAGAAATTAATTATTTTAAAACGAGCGTATTTTAAGGGCTGTATCCAAATTGAAGTTGGGTACTCGATTGCTAACCGAGAGAGCCACCTTCTTGATCAGGCACCTTAAGCAGTCAATGAAGCCTGTTAGATAACAAGGCAGCAGAACAAATTTCACAATATCTACTCACTTCTATCATAGACGGCCCCTTAAACCATCCGTTTTGCCGTTTTTTAAGCTTAATTTGAAAACTATTTGGAAGAAAAATGTGAAATTTTGGATTTTCATAAAGCAGGACTTAATAAAGCTAAATCCATCAAAGAAATTGTAGGTTGCAATTCATATTTTTTTCTAATATTAATTTCATAATTCATAACATAAAATTATAATAATTGCAAAATCAGCGTATTTATGTTTGGGCACATTAATTTTATAGCTACACAAAAAATTAGCACATTAGGAGTATAATTTCAAGAGATATAAATAAAAATATGAAAATGTAATTTAACATTAGAAGCACTAAATTTTGAATGCTTATAATTCAAAAACTTATCATTCAAATGACTTGAAATTTGATGTCTAGGCATAGTTTGAACCGAAGATTTGAAATATATCGTTAAAATTGGGTATTGCCATTGAAAAAAATGAGGTTTGGGTTCGTTTTAATATGTAGATGACCCCCTAAATAAATTTTATATACATCATTTAAAAGTAGACTTTATTTTAAATCGGTCGGTTCCAGTAACTTCTGTCTACGATAATTTGTTGAAGAGTTAGTAGGGGGTGTTTACTTTTTTTTTCCACGACTGTACATTGGAGCAGTTAGCGTTATGAATGTCCAAAATTGGCCTCTTTAGCATTATATAATAAAATTTTAAGATATTTATACAAAGCTTTTACAATAAATTATGTCATTTTCTGTCTCTGAGCAGAATTAAAAACTCAGTGTAAAAATAAATAAATTCAATGATAATTAAATTTATTTATTGAAAAGCTTAAAGTTATGATGTGTTTCCAGTGCCCATCTTTTGAAAACCACTCCTAAGGTAAAATTTACTTTCATTATTTTTAGTGAATACTTAAAAATATTAATATAAAAAAAGTTGCAGAGTGTTAAGCAGATCAAATTAATTAATTTAAGCTAATTTAGTTGTAAAATATAGCAATACAATATTTTAAATCCCTAATTGTGTACATAGGGTACACGCCATAAAATATCAAATTTTAGCTGAAAATTAAAAAAAAAATTTTACTATTTTTCCCAGTATTAGACCGATATATAGAGTTCAAATAATTTTTTTCATAAAAATAAAAATAAATCGTGCATTGAAGGGTTAAAAGTAAAGGGATAATAGTAGATTACTTTATCTTTTTGTTGCCATTTTCTCATAAAAAAAGAAAAAAAATGAAATTAAAATACGCGCTATGTCAAGATTATCGCTTGTTAATTAATCAGGTGATTTTTGGTTTTATTTTGATTTTATTTATCAATTTAATAGATTGTAGTTTATTGCAAACTTACTTTACAAACGATACAAATCTGAATAAATGCAATTTTATTATTCCGTGTATAATAACATTTTCCGAATTTTGAAAAAATATAGGGGAAGTTGGGACAAAATCGGATACCATAAATGTTTGTTGTTCTCAACCGCAATCAAATGGGAAAATAAACTCTGAACTCCGTTTTTAATATCAAATGAATCTTTGGCTATATTTAAACTTACTCTTTTCGATTAAAAAAATGTAATTGATTTTGTAAAAACATAGCTTTTTTCAGACATATGTAAAAATCCGGTTTTACCCCACTGGTTGGGTAAAACCTGGTATCCATTTCAAACTCCTGGAGAACTCATTTTCTTCAAAGAAATTCTTGTTTAATATAGTAAAAACATACATTTTTGTTACATAACAAAACGAAACTGCACATGTGTTTTCCATGTGTCAAAAATAAATATGTAGCAAACTATCTACATTGTATATGCCTACTTATTTTTCGCTGGAAGTCTTAGAGTTATTTTAACTGCAAAAATCACACACAAAAAAAAAAAAAAAAAAAAAAAAAAAATTATCACATTCTTCTTCATACTACATGCTTCGTATGCTCATCCGTGGCATTTCAAACATTGTATCCAACTTTCTTTGGATTTAGAATTGGTGTAAAGCTCATTGCAAAATTATCTTCTTCATTTTCTGAGGATGCCTCATCAATATTTTTTGGATTCTTTCCTGTTGATTCTTAATTTTTTTTTTCTTTTTAAGAATGTTCCTTTTTCGTTTTGCAGGCTCTTTGGCATCTTTCTCCTTAATTTCTGTTAGCAGTTCTAATTAATAGGGCGAAGTAGTTAAAATAACAGATTCCACCTCTTTTGCCAGCTCTTTTCTCAATCTTAAAGCCTTCCTGGAGAGGGGGTAATAACATTTTAATTTAAATTGGAAATGCAGATTGCTGGCTACACAATATGAGATCTCGATGAAAGAGGCTGGATGTTGTCAACTGTTGGACGTATGATGTCGACACTTTTGGATGTGGAAGGATGAGTTTAATTTTCCTGTGATGTTTTTGAAATATTTATTGCTGCAGCTATGCCATGGCTGCGTAGACTTAGGTGTGTTACCAATGACTTTCAAGCGTTTCTCTGTCATTTCCAAAAGAACAAATAGTAGGTCAGGAAAAACATCGTTGTTGTAAGGTAAAATCCCTGTTTTCTCAAACCATCTGATTGGAGTATTTGCAACTACTGTCCTAAAAAATGCAGCTATGAATAATCTCTTATTTGTAGTATAAGTTTAGAGGTGCCATGAATGACAAAGGGTTAACAGTACTTAACATCATTAAATTGCAATTTAAAACTCCATGCTAAAGTATTAACTGTCCTAAAAAAATCATTCCATGAGTGTAGGACAAAACCGGGTATACCCGGTTTTGACCCAATCTTAAGTTTCCGGTTTTACCCGAACGTGACACATATTTTTAAACATAGCGTCACTACTCTCAGTCCTATAGTAAAAGAAAAGTAAAATTATTAAAATACTAGCAGGAAAACACAGAACTAAATATGGTACATACCAATATTTAATATGCTAGCAAACAGTTAATATGCGTAAAACCTAGAAACAAACAAAACAATTTTTAAGAGAAATTCAAACGCAATCCTTCATACAAAAAATAACCAGAGAAAGTAGCGTTTTGTTTAGCGTCTACAAATGCTGTAATGACTTTCGACAAGCAATTCCTGGTCTTGGCCGAAAGATAAAAGTTCAAATCAAGGAGAAATCTGCGCTACCCGGTTTTACCCGCCTACCCGGTTTTGTACAACTCTCCCCTACATAAATAATTTCTGATAAAACATAGAGCTATTATTGCTCTTTTCTGGGTTTGTATATTATTCCCTATTAATGACGTCATATGCATATTTTTCTACAGATGTTGTTTAAAACTGGATCATAAAAGTGTAATGCTTTAGCGGATGCAAATGACGTGATTTGATAAAAAGAGCGTGTATTTAATTCTTAAAACAGAAATATGTTTTATAGAAGTGCTTCATTTTCACTTGCTGCTTTGAAATTCTTCACAGGTGAAAAGTTTCCAGATTTGAAAATAATATAATCGAAATCACACACTGATAAAATGCAATGTTTTACAAAAATTTAGAGTGTCTTTATAGAAGAGCAGTGACATACAGTGTGCATTCTCATATCGCAAGTCTGTTTCCAAAAGATAGCAATTTATGTGACAAAACTTGATGATTCTCGCCTGGATGGATTCGCTTCGCCGAGTTAAACAAGCAAATAAAGAAGATCTTGGGAATAATTCAAAGTTTAAAATAATATCAAATTCCCAAAGTTTTTGTCCAAAATTCTTTCCACTAATAAAATTTTATTGCTATTCTTTAAGACATTCTACTATAATTTTATCAAACTAACATAATTTGCTTAATTTATTTTTTTCATAATTTTATGTAATCTATATATATTTAAAACGCAAGGCTGTTTTTTAGTCATCTGCCCTGAGCATTCTGCTGAACCAATTTCACTAATATTTTTTTTTTTTTTTTTTAAACGGAAAGCTGATTATTTGTAGATGTGCCTGCACTAGTTGTTTTTCATAAATATCCCCATTTTTATATTTTAATTTTAATAGTATTTTATGAAATTTCTTCAAAATGGTTGTAATTAGATAGCTTTCGTTATTGCAGAGAAGAGAGAAATAATGAGATTTATTCATCTTTATTCGTGCCATTTTCTGATAAAAATTCAAAATTGTTGTATAGGATTTAGTGGCGCAAAACGGAAAATGACGTACTGCTTTTGAAAACATTTTTTCTCATAAAGTTTCCATATATTTTTTTCCTTCTGCAAATGTACTGATACTAAGTTTCGGACACTAGGCGAAATGCTTAAGTGAAAATAACGGCATATTTAAAAGAAAACGATAATTTTCTTAGATAAAGCTAAACATTTTAACACAAATGTTCCTAAAATCAGGCAATTTTTACTCTCCTCTTTTACGATTAGAATCTCAAGTTAAGGTGCATCTGTTCACATGCAAAGATTTTGCTGACAATCGTGACTTCAAGTTTTGAGTTAAAATGATTTTAAAATGATCAAATTAAAATACCATTTTTTAAAAAATGGTGAAAACGGAGATGTGCGTGTGTAAATTTTGAGAAGGTGAAAATGATGTCGGGTTTACATTTCATGGGGGGAAAATCCTATGATCGTGTCAAAGTGGAATAAATTATGCTCTTTTTCATTCCAAAATACCAAGAATAAGACCCTCAATTGATAATTTCTTCATAATAACTGATCTTTATGATCTTTTACTGATTACGTATCTATCTATATTATGAAGGACAAACGTATCCGTGCGTAACGCTGACGTCATTTTGCGAATGGCAACACTTCACGATCAAATTTCGGTTTTGAAATTTTCGCTACTGTAATTTTTTAATCTTCTAACCATCGTACAGTTTCAATTTTTAGAACGCCGTTTAGGGGAAAAAAATCTATTTTCAAATGCAATTTGTAGCTTGATTGACTGTATCTTAATTGACTGATTTATTAAGTTTTTAAAAATAATTTTCAAGCATGATTTTTTGTAATTTATCTTATAACGAGCGGGCTTAAACACATAATAATAGTAATAGACATTTTGCACATAAAGCAACAAGAATTGTTCAGCATTAATTTCTGACTAATTATCCACAACGAAATTAAGACTTTCTCTATAAATAAATAAAATAATAATAATAATAATAATAAAAAAACATTTGTAATCGACAAAGTTCATTTGTAATCGACTTGCACGTTGTGGGAATACCTTTTTACAATGCATTCCCCCCCCCCCTATTCTGACCAGAAAATCAGAGTTTTAACGTTTTACGGCTGCTCTATCATCTCCACCTAACACTTCATTTATAATGGCTGTTTCATAATAATGGAATCCATCAGTCCATCAGAAGAAAATAACTCGGTTAAAAATAAAAAATCCAAAATGAGATAATGATCAAATCATGATGAAATCCCCTACAAAATATTTTTCTGTCTACGGCCTTGCTGTCCACAGGGCCTGATTAATGCAGAGGCTTGCGGGGCAGCTGCCACGGGCATCCCTTGTTAGGTTGTGCCTCCATGGGAATAATCAGAATTTTCATTATAAGGTGTCAAATGGTTAAAAATTGGCCAAAAGTGATCAAAACTCAGGAAGGGAGTGCGGTCTGCCCAAGGTTATTAGACATATAAGGTTGGCTCGTCACTATGGACTCCGTCCCGCCCACTCTCGTTGCTAGGCAGAATCATACGTCACAAGAATCCAAGAATCCTTATTTTCCTGTCGGCCGTAACCCGTGTTTGCTATGTTTATTATTTGTTCGTCTAAAATATTTTTCTTTTTAGATTTAAAGTTAAATACATAAAAACTTGAATTTGAAGCTCTTTTAATATTTTATTTCATAAAGAGACATTCAATGAAAAGAAAGATATTTTAAAGAAAACTGTTGAATATATATAATCAAACACATCCAATTTAAATATCGACAGTATGTTAATAACTTCTTTTTCTAAATTACGAATCTTTATCCGCGTAAAATATTTAAATGCTAAGTCAGAAGAGATGAAATCATTAAAAAGAAAATTAAAATTTAGCACTAGGGATTGTGTAGAAAAAAAAAAAAAAATGAGAAAAACTATTGTATAGTTGTTTTATTTTTCATTAGTATTTTCTTTATTATATAAAATCAAATGCTTTAAATTGTAAATAATATGTGAACAGTTGAACTGTTGTAAATATTATTATTTTTTAATTATTGATAAATTAAATATAAAAAATTGATGGTGTTAATTATTGTGAGGGCTAATTTCTCCACTACTCCCTCCCCCCCTTCCCCTTCCTTTGTATCAGCCTCTGGAAATAACCAATACTTGGTTAAAAAAACCTGTAGGAAGATACTATGTGTTTTATATACAGTACAAAGTCTCAAATCCGGACGTCCGAAATCAGGAATTCTCCAAAATTCGGACATTTTCGTAATTGGCGTTTTTATTTTAGCAAAAAGTGAAATAAACCGCTAATAATCGCATAAAACAATATTATATTAAGCTAAAAGTTTGAAACCGAATCCCTTTTACGAATGCCAAAAAAATCTCTAAATATCACACGGAAAAAAAATCTTTAAAAATTAAAAATCACTGCAAGAATTCTGAATAAACTTTATTAAAAAGAGGCCATTTATAATACTGAACTAAAAGATTAAAACCGGATTCCTTTTACTAATGCGGAAAAATCGCCGCGAAACGTAAAGGCAGAAAAAATAGCAAACTTTAAGCGTCTGAAGTTTGCAGAGAACATAATTTACTATAGTGAACAATACCATTGTAACTGGAATTCCTTCATGAATGCCAAAATAATTGCCCGAAACGCAAAAATTCGCATTGCAAATCGCCCAAATTTCAAAAATTGTGTAGGATAAAATAAATCTATAGATAGGATAAAATAAATCTAAAGTGTAGGATAAAATAAATCTAAAGATAAATCTATATTGAATTAAAAGATTGAAAATGAATTCCTTTTACGAATGTCAAAAAATTGCCTCTAAAAATCTAAAATTCACATAAAAAATTCGCGAAAATTTCAAGAAACGCTGTACGAATTCCAAATAAACATTATTAAAAAGAGGACAACATTTACCATATTAAGCTAAAAGACTAAAACCAGATACCTTTTAATGATTTGGGAAAAGTGCCACACGCGCGAAAAAAGAAGGAATTTTTTTTTTTTTTTTAATTTAAAAATCGCAAACAACAAAATTTATTGTAGATAAATTTATTGTCTAAGACATTGTAACCAGAATGCTTTTGTGAATCGCAAAATAGCGCATTCAAAATCCCTAAAAAGTCATTAATCACGGGGCTAAAACTTTGAAATCGAATTACTTTTACGAATGTCAAAAAATCGCCGTATAACGAAAACAAAAACTCTTAAAATCGCTTAAAAAATGCGATACATTGAAAAGTCGATGTAGGATTTCCAAATAAACTTCACTGAAAAGAGGTCAAAGTTTATTATACTGAATTAGAATATTGTAATCAGAATCCTGTTAGTAAAGTAAAATTTTTTTCGCAAAATTCATAAAAACGATAAAAACCACGTAAAAAATTAAATTAAAAAAAATTGTTGTAATTGAGATAGTTTTTAGTTTTTGAAAAACACATATTCCCCAATTAAAATATCTCTTTAGTATTATTTTAATTTATTTTCTTTTAATTATTAATTAATTGTTTTCTTTTTAGTATTAAAATGCTTTCCAATGCGTAAATAATTCACCGGTGAAAGTGGATAAAGTTTTCATTTTTTTTTTTTTAATTATACAAATGAACAAAAATTCGGAAAAGTCCAATCGACGAGTTCTGGACGATTCCGAATTTTTGACTTTGTACTTTACTAATATATGCTTTAAAAGAATCATAATTGCATATGTTTAAGTCTTTTTTACTGTTTTTTACAACTTACAAATATTTTAAAACTTATTAGTCTTTATAAACGTAATTCTGAGAAGTTATTTTGTTTTTCTAATTTGTAGAAATTCCATATTAAAACGTACATTTTAATTAAATGAATTCAAGTTGCAACCCACTATTTTACTAATTTAATATATATATATATATATATATATATATATATATAAGAAATTGTCAACTAGTAAGTAAAAAATATATATCATAATAACAAAATAAGAGAGAAAGAGTGAGAGAGAATATAGAGCAGCTGTAACTGTTTTTTCTCTTTTTTTCAAAAATGTTTAATTTTTCACCCCCGTGTCACTGTAAAGATTTTAAAACTTATTAATTTTCTTCTATGTAGTTTTAAAACTAAGGTCTCTTATTTCTTTACACGTAAAAAAAAAGCATTAAAAATTTTTCCCCCTTAAAATTGCATAACAATTCAACTGTATATAACGCTATTAGCACAGGAGGGATTCCGACTGTGGATTCTTGTGACGTAGCAGAGAAAGACCCCTCCGATTGGGTGAAAAGTTACGAGCCAACCTTTATAGTCTAATAAACCTTGCGGTCTGCCTTCCCCTCTCTGCTTCCCGCACCTCCTCCACCCACGCGAAAAATAAATAAATAAATAAATAAATAAAAAATAGAACTATATCATTAGAAAACTAATGAATAAAATTTTATTATAACAACTTAGTATTCTATTGTTGTCACGAGAAATTCTTTATTGATGTTTTCCTCGTAATGAGGCAATTTAAAACCATTAATTACGACCCATTGGAGGCATTTTCTTTTAGACACAGGGCTCGAAATGTACCGGAGCAAGCCGGAACGATGTTCTGGTTCGTGAAATTGTGACAAATAGTGTTCCGGTTCGTGAAAGTATGGAAAACATTGTTCCGGTTCGTGGAATTATTAAAAAAAATTATTATTACAGTTTCATACATATAGCTTACTATGTTCTCTGTAACGTTTTTCTTTTCTATGTAATTATTTATAATCTTGAATGCATTTTTTAAAATTGGTTTTCCTACGGTTAAATATAAATTTGCTATACAGTAAAATCCCGATTATCCGAGTAAATAGGGACCAAGCTCACCTCCGATAAGGAAAAAACTCGTATAAACCGGATTTACACAAATCGTCCCCAACTAAGGAGATGAAATATAATTTTTCACTTAATTCGTTCATTTTTATGGTACTAGTAACATTTCTTTGATGTACATTTCCGTTACTTTTAAGAATTGCCCGGAATGAAATTGTTTTTTTTCAATGGAACTTATGCCTTTAGAATGGATCATTCTCTTCTGATGGACTGGACTGATAGCCTCAATTATTATGAAACAGCCATTATATATGAAGTGTTAGGTGAAGATGAAAGAGCAGTCGTAAAAAGTTAGAACTCTGCAAAAAGTTAGATTTTTTTTTTTTTTTTTTTTTTTTTTTGAAAAAAAAAAAAAAATGGCCATTTTTTCCCCCCATTCTGACCAGAAAATCAGAGTTCTAACTTTTTACGACTGCTCTTTCGTCTTCACCTAACACTTCATTTATAATGGCTGTTTCATAATAATGGAAGCTAACTCGGAAAATAACTCGGTTAAAGCGGAAAGTCGGTTATGCGGGACTCAGATAATCGGGACTTCACCGTACTTTCAAAAAAAAAAAAAAAAAAAAAAAAAAAAAAAAATTAGTCGACAATAATTCTGAAATATCGTTCCGATTCGTGGATTTTCCCATTTCGAGCCCTGTTTAGACATCGTATAACATAAGTAGATAAGCAAAGTAAAAGTTTGCAAGCGAATACTTCTGTCAACCAAAATGTCATTTTCTCTATTATTATCCTACTGGTATGTTTCTTAAAGTTCTGATTTTAACCTCAACCCGAACCGTGGGTTGAATCAGGTTTGGGTAAAATCGGGTTACTCGACCCGATGCAGTATTCGAGTCCAAAATTAGGGAACATAAAGCAATACGCCAACTTCTGGTCCATCCATAATTTTTTTTATCAGTTGACTATACAAGATATGCAGGTGAGAAGGACTTAAAGACATACATACTTGTTGAAGAGATATAAATCTAATAATAGTTAATTAATTACTAAATATCGATTGTGTACTTCGACTTTCAATGAGCTCATCTACTTCCAGTGGCGCCATTTCAGAACTTTCTTGCGGAGTGCAAATTTTAAGTGAGATATTTTTACGTTCTTCTATCTTTACAAGAAGAAAGTATTGGACTCATGAAAATTTTCGACTTTCGGTTTTCGACAGATTTACACGTTTTAGGGGTCAGAGATTCTGAAAAACACGTTTTTATAAAATGTCTGTCTGTGAGTGTGTCGGTCTGTATGTGACACAAATTTTATGGGCGCTCTATCTCAAGAACTAATGCACGGAATTTACTAAAAATTTATATTCAGTTAGTCCCTGATATAAATGGGTGCTGATTAGTTTTCGGTGTAAATCGCTCGACAGGTGGCGCTGCTATGCAACGTTTTTCACGATTTCCACAAAAGCTCAATTCCAGTTTCATCAAACTTCCGTTTCAGTTAGTCCTTGACATGAATTGACGTTTTATAGATTTTGGTGGGGCGGTCCTGGGCCAGGAGGTGGAAGAGGTGCAGGTGCAGCACCACCTCCTCCTCCTCCTCCTCCCGTGTTCCTCCTCCTCTCGCGTTTCTACTCTTGGAGGAGGGGTCAATGCGATAAGGATTTTTTTCAGATAAAAGCGAGAATTTTCGAGAGATTTTTTTTTTTTGCTGCGTTATATAGTATGAGGGTTATTTTTTTCGATCGATTACATAACTTTCGAGCGATATTATGTTGAGTGTAGGAGGTTAAAATGAATAATTAAAATGTGTTAATTAAAAGGTAATTAAAAATAATTAATGAGAAAAATTAATTTAGAAATTTTAATGAGGGGACTTAGAATTTTTGAGTTTGAAATTTATTTTTAGTGGACTATAATATGCAGTTGAATTTTAAGAATAATTAAAAATATTCATTTATTAAAAATAGTAATTAAAAATGATAATTAAAAAATATGAACAAGAAAATAACTTAATGAAGAAAATTTTCGAGAGTTTCATTTAATTTTGTTAATGAATTCAGTGTTATGAGATATTTTTTATTTGAAATAGAAATTTTTTGAAAAAACAAAACAAAAAACAGTGCAAATTTTTAAATCTTTGTAGGAATGTGAATGTTTCTTGAATAAAATTTGGGGAAGGATTTTATTCTTTTCAGTGACATGTTTTTAAAAGATATCTGGATCTTTCTGAGGGAACCTAACCCGTATTTTCGCATGGAAATGCATGGTTCGAAGAAAACCACGAAAACTCCGAACGATTATGCCGACAGGCACGATTCGGTTCGAACCCAGCACTTCCTGTCTACCAGCTTCGAGAGCAGAACCTCTCGGCCACTGGTGGGACGATAATTTAATGAAGAAACTTCCGAAATTTTTCGAGGGTTTTATTTGATTTTGTTAATGAATTGAGTGTTATGAGATAGTTTTATTTAAAATAGAAATTTTTTGAAAAAAACAGTGGAAATTTTAAAATTTTTGTAGGAATGTGAATGTTTTTTTAAATAAAATTTGGAGAAGGATTTTATTCTTTTAAATGACATGTTTTCTAAAGGTAATTTTTAGAAATTGCAGTTTTTTTTTAACCATTTCTCAGTTTCGTTTTTGAATTGAAAGAAATGTTTTAGACATTTATCGGTTATACGTTTTGGTTTAGTCAATGTTATTAATGAATTCATACATATATGCTCATTTAGGAACCTTTCGAAAATATTTTGCTAAGAATTTAGAACATATGAATATATACAGAATATCATTAAAAATATAGGATCTTCACACATGTTAATGAAGTACAATTTAATATAAAAAATTGTAATTCCCATTTAACTTTTAATCTAGTAAATATGTGAAGCCACACAAACTTCAAAATTTTTTTAAATATAAATAAATATTATTTTAAGATCACTTCTTATAAAAATTGATACATGAAAGAAATGATTGCGCTTTTAGAGCATGTAACTTTAATCATGAAAATTTAAATAAATATTTATCACTTTCAAATGAAAATGATAAGCCTTTCATTTAATATTTTGCAGTTTAATTAATGCGTAATTAAATTTTTCGAATGATTTTCATAATTTAAACAAATATAAAATAGAAGAGGAATTCTTTTCAAATTTATTAAGAATCAGGCAAGTTATTATTAGCCAATACTTCAAATCACTGCAACCTTTTAACATGATGAGTCATCACTGAGAACTTAATATTATTTACACACATAAGTGTCATTCTGTTCTTACATGTAATCAAGCGGAAGGTTTTAATTAATATGTTATTAATATCGAGGTATATGAATAGTAATTCTAGTTAAACTCTTTGAAATATATATACATTCCTATATGTGTCTTTTTAAAACCTGACACAGTCATTCTGCGCAGTGTTTGTGAGATATAGATTTAGTTCCCATTTATGTTACGTAATAGAGATCACGTGATTTTCCCCACCAATCGCAGTTCATTCTTTATCATTATTCTGAAATAGTATTGAAAGTATCATTTTTTTTTTAGGAAATGTACAGTGTTAGAGAAGTGAATGACCAGAATTTGAAATATTTCGTCAAAATAATTTACATATTAACTCCCTTACATAATTTTTATGTATGTATATATTAACTCTAACTTGCATAACTTTCTAAGACCATGACTTTTAAATACACTGGGATCTGACGAAGTTTTCAAGACATATTTATCTCACATATTTAAATTTAGATATTTAAGCTACTTTTTAAATTCTTGATTAAACTTCAGAAATGCATATGCTTCAACAACAAATATTTTCTAAATGTGTAAGAGAAATAAGTATCCACATAAAAATTATACTTACCTTTAATAAACACATTCCCCCCATTTTCTCGAAAAATGGGGGGAACAAGTTCTTATCCGATTCAAATGACTAACAAGCTGTGAGTCATTCATGGGTTTTTCTCACGTAGATAACCTCACTGATTAGAAGTACATTAAATTTTCGACTATATATTTATATTATTAAAGTTAGGATTGCAATTCCCATATAGCACATTTGCCTCCCCAGGACATCCCCAGGAAGATTTACAATAAAACACCATCATCCCACGGGCATCCCTGAGGATGCAGAAATTTGTCACCAGGAGGTCCTCAGGAACAGAAAATGTCCGCCCTGCAGCATCCTGGAGAGCTCCCCAGGACCTCCTTTAGGATCCTCCCTGGGAGGTTCTGGGGAAGATGTTAGGAAGTGATAGTGGAGGACTTTGGGAAACTTCAAGGTCACTTAATATGCCACAAAAAATTTTGAAGCTATAGATTAAAGTAATTAATGTAAAACAATTTAATTATTTTTTAACTAATTATCAGACAGTTTCACATGTAACAGACATTACAATTACCAAGCACGTACACGAAATTATATGAAAGACTGTTGGGAACGAATTTCTTACCTTCATTCTACCTTCCGGGTTTGATCTAGGGTACTTACGAACACGAGACGCGCGCTCTATCCATTATGCTACAGGGCCGTTGAATAAGAAAAGTTCTAAGGTATTCATGTATTTTTCCCCTCTTTTGAAACTCAAAATTAGAAAATATCCATATTTTATGTGCTTCATATAAGCCGGAATTATCTAACTTTTATTGCAAATTTAAATGCGTATCCTTTTGTATATATTCAATATAAATTTAAATTCATAAGTAAAAAAAAGGGCTTATCAATAATTCTTTAAGATAACATAAAGATCTTTGAATTTTCAAATTCCTACATGAAATTATATTTTTAAATGACAATAATATTGTCTTAGCTTTTCTTATTTAAAATCCATTGAAATCATTCTATACTTAGAAAATTCATTCTGTACTATTTTTCATACAATTAATGATGCTAAACGTTTCTGAGTATCTTGCGATATAATTTAATTTTAGTTAATAAAAATAATATTTCCAGAGATTTAAAAAGCAAAATATGGATACTTTGATTTAAAATATGAATTCTTTTTATGGTTACTAAACTTTAAAATTCCAATTCAAAGAATCCGTTCAAAGCAAATACTTTTTTATTTCTCCCTCTTTTTTTTTTTTTTTTTTTTTTTTTTTTTTTTTTGTTTACAGGAAAAGTTTGCTTTACGCTTGGTAAAAAGCGCACTTATTGAGTAAATTTATGAAAAAAACATTACTTTTTTCTCTTTCTTTTTTAAGATGGGGGGGGGGGGGATTAAACATTATTTAAACCATGTTTTTGGAATTTCTACACTGATTTCTGAATGCATAATCACAAATCAATTAATAAGAAATTATTAACTATTAAGGGCGTATTTTAAAAATTATATTTTAGAATTCATTTTTCTATTTACAATCTTTTTTCTACTTTTTATTCTTTAAAATATTTCATTGCGATTTGGCATATTTTTGTGAGCATTTATTGACGCATCATTAATTTCATTGTTTTTCGAACTCCCATACGATTGTAAGAGTTGCAGATGTTTGGTGATTTACCACCTGTCGCGGGTGAATTGAAAAAGGCTTTAAAATCAATTTATTATTTTATAATAACGTTATAAAAATTTTTAAATGCTATATTGTCATCAAAAACACATTTTTTCGTGCAAACTTGTAAAATTGTATCATATCAGGATCTGGGATGAAAATAGATTGCAATATTCCATCATTACAATGAACAAACAGGTTACATAAAAATAGTTACATAAATAGTTACAAAAAATGTTACATAAAAATAGAAAGTATTAATGAAATGTATGCCTGTTACAAAACTATTTTATTTTCTTACTGTAATAAAGAAAACTAATTTGCAGTTAAATCTCTATTTAACGACCTTTAAAATCGTGTGAAAGCTTTCTGTGCATAAGACATTCATTATGAACCATTTTTCATTTAATTAACGATGTAAAATATTTTTAGTGATTTCTTGAAATGTAATTTAATTTTAGTTAATAAAAGTTACATTCAGGCTTAAAATGCCCAAAAGTACGAATGCTTTGATTTAAAATATCAGATCTTTATTTTATAAGTAAATTAGTTTGTATAAATCCCAGACTAAATAAATATTTTTTTTTTCTTTTTTTAGAAACCTTTGAATTAAACAATTCTCACAAATATGGACAAACGCCTTCGCTTAGTTATTTCAGAAATGGGTTTTGTTCAAATTCTTGGAATAACACTTTTTTTTTTCTCCTTTCAAAAACTTTCTTTCACAGGTATTATGTACTTGCAGCAAGCATGCACGCACATTTTCAGCTGACAAAAGTGATTGGGGGCGGATCCGCTCTATTCAGAGTCAACTGGTAATCCAGTTATAATATTCTCCCTGACCCTTAGCTATGGATTATCTCAGAGAAAAGCTACTTGAAGAGATATGAGAAGTCTGTTGGGCATATGCATGCTAAAAGAATGGAGTTAGTTCCATGGCTAAAAGAGAAAAGAAGTTCCGTCAAAACTAATGTTTCATAGATACCCGAAACTAAAAATTTGCTAAATAGGAAATATGTTTCTTAAATAGAAGTTTTAATTCTCTCTATATATAACGCAAAATACCTCTCAGTTTAAAATTCTGCAGAAATATTTGTTATTTAGGAAGAACAGGTGAATATTTATCTATATTTTCTGAATCTAATAATGTTATTTATATTTCTGAAGTTCTTTAAATGGAGACTTCACTTTTATTATTGAGGGGAAAAATAACATTATGTATGGTAATTTTAAAAAGATAATAGAAAAATGATTAATTAATATGTCAAACTTATATTTAAAAAATAAATTAAAGATAAAATAAAACAAAATATCGTTAAACCTCTAGAACTGACACTTCTATTTATTTAACATTTTCTCATTCCCAACACCTGTATAAAGTATACCAGATGAGCTTAGCTTAGCAGTACTTCCCAGGCCTGGGATAATAATCTGAATTAAACCTTAATTTTGCATGAATTTATATCTTTTAACCGATTTTGTAAGAATGTATTTTTTATAACATAAAACCTTTGCAAAAAAACCTCGTATGGGGGGGGGAGGGGGGGGGTTGCGGCTCAATATTTATATATTTTTAAATGAAATGTGCCATTTTAACGTGAATTGTATTCACTTTAAGTTGGTGTTATATGCTGAAATAAAAATGCCCTTTTCTCATCGCGACAGTTTTGTCTATTTTTTGTTTATGTGCGGCGTTTTATAAGTATGTTAGCTAATTTTCAAAATATGAAAAATCTTAGCCTCAGGTGCAGCAGGACTCGATTTAGACTATTTTCACAAAAAAATTTTAGACGGCTGCTTAGAAACAAACACACGGTAAGGACATATTATTTTCTTTGTATAGATATCTTTACCACTAAATACCGGAAAAATATATGGTCCAGAACTGTCTTTCATTTAGAGGTTTTAGTGTATTGATTTAGAAACTTAATATTTGGTTAATTTAAACAAATTAAATTAATTCCTTAATTAATAAAAAATTAATAATAATAAAAAAGAAAAATGTGTCATGTTATTTATTGAAAATTAATAAAATAACGATAAATGGACAAAATGTGCTTTAAAAGACATATAGTAATTATTATTTAAAATATGAATTAACTGAAATATTGAATTAAACATTTTAATTTAACTAAAATGATTAAAAACTATTGCAATAATTAAAAATAATTACAATTTATTGACAATTATCTAATTTGTTAAAAAATAATAAATCGAATAATTAACAATATGAAACAAACTCATTAAAAATCGATCCCGATTAAATTGAATTCACTTTATTTTAATAAAAAGCAATTGAGTATTGTACTCCAGAATCACTCATGAGATGGCGCCAGCACTGAGACTTCCTAAATACTTCCCCAGGAATGATTTCCCAGGTACTTCCCCAAGAACGACTGCCTAGGTACCTCCCTAGGCATGGCTTCCCAGGTACTTCCCCAGGAATAGCTTCCCAGGTATCTCCCCAGGACTGACGTCCTTGGACGTTACTCCATAGGACGTCACTGGGAGCTCACTCCTGAGGAGATCTTAAACGTCTATTCCTCAGGACATCCCCATTTTGTCATTTTAGTATCAGGAGGAATTCGGGATGACTTGGAGATCCTGGGGAAGTTTTCGGGAGCTTTCGTGCTATATGGGTTAACACATATCCTTTAATTGATTTTTATAATAATTAAAATAATAATTCAATTAATCTTTTTAAAATAAATTATTTTTAGTTTTATTCATTCTTAATAAGGTATAAAAAAATTAACAAAGTCATTTTAAATACAACTGAACTATTTTCCCTATTGCTATACTCGACTTGCGCGAAATAAAATAGAACCTCCTATTATGCTTACTTGAAGAGGACTGTCTGATAACATCTCCGCTTATCTACTTAAGCAAGATCACGTGATATCCCCGAGCATGCGCTATGCTAACTAGTAACGTGATCGATCGTTGATAAGATTTCTTGATAAGAACTCGTATTCATTTCTTCCCAAGCAAGTGTACGAGTTTGTCGTGTCTATGTAAGTAGCATTTAAACTTCAAAGTTTTTTCCTTAATTTGGCTTTTGAGAAAGAAAATTAAAAAGATTTTAGAAAACTATGTCGGCCGTACTACATCCGCGACCCTTGTCATTTACATTTAGCACCTTCGCTCGCGTGGCAAGCGTCTTTGAAAATGATTGATTCACTTTTAGAATTGCTTACTGATATTAACATATTACTTTTAATTGATAGAATTTCTCGCACGGTTCGAACACACAAACCTTTGATCAAATTTCTCATTTTTATTGGGCAACACGCTAATCACTATCCTAAGTGGGCCCCACGCTTTTTTAGCATAAATATGCATTCTATCATTTTAGTTTTTTAGCTACTTTTTTTCATGAATTTATAATTCATATAAATTCATATGTACTTTATTCATTTTAAGAAACTATTGTCATATTCTATCTTTTTCATTATGATTTAAATAATTTTTGGGTTAAAACGTTAATTTTTCCTAAAATAATCAAGTTTTTTTTGTTAGCCTTATTCAAATTTTTAATATACACTACTTAACATTCGATAACATACATATGTACTTTTATATTTTATCATTGATAAATTAATTAAACAGTAAATATTAAAACGATAATTTCTATGACTTTAGAGTACCCATTTTTAATAATTGATTCGTTCATTATTATAAACAACAAACATAAAATTAACAAACGATTAAAATAAATAAATAAATATAAGATTACAAAAGAAGTTCAACTATAACATTTTTTTTCTTTTTCAGAAAAATATCATTATTACATAAAAATTCGTTCATCAAACGATTTAATACTTCTAAATTTTATTGTTATTTTCCAAACATATTAGAAATATATATTCATACTAGCTGACCCGCCCGGCGTTGCCCGGGTCCGTGGTAATATTTATAAAGAAACCTTTAATTTATATGATTTTATGTTCAACTCGATTTTGTGTGAAATACGTACCCACTCACAGTGTGAAAATGGGGGAGAAGCAATTGCAAATTGTTGAGATGTTATGCAAATTTTATTCATAAATTTTGTAAAATTGTATGCCATAGTCATGAACAAATTAAAATTTTAAAACACCCTCTACTGATGAAAAAATTAGTTAAGAGGAGAGGAATGAGTGCTTAGTAATGTACAGTAGGGTGGGCCGAAAAAAACTTTTTTTTTATTTTCGATGATGGGTAGTGCGGAAAAGTGGCCACTAGTGGCACCAAGTTCACACAAAAAATTCGAGATTTTTAGGACAATTCCTATATTTGCCGCTTTTGGCTTGAAATTTTGCTAAAAGGCTGATTTTTGAACTTTTTTAGCAAAAATTTTAAAAATGTTAAATTAAACTTATTTTAATCGTATTTACTTGAAAAAGCATATTTAATGTTCCAAATGTATAAATAAGCTCTGATAATGTATTATTTAATTGCTATGTGCATTTTAAATTAGACGATTTTTATAGCCTTTTCGCGTTTAAGTGAGCAAAAGTTGCATGTATTGTTTGAATCTTTTAACGGTTTCTCTCTTTTGTCTTGTTTATGTCCCTTGGTTTTCCTTATTTTTTTCGGTGCTTTAAGGGTCATATATTTGAGTAACGGACAGCAGAATCCCTCAGAAATAGATCTGAAAGGAGAGAAGGGGGTGAGGCGAGAACTTAAGCGAACGCAGTGGCTCATCGCGAGGTTGGGGGAGTGAAGGAGGAAATACAAGAGGGAAGAAAGTGCGATAAGGGATGCTTATTATTTTCAGTGCTCAGTTTCCCTGAGACATGGCGGACGCTGTGTGAGACAGGAATATGCGCTTAGAAGTGTTTGGCTTTGAAAGGCCTGGGTTCAAATTCAGATTCAGTCGAACTGCTTTCTTGAAAGCTCCCACTACTTGAATCTTCCAACAATATAACTGTCTTCCATCTGGATCTAACTCCACTCGTTGAAGGCTTTGTCGCAGAACCACTATTCCTCGTTGAAATTGTATCCCTTTTCATTTTCCGCGATATTTTCTTTGCAAGAGTTTTGCTTGTTTTTAAATCAATATTTCGGATAACATTTTTCGAACAGTTCTTTGATCCTTCAAGAAGTTCACCTCCCGATGTGGAACTTTACGTCTGATGTCGCAGCTACAATTGTTCAAGCCTCTACACTTACAAGCTGCAATGTCAAAGAGAGAGGTTTCCGCATTTCGTACGAAATCTTCGCAGGAGCTTTGCCTTTAACGCCCGTATGATTACTAGATTTCTCCAAAGATCTACACTCATTGTAATAGTTTTTAATCCTCCCATTAATTGTTCGTTGGGGAACCACTGGTATGGAAGATTTTATTCAGATTTCGGAAACTTTTTCACCTACCATTTTAATAATATAATCCACTGGTTGAAGATAAATATCTCGATTTTCTTCTACATCGCTTCGCAGCCAATAGTAGTGGCGCATGATGTCACCAATAGTTGGCAATTGCCTTTCAATTTGCATGGTGCCTCAAAATGGCTATTTTTCACGCTATCACATGTCTTTACATGATCAGGAACTTTCGCACTAGCCATTTCTAAACTCGTCGTAATAAAACGCACAAAACACAGTAAAGGCACGTTAAACGATCCAAAAAGCAATGTATTGCAAGAGAAAAAGGTTTTACTTTTGCACTGAACAAATGTCACAGGGAAACCGAGCACTGAAAAATAATAAGCATCCCTTATCGCACTTTCTCCCCTCTTGTATTTCCTCCTTCACTCCCCCAACATCGTGATGAGCCATTGCGTTCGCTTAAGTTCTCGCCTCACCCCCTTCTCTCCGTCCAGATCTGTTTCTGAGGGATTCTGCTGTCCGTCACCCAAATATATGACCTTTGAAGCATCGAAAAAAATAAGGAAGACCAAGGGACATAAACAAGACAAAAGAGAGAAACCGTTGAAAGATTCAAACAATACATGCAACTTTTGCTCACTTGAACGCGAAAAGACTATAAAAATCGTCTAATTTAAAATACACATAGTAATTAAATAATACATTATCAGAGCTTATTTATACATTTGGAACATTAAATATGCCTTTTCAAGCAAATACGATTAAAATAAGTTTAATTTAACATTTTTAAAATTTTTGCTAAAAAAGTTCAAAAATCAGCCTTTTAGCAAAACTTCAAGCCAAAAGCGGCAAATATAGGAATTGTCCTAAAAATTTCAAATTTTTTGTGTGAACTTGGTGCCACTAGTGGCCACTTTTCCGCACTACCCATCATCGAAAATCAAAAAAAAGTTTTTTTCGGCCCACCCTAATGTACAGGCCAAAAGCTTTAAAACGACCTCTGTCAGAAAACAACATATAAAGGATACTCATCGAAGAAAACGCTACAGTTGTAAGGACAATTATCGTCACCCGCCTTCCAAACTCGAAATTCAACTCTCCCACCTTCTTTAAAATTTTAAAGTGTTATCATTCACTTAAGTTAATTTCAATTGTATTCGTTCTTCGTGTTAATGGCAATTTACATATGCATAGTCGCCCAAGCATGGAACGTGTTTCTTGAACTTTTTATGAAGTAAATAATTTCCGTTCTTGAGCGATTAAGAGTCCATTCACACGTGATTCTTATAAAACTCCTAATATATCACAAAATGCACACCATATTAAGTATTTCATGAACTCAAGGATTTTTCACTCAGTTCTTATTCTTTTGTTAATATTTTCTCATCCTAATGAAAACATATGTTATACTTTATTGAAGGTTTTCACATTAAAAGTGCAGTGCAAAGTTTAGGCATAATTCAATAAAGCGAAAATTTTGAGTGTTCGTTATTTATAATCTATCTTCCTGTTAAAATTGTTGACTACATTTTTAGACACCCATGAACGGTGAACACATAGCATGCGATAAATTGTCACAAATTTTGTCATAGATCGTTGAAAAAAATTGTGAAATGATCATTAGAAAAAAAAAGAATTTCATCCAACGATCTTGGAAAAATAATCATGAATTTTGTGAAACAATCGAAGAAAAAAATTGCAAATTTCATCAAAAGATCGCAGAAGCACATGTTGAATTTTGCCAATCTGTCACTCAGGAATATCGGGAACTTCGACAAATAGTCGCAGAAAAAAAAAATCAAATTCGTCACAGATAATTGAAAAAAAAAATGCAAATTTCGCCAAACAATCTTGGGAAAAAATCATGCATTTTGTAAAACGATCGCTGCAAAAAAGCCTCCGAATTTCAGTAAACAATCGATGAAAAATATTGCAAATTTCATCAAAAAATCGCGGAAATGTATAGCAAATTTTGACAAAAGAGTGCCGAAGCGCACACTGAATTTTGCCAATCTGTCGCTGAGAAATATCGGGAACTTTGGCAAATAGTCACCAAAAAGAAATAAATAAAATAACAAATTTCATCATAGATCGTTGAAAAAAAAACGTGAATTTCGTCAAACGATTGCTGAAAAAACCTCCGCGAATTTCAGTAAACAATCGAAAAAAAAATGCAAATTTCATCAAAAGATCGCGGAAATGCATGGCAAATTTCGTCAAAAAAGTGCAGAAGCATATGCCAATTTTGCCAATCTGTCGCTGAGAAATATCGGGAACTTCGACAAATGGCCGCGGAAAAGAAAAACACAAATTTTGTCACTGATCGTTGAAAAAAAATGCAAATTTCATGAAACGATTTTTTTTTTGGGGGGGGGGGGGGGTCGTGCATTTTGTGAAACTATCGCTGAAAAAAAAACGTGAATTTCAGTAAACGAAGAAAAATATTGCAAATTTCATCAAAAGATCGCAAAAACGCATAGCAAAGTTTGTCTAAAGAGTGCAGATTGCAAATTTTGCCAATATGTCGCTGAGAAATATCGGAAACTTCGACAAATAGTCTCGGAAAAGAAAAACAAATTTTGTCACTGATCGTTTAAAAAAAATCGTGAAAAAAAAAACGCGAATTTCGTCAAACGATTGCTGAAAAAAAACCCGCGAATTTCAGTAAACAATCGAAGAAAAATATTGCAAATTTCATCAAAAGATCGCGGAAATGCATGGCAAATTTCGTCAAAAAAGTGCAGAAGCATATGCCAATTTTGCCAATCTGTCACTGAGAAATATCGGGAACTTCGACAAATGGCCGCGGAAAAGAAAAACACAAATTTTGTCACTGATCGTTGATAAAAAAAACGTGAATTTCAGTGAACAAAGAAAAATATTGCAAATTTCATCAAAAGATCACAGAAACGCATAGCAAAGTTTGTCTAAAGAGTGCACATTACAAATTTTGTCAAATGGCCGCGGAAAAGAAAAACACAAATTTTGTCACTGATCGTTAAAAACCCCACAAATTTCATGAAACGATTTGAGGGGGGGAGGGGATTGTGCATTTTGTGAAACGATCACTGAAATAAAAAGCGTGAATTTCAGTAAACGAAGAAAAATATTGCAAATTTCATCAAAAGATCGCAGAAACGCATAGCAAAGTTTGAAGAGTGCAGATTACAAATTTTGCCAATATGTCGCTGAGAAATATAGGAAAGTTCGACAAATGGCCACGGAAAAGAAAAGCAAATTTTGTCACTGATCGTTTAAAAAAAATCGTGAAAAAAAAACTGCAAATTTTGTGAAACGATTTGGGTGGTGGGGGGGGGGGGGAGATCGTGCATTTTGTGAAACGATAGCAGAAAAAAAAACGTGAATTTCAGTAAACGAAGAAAAATATTGTACATTTCATCAAAAGATCGCAGAAACGCATAGCAAAGTTTGTCTAATCTTTGGCTAATGGTCGCAAAAACAAAAAATAACGCGAAATTTCATGAAAAATCTTGTAAAAACAATCACTATAAAAATAAAACACAAAATTCGATAAACAGTCGAGGGAATAAATTGCAAATTTCATCAAAAGATCGCGGAAATGTATAGCAAATTTTGACAAAAGAGTGCAGAAGCACACACTGAATTTTTCCAATCTGTCGCTGAAAAATGTCGGGAACTTTGACAAATGGCGACAGAACAACAACAACAACAAAAAAAAAAATCATACTTTCTCTTCACTGAATTACGCCTAAACTTTAAACTGCTATGCCTGGCACCACAGTTGCAGAAAATTCTCCAAGTGTCTGTGACAGATACTTCAGTGGCAGAAAATAATCTGCTGGTAAAATATTTTACAATTGAAGCATTAATTAATCAAACCACCACTTACCTGCAATGTCTTTAAGCATTTTATTAATTTTTATAGATAATAATCTTAGTTTTGTATTAAGTAATAAAGAGCTAAACATAATTGTAAAGTGACGTAATAAAAGGTTTGATGGAAAAATAATCTGCAAAAGAGATAAGAAAATCTGTGACGTCTGTCTCCCATCTTGAATTTTCTGCTGCTGGACCTGGCACTATGAAAACATTCAGTAAAGTGCAAGATATGTTTTCATTACGATTTCTTAGTGGGAAGTGGGGAGAAAAGATTAACAAAAGGAAAAGAACTGAAAATGGAAAATTCTGAGTGCGTGCGTAAAATAGTTAAGATGTGCATTTTGTGACATGGAGTTTCATAAGAATCGCACATGAATGAACTCTTAATCGCCCAAGAACGGAAATTATTTACTGAATGTTTAAAAAAAAACATTCGATTCTTGGGGCGATTAGACAAATTTGGAGTTTCAGAATATTCGTCCAAGAATGGACATGCAGTCAGGTATAAAATGTACGTTGTCATCGCCCAATAATCCCAACAATAATAAATCAAAACATTGAATATTTGTATATGAAGCAAAGTGAGTTCAATAACAATTTTAAAAATGCAGAATCAAAATTAAAACTTATATTTTTGTTTATTTAAATGAAAAAAAGTTTAAATTCTACATATAACATTTCGAGTTATACCGATTAATAAGTTTTATCATGTTATGGTTAAGCATCACAAAAAATTTCAAAATAGTATCTCAATAAATAAAAATTATTTTAAAATAGGTATGTCCCGGACCTCCTTAAATGAAACAGAGTTCAATAACACATCTTAAAATCAAAACATACATCTTATACTTTTGCTAAGAAATGAAAAGAAAACATTCAGTGAAGCGTTGATTCAGCAAATATGTGAAAAGTTTAGTTTTCAGGAGAAAAAGTTTGTAAAAAGCCTATTTTTATGACAATTTTGTAAAGGGTCCTTTTTTTAAGGTGAAAAGTTTTGTGAAGGGTCCTGCTTTGATTTGAAAAAATTTGTGCAGGGTCCAGTTTTGACATAAAAAATGTTGTGAAGGGTCCAGTTTTGACATGAAAAATGTTGTGAGGGGTCCTGTTTTGAAATGAAAAATTTTGTGAGGGATCCTTTAAAGAACCCAATTTTTCCTAAACAGATCCCTGTGCTTGTTACATATCATGACTTTGATAAGAAATGAAAACACTCAGTAAAGTGTAAAAAATATGTTTTCATTGGGATTTGTTATGAAACTCATAATATATGGGGAAGTGGAAAAAAAAGATAAAAGAAAAATTCAAATAACTTCATTCATTTCCCCTGAAAAGAAATATTTGTTTTATTCCTATTCTTGGGCGATGACAATATACATCTCTTAATCACCCGAGAATGGAAATTATTTACTGAATGTTTCCATTTCATAGAAAGTACAGTTTTCATCTTGCACTTTACTATAAAATGTACAGTTCTATTTTTTACTAAGAAATGAAAACATTCAGTGAAGCGTTGATTCAGAAAATTTAAAAAAAAAATAATCAACAAATTTGAAAAAAAAAATAATTACTTTAAGATCCCAGAAAGTTCAAGAAACATTATACTATTTCATTCTTGGCGACTATTGCTAGTGAATATGCTGAATTTAATGAGGAAGATATAATCAATAGTAAATGGGCTAAATGCAAAAATATCATATTAAAAACTGCTGAGGAAGTAGTCGGAAAGGAAGAAAGGAGGGAAATTAATGAATGGTTTGATGATGAGTGTTGGCAACTGATTAAGAAAAAGAATAAAGCAAGATAAAAAATGCTGAAGCATAGAACAAGACAGAGTGAAAATCGCTTTAAAACAATTAGAAGAAATACCCAAAAGTTGTTACGTATGAAAAAACGAGCTTTGGAGCAGAGTAAAATTCAAGAAATTGAAGACCTATCAGTATTAGGTGATATAAGCCAAATGTATTCAAAGCTTAAAGGAATCAAAAAGGGCTATCAACCACGCACCCTTTTTTGTAAAGACAGAAATGATAAACTTATTGGAGGACACGCAAATGTGACAGATAGATGGGCAGAATATTTTGAAGAATTGTTAAACAGACAGTCAAATGATGAAAGAGAAATACAATCTAATCATAATGATTATGACATGAATGAAGAAAACTGTGAACCACCAACTGTAGAAGAAGTAAGGGATGCTATTGCAAAATTAAGAAATGGAAGAGCACCTGGTGAAGATTTGATAGGTGCTGAGCTTTTGAAATATGGTGGAGAGACGTTGGTACAAATGTTACATGATCTAATAGTAGAGATTTGGCAGAATGAATATATACCAAATGAATGGAATGGTGCTATTATTATCCCAATTCATAAAAAGGGAAATATCTTAAATTGCCAGAATTATAGAGGCATAGCCTTATTAAATGTTACATATAAAGTGTTGGCAAAGATAATTGCAAAGCGATTAGAACCGTATGCTGAAGTGGTGATAGGTGATTATCAGTGTGGTTTTAGGAAAGCAAGATCAACAGTGGATCAAATCTTTAGTATCAGGAACATCCTTAAAAAATTCTATGAACAAAATATTAATTTGCACCAATTGTTTGTTGATTTTAAACAGGCCTATGACAGTATAAGCAGAAATAAGTTATTTGAAATATTAAAGGAATTTAAAATACCTGATAAAATAGTTAAGCTTGTAAAATTAACACTGGAAAATACAAAAGCTAAAGTTAAGGTACAGGGAAGACTTTCAAGGGGATTTGCAGTGAATTCAGGTCTAAAGCAAGGTGATGTTCTCTCGACAATTCTTTTTAATTTATGCCTGGAGAAAATAATTAGAAGCATTTACAACAACAGGGGTGGTACTATTATGAATCGCTCCCTCCAAATCCTTGCATTTGCAGATGATGTTGATATAATTGC
The DNA here is from genome assembly GCA_963932465.1 of Maratus speciosus. NCBI lineage: Eukaryota > Metazoa > Arthropoda > Arachnida > Araneae > Salticidae > Maratus > Maratus speciosus. The sequence continues at coordinate 508,555,359 of OZ010793.1, read as the reverse complement.
TAGGAATAAGAAAGTCTTGATTGAAACATACAATAAATTAGACACTGAAGGAAGAAAACTAGGCCTCGTGGTTAATAAAGAAAAAACAAAATACATGAAAATGGACCGAATGAAATCACAGGCAACAGCAACTTTAACAATAAATAATGAATTACAATTGATGAAGTAACAGAATTTAAATATTTAGGATCTACGATCACCTGTGATAATATGGTGGAAGCAGAGATTAAAACCCGTGTTACGAATTTACTCCTCGATCAATCTAATTGAACGGTAGCTGTGAGGAATAATTATCTCTACTATGCAAGATTAATCAAACGTTTTATTTGGAAATCTTGAATTTGTAGTATACAACAAAAATAATAAATTAAATGCGTAGGTTGTTGACTTATATGATTGTATAAAACACCGAGTCCTTGTAGCTTCAAATTTGGAAATTAGTTCACTCTAGAACTTCTCATTCAGCAGCAAGTTCGTTGGTCGGATGGCTTTTACGGGACGGTCTCTCGCCGTCCTATACAAGTTCCGAGCGCTTTGCTCAATTTAACTCGGCACGTCTCGTGCCTTCAGCCCGGGAAAAAAATCTCTTTTTCCCTCGTTCGTGCGAGCCAAACGCACACCTCAGTTTCCGAATTTAAACTGCTCCCCTCCTCTCCTTTCCTCCGAAAAAATGGTCACTCTCTCGGACACCGTGAGAATACTTTCACCATCCATCTCTGTCAATGCCTTTAGGCATTAGCGAATTCCTTTGCGAGACCTAAACAGGGTGGTCTATACTCCGAACCCTTAGATGTATCTCATATCCTTTATCAGGGCGTGCTACGTCCTAAGTGCTAATCCATCATCACTTACAATGTCCTAGAGCGTGAGAAAAATGTCTACTAGTCTTTCTATGCACCTGGGTGTATTCAGTTTTTCTTTAGGAAGACTTCTTCCCCCATCATCTGAAAACATAGAAGTTCAATTCTTTACAACACCTTCCCTCTAAAAGACGATTCTTCAGGCTTGAATGAAGAATCTTATGACCAGTGGATGAACGCAACAAATTCCAATATCTCAGAGTGGCAGATGCAATAAATACAATTATCAATGCGCGCTCTGATACATTACACTAAAAAAAATATACATATATAAATACATAACAAGATCAAAAATTACCAAATGAAAAATTTAGAATAAAACAACTATTTCTTGGCTTACAAAGTATAAACAAATGAAATTATTATTTTTTTCGTACAATAGTACTTTTAGATTTAGTACTCAACGAGTTTATTCCGCACGACTTAAATAATCAACATGTGCAATATCTCGTCCTGGTCTATGCTTTATTGCATAATGATAGGGTTGCAGTGTGAGAGCCCATCGTAAAAGCCTCGGATTATTCCCAGAATTTCGTTTAAGAAAAACTAAAGGATTGTGATCGGTTTCTATAGCAAAGAGTTGGCCGTCAACATAGTGACGCAATTTCTTGATTGCAAAGATAATAGCTGCACATTCCTTCTCCGTCGCACAAAAACTTTTTTCTGTTTCCGAAAATTTCCGACTTAAGTAAATTATGGGATGTTCCTCTGAACCCTACATTGTGCTAAAATAACCCCAATACCCTTTTCAGTTTGTCTAGGCGAAGATCTGTAAGGTTTTATCTTTACAGGTTTATATTCTAATAGTTCCACGTCATGCTCTATTAAGTCAGTGCGCCCCGGATCATTAGAAAATAAAGATTTAAATTTATCTAATAAATTTCTCAATTGCTCTATCTGCATCGACGTACATCTAGTACTCAAATTGCTGTCTTTAATAACATTTTCAAAATCATAAATCTCAGCCCCCGCTTCTGGAAATGCTATGTCCAAATCTTGATTTTCCTCGCCCTCATCTATCTCTTGCGCCACAAAATTCACTAATTCAATTCTTTTCAAATATGGTTTTAAGAGATTGACGTGATATATTTGAGCCTTTTCGCGCCTACCTGGAACATTCAGAATATAATTTGTCTCTGAGATTTTGGACTGAATTTTTCCTGGACCTATCCACGATACCGATAATTTGTTCTTTTTGTTGGTAGCTAGAACCAACACTTCGTCACCCACCTTAAATTTCCGTTCTACCGCCGTTTTGTCATACCACAACTTTCTTTTTTCACGAGATTCGGTCATATTTTCCACTGCTAGTTCCTGACAGTGTTTTAGCCTATTAACCAAATTAAATACATATTCAGTAACTAACTCATTCTCTTCCTCTCCTCCCGTCCACTTTTCAAAGAGCAATGATTCGGGAGTTCGTAAATTCTTTCCATGTACTAACTCTGCAGGAGAAAAACCCGTAGAATCATGAGTTACCGTCCGCAAGGCTAATAAAGCATACGGCAAATTTCCCTCCCAACTTGCGCCATTTTCAACACACAAAACTTTCAATAATCTTTTCACTGAGCGATGCCATCGCTCAACCAAATTACTTTGTGGTCGACAAACCGACGAGTGAGTTAACTTAACTCCAGATTTCTTTAAGAATGCGGTTGTTAACTCGCTTACAAAATATCTTCCGAGATCTGTTTGTAACTCTCTGGGATATCCTAATCTGCTAAATACCCACATTAATGCTTCAATTATAGTTTCCGATCGGACATTAGATATAGCAACAGCCTCCGGATACCTGGACACCACACAAATAACTGTTAAAATATACCTATTCCCTTTTTCAGACTTCGGTAAGGGACCCACAATGTCAGCTGATAACTTCGAAAAAACCTCTCCAATAATCGGCACACGTCTGAGCGGCGCTTTCCCTATTTCCCTAGGTTTTCCAATCCTCTGACATGAATCACATGTTTTGACAAAATTCTCTATGTGTTTTATTACATTCGGCCGAAAGTAATGACGCAAAACCTTATCCTTTGTTTTCATTTCACCAAAGTGCGATGAAATCCCCTCATGACAGGCTCCTAAAACGTCTAATCTGAATTTCGAAGGCACCACTAACTGCAATCTCTCCCCACCACGATTGTCAAAGGTTTTCCTAAACACCAAGTCATTCATAATTTCATAGTGAGATTTCTTGGCTCTCGCTTTTTCCCTAACTTCTTTTAACGAAGGATCAACATCCTGTTCTTTTTTAAATTCCTCACGACTAATCCGTGCTAAATTTCCGAACTTGTCATTTAAATCAGCAGGTAACAATACACTTTCCGAGGTTTCATTTTCCGTTAGCTGCTCCAACTCCTTTTCGCATTGTTCTGCAAACTCGTCCGATTCACATTCTAAATCCACGACCGGCTTTCCCTCTCCCCTTTCGCAACTCGTATTTACACTAGCCCCGTCCATCAAACTAACAGTGTCTTTCTTTGCCTGCGATCTCGTCATTACCGCATTCACTGCATTAACCTTTTTTCGGGCTAATTCAATTATCTTTTGCGTTTTATTCCCTAAGAGATAATAATGCAAGTCTGCTTCTTTGTCTACAACCCCAACTTCCGTTTTTAGGGAACCCAATCCATCAAAATCTATCTCTATGTGAGCGACAGGTAAACAGCGGATTTTAGAATCCAAGGGCTGTTTCACGAAGATATAATCTCCGGTCAATTGTTCCTTTTTTACGTGTTCCTCACCACACAAATCGTAATTGGTACCCGTATCTCTTAGTGACAATATCACGCCCATTTATTTTCGCTCTACTAAGATAAGGTTTGAACCCTTCTTCATAATCCGACGTTTTACTCACATGATTCACTTTAGCGGTGTCTCTCTCGTTCTTTTTTAACTGCGGACAATTGGCTCGAAGGTGAGTTGTGGGATCACAAAGGAAACACCTGTTTACCCTCCTTTTTTCGAAAACACGATCCCTATCTGTCACTATATTCTTGTCCCTCCAATTGAAATTTTTATCTGCACTTTTATTCTCCAACCCCGAGCTATTTTTCTCAAATTTCTTATCAAAAAAATTTCTCGAATTTCCTGTTTTCCTTTGGGAATTTTTCACAACCTCTAATTCATCTAAGCGTTTCACTAAAACTTCTGGGTCAGTGAAATTTGACCAGGCATCAATCAGATGATCCTTTAATTCTTGAGGGGCTCTTTTTTTAATTTGATCAGTGATCAAAAGCTTCTTTAATTCCTCAAAATTAGTAATTTTTAAAGAATTTAACCACCCCTCCAGATAGCTATTCAATTCGAAAATTAAATCACGCCACGGATTTTTCGGATTCCTCTGGTGTTGATTAAATTTTAGTCTATACGATTCTGCATTTAATTTGTACCTTTCTAATAATTTACCTTTCACATAATCATAACTATCAATCAAATGTGATGGCTCCCTAAGGATTAATTCTGCCACATTTACCGGTAGAAGCGCTAATAAATTTGTCACTAATTCATCATCTTCTAAATTACATTTTTTTGCCTGCCTCTCAAACAAATTTAAGAATAAAGATATTTCTGATCGACTCTCATCGAAACGATGTATTAAGGATTTTAAGGGCAATTTATTGCTTTTCTCTGCACCATGATCTGATGTTAAGCTACGCGTCTCTGCTTCTTGCAATAATTTTAACTTTTCGAGTTCATAAGCCCTGTCTTTGTCTCGATCCTCCCTTTCTAATCTCTTTCTTTCCTTTTCCTCCGCTATAAGCGCTTCCCGATCTTGCAGTATATTTTTGGCTTGTGCCAATGCAAAATCTCTATCAAAATCTTTAGCCGCTTCTATTTTACTAACTATTTTTGCAATCGTGTCGCTCTCATCTATTTGAACATCTAATTCACCCGCCAGGATTCGCAAATCTACCTTTTTAAAATTTTTCCACTCTGACATTTTTGAAAAATTAACCCCAAAACCTAATTTACATGGATATCAGATCAAAATTTAAAACAGAAAAAATACATACATACACAAAAAATATAATTCAGTTATACATTTACAAAACAGTTAGAAATATAATTTCCCCTTTTTATAACTTGTATTAAAAAAATGTCACTATATTTCACTTCTGCAACCCATCATCTCGCAAAATTTTCACATATTAAACGTCTTTGCCAGATCACGACAAATACATTTTCCCGAAAGAAAAACCAGAAAATTAAAATATCAAATTTTAGATACAGCTCAAGCAAAATTTTCCTAAACAAAACTTGTTATTAACAGAATAAACGCACTTAAAATTTTCCTGACAGTAAAAATTATTAACATTTCTCTCTTTTTTTTTTTTTTTTTTTTTACATGCCAATAACAGAAAGACTATCCTTTATTATTACTTTTCCTTTGAGAGGAAAAAAAATAAAAATAACTGCCCTTTATCATTGAAATCTACTGAGATATTTCTCGTGTCACACACAATAAACCATTGACACACAATAGCCAGCTTAAGGCAAAAGGAAATTAAACTCAACAGAATGCCACTGAGATAAAAGAATTTGTTAGCTCACCCCTTTTGAAGACAGGATCCGTTGTCGTCCACCCAGCTGTTCCGAATAGAAGGCACTGTCAATCAACGCCGTCACTACGATAATCCTTTAGCTCCAGAGGTTTGTAATCCACACAGAAATGTTTTTCTAGCTTGACCCAAGATACACAGTCTAAACACAAGGCAGTCAGTTCTCAGAAATGTTTCTTTCCCATAATCCTTGACGTTGCCACCACTAATAGCACTTGATAACAAGTTTTAATCACCACAATGCTTGTCACTATTAACGTTGCACTTCACAAATGTTCTTTGAGGACCCCTATTGTTCTACGCCTCATCTGGTCAACATGATCTTCCGCTACCACCAGCTGTTACGAATTTACTCCTCGATCAATCTAATTGAACGGTAGCTGTGAGGAATAATTCTCTCTACTATGCAAGATTAATCAAACGTTTTATTTGGAAATCTTGAATTTGTAGTATACAACAAAAATAATAAATTAAATGCGTAGGTTGTTGACTTATATGATTGTATAAAACACTGAGTCCCTGTAGCTTCAAATTTGGAAATTAGTTCACTCTAGAACTTCTCATTCAGCAGCAAGTTCGTTGGTCGGATGGCTTTTACGGGACGGTCTCTCGCCGTCCTATACAAGTTCCGAGCGCTTCGCTCAATTTAACTCGGCACGTCTCGTGCCTTCAGCCCGGGAAAAAATCTCTTTTTCCCTCGTTCGTGCGAGCCAAACGCACACCTCAGTTTCCGAATCCAAACTGCTCCCCTCCTCTCCTTTCCTCCGAAAAAATGGTCACTCTCTCGGACACCGTGAGAATACTTTCAACATCCATCTCTGTCAATGCCTTTAGGCATTAGCGAATTCCTTTGCGAGACCTAAACAGGGTGGTCTATACTCCGAACCCTTAGATGTATCTCATATCCTTTATCAGGGCGTGCTACGTCCTAAGTGCTAATCCATCATCACTTACAATGTCCTAGAGCGTGAGAAAAATGTCTACTAGTCTTTCTATGCACCTGGGTGTATTCAGTTTTTCTTTAGGAAGACTTCTTCCCCCATCATCTGAAAACATAGAAGTTCAATTCTTTACACCCGACTTGCAGCAGGAAATAGATGCTATTTTTCTCTTCGAAACATTCTGAAATCATCTCTAATATCTCGAACATCCAAACTTAAAATTTATAAAACTGTTATAAAACCAATAGTAATTTATGGTAGTGAGACCTGGACCACTACACAAAAAGATGAAAAGCTACTTATCACTTGGGAAAGGAAGATCTTAAGGCAAATGTTTGGACCTATTAAAGAAGACAATACATGGCGTATAAGGACAAATATGGAGTTAGAACTGTTATATAATGAAAAAGATATAATAAATACTATAAAAATAAGAAGATTGCAATGGTTAGGCCATCTAATCAGAATGAGGGATGAGCGAAGCACGAAGAAGATTTATAGTGGTAATTTAATTGGGAAAAGAAGTATTGGTAGACCCAGGAAGAGTTGGATAAAAGAGATAGAGAAAGATCTTGCAGAAAATCAAATTATAAATTATAAAGTAAAGGCCAGAGATCGGAAGGTCTGGAGAAATATATTGAGGGAGGTCAAAATCCTACATGGATTGTAGCACCATTGTGTAAGTAAGTAAGTGTATTCTTGGCGACTACGCGTATGTAAATAGATATTAATACGAAGAACGAATACAATTTAAAGTAACTTACGTGAATTGTATTATTTCACTTCTTATAAACAATATAAAAAACATTATAAAATAATGTCAATAAGATTAAATCTTATAGTAACAAAATAAATAAAGCATGGAAAATAAACAGTGCAATTTCCCGCTACAGTTAGGCTAGGAAATGCAGCCGCTGTATCTCATATTTACCACCTGCTCTCATTGGCTGGTTTCTTCTTTGCCGCGGATTGGCTCAGAGCTGTAAATAGCCTGAAACCCATAACGTTTTATTGCAGCGGATTGGCTTAGAGCTGTAAATAGCCTCTAACACATAACGTTTTAATTACGTTTTAATTTTTTTAAAAATATCTAAATTGAAATTTTAAAATCCGGCGGTGAAGTGCACTTTCCGGTAATAGCATCTACACATGACAAAAATTTCAGAGGTCTAGGTGTTATAATTTCGGAGCTTTCTGTGGTCAGACAGGCAGGCAGGCAGACAGACATCTCTTATTTTATATATATAGATAATTATATGTGTATACGTATGTATGTATTTATATATATATATGTGTGTGTGTGTGTTTGTGTGTATTTGTATGTGTGTGTGTTTGTGTGTATTTGTATGTGTGTGTATTTGTATCTATTTGTATGTGTATGTGTGTGTGTATTTGTAAATGGGGGAAAAATTTTAAAAGGTAATCAAATTCAAAGCTAATAATAAATTATTTAAAAATACTAGTTGCGTAGCAACCCGTTGTGTTGCTTTTGAATTGCATGAGACAATCGATATTTTTGCGAAAAATGAAATCTTAACTTTATTGTAAATTTAGAAAGCCATTATATTAATTTTAGTAAACACAATATTTCAAATAATAAGTTACATTTACAATTTAAGTCAAAAGCTTTCCCAATAAAAATGCACATATATTATAACTTTATTTGCCTAGAGCTTTTCGCTCTTCCAAGATTTTGCTTCGAATTTAGGAGTTGGTAGAAATGATGTCATTTGGGTCATCTTATACAAAAATGAATTTGTTTGGACGAATTTATTCAGAAGCATTTTATATTTATGAATTAAAATAAATATTTAGAGAATTATTTTTTTTTTCTCGCTAAAACATTTCATTTTTAATGTCCGCTTCTGAAATGTTTTATTAGCCATCTTAAGGGAATAGTTGAAAATCTACTTTTCGACTTTAAATTAAATGAAAATAACGTACGATGTTTTTTTTTCTTTTGACGTCAACAGAATTTATCTCAATATTCCAGTTGAGAGTCGAATTTGTGTTTATAAAATAAACGGATTCCCGAAGCTTGAATATGTGTCAGTTTGTATTTCATGAAATTTTCTTGAAAACTACAATAATGTTTTCACTACTTAGTCAAATAAACGTTAATTTCAATTTAAAAATGATTTCAAACAATGTTACCTAAAAATCCTTGTCATTTTCCCTTTTCTTTCTTTTATCCACAAAAATGGAGCAATTTTATTTTCCATCGTTACAGAAATGTCATTAAAAATAACGTAAAAATTTTTATCTCGAAAACTAATCAAATTTTAAAATTCTACGACCACTTTTCACATCCTCGGACCCATGTGGATACCTGGCCTTAATTTGATCACCCAACATTCCATATTCTAGGAGGAAAAGCTGTGAAATACAAACGGATAGTCACTTTTTAATATAATAGACTGATGAAGTTTTAATTTCGCTATAAAAATTAGTCAGGGACAAATGCTGAATTATTTATATTATTTTAACTGCAAATGGCTTATTTCGTAATGGAGCCTGTACGCAATGGATATAGATTAAAACACATTACACTTGAAAATTATTTAAAAAGACATAATAAATAAATAAATTAAGATGAACTTTTCAAGCAAATTGCATTTGAAAGTAGATTTTTTCCCTATATAACGGGTGTAGAAATTGAAGATACGCGATGTTTAGAAATTCAAAAAATTGCAGTAGTAAAGATTGCAAAACCGACATTTAATCGTCAAGCGTTGCCATTCTCAAAATGACGCCAGCCTTACGCACAGACATATTTTTCCTTTATAATATAGATTGATTTTCAAACGTGAAGAATTCCGTTTGTCAGCTAAAACTTTGCATGTGAATGCATTCTTTTGGCTTGAGGTTCTAGTTTCAGTACCGCGAAGTACAAATTCCAGAAACTGATGTCTTTTAGATGTATTCGTGTAAAAATATATAGTTTTATCAAAGAAAAGGATTGTTTCTTTTAAATATGGCACTTACTGAAGCATTACGCCAAGTTTCTCAAATTCGGTATCAGCCGAATGAAAATATATTGTGACATTAGCTTTATGAGCGAAAATGTTTTTTAAATAGTGACGTCATTTTCTGTTCAGACTTAAAATAAAGTTATTTTTAATTGTAATGAGTAAATGGTATCATTAAGGATAAATAAACCCCAATATTTCTTTTTTTCTGCAATAGTGGAAATAATACGATTGCTACTATTTTGATGAAATTTCAAAAAAACTTTTCAATTTAAATTAAAAATATAAAAGTGGAAATATTTAGAAAAATAGCTAATGCGAGGCCATCTACAAATGAACAGCTTTCATTAAAAAAAAAAGAATTATTAGCAAAATTGGTACAGTAGAAAGTTGAGGGAAGATGTCTAAGAAAGCTATCATGTATTTTCAATGTATAGTTTATTTTTTCTCTTTTACTTTAACAGTTGCCTAGCAACTCTATTTCATACAACTTATATTTAAAAGCACATATTTTTCCCAATTCGGCTCTAAAAATTTAAATTGTTCGATTACATATATGTTAAATACGTGCTTTTTTATACATTATTCTTTTATTTATTTATTGATGAAGCTTTAATTTCATTGTAGAAAATTAGCGGGAGAGAAATTCTGAACTTTTTTTATGTGCAAATTGTTTATTAATATTTCGCAATGAAGCTGGCACGGCAAAATCATTTTATTGATAAATAAAAGCGAAATAAAGCCAAAACTCACTGGGTTTTATAACAGACGATATTCTTGACATAACACGTATTTTAATTTCAATTTTTTTCGGTTTTTATGAGAAAATGGCAACAAAAAGATACAACAATCTACTATTTTCATTTCTCCCCTTTTAGTTTCAACATGACTTTCAACAGAAATGGAGTACTTCAGCTGCCACAATTACAAAAAAAAGTAATAAAAACTACAAAAAAATTAATATCTTAAAATTAAATTGAGATACAGCTTTCAAACAAATTGCATTCAAAAGAGCATTTTATTCCTTATACGACGGTGTAAAAATTTAAAATGTGCGATGTTTAGAAGTTTAAAAATTTGCAGTAGAGAAAATTGCAAAACCAAAATTTCATTTCAAATTTCAAAGTGTTGCCATTCGCAAAATGACGTATGCGTTACGCACAGATATGTTTGTCCTTTATAATATAGATAGATATATCTAAAATGTTTCAAGACAGTATAAAAGATTTAAACAAATTGATAAAAATGCTTTGAAGAACATTTCAAATTATTAAAAAATGTTTCATTAATATTTTAAAGTTAATAAATTTTAATAACTATGTACGTTCATGCATATGAGCGATGTTTTGAAAAAAAAAATCGTAAGTTTAAAAATGATTTCTTATTTAATTATAAATTAACGAAATAGTTATGTTTTTTATATATATGTTAACAAAACAAATGTTTTAAACATTTCGATACTAAAAATAAGTTAGTCAATGTATACTTTTTTGAATATGCCTATACTATATATATATATATATGTTTGTAAATTTTAACGTTTTATGTTTTTACTGACTAGTGAACACATTACACCTTTCAATTATTTATCCTAGCTACCGTTTATTTACACAATAAACCAACCAACCAATACAAAAAACAACTAACCAATTGCTTTTCAAACGACTATTTGATTATCATAACAACCTAAAACCTTTTATCTGCACATGCGCAAACATTTTAATAAACTAGAGTCTACATTTTTAATCCAATAAACAATGTCTAATCAACAAGGTTATGTCCTAACTTGAATTATACCTTTTTTGTGACATTATTAAACTAGATAATATAACATTACTGAAGGTACTTGTAAAAATAACATGATAACTTGTTTTCACTATACTAATTTAATAATTTTCGTAGGTTTTGTATAATAATCGACATGTTTGGTTATCTCTCATTATAGTTTTCTAAAATATACACAAAAAAGTTTGCTACTGTTAAAAAACATGTCTATAATTCAGATAGTTTATACTCTTATTATTTCAAAACATTCATATTAGAGAACATATAACATAAGAAAACTTGAATTAAATAATCACTACTTTTTCAGAAGTTTGCAATATAAGTTTTTTATGCTAACTAGGGTTAGTAGTATTCAGATTAAGAATTATAATCAGTATAAAAATTAATAACTAATTAGAAAAATAATTTATTGTCTAATAATTAATTAATTCTAATAATTAATAATTAATTCTAATAATTAATTTAATAAACGCATATTTATAAAAGCTAATTAAAGGAAATGTGCTAATTGCAATTAGAAAAGAGACCTTTTAATTATGAAATCTAGAATAGGCACCACTAATCATGTGATAAACGTCACGTGACCCGTGACGTGACTAGTGACGTCACATAGATCTTGTGATAATCTAATCAGTGATAAGATTAGCTGATAAGGACTTAGAATTATTTCATTTCTCTACGAGTTTTTCTACAAGATGGTTGTGTGTTCAACTAGCTGCCGTATTAGATAAGTATTATTATTATGTGTTTATATAAAAAGGAATTTTAAAATAACAATGTAATAGTATTTAATATTTTTAAAACAATAATTTGTAATAGTAAGAAAACTGAAAAGTATAATTTTAAGCTTTGCTGTTTTATTTCATGACACTAAGTTTAACAAAAATAGTAAAAGGTTTGTTAGACAAATTAATTTTCATGTTTAATCTATAAAGATATTTTTAAGTCTGAATACTACTAACCCTAGTTAGCATAAAAAAGACTTATATTGCAAACTTGTGAAAAAATAGTGATTATTTAATTCAAGTTTTTTTATGTTATATGCTCTCTAATATGAATGTTTTGAAATAATAAGAGTGAAAACTATCTGAATTATAGACATGTTTTTTAACAGTAGCTAACTTTTTTTGATATATTTTAGAAAACTATAATGAGAGATAACCAAACATGTCGATTATTATACAAAACCTAAGAAAATTATTAAATTAGTATAGTGAAAACAAGTTATCATGTTATTTTTATAAGTAACTTTAGTAATGTTATATTATCTAGTTTAATAATGTCACAAAAAAGGTATAATTCAAGTTAGGACATAACCTTGTTGATTAGACATTGTTTATTGGATTAAAAATGTAGACTCTAGTTTATTAAAATGTTTGCGCATGTGCAGATAAAAGGTTTTAGGTTGTTATGATAATCAAATAGTCGTTTGAAAAGCAGTTGGTCGGTTGTTTCTTTGTATTGGTTGGTTGGTTTATTGCGTTAATAAACGGTAGCTAGGATAAATAATTGAAAGGTGTAATGTGTTCACTAGTCAGTAAAAACATAAAACGTTAAAATTTACAAACATATATATATATATATATATATAGTATATGCATATTCAAAAAAGTATACATTGACTAACTTATTTTTAGTATCGAAATGTTTAAAACATTTGTTTTGTTAACATATATATAAAAAACATAACTATTTCGTTAATTTGTAATTAAATAAGAAATCATTTTTAAACTTACGATTTTTTTTCAAAACATCGCTCATATGCATAAATGTACATAGTTATTAAAATTTATTAACTTTAAAATATTAATGAAACATTTTTTAATAATTTGAAATGTTCTTCAAAGCATTTTTATCAATTTGTTTAAATATTTTATACTGTCTTGAAACATTTTAGATATATATTTTTAAATAATTTATTATTAGCTTTGAATTTGATTACCTTTTAAAAAATTTCCCCATTTACAAATACACACACCCACACACATACAAATAGATACAAATACACACACATACAAATACACACAGTCTCGTATAAGATGGTGAGTGCGGACGCGGTCAGAATCCGGTTCACTGAGGACATCACACAAAATGTGTATTTAGCTAGTTTTTTTAAATTTTTTAAATAAATATGTGTTTAAAAATACATATTTGTTTTTAAAATTTTTAAATTTTAATTATTTTAAATTCGTTTTTTTTTCAATGTATCTGAGGACATGCCCATACATACATCTATCCGTGGACATGCCCATACATACATCTATCCGTGGACATGCCCTTCCCCATACACACATCCATCTGTGGACATGCCCATACACACATCCATCCGTGGACATGCCCATACACACATCCATCCGTGGACATGCTCATACACACATCCATCGGTGGACATGCCCATACACACATCCATCGGTGGACATGCTCATACACACATCCATCCGTGGACATACCTATACACACATCCATCCGTGGACATACCCATACATCCATCCATCCCAGGCGCGGATCCACGGGGGGGCGATTGGGGCGATCGCCCCCCCCCCAAAAAAATAATATAAATCCACCGATTATCGCGAATTTCGAAAAATGATCGCTGAAAAAAAATCAATTTCGTCAATCGTTCGCAGGTAAAAGGATCGCAAAAGGAACGCGAATTTCGTCAACGGATCGCGCAAAAAACCCCAATTTCGTCAAAGGATCGCGAAAAAACGGAAATTTCGACAAAGGATCGCGAAAAAACACGAAATTTCGTCAAAGAATCGCGAAAAAATGCGAATTTCGTTAAAAAATCGCGTATTTCGTCAAAGGAACGCAAATTTCGTCAAAGGATCGCAGATAAAAACGCGAATTTCGTTAAAGGATTGCAGAAAAAAACGCAAATTTCACCAAAAAATTGAGGAAAAAACGCTAATTTCCCGAAAGAATCGCGCAAAAAACGCTAATTTCGTCAACAGACCTCTGAAAAAATACGAATTTCTTCAAAGAATCACGAAAAAAATACGCGAATTTCGCCAATTAGAACCGGGAGGAGATTCCCTAAGCGCGCATCCACGGGAGTGTGTGTGTGTGTGTGGGGGGGGGGGGGGGTTCGATTGGGGCAAAGAAGGGAAGAACAAATTTACCAAGTCGGTTTTTAAGAAATCAACACACCATAAGCATTTTAGCTTTTAACTGACTAGGATTAGGACCTAATCCTTTTTTGTTCATTCATCAAATACCCCTTGAAATTTACCAATGTGGGTGGCAATAACAGGACATTTTTTACACATTAGTGGCTTTCTTCAGAAAATATTAAGATGATTGCATTTTTCAAAGGACCTTTTTATTACTTTCTTCTATCTTGACAAGAAGAAAGTATTGGTTTCATGAAAATTTTCGAATTCCAGTTTTTGACGGATTTACACGTTTTATGGGTCAGAGATTCAAAAAAACATGTTTTTACAAAATGTCTGTCTGTGAGTCTGTCTGTCTGTCTGTCTGTCTGTATGTGACACAAATTTTGTGGGCGCTCTATCTCAAGAACCAATGCACGGAATTTAATAAAAATTTATATTCAGGTAGTCCCTGATATAGATTGGTGCTGATTAGTTTTTGGTGTAAATCGCCCTGCAGGTGGCGCTGCTATGTAGCATTTTGCAGGATTTCCGCAAAAGCTCTATCTCAAGAACTAATGCACGGATTTTTATAAAACTTCAGATTCCATTAATCCTTGATATGAATTGGTGCTGGTAACGTTTTTGTGTAAATCACCCAACAGATGGCGCTGCTATGCTGCATTTTGCAGCATTTACACGATATTCGTAATAGAAAGAAATAATGCATTAATCTCAAGAAATAATGCACGGATTTTCATCAAACTTCAGATTCAGTTAGTGCTTGACATGAATTGACGTTTTGCCCCTTGTGGTGTAAATCGCTCAACAGGTGGCGCTGCTATGCTGCATTTTTGGAGATTTCCGCAATAGCTCTATCTCAAGAACTAATGCTTGGGTTTTCAACAAACTTCAGATTCAGGTATACCTGGATATGAATTAGGGCTGTTTATGTTTTGGTGTAAATCGCTCAACAGGTGGCGCTGCTATGCAGCATTTTTCACGATTTCCACAATAGCTCAATATCCAGAACTAATGCACGGATTTTCATCAAACTTCAGATTCAATTAGTCCTTGACATGAATTGATGTTTTGTACCTTTTCGTATAAATCGCTCAACAGGTGGCGCTGCTGTGCAGCATTTTTTGTGATTTTCACAATAGCTCTAGCTCCAGAACTAATGCACCTATTTTCATCAAACCTCAGATTCCGGTATACCTTAATATGAATTAGTGCTGTTTGTATTTTGGTGCAAATCGCTCAACAGGTGGCGCTGCTATGCTGCATTTTTCAGAATTTCCCCTACAGCTCTATCTCAATAAGTAATGCACGTATTTTCATCAAACTTCAAATTCAGGTATACTTTGATACGAATTGGTTCTAAATTGATGTAATTTCTTTTACTATTTAAATGATTTAATTGACGTGATTTATATAGAAGAAAGTTTTGTGATGGCCACAACATACTAGTTTTTCTTGTTTCTTTCTTTCTTTGGAAATTGCTATGATTCCCATTCTTTTCTCAAACAATAAAGAACTCCTCAAAAATATCATTATACAGAAATTAGAATTGCAGCTTCTTTGAAAGAAGGAAAAGTTTCAACACCTTAAAGGGATCCGCATAACGTTGTCAATTTCTGTTATAGAGATTCAACAAAAGGTACACGAAGTAGCATCATCCCCCACCTCAACCCATAGTGTCAAAAATTATGGCGCCATATGCCTTTTGACAGGACATAATCCTATTTTGTTCACTAATTGCCGAAACCTCAGTGAGGTTTACCATTGACACCCGGAAAGTGTTTGGTTTCGTTTGCTTGTATGTCTATTCCGCGAAAACTGCCGTTAAAAGCATTGGATTTATATCTCGGGGGGGGGGGAGGGGGGGCGAGCGCCCCGATTGAAACCCCCATGGATGCGCGCCTAGGAGAATCTCCCCCTGGTGCTAATTGTGCGTTTTTTCCGCTGCTCTTTGCGAAATTCGCGCATTTTTTCGCAATTCTTTGACGAAATTCGCGTTTTTTCCGAGATGTGGACGAAATTCGCATTTTTTCGCGCTTTTCCGCGAAATTAGCGTTCTTTCTTTAATTATTTGGCGAAATTCGCGTTTTTTAGATCCTTTGGCAAAATTCGCGTTTTTTTCTGCGATTCTTTGACGAAATTCGCGTTTTTTCTGCAATCCTTTGACGAAATTCGCGTTTTTTCTGCGATCCTTCGACGAAATTCGCGTTTTTTTAGTGATCCTTTGACGAAATTCGCGTATTTTTTCGCGATTCTTTGAAGAAATTAGCATTTTTTCCGAGACCTGTTGTCGAAATTCGTATTTTTTGCGCGATTATTTCTCGAAATTAGCGTTTTTTGCGTAATTGTTTGGCGAAATTCGCGTTTTTTTGCGATCCATTGGCGAAATTTACGTTTTTTTCTGCTATCCTTTGACTAAATTCACGTTTTTTCTGCGATCCTTTGACGAATTTCGCTTTTTTGCGCGATCCTTTGATGAAATTCGCGCTTTTTGCTCGCTCCTTTGACGAAATTCGCGTTTTTGCGCGATTTTTTGACCTGCGAACGATTGACAAAAATGATTCTTTTCGGCGAGCATTTGTCGAAATTTGCGATAATCGGTGAATTTATATTTTTTGATCCAAGGGGTAAGTGGCGATCAGGGCGATCTCCTCCCTTCCTTGGATCCGTGCCTGTGAAGAGGTATACACACCACTTAGATGACATTTTTGACTTTCAAGGATGTTAAGGCCCCTTCAGATTTCTGAAGGGGATCCTTTCTCAGAGATTATCCTCTTTCAGAAATCTGATATTAAAAAATGGATGTGATAGTTATGTTTTTCAGCTTTCTATAATTTGTTCTTATGTATTTTTTAGTGCTGAATCCCAAAATGACCTTCATTTTTTACCACACCATAACGTCAGTTTTTTTCACAAATCGCAAATTTTTAAGAAGTCGAAATATTACGAAAATCTGCTACTATAAAATAGACGTAACCTTTTTCATAATAACATTCATTTTTTTGCACATACATGGATTTTTATAGTTAAACATGTAAAATATTGTGTATTTAAAATCTTTATAATTTTATTCCATGCGTGGAAGTTTCTTTGAACCGCTCATGCTCTGCTTCCCGCTTTTCTTTTAATCCTCTCTATGGGGTTCATCTCGGTATTCTCTTTTACTTTGGCGGCTAATAAGGCTGGAAAATTTGTCGCAGATGCATTTAAAACATTTACTTTCTTTTGTTAAGGCTTTGACAAATTGCTTTGTGAGATTTTCGCTATTTTTTACTTTTTAACTTTGAAACTTACGATTTTCGCAAATCGTGACTTGATGGTTAAAAATGAAGGTCATTTTCGGATTCAGTGCTAAAAAATACACCAAAATCAATTATCAAAAGTTAAAAAACACCATCATGGCAGGCTTGTGTTATTAATGTTGTTCACTATAAATAAAAGAACAAAAAATAAGATAAATAATTACCATAGTACAAGAGTAAAAAGAAAAAGAAAAAATTAGACATTTAATAAATAAATTCTGTTATAACGTTTTTAATTTTACGACCTAAAAAGTAACAATAAACCACATTTTGAGGAGAGGGCGGGATTATATAAAAAGGGTGTTTGATAACCGAGTGTTTCGGTTAATCGGATGTCGGATAATCGAGAGTCTGTAATATTTTCAAATCGCATTAAATATTTCATATTCATTTAATAATTAACTGCACGGAATGATTTGAGCAACAGAAGTTATGACTACGTTGATTATATGTCACTCGGTATCGCCCCCCCCAAAACGATTCTCTGGATCCGCCCCTGATCCATCCGTGGACATACCCATACATACACCTATTTGTGGACATACCCATACAAACATCTATCCTTAGACATACCTATACATACATCTATCCGCGGACATGCCTATACATACATCCGTGGACATACTTGTATGACAATGGACATACGCATACATATGGCGGATGATTTTTAAATTTTTAAGATGACTAAACGTGTGAGGATTTTGAGTTCACTTGTTCGTATTTAAAATTCGATAATCTTAGCAGAAAATTTAAGACATAGACATCACATATCATAATCATAGTCGTTTTTTTTTTGTTTTTTTTTTAGGTTTATAGGTCCAAACTTTTAGACAAAAGTACTAAAAAATTAATTTCTACTATTTTAGATATCCCGATATTGAGTAGCGGAAAAAAAGCGAAATCTGATTAACTCTTTCCGGCGCAGTGTTACTATTTTGGCAACGCTAAAATACATACCAATGTATCCGAGTTTACAATTAGTTTACTGGCACGCAAGCTATTTAATTAAAATTTAAATTTTATAAAGCACGTGAAAATAAGAAAGTATTTATTTTCAAATAAATTCGTTTGTAAATTCTGTCAGTCAATTATTTCATCATTTTAGAAACAGATATATTCCGAGTCAAAGTGCAGTGTACCAAAGCGAATTTATTGGGGATAGGGACTCTGCGTTTGTACGCACTTGCATCACTGGAAAGTAATTTTGTGTGCAGGTTACTTACAGGATGCAGATGCGTACAAAAACTAGATTTTATGGATATTTTATCCCGTGTCTTTTTCCGATGGCGAGTATATTAGAACATGAATTCCAACCTAGTGGAATTAAGAATTCAAGTGGAGGTTCTAGATAAAAGTGCCAATTAATAAATTCATTTTGGAAGTTCTGACTTTGGAGCATAAGAAAATAATAATGTTGAAGTTTTAGTCTGGGATTTGAACATTTGCGATTTTTGTGAAGAAATCTGCAAAAATTACAGGAAGAAAATCGTAAACGGGAGTCACTTAGCACTGCTATACAAAAGGATTTGTGTAGTTAAAACTGTATAAGGGGAGCGTCCACCCAAAGAGATTTTCTGAATATATTGTTTGATTCGTATTGCAAGATAAATTTCAAAATTGCTTTTTTCTTAGGGAATACATGTTCCAAAAATTTTATTTATTTTTTCTTAATTCTGTTCTTTCTTCTATTTTTAAAAATTTTAACCTGAAAAATCTAACATAAACAAACATAGACCAGGCGGAAGCGACATAAATGACTACGTCATAGAGTTATGAGATGAAATCTTGATGTAGGATAACATTATTAGGAGTAGATTATTGAATGACTGCTTTGCCACGGCATTTCTTGGTACGATATGAGCAAAAGCGGGCGCCAACTCGTCATTTTGGTGTCAAAATCACGTCATCGAGTTACGGGATGAAATTGGTGCCAAATTAAATGTAAAATGAAGCTTTTTTCTGAATATTTTGGTCTTTTTGAGCATATCCTGGTAGAAACCCCCGGCAGACTATAATTTATACCAAAAAATTTTGTCCCTTATAATGTAAAATTTAACCCAATAAACATATTTTACATTACATTGCCATGGGTATTACTTCGCCATCGACATTCAAGATGAACTAATGGTTTGGGAAAATCTTATTAATAGTACGCGAGAAAATGACTAATTTGGCATAAGTTGGCACAAAGCGAGAAGAACGGGGCGCCAATTCCCTATATTGACAGTACTATCATGTCATCGAGTTACGTCGTGAAATTTTGGCCCATTAAAGACACCGATTAGTATAATAGGAATTTTTCACTCTGCCTCGACATATCTTGGTAGAAGATGAACAGAGCGGGGCGCCAGTTCTTAATTTTGGTGGTATAATCACATCATCAAGTTACGGCCTGAAATTTTAACACATTAAAAGCACATATCAGTACATTAGGTACATTTCGGTCTGCCTCGTCATATCTTGGTACGAGACGAGAAGAGCAGAGCGCAATTCACTATTTTGGCGGTATCCTCATGTCCTCGAGTTATGGCTTATTATTGGCTTATTATGGCGAATTTTGGCCTATTAAACATACTGATTAGTACAATAGGAATATTTCAGTGTGCCCCGACATATCTTGGTGGCAGGTGAGCAGAGCGGGGTGCCAATTCTTAATTTTGGCGGTATAATCTCTGTCATCGAGTTATGTCCTGAAATTTTAACACATTAGGTACATATCAACACATTAGGGATATTTCAGTCTGCCTCGTCATATCTTGGTACGAGACGAGCAGAGCAGGGCGCCAATTCACCATTTTGGTGGTATCCTCACGTCCTAGAGTTATAGCTTGAAATTTTGGCCTATTAAAGATAGTGATTTGTACAATAGGAATATTTCAGTCTACCTCGACATATCTTGGTAGGAGATGAGGAGAGTGGGGCGCCAATTCTTAATTTTGGCGGTATAATCACGTCATCGAGTTACGGCATGAAACTTTAACACATTAAAAGCACATATCAGTACATTAGGGATATTTCAGTCTGTCTCGTCATATCATAGTACGAAACGAACAGAACGCGGCGCTAATTCACCATTTTGACGGTATCATCACGTCATAGAGCTACGGATTGATTACGGAGAGCACTGAGAACTTGGCACATTATAGGTTCATATCAGTACAATAAGAATATTTCAGTCTGCCTCGTCATATCTTGGTACGAGACGAACAGAGCGGCGAGTCAATTCTTCATTTTAGCGGTCTTAACAGGTCATCGAGTTATGACATGAAACCTTGATATAGAACAAGTTTACTAGGAGTATAATAAGGTATGACTGGTGTGCCTCGGCATTTCTTGGTACGATATGAGCAGCAGCTGGTACCAACTCGTCATTTTGGCGTCACTATCACGCCATCGAGTTACGGGATGAAATTGGTGCCAAATTAAAGATAAAAAAAGAATTTTAAGATTATTTTGCTCTGCCTGCGCATACCCTAGTAAAAATCCCTGGCAGGCTAAAATTTATAACAAAAAAAGGCGTCATAATATAGAATTCAAACACAATAAACATAAGATTTTACATTAAATTGACATATATATATATATACTTCACCATCGACTTCCAAGATGAATTAATAGTTTAGTAAAAGCTTATATACAGTACGTGAATGACTGATTGGCCCAAAGATATGGATTAGTACAATAGGAATATTTCAGTCTACCTCATCAAATCTTGGAACGAGACGAACAGAGCGGGGCGCCAATTCTTATTTTTAGCGGTTTTAACATGCTATCGAGTTACGACATGAAATCTTGATGTAGGACAAGATTATTAGGAGTAGATTAAGGAATGGCTGGTCTGTCTCAGCATTTCTTGGTACGATATGAGCAGCAGCGAACGCCAATTCGACATTTGGCATCACTATCACGTCATCGAATTACGAGATGAAATGTGCCAAATTAAAAATAAAATAAAGTATTTTAAGAATATTTTGGTCTTTCTGTGCATATTTTGGTATAAATTCCCGGCAGACCAAAATTTATAACAAAAAAGGCTTCATAATGAACAATTCAAACCCATTAAACATAATATTTTACGTTGCATTGTCATATATATTATGTATCCACAAATCACCGAACACTTTCCATTTTAAACATTTTGTCAAATATTTAAATTTATACTTTTCCCATTTTTCTAGAACTTCAGGTTTATGAAGAATGTGTTCAACTTCATATTTATCAACAGCGATTTAATTCGAAGAACAATTTGGGGGCTAACAAAAAATCAAAGAAAAATTTTGATGTTTGTGATCACTCTATAAAATAAAATGCACAAAATGATCTATTGATATAACTTACGAATATATGGATATTGTTCACATTTATGTTTTCCATAAATTGTGGTTTTTAACTTCTTTTTTTCATTTTTTTAATGCTTTAGTTCATTGAAAACCACCAGAGCGAGTTTATTTCAAGAAAAAAAGATGTGTCAAAATCTAAGCATTTCTTCTAAATCTACTAGTTGTCGTTGGCATTCATTAAATACAAATTCCTTTGCTGAAAGCCAGATAATAAAAATGATAATTTGTGGAAAATCCCTTACTATTCGGCTACTTTTAAAGAGCAAATAAAAACCAGCTCAGTCTATTACCGATGTATTTCTTAATTTTCACTATATTTGATTGGCTTTTTTTTATGAGTTGCTCCATATAGTTGACCATCAAATAATAAAAAAAATCATTTTTTCTTGCACGCGCAGATAAAAAATATTCCATACAATTCCTCATATTTCATCAAATACTTAATATATTTACGTTCCATTTGCACTATATAATTTCTACTACATTTTGTCAAATTTTCTGAAACTGGCCTTAAAAAAAACAGCCCTGCATGATCTAAACAAAAAATATGCAAGAATTCTTTAGAAAAAAATCGATATATCTTCCTGAATATATGTTATATTCTTTCACAAATGAATACATATATTGTACAATACTCATATATTCGTAAGCTATAGCGATAGATCATTTCGTGCATTTTATTTTACAGGGTATCACAAACATTATTTTTCTTTGATTTTTTGTTGGCCCGCTAATTGCCTTTCTGATCAAATCGACGTTGATTAATATGAAGTTGAACATATTCTTCACAATCCTGAAGTTCCAGAAAAATCTGACGAGTATATTTTTAAATTACTATCACGTCATCGAGATATGGCTTGAAATTTTGTCCATTTAAGATATCGATTAGTACAATAGGAATATTACAGTCTGCCTCGTCATATCTTGATAGGAGATGAGCAGAGCGGGGCGTCAATTCTTAATTTTGGCAGTATAGGCACATCATCGAATTAAGGCCTGAAATTTTAACACATCAAGGCAACATATCAGTGCAATAAGAATATTTTAGTATGCCTCGTCATGTCTTGGTGCGATATGAGCAGCAGCGGACGCCAAT
Source organism: Maratus speciosus (assembly GCA_963932465.1). Lineage (NCBI taxonomy): Eukaryota > Metazoa > Arthropoda > Arachnida > Araneae > Salticidae > Maratus > Maratus speciosus. Next base: position 508,532,391 of record OZ010793.1, on the reverse strand, counting down.
TCGTCATTTTGACGTCACTATCACGTCACCGTATTACGGGATGAAATTGGCGCCAAATTAAAGGTAAAATAAAGTATTTTAAGAATGTTTTGGTCTGCCTGCGCATACCCTGGTAGAAACCACCCGCAGACTAAAATTTATAACAAAAAAAAAAACCTCATAATTGTCATTAATGTCGTATTTGTCCAATGTCGCTCTGCTAATCTCGTACCAAGATATGACGAGGCAGACTGAAATATTCTTATTGCACAGATATGTACCTTCAGTAGGCCATAACTCTTTTAAGCCATAACTCGATGATATGATGATACCTAAAAATTAAGGCGGCGCCCCACTTTGCTCGTTTCGTAACAAGATATGACGAGGCAGACTGAAATATTTTATTGTACTGATATGTGCCTTTAATGTAGTAAAATTTCAGGCCGTAACTTGATGACGTGATGAAACCGCCAAAAACAAGAATTGGCGACTCGCTCGCCTCATATCGTACCAAGATATGACGAGGCAGACTAAAATATTTTAATGTACGGGTATGCACCTACAATGTTGAAAAGAGTACAATCCGTAACTCGATGATCTGATGGTACCGTCAAAATAGGGAATTGCGACCCTCTCTGCTCGCTTTGAACCAAGATTTTACGAAGCAGGCTGAAATATTCTTGTTGTACTTATATGTATTTTTAATGTGTTAAAATTTCAGGCCGTATTTCGATTACGCGATAATACCCCCAAAATTAAGAATTGGCGCCCCGCTCAACTTATCTCGTACCAACAAATGACGAGGCAGACTGAAATATTCTTGAATGCAATATTCTTAATGTACTGATATATCCCTTTAATGTGCCAAAATTTCAAGGCGTAACTCGATGACGTAATAGTGCAATCAAATTGGGAATTGGCGCCCCGCCCTTCTCGTCTCGTACCAAGATATGACGAGGCAGACTAAAAAATTCTTATTGTACTTACCTGCATCTTTAATTTGTTACAATTTCAGGCCTCGATGACATGATAGTAACTTCAAAATGGGTCCCCGTTCTTCTCGCTATGCAACAAGTTACGCCCAATCATTCATTCTTTCACATACTGTTAATAAACTTTTACTACGCTGTTAATAAGGTTTATTAAACCATTAATTCATCTTGAAAGTCGATGGCAAAGTAGTATATATGGCAATATAATTTAAAATATTATGTTTATTGGGTTTGAATTGTACATTATGACATATTTTTTTGTTATAAATTTTTGTCTGCCGGAGATTTCTACCAGAATGTAGATAAGAGATACCTAGAAATAATATTTTAAGTTACTTTATTCTTTTAACTTTGACAGAATGCGTTGCTTATTTTCATATTTTTTGCTGTGTAGATTTATATTTTAATAGTAAAAATATTACATTACAGTCAGTATCGGATGTATGGTGAAAATTTATTCATTTCGAAACCGTCGAGCAAGATCTTTCGAAGTAATAAATGATTTCGAGAAATAACTTATTTCGTTGTAATCATAGATTCCTTTAAAATAATTAATCTTGATGGTCTTTTAATTTTTTTATTTGACAGCACCACATCACAACAGTTAGCACATTTAGAACAATTAATATTTGAATAACATTATAAATTCCGAGATTATGATAAATACATATCCCAGCCAAGAACATATATATTCTGATCGTTTCGAAAAAACATATTCAAGCATTACTACTGTACATTAAATCACACTTGTTCATGTTATGACGTCTTTCCTCCAATAAGACCACTACAGCTAATATAAATGTTGAATTAATACGCAATCCAATATCACAATGGAACAATTTTAATAAAACAACACTGTATTTACATATGTACACGGAAAATAATCTATACAGCTATCTTCACTGGAGTTTACGCACCACATCCAGACTTATTCTTTTAAATCCCGATCAGAACGTTCTTATCACAATAACAAAAGCAATTCAGCTTACACCGAGCTCCAAGCGCACGACTACCCTCGCCGCTTTCCGCGCCGTCTGTCACTTCATTTCTTTTCTCTCCGTCGACATTCGATTGAAGAAAATAACTGCTACTTCGCAGGACGATGCATTCGATTAAGTTGTTTTTCCCTCTCGACATTCGATGAAAAAAAGTACTTCAACTTTTCAACTTCGCCGGACGCTATTACAGCTCCTTCCCCTAAAAATATTTTCATACGGTGCATGCACCTATGAAAATGTAGAGCTGAAACACGGCATTGAGCCCCTTATTCCCAACACACTAAATCTGAGAGGTCACAACACCTAAGCACATGAAAATCTAATACACTTTAAAATTTCTATGCAAGAGGTTCATACAACGCACGCGTACTCAGTTTTAAAAAAGTCCTTCCGGCCAGTGCCGGGAGGAAGAGGTAGCTTTCATAATCCTTATTTAAAAAAAGCCAACTTATATCATGCAAACACACGAAGCTCAATTTAGGGGAAACCGAATATAGGAGATTCAATACTAATTTTTATCAATATAATGAATGAGAATTTCGCGAAATTAGACAGCTTTATCCAAGCTGCTTTTCTTTAAAGTAACTTATATTTGGCTGCCAAATTCGGCAATTTCTTAAAGTGCCTGTCATTTTAAGACAACATGGTGGATGAGGCTAAGCAGTGAACTTGGTCGAGACCTTAGTAATTGCTGTGCACATGCTCACTCACATCGGAATCGGTAAATATAAAGGAGTGCTGTCGCATGCAAAATTTCAAAATGTCACCCACAATAGAAATTGAAACTGCTATATCTGAGCCATTTTTTAAGGTAAAGACAAACAAAAAATGCTCCTGAATCCTTATATCAAGATCAAATACTTAAGAAAGAAACCTTTTTCAATTTCTAATTTTTTGGCATCTCACTTTAAATATATATATATATATTTTAATTTAATGGCCGCCATTTTGAAACAAGATGGCTGATGAAGCTGGCCAGCGAACTTGGTCGAGATATTGATGTATACTATCCACATGCCTTCTTCCATCGAAATAGGCGAATACGTGTGTTATCGCTTGACAAATACAAGATCGTTTCAAAATGTTAGCCATGCTAGAAATTCAAAGTGCTATAAATCAACCATTTTTTAAGATATCAACAAAAGAACAAATTTTCAGAAACAAAAACTGCTCCAGAATCTTTGTATCAAGGCCAAACACATAAAAAAAAATCTTTTTCATTTTCCAATTTTTTAATACCTCATTTTGAATTTTAAATTTAATTTTTTTTAATGGCAACCCTTTTGAAACAAGATGGCGAATGAAGCTGGCCAACGAACTCGGTCGAGACATTGGTATGTACTATGTACAGACCAAGTTACATCCAAATAGGTTCATAAATACGCCTGTTATTACGTGAGAAAAATCAGGACGTTTCAAAATGTCAACCACGCTAGAAATTCAAAATGCTATAACTCAGCCATTTCTCAAGATATAGACGAAACAAAAACTGCTCCCGAATCTTTTTATCAAAGTCAAACACATCAGAAGAAAATATTTTTCAATTTTCAATTTTTGGTACCACATTTCAAATTTAAATTTTTCTTAAAAATTTAAATGGCCGCCATTTTTAAACAAGATGGCGGGTGAAGCTGGCCAACGAACCCGGTCGAGACATTGGTATGTACTATGTATAAACGAAGTTACATCCAAATCGGTTCATAAATACGCCTTTTATCGCGTGACAAAATTCAGGACGTTTCAAAATGTCAGCCACGCTAGAAATTCAAAATGCTATAACTCAGCCATTTTTTAAGATATAGACGAAACAAAAACTGCTCCGAAATCTTTGTATAAAGGTCAAATACATAAGAAAAAAATATTTTTCCATTTTCAATTTTTTGGTACCACATTTCAAATTTTAAATTTTTAAAAAATTTTTAAATGGCCGCCATTTTGAAACAAAATGGCGGATGAAGCTGGCCAACGAACTCGGTCGAGAGATTGGTATTTACTATGTACACACCGAATTACATCCAAATCGGTTCATAAATACGCCTTTTATCGCGTGACAAAATTCAGGACGTTTCAAAATGTCAGCCACGCTAGAAATTCAAAATACTATAACTCAGCCATTTTTTAAGATATAGACGAAACAAAAACTGCTCCGGAATCTTTGTATAAAGGTCAAATACATAAGAAAAAAATATGTTTCCATTTTTAATTTTTTGGTACCTCATTTCAAGTTTTAAATTTTTTTAAAAATTTTAAATGGCCGCCATTTTGAAACAAAACGTCGGATGAAGCTGGCCAACGAACTCGGTCGAGACATTGGTATGTACTATGTACACACCGAATTACATCGAAATCGGTTCATAACTACGGGAGTTACAGTGTGACATAGGTCATATATATATATATCAATTTTGAACGGAGTGTGGTTTCGGGGTCTGGGGGTCATGATCGATGAAAATATACCAAAATTTTTTGAAATCGCTTTCCTCCGAACGGCTGCAATAGGTAGCTTTTTTGTAAAGAAAGATACCTAATCATCCTAGATTTTACTTTTAAAATTCTAAATTTAAACAATGAAAACTAAATTCACTAAAAAAGATGAGATATTCGCATAAGCTCACAAATGACTCAGTGCGATCCCTGAACAAGCAATACAAAAAAAATTCTATACCATACTGAATGATACAAAATATATACAATTACACACACAAAAAAAAACAATATACGTAAATGAGTGAAACCAATGACTGTAACTTAATATTTACAGAACACCACTACTCAGTTCTGCTCAACCCATCGGCATTCCCGTGAAGCCTTCCCGGTCTATGCTTGACCACAAAGTTGTACGCCTGCAGATATAATGCCCACCTAGTTAATCTGGCATTTTTCCTCATCATTGTTTTAAGATAAGTCAACGGGTTGTGATCTGTTTGTATCACAAACCGCTGCCCATCCAGATAATGATTCAGTTTTTTAAGGCCGTACACAATTGCTGCTAATTCACGCTCAATAATACTATAGTTCTGCTCTGCCCGAGAAAACTTCTTGCTTAAATATAAAATGGGATGTTCTTCCCCATCTCGAACCTGCGACAGAACTATACCTGCACCATATAAACTAGCGTCGGTCTGAACAATTAACTCTTGGCTATAATCAGGAGCATACAAAACCGGACTCTGGGTCAACTTCCCTTTCAGTTCCTGAAAAGCCTTTTCACAATCCTCACTCCACTCTATCTTTTCTTTCTTAACTTTCCCTTTCAAGACATTTGTTAGAGGGACCGCAATTACTGCATAATCCTTTATGTAACGGGAATAGTAACCTGTCATTCCCAGGAATGACCTTATTTGTGTCTTAGTTGAGGGCGTTGGGAATTCCTGAATAGCTTTTACTTTTACATCACTGGGGACCTCTTTCCCGAACCTACTTCATGACCTAAAAACATAACACTGTCTTGTGCAAACTTACATTTTGTAGGTTTCACTGTTAAACCGGCCTCTAATAAACGCTTCAGAACTTCGTCGATATCCTTCATGTGATTCTCCCATGTAAGCGAAAATACCGCTATATCATCAATATATGGCAAGGCAAACAATTCTAGACCATCCAGAACCATAGCAATTAATTTACAGAAGTAGAAAGGCGCGTTCACGAAACCAAACATCATGACCTTAGGCAAAAATACCCCGAAAGGTGTCACAAATGCAGCGTACCTTTGGGCCCTTTTGGTCAGTGGTATTTGGAAATAACCTTTAGTTAAATCCATTACCGTGATAAAAGTCGCTGAACTCACCTTTTCTACGACCTCCTCTATATTGGGGAGTGGAAAAAATTCTGTTCGGGTCTTCGAATTTAATCTCCGGTAGTCTACACAGGGACGGGGATCCTTTCCTGGAACCTCTACCAAAATCATGGGGGACGTAAAATCGGACTGCCCTACCTCAATCACTCCTAAATCTAATAATCTTCTAATCTCCTCCCTCAAAATTTCTATCTGCCTAGGTGACATTCTATAAGGCTTGGACCTCACCGGCGTCTCATCTAACAATTCTATATCCATTTCTACTAAATGGGTACGTCCTGGGTCTGAAGAAAATACTTTTCTATTTCGCTCTATGACTTCCTTAAATTTATTTATCTGACTTTCTGTCGCTCTTCTCTCTAGTTCGCTATTATTCACAATCTCCTAGAAGTCAATTTGTGTGGGGTTTGGCATGGGATAAGGGATCTCGGCATCTTCTTCTACCTCTTCCGTATCCATATCAATCACTAGATTAACAAATTCAGGCCGTTTGTAATAAGGTTTTAGTAGATTAACATGATATATTGTCGCCTTATTGCGCTTCTCTGGCAAGTCAACGGTATAATTCGTTTCCGAAATCACTCCCCTGATGGTTCCTGGCCCGATCCAATTTACGGCCATCTTGTGAGACTTAGAAGTTGCCAGAACTAGCACCTGGTCTCCGACTTTGAATTTTCTAGTTACTGCATTTCGGTCGTACCATACTTTCCTCTTATCCTGGCATTCCTCCATACGCCTGACTGCCAAATCCTGACATCTTTTCAACCTATTTGTCAAATTCAAAATGTAATCTACCACATTTTGATCTGTACTTTCTTGACCCATCCAATTTTCATACACCAAAGTGTGCGGCATACGCAAGTTCTTCCCATGAATCAGCTCAGCAGGACTAAACCCCGTGCTTTCATGTGTTACCGTCCTTAGCGCAAACAGTGCCATAGGCAAAACCTCTTCCCAGTCACGACCTGACTCGAGACACAAGGCTTTAATTACTTTCTTTAAAGTAGAATGCAGTCTTTCAACACTATTCGACTCCGGATGGCAAACTGAGCTATGGGACACCTTTATACCAAATCGATTAAAGAATTCGGTTGTTAACTCGCTGGTAAATGACCTTCCTAAGTCCGACTGTACCTCTCTCGGAAAACCTGTTTTAGCGAAAATCTGCAACATAGCATCAATAACAGATGTGGAAGTGATGTTTTCCACCGGAATAGCATCAGGGTACTTAGAGGCGAGGCAAATGGATGTAATTAAATACTTATTATTTTTATGGCTAGTCTGCAAGGGACCGACCGCATCCAGATTTATCTTGGAAAAGCACTCCGAAATTATGGGTACCAATTTTAAAGGGGCCTTACGCTTATCTCGATTACTACCAACTTTTTGGCATGGATCACAAGTTTTTACATAATTTTCAATATCTTGATAACAGTTTGGCCAATAGTAATACCTAAGGACTCTATCCTTCGTCTTAGTCGTGCCCAAATGTCCTGACACCTGCTCATGACACAATACTAACACTTCTCTACGATAAATTTTCGGCACACATAACTGCACTTTCTCATCACCTCTCCTTGACTGCGACACCCGCACAAGCTTACCTTCTCTAACACAAAATTCGTTATCATTAGAGTTTTCGGATTTCTCCCACAACTCCTTAAGTGAAGGGCAATTTTTCTGTTCTTCCTTAAATTTCTCCGCAGATACCAAACCTGACTCCATCTCCAACCTTTCCGGTATAACTATCCCTTCCTCCTGATGTCCAGCATCCGGACCAATTTCCCTCTCAACTTGAACCGCGGATATCTCCCTTTCATGCTCCCGCTTCTGACTGCGCGTCATCACAGAATTCACCGATACGGGATTACCTTTTGATTTCTCAACAAGCTCAGACGTTTTGTTTCCCAATAAATAATAACCTTGTTCTAACTCACTAGGTATCACAGCAGCCTTAGTAACCACCATTCCAAAATCTCCTTTAATTGTAACTCTCGCCAGTGGCAAACATTTACACTCATTATCCAGGGGTTGTTTTATCCACGTTACTTCTCCAATTAAATCTTCATTATCAATCCAACTACGGTCGCAAAGGTCAATCCCAGCCCCGGTATCACGTAAATAATTTCGTTCTATCCCATTAATTTCTGCCTTTTTTAAATACGGTGTAAAACACTCTCCTAAACTTACATCTACATCCAAGTGACTAACTATATCTCCAGAACCCTTTCGTTTTAAATCCGGACAATCTGGTCGGATGTGCCCCGCCCGATTGCACTGGAAACAGATAATAGGCTTTTTTCTATCAAATTTATCCTTATTCCAAGTATTCCTATGCACGTGATCTCTTTTATCAGCCCCACCTGATTTAACTGCCTGTTCACCTTTACTTCTAGCACTATCCTGCCCATTCCTGTCTCTAAAATATGGTTTATTATTCCAGATTTTGTTATCCGATTTCCTAACATTCCCTCTCACACTTTCGTATTTATCACATTTTTCTGCTAAATACGACGCTTTCTTAATCTCGTCCCATTCATCTAAGAATTTATCCTTAATTTCGAAAGGTACTCTACGTTTCACCTGTTCTGTGAGTATAAGTTCTTTGAGCGATTCAAAATCATTTACTTCAACGGTTTCTAACCAGTATTCTAAATACCCTCTCAACTCATAAACAAGCTCAGACCAAAGTGAACCCGTCTTTCTTTGATGAGTTTCAAATTTTGTTCTCAGGGCGCCTGCTCCTAATCTAAACCTTTTCAACAAAACGCTCTTGATATGCTGATAATCATCCCTTTTTTCTAGGGGCTCTTTTACAATAATCTCAGCTACATCTACAGGTAACAAAGGTATAAGTTGAGATACATATTTTGATTCTTCTAAATTCTCCTTTGAGGCCTGACTCTCAAAAATCATAAAAAACAAGGTAATATCAATCGATTTAGGGTCAAATTTTGGAACTAAATCCTTTAAACTCACTTTTTTATCTTTATTTTAAGCCGTCACAGACACAGTGAAAGCTAGAGAGCTAGTATCTACACTGTACTGTAATCTCACCTTCTCTAATTCCAATTGTCTATCTTTCTCCCATTCTAAACTTTCCTGCTCTTCGCGCTTTAATCTATCTAATCTTTCCTGTTCCGCTATTTTATCTAATTTTTCCTGTTCTGCTAATTTTTCCCTCTCCTCTATAATTCCTTCTAACATATCTTTTGCCATTTGCTCATCATAATCAGAAGCATTCAAAATTGCCGTAACTAGTAAATCTGCAGATCAAGAGCCTCAACGTCATCTCTGCAACTCATTGTTTTTATCAAACTTTGCGTAATATTAATCTTTCTACAAAAACAAAATTTAAACTATTTAAATTACACAAACATTTATAAAAGGAAAAAAATATTTCGATGGTTTCAGACATTAAAAGCGTTAAATTAAACACGTTGTTATGTAAGGATATTCTGAAATTCTCACGAGCTACTTATTCTAGTAATTTTTATATAATAAAGCAAATTTCTTCAGGGGGGCTCTGCCCCCCTGAACCCCCCGTTGTGTAATTTATTTTGCATTTGTAATTTTCTACTGATTGAGTTAATGATTACCCTATATCTTAGATTTCTTTTTACACTGCGATTTATAAGGATAAGCAATAATTCGGTCAAGCATTTTACGTTATCCTAATATCCATACAGTAGTATTTACTTGCCTGCTAACCACAAATACCTGTATCTAATGGATAAAGGACTTTTGGAAATGTAAACTGAAACATCTAATTTAGAAATCTAATACCTTTATAAATTTTGTTTATAAAAAAATAATTTTGATTACCATTCTGCAATATTTATATCTAAGATCTAATCTAAATATCAAAATATGTACTCGATAGCATTAACTTACTAAAATCACCCTAAAGTAGGGGGGGCTTCTAAACCTAACAGTTAATAATTCATCATCGTTAAATAGATAAACATGATTTGGCGCCTTTAAGTATTTTTTGTGATTTTCTTTTAATAGTATCTACATTTAATTTAAAATCGTGATGTTACAAATACCGTTGAAATTTGACGCAAACCTATGTTCAGGTCAAATTACGAAAGGTTAACTAACATTTCATTTCCCTTAGCCGGACTTTCTGTTTCATTTTTCGTAATAAGGATTATTTTAATAATTTAATTTATTTTACACTCTACAAGCTGTTACACGGACGTTGTTCACGTAGCATTAAAATAGAGATAAATGCATTAAGTAAAACATTTCACTCCCCACCAGACATGCCAAGTCTCAAGCTTTTTGCACATCACTATTATCTTAGAGAAAATGTTCTTTTAAATCGCGCAAATGTTTCAATTAAATAAAGTAACATTTTCTGTATTAAAATACTGGTATCCAGAACGCCGGAGGCTTGGCAGCTCTGCTCCTCTTAATAAAAACATATATGATTAATCAACACTTTATCACATTTTATAGGAGACAATACGGAATTTCTTATTTGTATGGCCTTACATATATATCTCAGTCATAAAAATGTAAAATTTTGTGCCAATTAATGCACGCAATTGCGAAAATGAAATCGCAAAGAATGAGAAAAGGAAGGCCAAGTAAAATCGTGTAAATCGAGGAATCTTTCTTCGTAGTGCTGGGAAAATACTGCTACAAAAACTATTTTAGGTGGTATTTGGTGTGAAATGTTTATATGTATTCATTCCTGTCCTATATATCCTTTTTTTTATTTTTTATTTGCTTATTCCATTTTTCTTTTGCACGTGAAAATCTTACAAATTAAAATGAACTCTTTGGGAGAAATTGTTATTCATTTTTTTTTTGGCAACAATAAAGTTTATAAAATTTAACAGAATAATGTCAGTTTATTCTGTATGAAAATAACGAACTTTTTCATTTATAATCAAATAGTTGAATAAATAAATGAAAATATTATTCTATATAGTATATAAATACTATTTTCATTTCTGCGTTTAAATAAATCTATATGCAAATATCTATACAAAGGCATTCATTAATTCATTCCTTTTGCTTTGATTTGACTTCAAAATACCATACATACTTTCACATTTATGATATTTTTAGATGAGATGCTGTTGCTACGCAACGGTTAAAAGAAAAAATGAAATATAAGTAAATTCATAAAATAAAATGTTTTATATTATTCGAACACATGTATAAAATTCTATCATAAGTTATACACCTAATTTAAAAGCTCTGACAAATGTTTTGACAAAATTGCAAACTAATAAGAATAATTTAATACTCTTATTTAAAAATTTCAGCATCCAAAATTTACCATTTAAATCTATTATTCATATGAGCGATTTCTTTCAACAAATGAAAATTTGAAAATCGTCTGACTTCCCATAGAAAAGCATTATACAGTCGACGCTCGTTTTTACGAACCTGTAGGGAACACTAAAATAGTTCGTAAAATAGAAAGTTCGTAAAATAGAAAAACACCAAAAATGATACGAATAAGTACTTTATTCTTATCTAATTTTATTAAACTGCCCCCTCTTCATAGATGAAGCAGTATTTCAAGATTATTTATTATATAATAAATTTATACATGTATTTTTAAATATACAAAAAATAAATGCAAATTTATACAAAAAAAAATAATTTTAGTACACAGAAACATGCTTTGAAAACATATTAAATCTGAAAACACAGACTGTATTAGTACTTAGTAGGTGAAAATACATCGATGAAAGCATAGATACAAAATTAGGAATGGCAATAATCGCTCATCTTTTTTTTTTTTTTTTTTTTTTAAATCACATTTTGAAAAATATATGTTTCCATTTTACCTATGATTGAAATACTTTCACAGTTATTGTTCCCTTCAAAATAGTGCCTTAGTGCTTTTAACCACCACTTGAAATTGTTGCTATGGCCTCTCCCTCCGAAAGAGATTGGGAAAAACAACACATTCTTGGAATGCACCTAATGCCTCATTACACCTGTTGAAAGTTTGATTGACGTAACACTGCGTTCCGATATTTTTAAAAAAATGCAGAAGTATGAAAACTGAGTTCGCAAAAAAGAGATTTTCATAATCCGTAGTTCGTAAATGGGAGCGAAAAATTGCATTGCTTCTATGGGAGCGTATTCGGGACCACTCTATAGTTCGTAAAATCGCAAGTGTTCGTGAAAAAGAGGTTCGTAAAAACGAGCGTCTACTGTATCACAAAATAAAATGTTCTGTATATTCCGAACGAATGAACCAAATTTAACCCAAAACTATACAGCTAAATCCGGGGAGCTCATCAACATGCCCAGGGAATTTCAAGCCGATCGGATGCTTTTTGCGGCAGTTATCGCGGAACAGACAGACAGACTAACGGAAACCAAAACTTTTCGTGTCTCCACAGTAAGCCTTCACTGACGTTTCGGCAATTATTGGCACTTTTTTATCGTCAGCGGATACTTCTGTATCAAACTCTGCCGCGAGCAAAAGCAATACATTTTTATTTTGCCTATTCAAGAAAGTAGCCATATTTGAACTCAGAAAATATCTCACTACAAATAATACAAATACAAAATATAACCGTAATTTTCCCGAGCACAATTAGCACTTAAATTACCAAAGAAAATCAAGGATGCGATTTTTTTTTTTCAAAACTGAGTAACTCCCTTTACAAAACCCAATCAAAAAAATAATGCATAATAAAAAACTGTACAATAATTTACTTTACTGAGTCACTTTGCTTTAATGCTCTACGAAAATTTCAAATAAAATTCCTCTCCGCTAGGAACATCAATTATAAATAAAAAAAAATTCAAAGAAATAATTTCAGTAAATTCAATTTTCTAATTCAATAAACTTTACTCTGTAACTTATACAGTTAAGTTGCATTACCGCATTACACATGCAATGAAAATCAATTTACTCTTTATAAAAATTACTAACAAATTACACATAAAATACCTATACTCCAGTTCTACATTTAATATTTATTTGAGAACAAAATGGCAAACCAATTACCAAACAATATATAAAAATATAACAAATAGATAACCCTTATGCATGAACCTTGCAAAAACAAAAAACCCTATTTTTATTTTCCTAGCAAACAATATTAATACTAAATTTAACACTGGAACCTCCCAAAATTTAGCATGAAAGAGAAATAGGGACTTACCGTTAGATGCTTGAATTATACAGGGCTTATCATCACATTCGTCGAGACAGATTTTTATAATGCTGGCACAGAAACAAGTCACAGCAATAGACGACAAAATTCTCAGCCAGCACCACTTTTTAACACACAATATCATCACATTCGTCGAGACAGATTTTTATAATCGCTGGCACAGAAACAAGTCACAGCAGTAGACGACAAAGCACCACTTTCTAACTCATAATAATAGCTAGACTGTTTTTCTCAAAATATTTATAGAAGTATCTGTGAGTTCGCGGAACTAATTCATTTAGTTCCTATATCACACCGCTTGCCACCAAAAATATATATAGCTATGACGTCTTTCCTCCAATAACGACCACTACAGCTAATATAAATGTTGAATTAATACGCAATCCAATATCACAATGGAACAATTTTAATAAAACAACACTGTATTTACATATGTACACGGAAAATAATCTATACAGCTATCTTCACTGAAGTTTACACACCACTTCCAGACTTATTCTTTTAAATCCCGATCAGAACGTTCTTATCACAATAACAAAAGCAATTCAGCTCACACCGAGCTCCAAGCGCACGACTTCCCTCGCCGCTTTCCGCGCCGTCTGTCACTTCATTTCTTTTCCCTCCGTCGACATTCGATTGAAGAAAATAACTGCTACTTCGCAGGACGATGCATTCGATTAAGTTGTTTTTCCCTCTCGACATTCGATGAAAAAAATGTACTTTAACTTTTCATCTTCGCCGGACTCTATTACAAAGTTTAATTCCGAGAAACATTTTTTTCGCGACCAAGGTTTTCGAGTTTACTTTACTTAAATATTTACGAGGAAACATTTTTTCCCCGTTCGAACACAATTCAAGTTTTAATACTTATCTAAAAGAATTCTAGTATCAATCTGATAGTTTTTTCGTGCGCTCTGGCGCCACACAACCGAGTCACATGATCTCGGCTCATTTTTTATTTCTCTCCAATGCAAAACAGATGCGATTTCGCAACACTGCCCACCCATGAACATATGGGTGTTCATCACAAATAATTAAAATATATGATATTAATGCAAATATAAAGTAATGAAATTAATACAAATACAAATATAAAATACGAAATGTTATACATACTTCAGGGTATTTAAACACGTTACAATCAAATTCAAACTAAAATAAGAAGAAAAAATAAGATTATTATATGAATTAATTTTTAGAGTCACAATCAGTTCCAAGTTCAAGAGGATAAATCAATTGGATGGGTCTTTTGAGAATACATTTCTCAGTTTTGACTTTACAGGACCTCACCTTGCCATCTCTTCCAGGAAATAATTCAATAATTTTTCCTAGACTCCAGAAATTTCTGGGTAATTTATCATCTTTGATTAGTACAATGTCATGTATTTTAAATTGAGGAAAATTAGTTTTGTTCGAGCTTAAATGAGCTGACCTCAAATTTAATAAATATTCCCCTTTCCATCTAGACCAAAATAAGCACATTAATTTTTCACGATAGTTATAAGATCTAATTAACTCTTTCCTGGAAGAGATATTCGAGTCAAGGTGAAGCCGAACTGGTGGCAGAGAAGATATTCTTCTCCCAATTAAGAAGTGAGCCGGGGTTAATGGTAGGGCGTCTGGACCTTCTGGCGAGAAATAGGTTATAGGGCGAGAATTGACCATGCCTTCAATTTCCACTAGTACAGTATTCAGTTCAATCACAGTCAGGGATGATTTGCCAAGAGTCTTCCGCAATGCATTTTTTATAGTCCTAACCATACGTTCATAAAATCCCTCCCACCATGCTGCTCGTTCGACTATGACCTTCCACTTAATGCAATGGGAAGAAAGAAATTCTTGCACATCTGGATGAGTTATAATGGACCAAAGTTTCTTTAAGTCTTTTTCGGCCCGTTTGAACGTTTGAGCATTATCTGTATATATAACAGCTGGCATTCCTCGTCGTGAGAGGAATCTACGGAATCCTAGTAAAAATGTTGAAGTTGACAAGTTGTCTACAAGCTCCAGGTGGACATTTCTGGCTACTGCACACGTAATCAGCAAAATGTATTGTTTATTATCACTGTCTTTTACGTACAAAGGTCCTGCAAAATCACATCCTATCACACTGAATGGATTTGCCTGTTCTACACGATCAGCTGGCAATGGAGCTACCGTTTGGTCTCCTGGAGTAGAAGAAAACCTCTTGCATACAATGCAGTTTTTAAGCACACTTCTCACGGTTTGTCTAGCCCTTATAAGCCAGAATCTTTCACGAATTTGTAGAAGTGTATGGGCAACAGCAGAGTGAAAAACTTTATTATGAGCATCCCAAATTAATAGTTCTGCCAACTTAGTTTTTGGCGGAAGAATTATTGGATGCTTTTCATCCACCGATAAATTAGTCTTACAGAGTCTTCCGGAGACTCGCAAAACTCCTTCTGGATCGAGGTAAGGGTTCAAGGAAAGTAATTTAGAATCTCTAGGAAGTGGTTTGGAATTTTTCAGGCACATGATTTCTTTCTCGATAATTTCATTTTGACAATTTTTTATCCAATAAATTTCTGCTTCTCGGATTTCCTCAGACGTAAGATTACAATTTCTCTCGCATTTTTTCTTTAACATTTTGATAAAGAGTATAACATAGCCAGCTACTCGTAATAGTTTTTTCAGGTTACTGTATTTGTTTATTTCAATTAGATTTTCCTTAACAATTGTTGCATTAACAATAATTTTACTTCTGGCTTCAATTTCAATTTCAGGGTTGACTGATTTTGTTTTATACTTATCATCCTTGGGCCAAACTTTTTCAGTTTTACTAAGCCATTCAGGGCCATACCACCACTGCTTAGCGTTCAATAATTCTTTAGCTGATAGCCCCCTAGTCAGCATATCCGCAGGATTATCTCTGCTAATTACATGCCTCCAAGAACTAGGGTCGCTCACTCCCTGTATTTCCGTTACCCTGTTGACAACGAATGGCTTCTATTTGGATGCCGCTCCTTGGATCCAATGTAATACCATGGTCTAGTCTGTCCACAGTACTATTTTTTCGATGGAGAAAATACTTTTTAGGTGATTAGCTATCCTAGCAGCTATTAGAACACCTAAAAGTTCGAGCCTAGTGAGAGTTATTTTCTTCAAGGGGGCCACTCTAGCCTTAGCCATAACAAAACAAGTCTTAAAGAGCCCTTCGGATGATTTAAATCGGAAGTAGGCTACCTCTCCATAGGATTTTAAGGAAGCGTCCGATAAAATGTGAAGTTCTACCCTGTCCTGCACTTCACCCGAGTGATAATAATACCTAGGTATTTTTAATTCTTCAAGCAATTTCATTTCCTGATACCATGTTCTGTATTTAATTTTAAATTCTTCATTAAATTCGTCGTCCCAGTCCAACCCACTCTGCCATAATTCTTGTAGAAAAATCTTAATTCTAATCAAAAATGGTGACATAAATCCAATAGGATCAAATATTTTGGCAGCAGTTTGGAGAACATACCTTTTGGTAAATTCCAAGCTGTCACCAAATGGCACTAAAGACGCCAAATCTATAGCCAGAAAATCCTCTTCAATATTCCAGTTTAACCCCAATACTTTAGAGTCTATACAATTTTCATTAATTTCTATAACTGGGTTGATTCCCCCGCAAAAAGACATTGATTTAGACTTTTTTCCCCATTTTTTCGGCTACTCGCGTCAAAAACTATCCTGGTTTTTGTAGTAGAAGAACTCGGTCGGGACACTGATTGATGGGGCATTACATAATCGATAGAGCAACTATCACTACTTTCTCAATAATTCCCTCACTCAATTGCTCTTTCATAATTTCATTATATTTCAAAAACAAAGATTTATAACTCTTTAATCTTTTTTCCAAACCCGCAAAACGCTTTTTTGCAACCTCGTAATTATTAAACAAATTTTGTTTATCTAATTCATTACACCATAACAAGGGAGTCATATATCTATCATTTTTAAAAATGATTTCTTTCTGGAATTGATTAATGACCTCATAAGTCTCTTCGTGCTTTTGATCATTAGAATCGATTAAAAAGGACTCGATGTTCCATAAATTCCTAAGATCATTTTCCGGAGGTAAACAAATTACATTTAAACAGGGAGTTGTGTTAGAATTATTACTGTCAACTCGACCGACCAAGGTTTTACCAAATATTGTTGGCTGCATAAATAATTGACGATTAATTTTTTCGACAGATCCTATTATAGTTTCAAATAAATAATCTGCCCCAAGCAATATCTGAACAGGTTTCGAATGAATAAATGTGTCAGCCAAACATGTTTATCTAGATATAGTTTATCTATCAACTTATAATCAACAGAAGTCATTATCTTAGTACCGCTAATAATTTCAGAAACCAGCGCTCTTACAGTTATTTTTTCATAAGGATGATGACAACTAATAATAGTTAAAATTATTACATTAAACTCCTTTTCTCTGGCGTCGCGATTCGCAAATGTATAAACCAAAAGTGTTTCCTTAGCAACAGGTTTTAATTTTAACGCTGAGGCTAAACGTTTTGTAACGAATGTTCTAGAGGATGCAGAATCATATAAAATTCTCGTGTTTAATTTATTTCCTGTTCCCTGCACTTGTACACAGGCAGTTTGCAACAATGTTGCATACTTTTCGGGAGAATCATTTGTTTTTATTACATATGAAAACACGGTTTGACTTTTGTCATTTTTAGACGTTTCGGCTTTCACTAAGCCATCATCGGGACGCGTTTTTGTCGATTTTTTAGTGGGGCAAAATAAATAATTATGCTGATTACTTTTGCACAATTCACAAGGCGGTATTTTTACCTTACACAAAGATATTAGGTGCGATTTCAAGAAGCATCGGTAACATCTCCCATCTTTTTTCAACTTATATCTTTTCTGTTCATCGGTAATTTCGTTACACTTTAAGCTTGAATGATTCGAGTTACAAAAAATACAAACATTTTTCACAACAGTGTTAAGCGCGACTGAAGTGGGAACACTAGGTTTTATCCTAGGAGCCCTTTTTTCCCATCGTGTTACTTCCTGATTTTTTAAGGAAAGCCCTGACACTACATTAGCTGCTTCGCGCGATTCTATTTCAAACTTTATGAAATTCATTAATTCATTCACGTCACCAGCTTTTTCCGCATTTTTCTTCCTCTGAAATTCAACTACTAAGTTATGGGGCAATTGTTTTAAGATAATTGGTATTAATAGATACCCAAAATTATCTGAAGCCACCCCAATGGCTTTCAAGTTTCGAATGCTTACCTCGCATTCATCATATAAATCCCGTAACAATTTTATGTTTGCGGTTGATTTTACCGGTTCTAGCTCTAACAACTTGTTTATAAACCCGCTTTTCAAAATTTCTGGTTTACCGTATCGATTCTGTAATAAGTCTAAAGAGTGTTGATAATTAGTTTCGTTTAGAGCTAAACCGGAAATTGATCTAAGCTCTTCACCTGACAAAAATGATTTTAAGTACAGTGACCTCTCACTTATACGACTCTCAGTTATACGACTCTCTCAGTTATACGCCGAATTCTCTCGGTCCCGTCCACGCTTTATGGGAAATAATGGTAAACTTCTCTCAGTTATACGACTGCTTCTCTCACTTATACGACGCTTTAAACGGTTCAGGCGATTTTACATTTCTCACTCTATAATTAATTTTTATAATCTTTAAAGTACAAATCATTCACGTTTTCTTACATTTATCCTTTCATTATTGTTAAAGTGTTTATGAATAATGAATAACATTTCTTATCTACCTTCGTTTGTTATTAACGATGAAATCTATGGCGGGAGGGTGATTGTATGGAATTCTCTTGTGTCTGCCATTTAACAAAAGCCAAATGACTACCTGCAGATCATGTCTCTGTATGGCACTGGTGGAGAAATCAGGGTTTTTGCAAAATGCATTTTCCTGGAAAATTTTAACAGCTTTAAGGAATGCGTCGTCTTTTAGGAATGAGGTTGTTTTAAGAAAAATAGACTTTTAGGTAGCTTTCATTACAAAAAGCTACCTATTGCAGCCGTTCGGGGGAAAGCGATTTCAAAAAATTTTGGTATATTTTCATCGATCATGACCCCCAGACCCCGAAACCACCCTCCGTTCAAAAGTTGATATATATATATCCATATATATATATATATATATCTGACCTTTGTCATACTGTAACTCTCGAATTTATGAACCGATTTAGATGTAATTCGGTATGTACATAGTGCATACCAATGTCTCGACCGAGTTCGTTGGCCAGCTTCATCCGCCATTTTGTTTCAAAATGGCGGCCATTTAAATTTTTTAAAAAAATTTTAAATTTGAAATGTGGTACCAAAGAATTGAAAATGGAAAAATATTTTTTTCTTATGTATTTGACCTTTATACAAAGATTCCGGAGCAGTTTTTGTTTCGTCTATATCTTAAAAAATGGCTGAGTTATAGCATTTTGAATTTCTAGCGTGGCTGACATTTTGAAACGTCCTGAAATTTGTCACGCGATAAAAGGCGTATTTATGAACCGATTTGGATGTAACTTCGTTTGTACATAGTACATACCAATGTCTCGATCGAATTTGTTGGCCAGCTTCATCCGCCATCTTGTTTAAAAATGGCAGCCATTTAAATTTTTAAGAAAAATTTAAATTTGAAATGTGGTACCAAAAAATTGAAAATTGAAAAAATATTTCTTTCTTATGTATTTGGCCTTGATACAAAGATTCGGGAGCAGTTTTTATTTCGTCTATATCTTAAAAAATGGCTGAGTTATAACATTTTGAATTTCTAGCGTGCCTGACATTTTGAAACGTCCTGATATTTGTCACGTGATAACAGGCGTATTTATGAACCGATTTGGATGTACCTTGGTGTGTACATAGTACATACAAATATCTCGACCGAGTTCGTTGGCCAGCTTCATACGCCATCTTGTTTCAAAATGGCGGCCATTTAAAAAAATTTTAAAAATTTTAAATTTAAAATGAGATACCAAAAAATTGAAAAATCAATCTGCTCAGTCATACAGACCAATAACTCTACTCCCAATTCTGGGGAAAAATTTTGAAAAATTATTATTAAAACGAATAAATTATCATTTTCGAAATTCGACAGTTCTACAGAGTTCTCAACACGGATTCTTAGAGGGTAAATCGGCTGAATCAGCGATACAAGAAGTTCTCTCAACAACTGACTTACTTCAACAAGAAAACAACTACATTTCATTAATATCATTAGACATCCAAAATGCTTTTGACAACTTACCTTGGGACGCAACAATCCAAGAACTGGAATTTTTGGGGTTGGAGGAGCCATATGTAAATATCCTGAAATCCTTTTTATCTCACAGAGGAGCGAAACCAAATTGGCTAGCACAAGAAATTCATTGGTTTAGGAAGGGGTGCCCACAAGGTTCATGCTTTGGGCCCTTCCTATGGAGAATCTTCCTAAACGCTCTCTTACGCCATTTAAAATCGTTAGGTTACATAATAATAGCTTATGCAGATGACATTTTAATTATATTAAATGGTAAAACAAGGCGAGAATTAGAAAAATTAGGAAAGGACATCTTAGATTATATTAGTAGGTGGATGTCAAATCACAACATGAAAATATCTTGCAATAAATGTAAAGTTCTCCACCTTAGAAGACCAAAATTTTTGAAAAGAGCTCCAACACTCAAAATTGACAACCATTCATTAAAAAGTGAGCCAACTTTAGAATACTTAGGTATCGTTCTGGATAGTACGTTGTCGTTTCTCCCCCATTTACGAAAGAAAAGGCAGGAAATTACACAACTTTCGCAAGACCTATTGAAGTTTGCCTCAGCTTACGGAGGGGTAAACAAATTAATTCTGAAGATTTGGTACAATAGTATCTTGGAGAAGAAAATCACGTATGCTGCAGCAACTTGGTTTCACCGGATAAGCAAAGCCCATGGGCTTCGTCTGATCTCATCAATACAATACCAATGCCTGTTATTAGTTTCACGTGCCTACAGAAAAACTTCGGCGGATGCCCTTTGTGTTTTAACAGGTATTCCGCCCTTGGCACTTCAACTTGAATATATAGCAACAACAGGAAGAGTCTTACGTCTTGGAATCCCGACAGGAAATCAAGAACCAATATTTTACCAACCAAAAATGAAGTCAGATCAAGTTGAACCATTTAAAGAATATTTCTTTCAAATAGATCCAGAAAATACTCCACATGTAGAAATAAACATTTATACGGATGGTTCCAAGATGGAAGATGAAACGGCATATGCCTTCTGTGTGTATCAGAGAGGAGAGTTAATCCACGAGGATCAAACTAAGTTAAGTAAAGAAAATACTGTTTTTCAGGCAGAACTCCTGGCCATAGAAGAGGCTGTGCTGTGGATTAGGAACTCCCCTCATAAAGAAGTATTAATACACTCGGACAGTCTCTCAAGTCTCTTAGCAATAGAAGATGTTTTTTCAAAAAATCTCATCGCAGTACAAATTATCAAACTACTCCAAGAAACAAGAAAAAAGATCTTCTTTAAATGGGTCCGTGGACATGTGGGTAATGTGGGGAATGAACATGCAGATTCTTTGGCAAAAGAAGCAACCAAAGCCACATCACATGCCAAATACAAATTCTTTCCCAACCCTCCTTCTTACTTGAAGAAGCTTCTAAAATCATCTCTACACGAACAATGGCAGACTCGCTGGGACTATGGTACCACAGGACGGTACACATACGCTTTAGCCCCAAAAGTCTCGGAAAAGAGAATCCTGCTGCATAGAAATCTTTTTCTGTTTGCCACTAACCACGGCCCATTTTCATCATATCTTTATAAATTTGACAGGGTTCCTTCTCCATTATGTGTATGCGGTCAGCGAGCTACATCATTGCATTATATCTTTAACTGTACCCTTACATCATATTACCATATAAGAAAATCTCCAAAAATTTCTTTGTCTCAGTGGTTCTCAGTGGTTTTGTCAAATCCATCATTTTGTCAAAAGATAATTGAATGTATGAAAGTTTTAGAAAACAACCATTATTTGTTTCAAAATGTTTTGCCATTTATAGATGATGATGAGAACGTATCTTAACAAATAGACAGATACCACCAATTCAAAATAAACTCTTAGCCACAAACAACACGATTGAACTATAATTGAACTGTTTCAAGAACAATAGACTTTTGAACTTTTGTGTGTGTATATAATTATATAATATTCATCATAATTATTCACTATTTTACCTATTTTTTAGATTCTACATTATTTTTAAAATTATGAATCTCTTTCTAATTTAGTATACATATACGTAGCTTTTATTGTATTTTTGCAGAACGCCCAGCTTTGCAGAGTAATTGAGCTTTTGCCGCTCCAACAAGTTTAAAAATCCTATTATCTATTATCTCATGATCTTATTAATTACAAATATCTAAATTTCTCTCGTAAACGCCCAGTAAAAATTGGGCTTTCCATCGTGTATATATTGTACTTATATTGTATTTAATCTTAATATTCTCAATTGGCTTTCCTGTAGGTCCCTTCGGGCCTTTTATTTATTATTATTTATTTATTTTTTTTTTTGTGTGTGTGTGTGTGTGGTGACGGCGGTAGTAGATGGAAACCGCTGGGTGGGGCTTGTGAGTGCTTAAGCCATTTGGTAGGCCTCCCCACCTAGCTGACCCTTGAAAAATGAAAAAGATTTTTTTCGTATGTGTTTGACCTTAATACAAAGATTCCGGAGCAGTTTTTGTTTCGTCTATATCTAAAAAAATGGCTGAGTTATAACAATTTGAATTTCTATGACATTTTAAAACGACCTGATTTTTGTCACGCGATAACAAGCGTATTTATGAACCGATTTGGATGTTACTTGGTCTGTACATAGTACATACCAATGTCTCGACCGAGTTCGTTGGCAGCTTCATTCGCCATCTTGTTTCAAAAGGGTTGCCATTTAAAAAAAATTAAATTTAAAATTTAAAATGAGGTATTAAAAAATTGGAAAATGAAAAAGATTTTTTATGTGTTTGGCCTTGATACAAAGATTCCGGAGCAGATTTTGTTTCTGAAAATTTGTTCTTTTTTTTATATCTTAAAAAATGGTTGAATTATAGCACTTTGAATTTCTAGTATGACTAACATTTTGAAACGATCTTGTATTTGTCACGCGATAACACACGCATTTGCCTATTTCCATGTAAGAAGGCATGTGGATAGTATACATCAACATCTCAGCCAAATATAAGTTACTTTAAATAAAAGCAGCTGGGATAAAGCTGACTAATTTCGCGAAATTCTCATTCATAATAATTTAGTATTGATAAAAATTAGTATTGAATCTCCTATATTCGGTTTCCACTAAATTGAGCTTCGTGTGTTTGAATAATATAAGTTGGCTTTTTTAAAATAAGGAGTTTGAAAGCTACCTCTTCCTCCCGGCACTGGCCGGAAGGACTTTTATTTTAAACTTAACATATCGAAAATGGCAGTTCTTGAACATCACTAGAAAAAAATACTAAAGCGAGAACATATCGGAAGCACATCCCAAGCTATAATCATGCCAAAAGACCTATGCGCGTACAGCCTGCACAGCGAAGGGGGAAAAACGCGTACGTCAAAGCAAATCGCTACAAGCTTCCGTACTAGACACGTGAAAGGTTATTCATTTCGCTGTAATTTTTTCAGTTTGCTGCATGTCGATACCTAAACTGAAAATGTCAAAACGTAAAGCATTAAGCATACAATTCAAAGTTGAAACCATTAAGGAATATGATAAAAATTTACTACAATCAAAGAAGGCATTAGCTGCTCTCTTCAATTTGTCAGAATCGACACTAAAAGGAATTCTGAAAAATAAAAATGTCATTATAAATGCATCAAAAAATGTCGATTCCAAGAGATCCAGGATACAATGTGGCAGATTTAAAAAATTGACATCAGCATTAATCGCGTGGTGTAACCAAATGCGAGCTTCAAATTTACCGATAGATGGTGTGATTTTAAAAGAAAAGGCTCGCACTCTTACTGAGAAGTATGGAATCGAGAATTTTTCAGCGTCTTGAGGTGATTCGAGAAGCTAAAAAAAGACATCGACTTTTGCATCGCTGCATCACAGGATAAAGCGCATGTGTTAATGGAAATGATGTTAGACAATGGTTTCAAAATCTACTTATGTTAATTAAGGATTAAGGGACCTAAAGACATTTTTAACTGTGATGAAACGGACTGTTTTTCAAGCTGATGCCAGATAAGACATTATCATACAAAGAAGAACCATGTCAAGGGGGGCAGAAAAAGTAAAGAAAGATTAACTATCCTTTTTTGCACAAATAGTGATGGTTCAGAAAAAATAGAACCTTTAGTAATAGGAAAATCAAGATAATCTCGATACTTTAAGAATAAAAAATAATTGCCATGTGGCTACAGAAATTTAAAAAAAAGCATAGATGACATCTGAGATTTCCAATGATTTTTTAAAAGAGATGGATGATAAATTTCAAAAACAACAAAGAAAGGTTTTACTTCTAATGGATCAATGTCCATCACATTCCGATGTAAAAGATCTGCCGTTTCTGCAGCAAATTAAATTTTAAAATTTGTTTTAGGAAATTCAGTTTTCCCACAAGACCAAACTGCTAGTTGAACGAATGACCCTGATATTGAGAGCGTATGGAATCCTTTAATAACGAAGACTCGAATAAAATGTTTATGGACGAAGGTATTAATTTCAAAGATTATGTAGAATGTTATGATAAACGTTGTAATAGCGTCCGGCGAAATTGAAAAGTTGAAGTACTTTTTTTTCATCGAATGTCGAGAGGGAAAAAGCAACTTAATCGAAAGCATCGTCCTGCGAAGTAGCAGTTATATTTTCTTCAATCGAATGTCGACGGAGAGAAAAGAAAATGAAGGGAGAGACGGCGCGGAAAGCGGCGAGGGAAGTCGTGCGCTTGGAGCTCTGTGTGAGCGGAATTGCTTTTGTTATTGTGATAAGAACGTTCTGATCGGGATTTAAAAGAATAAGTCTGGATGTGGTGTGTAAACTCCAGTGAAGATAGCTATATAGATTATTTTCCGTGTACATATGTAAATACAGTGTTGTTTTATTAAAATTGTTCCATTGTGATATTGGATTCCGTATTAATTCAACATTTATATTAGCTGTAGTGGTCGTTATTGGAGGAAAGACGTCACAGCTATATATATTTTTGGTGGCTTGCGGTTGGATATAGGAACTAGTTAAATTAGTTCCGCGAACTCATACATACTTCTATAAATATTTTGAGAAAAGCAGTCTAGCTATTATTATGTGTTAAAAAGTGGTGCGGACTGAGAACTTTGTCGTCTATTGCTGTGACTTGTTTCTGTGCCAGCGATTATAAAAATCTATCTCGACGAATGTGATGATATTGTGTCCTTGTGTGTTAAAAAGTGGTGCGGACTGAGAACTTTGTCGTCTATTGCTGTGACATGTTTCTGTGCCAGCGATTATAAAAATATGTCTCGACGAATGTGATGATAAGCCCTGTATAATTCAAGCATCGAACGGTAAGTCCCTATTTCTCTTTCATGCTAAATTTTGGGAGGTTCCAGTGTTAAATTTAGTATTAATATTGTTTGCTAGGAAAATAAAAATAGGGGTTTTTTTGTTTTTGCAAGGTTCATGCATAAGGGTTATCTATTTGTTATATTTTTATATATTGTTTGGTAATTGGTTTGCTATTTTGTTCTCAAATAAATATTAAATGTAGAACTGGAGTATAGGTATTTTATGTGTAATTTGTTAGTAATTTTTATAAAGAGTAAATTGATTTTCATTGCATGTGTAATGCGGTAATGCAACTTAACTGTATAAGTTACAGTGTAAAGGTTATTGAATTAGAAAATTGAATTTACTGAAATTATTTCTTTGAATTTTTTTTTTATTTATAATTGATGTTCCTAGTGGAGAGGAATTTTATTTGAAATTTTCGTAGAGCATTAAAGCAAAGTGACTCAGTAAAGTAAATTAATGTACAGTTTTTTATTATGCATTATTTTTTTTTTTATTAGGCTTTGTGAAGGGAGATACTCAGTTTTGAAAAAAACATCGCATCCTTGATTTTTTTTTTGTTAATTTAAGTGCTAATTGTGCTCGGGAAAATTACGGTTATATTTTGTATTTGTATTATTTGTAGTGAGATAATTTCTGAGTTCAAATATGGCTACTTTCTTGAATAGGCAAAATAAAAATGTATTGCTTTTGCTCGCGGCAGAGTTTGATACAGAAGTATCCGCTGACGATAAAAAAGTGCCAATAATTACGGCAATTTTGAATGCTTCTGATTATGATGAGCAAATGGCAAAAAATATGTTAGAAGGAATTATAGAGGAGAGGGAAAAATTAGCAGAACAGGAAAAATTAGATAAAGTAGCGGAACAGGAAAGATTAGATAGATTAAAGCGCGAAGAGCAGGAAAGTTTAGAAAGGGAGAAAGATAGACAATTGGAATTAGAGAAGGTGAGATTACAGTACAGTGTAGATATTAGCTCTCTAGCTTCCACTGTGTCTGTGACGGCTGAAAATAAAGATAAAAAAGTGAGTTTAAAGGATTTAGTGCCAAAATTTGACCCTAAATCGATTGATATTACCTTGTTTTTTATGATTTTTGAGAGTCAGGCCTCAAAAGAGAATTTAGAAGAATCAAAATATGTATCTCAACTTATACCTTTGTTACCTGTAGATGTAGCTGAGATTATTGTAAAAGAGCCCCTAGAAAAAAGGGATGATTATCAGCATATCAAGAGCGTTTTGTTGAAAAGGTTTAGATTAGAAGCAGGGGCCCTGAGAACAAAATTTGAGACTCATCAAAGAAAGGCGTGTGCACTTTGGTCTGAGCTTGTTTATGAGTTGAGAGGGTATTTAGAATACTGGTTAGAAACCGTGGAAGTAAATGATTTTGAATCACTCAAAGAACTTATACTCACAGAACAGGTGAAACGTAGAGTACCTTTCGAAATTAAGGATAAATTCTTAGATGAATGGGGCGAGATTAAGAAAGCGTCGTATTTAGCAGAAAAATGTGATAAATACGAAAGTGTGAGAGGGAATGTTAGGAAATCGGATAACAAAATCTGGAATAATAAACCATATTTTAGAGACAGGAATGGGCAGGATAGTGCTAGAAGTAAAGGTGAACAGGCAGTTAAATCAGGTGGGGCTGATAAAAGAGATCACGTTTATAGGAATACTTGGAATAAGGATAAATTTGATAGAAAAAAGCCTATTATCTGTTTCCAGTGCAATCGGGCGGGGCACATCCGACCAGATTGTCCGGATTTAAAACGAAAGGGTTCTGGAGATATAGTTAGTCACTTGGATGTAGATGTAAGTTTAGGAGAGTGTTTTACACCGTATTTAAAAAAGGCAGAAATTAATGGGATAGAACGAAATTATTTACGTGATAACGGGGCTGGGATTGACCTTTGCGACCGTAGTTGGATTGATAATGAGGATTTAATTGGAGAAGTAACGTGGATAAAACAACCCTGGATAATGAGTGTAAATGTTTGCCACTGGCGAGAGTTACAATTAAAGGAGATTTTGGAATGGTGGTTACTAAGGCTGCTGTGATACCTAGTGAGTTAGAACAAGTTTATTATTTATTGGGAAACAAAACGGCTGAGCTTCTTGAGAAATCAAAAGGTAATCCCGTATCGGTGAATGCTGTGATGACGCGCAGTCAGAAGCGGGAGCATGAAAGGGAGATATCCGCGGTTCAAGTTGAGAGGGAAATTGGTCCGGATGCTGGAGATCAGGAGGAAGGGATGGTTATACCGGAAAGGTTGGAGATGGAGTCAGGTTTGGTAAATGTATCTGCGGAGAAATTTAAGGAAGAACAGAAAAATTGCCCTTCACTTAAGGAGTTGTGGGAGAAATCCGAAAACTCTAATGATAACGAATTTTGTGTTAGAGAAGGTAAGCTTGTGCGGGTGTCGCAGTCAAGGAGAGGTGATGAGAAAGTGCAGTTATGTGTGCCGAAAATTTATCGTAGAGAAGTGTTAGCATTGTGTCATGAGCAGGTGTCAGGACATTTGGGCACGACTAAGACGAAGGATAGAGTCCTTAGGTATTACTATTGGCCAAACTGTTACCAAGATATTGAAAATTATGTAAAAACTTGTGATCCATGCCAAAAAGTTGGTAGTAATCGAGATAAGCGTAAGGCCCCTTTAAAATTGGTACCCATAATTTTGGAGTGCTTTTCCAAGATAAATCTGGATGCGGTCGGTCCCTTGCAGACTAGCCATAAAAATAATAAGTATTTAATTACATCCATTTGCCTCGCCTCTAAGTACCCTGATGCTATTCCGGTGGAAAACATCACTTCTACATCTGTTATTGATGCTATGTTGCAGATTTTCGCTAAAACAGGTTTTCCGAGAGAGGTACAGTCGGACTTAGGAAGGTCATTTACCAGCGAGTTAACAACCGAATTCTTTAATCGATTTGGTATAAAGGTGTCCCATAGCTCAGTTTGCCATCCGGAGTCGAATAGTGTTGAAAGACTGCATTCTACTTTAAAGAAAGTAATTAAAGCCTTGTGTCTCGAGTCAGGTCGTGACTGGGAAGAGGTTTTGCCTATGGCACTGTTTGCGCTAAGGACGGTAACACATGAAAGCACGGGGTTTAGTCCTGCTGAGCTGATTCATGGGAAGAACTTGCGTATGCCGCACACTTTGGTGTATGAAAATTGGATGGGTCAAGAAAATACAGATCAAAATGTGGTAGATTACATTTTGAATTTGACAAATAGGTTGAAAAGATGTCAGGATTTGGCAGTCAGGCGTATGGAGGAATGCCAGGATAAGAGGAAAGTATGGTACGACCGAAATGCAGTAACTAGAAAATTCAAAGTCGGAGACCAGGTGCTAGTTCTGGCAACTTCTAGGTCTCACAAGATGGCCGTAAATTGGATCGGGCCAGGAACCATCACGGGAGTGATTTCGGAAACGAATTATACCGTTCACTTGCCAGAGAAGCGCAATAAGGCGACAATATACCATGTTAATCTACTAAAACCTTATTACAAACGGCCTGAATTTGTTAATCTAGTGATTGATATGGATACGGAAGAGGTAGAAGAAGATGCCGAGATCCCTTATCCCATGCCAAACCCCACACAAATTGACTTCTGGGAGATTGTGAATAATAGCGAACTAGAGAGAAGGGCGACAGAAAGTCAGATAAATAAATTTAAGGAAGTCATAGAGCGAAATAGAAAAGTATTTTCTTCAGACCCAGGACGTACCCATTTAGTAGAAATGGATATAGAATTGTTAGATGAGACGCCGGTGAGGTCCAAACCTTATAGAATGTCACCTAGGCAGATAGAAATTTTGAGGGAGGAGATTAGAAGATTATTAGATTTAGGAGTGATTGAGGTAGGGCAGTCCGATTTTACGTCCCCCATGATTTTGGTAGAGGTTCCAGGAAAGGATCCCCGTCCCTGTGTAGACTACCGGAGATTAAATTCGAAGACCCGAACAGAATTTTTTCCACTCCCCAATATAGAGGAGGTCGTAGAAAAGGTGAGTTCAGCGACTTTTATCACGGTAATGGATTTAACTAAAGGTTATTTCCAAATACCACTGACCAAAAGGGCCCAAAGGTACGCTGCATTTGTGACACCTTTCGGGGTATTTTTGCCTAAGGTCATGATGTTTGGTCTCGTGAACGCGCCTTTCTACTTCTGTAAATTAATTGCTATGGTTCTGGATGGTCTAGAATTGTTTGCCTTGCCATATATTGATGATATAGCGGTATTTTCGCTTACATGGGAGAATCACATGAAGGATATCGACGAGGTTCTGAAGCGTTTATTAGAGGCCGGTTTAACAGTGAAACCTACAAAATGTAAGTTTGCACAAGACAGTGTTATGTTTTTAGGTCATGAAGTAGGTTCGGGAAAGAGGTCCCCCAGTGACGTAAAAGTAAAAGCTATTCAGGAATTCCCAACGCCCTCAACTAAGACACAAATAAGGTCATTCCTGGGAATGACAGGTTACTATTCCCGTTACATAAAGGATTATGCAGTAATTGCGGTCCCTCTAACAAATGTCTTGAAAGGGAAAGTTAAGAAAGAAAAGATAGAGTGGAGTGAGGATAAAGGCCTTTCAGGAACTGAAAGGGAATTTGACCCAGAGTCCGGTTTTGTATGCCCCTGATTATAGCCAAGAGTTCATTGTTCAGACCGACGCTAGTTTATATGGTGCAGGTATAGTTCTGTCGCAGGTTCGAGATGAAGAAGAACATCCCATTTTATATTTAAGCAAGAAGTTTTCTCGGGCAGAGCAGAACTATAGTACTATTGAGCGTGAATTAGCAGCAATTGTGTACGGCCTTAAAAAACTGAATCATTATCTGGATGGGCAGCGGTTTGTGATACAAACAGATCACAACCCGTTGACTTATCTTAAAACAATGATGGGGGAAAATGCCAGATTAACTAGGTGGGCATTATATCTGCAGGCGTACAACTTTGTGGTCAAGCATAGACCGGGAAGGCTTCACGGGAATGCCGATGGGTTGAGCAGAACTGAGTAGTGGTGTTCTGTAAATATTAAGTTACAGTCATTGATTCACTTATTTACGTATATTGTTTTTTTTGTGCGTGTAATTGTATATTTTTGTATCATTCAGTATTGTATAAAATTTTTTTTTTGTATTGCTTGTTCAAGGATCGCACTGAGTCATTTGTGAGCTTATGTGAATATCTCATTTTTTTTAGTGAATTTAGTTTTCATTGTTTAAATTTAGAATTTTAAAAGTAAAATCTAGGATGATGATAAGTATTTTAAAACTGAGTACGCATGCGTTGTATGAACCTCTTGCATAGAAATTTTAAAATGTGTTAGATTTTCATGTGCTTAGGTGTTGTGACCTCTCAGATTTAGTGTGTTGGGAATGAGGGGCTCAATGCCGTGTTTCAGCTCTACATTTTCATAGGTGCATGCACCGTATGAAAATTTTTTTAGGGGGAAGGAGCTGTAATAGCGTCCGGCGAAATTGAAAAGTTGAAGTACTTTTTTTTCATCGAATGTCGAGAGGGAAAAAACAACTTAATCGAAAGCATCGTCCTGCGAAGTAGCAGTTATATTTTCTCCAATCGAATGTCGACGGAGAGAAAAGAAAATGAAGGGAGAGACGGCGCGGAAAGCGGCGAGGGAAGTCGTGCGCTTGGAGCTCTGTGTGAGCGGAATTGCTTTTGTTATTGTGATAAGAACGTTCTGATCGGGATTTAAAAGAATAAGTCTGGATGTGGTGTGTAAACTCCAGTGAAGATAGCTATATAGATTATTTTCCGTATACATATGTAAATACAGTGTTGTTTTATTAAAATTGTTCCATTGTGATATTGGATTCCGTATTAATTCAACATTTATATTAGCTGTAGTGGTCGTTATTGGAGGACAGACGTCACAACGTCTTCTGTCAGAACTGAGAACTGCTGAAGAAATCTTTGAGGATATTAATAATGAAGTCGTGAGCAAGGAGGATGACCAAGATGAGAGCAATGTTCCTGCGGTTGTAAATTTTTCAAAAGCAAGTACCGCTTTAAATAAATTAAAGAATTGTGTCCATCAAAATGATTATTCCCAAACCAGCTTAAAAGCTTTATTAGACTTAGAGAAAGACATTTTCTATTTCCATCTACGACAGAAACAAACTAATATCACTTCATTTTTTGAGAAAATCTGATCTGTAAATTTTTAAAATAAACATAGTGGTAAATGAACAATTTTGTGAACTTTTTAAACATATGTTATGTTTAATTTTTTAATACGTTTTACAAATTTTGTTAAAATATGTTCTTAGTACTCAAAACTTATCGTTTTTAGTATAGGTAAAATAATTAATGCCTATAAAGTTTGAAACTTGTATAATAAGGCGGTCTCTCACTTATACGACTCTCTCAGTTATACGACTTTTTTCCACGGTCCCTTGAAAGTCGTATAAGTGAGAGGTCACTGTAATTGAATTTGTCAATTTTGGTTAAATTCTCGTTCGAATCGATTGTACTCTTAAAACTATTCATAAATTCTAAAAAGGTATTTGGTTCCCCTTTAAAGACTGGTATAGTTATTTTTGGCAAATTTATTGTTGCCGGCTTAGCACTAACACAAGGAATTGTACTCCCATTAAATACAGAACTGGTATCAGGCTGATCCGAATCAATTTTAAATTTTTTCAAATTCAATTTAATTTTAAATTTAGCTTCATTAATAACATCATCGTAATCGATGCTCGTTTGAACATCATTTTCGAAAACGGTTCCATCATCTATTAATTCCTGAATTTGATTGTTTGCTAACTTCAATTCGTTTTGCTTTTCTATTATATTATTTAAATATTCCAACTGATCGAAGTTACTTTTTACTTCAAAATCAATACTTTCTATAAAGGTTTCAATAATTGTTATAAACTTTATTATAGAGGTCTTCATGACCTTTCGTTTACCTTTTAATTTATCTACATCCATTATTTACAATTTTACAATTACTTTCATGCATAGAACAAAATTGGGTACGTACCTTTTTCTATCCGCGACAAGAAGACTGATAATCCAATTTTGCAATCCAAATGCGGAGATAAACCATTAATCCTATGGAGCACTCCCTAATTTAATACTTATATAATCTTGTAATTTACTTGAAATCTAAAGTCCCGGGTTTCGGCACCATGAAAATTTATTCATTTCGAAACCGTCGAACAAGATCTTTCGTAGTAATAAATGATTTCGAGAAATAACTTATTTCGTTGTAATCATAGATTCCTTTAAAATAATTAATCTTGATGGTCTTTTAATTTTTTTATTTGACAGCACCACATCACAACAGTTAAGCACATTTAGAACAATTAATATTTGAATAACATTATAAATTCCGAGATTATGATAAATACATATCCCAGCCAAGAACATGGTACATTATGACATATTTTTTTGTTATAAATTTTTGTCTTCCGGAGATTTCTACCAGAATGTAGATAAGAGATACCTAGAAATAATATTTTAAGTTACTTTATTCTTTTAACTTTGACAGAATGCGTTGCTTATTTTCATATTTTTTGCTGTGTAGATTTATATTTTAATAGTAAAAATATTACATTACAGTCAGTATCGGATGTATGGTCACCCATGCGGTCCTGAAAAATATGACCTTATAAGCGGGGTGACCTTATATGCGGTGTAAGCAAGAATTCTATTTTAGACAATAAAATATTAGCAATAAGTTAGTTATATTAATACAATAACGTACAAAGAAGCTATGAATATATAATTTATGAAACAAGAGGTATAAACAAGAATTGCTTTACACTTAAAATTTCGAATTGATGAGTATACTCGTAGAAGTAAAAATAATCTTTTATGCGGGTTTGTTTATTTTTTATCGTAGTTGTTAAAACTACTTTTTCTTATTCAGGAACAGTTTTAAAATGTTCCGCTGTGCCTTTGGTATAGGTAAAAAAAAAATCTGAATTTATATAGTGCTTTACGAGCTTCTGCTCGCGTTGTCAGTTCAGCTTCGAATTCACTGTCATTATCATCGTTTCCATCAGTGTTTATATTTGTAATTTCCGAAACGATTTCCAGTATAGAAGCTTCACCATGGACTTTACCGATGTCACGTCAGCTGCGGATATCTAGAAGAAAAACATCAATCTAAAGATACATACAAAGATTTGCAGTTTTTCAAGCAACGAGGCTTGAGAAATTTACCAATAACTAATAGAGCCAATTTCTCTGAGTCATCTATCAATATTCGTTGCTAATAAAATGGCCAATCTTTGTTTGGTTACCTTCCCTTTACTTCATTTTTCATTCTTAAAAGTAACAGTTTTATCTGGCAAAACATGAAAAAAAAACAGCCCAAGTTTATCAAAATTAAAAACATCACAAGGTCTGTACCTACTGGGAATGTCGCTTAACAAGTTAACAGCCATTCCTTCGATTCTTTGGCAATAAAATTCGGTTTTCCTAGTTATGGAGCAATTTTCAGAGATTTTTCTTTTACGATAATCCATGTATTGGAACATTTCGCAATCTGGCAGATTTTATCCAAGTGAAAAGATCTTTCTCAACATTCTTAAATGTTGAAACATGTTCTTGCCTTTTCTTTTGGTTGATCACATCCCTCATAGCATGCATGGTCACAGTGACGTCATTGTGACGTCACTGTAAGTCACTGTGGTCACGTCACATCTGTGACCAAAATGCCACCACTCAGTGATGTCACATTGTGACTGAGATGTGAACTTCTTAGAAAACTTTAAAAAATTACAAAAATTATTAAAAACATGTTATTTACTGTAAAAAATATTTTTCTGCCGGATTTAAAAAATTTTTAAACCGTGGTCCAAGTTGCCTCTGTGCCTCTAACCAAAACTTTTTATTTTCATATAACATAAAATGTAATTAATTCATCAGCGACACAAAAAGATTTCCTAATTATGCGAATTTCATATTATTAAAAAAACGTTTTAGGTAAACAGACATCGACTTATCTTTTATAAAGATTTTTGTAAATGATCATCTGTTATACTAGAAGTTTCTCAAAGAGTAGTCGAAACATTTCTGTGATTTCAAACTAAAAACTTTCTATTACAGTTAAGTCTGCAGCTTTTAATGAGCACGCAGAAAGCGTCTTCAAAGTTTAGTCATATATGCATTTCTTGCTTTATAATTTGCATTCAAGTCATTTTTTTTCCTCTTAGTGTTTCACTATTTTAAGTAACTTTTTTTTTAAATTCTACTTCTTTCAGACGTTTAAAATAAAATTGACATTTTCCGAATATAAAATGTATGTACAATTTATGCAAAGCCCATGACATAATTAATTATTCATATTTTATTTTTTGTTTTCAAAATATATCTTTAAAAATTAGTTTACAAGATGTTTTATTCTACAGAAAATTAATATTAAGAGAATGATAGATTGACAAAGAAAAACTCATCTCTTCTCGATAATCTTGTTGTATTTTTAAGAAGATATTTTGTATATATTACCTGTGATACAAATTTTACTTTTAAAAAAAAGAGGGGGTCTTCATTATTACCATTAAATTAATTTGTACACATTTTGAAAAATTAAGCAATGTTTTATCTAGTAAACTCTAATTATGCATAATAATATTATTATAATTTACATAAATGAAACTTTACAATTCAATAAAACTGATAAAAATAAAAGGTGAAATACAATAAAACATTTTCAAGCAGGAAATTGAATTAGAGACAATTTGATAAAATTATTACGCATTTAATTTCCTTCCGAAACTGTTGTATAGAAAAGAAAAACAAATAAAACCGAAAAACATCTGCTTCGAACTTCGAAACTTAAAAATCGTCTGCATCTGCACTATTTCAGTTGTTACGATTCGACCGCAGAATAACGGATAAAAGTAACAGTGAAGCTTTTTAGAATAAACGCGGGAAGTTCTGTGGACACTGGGCAGCATAGACGTGTTGACATGGATTTAAAAACTGAAACAAGAACGTTCTCAGGATCCCAGTTAGTTCAGCTAACAAAATATAAACCCGGGAAAATTACGGTAGCTTTGACTTGTTGAAGATGATTCAAGTCATTGCTATCGTACTTATTATCGGATTTAATTGGTTCCCCAAAATCAAAGCATCACGTACAACGTCAATGAAATTAGGTATGTAAAAATATTATTTTCCCTGTTTGCTTTTTTTTTAATCAGAACAATTTTAGTTAGCTTCTCATAAACATGCTGTAGAACATAAATATTTCATTACATTTATTTTTTATTTTATTGAAATATCTAAAATATTATTTTCCCTGTTTACTCTTTTTTTTAATTACAATGATTTTAGTTATCTTCTAATAAACATGTTATAGAACACAAATATTTCATTACATTTACTTTTTATTTTGTTAAAATATCTAACTTCCTTTTCAACAGCTTTGATCAGATTATTAAAATTAGTGATTTAAATTGCATTTTAATCTGGTTTATTTTCTTATTTAAATATTTGGTTAAAACCACATGGTGTCATAAATATGAAAGTATATGGACAAGTATTATAATCAATCATTAATATAATTAATAAACATTTAAAGATAATTAAATTATTTAAAAAAAAAGGCTTTTTATGGAATAAAATTATTGGCAAACATTATTTTTTAATTTTGTATTAAGTGATGGTCTTAAACAATTTGCATTGCATGTTTTTATTTTAAAAAATTGCATCTGCTCAGAAGAGGAATTTATAAAAAATAAGACACAACGGAAACGTATACTATTAAAAGAGATCGTAGATATGTAATGTTAAGGAAAAAATGATTATTTAATGTATTATTCAACCTGAGAAATGTTTTAAAATCTATAAAGAAATAGTCGTAGTGGGTGAAAGCTTCTCAGTTGTTAAACATTCTTACTGAAATGTTTTCAAAGTGAACTAGAAGTCTGTTGGCAAATGAAAATATAGAAGTTACACAATCAGTAAGTGTTTAATTGTGATTTTACTTTTAAAATAACGCAAATACTTGAACGGTATGAATCTAAAATGTAATAACCACCTTTTATTATTTACTTTTTTTTCTGTATAATTTTATCATTTTATTTCCTGAATGATTTTATCGAGATAAATTTCAAAGTATCGATATTATACACTCTTTATAAACAACGTGATTAAAATGGATTTCTTATTTAGAATTACCATAATCTTGTAAATAAAATATTAATAATAATAATGAACCTATGTATGGCTCTATTTTGTGTTTATGGTCTCAATTTTTATACTTTATTTACATTAAAAAGTAGTTAACCATTTGATACTGTGTTCATTATTTTGTTTTATTGTGTCATATAAAAATAAATATGATTATTCGTATTTCTAATACAATATATACAGTAGAGCGCCGATTGTCCGAACAAGTCGGAACCGACCCTAGTTCGGATAAATGGGCAGACAGTTTAAGGGATGTTCCTGACTATTCTAAAACCTCCACACTTTATCTAGGTTTAGGACTGACAGCACCACTTAGTACTGGAGTGCTTACATTTTTTTTGTTTTTTGTTTTTTGTTTACTTTTTTATTATTTAATTTTTTTTTTCTCTTTTTATCATTTTCTAAACTTCAGAGATTATAATTTAAGCAAAAAATAAATTGGAAGTTAGGTGTTTTTTTTTCTTTTTTAGAGAGAGAAATATTTGGTTAATTGGAAATTCGGTTAAAAAGAATTCTTTGAGAGAAATATGCTATTCGGATAATTGGAAGTTCGGTTAATTGGAGTTCCGATAATCGGCGTTCTACTGTATTTATAAAACTTTCACCAGACTTTATTCTAAAAATTTCGTTGTAGATTCTAATCTCTTTGTACTATTTATGATAATATCAGAGTTATAGATGTCATGGCAACATATATCCAGCCAGATAGATCTTTGGCAAAACATAAAAACTTTCACATTAGACGCAAAATAGAGTAGCTGCGGTGCTGTGTTTTATAAACAATAAGGTATTATTGTTTTAAAAAATCATAGATAGTAAGAGTTATTTTTATAATATATAATTTCATAAATAAAAATGTAATTTTGGCAATCAATTATTAAAGTTATTTTTTAATAATCAAAAAGTTGTTTTATATATGGATTTTACTTCAAGCAAACCCTGATGTTAAATAAATTAACCCTTTCTATCCCCGTTCTATTCATACCCAAAAGTTTTACTCACTTTTACAGTGAGCTTAAAAATACGATTTTATTTATTGCTGCTATCTTCCAACATAAGGATTATTGCCGAAATTGTTCTTAGGATTCTCAACATAATGATACTGGTGATACTCAGTTAATTTTCTATACCAAAGCAGTATTTTTCATTTGAGTAGTTTCAAATGGTTATTGCTAAAATGTACTTCGGAAATTTTGTAATGCATGTATGTGGCATAAAAGACGTAAACAATACGTATATAATGACTATATGGCACATGATGAGCGTTTCGAGTGTATATATATATATATGTATATAACGCATGCATAAACTTCACAATGATCTTAGCAATGTCGTTACTGCAATTTTTGCATAATCAAATTTATAGGGGCCTCTATAACAAAGAAGTATCCTATTTTCTCAGCCCCAACTTGTTTGAATTACAATCATATATATATATTTTATGGTAATCAATATCATAAAACATATAAAATTTAATTACTTAATATCGGCATTTCTTTTTATCTTTCATTTTTTTTTAATTATAAATGTTGTGTAATCGAAAAAATTCAACTTCACCAGTGACTTCGAGTTTGTAATGCGTATTAAATGAAATAAATTAATTTCATTCAGTATTTTCTATAGTTTAAAGAATATAAAAAGTACCGTATATATTATAAAATATTATATTTTTAACACAAATTTTATTTGATAAAGATTTGAAAATTTAAACAAATTGTTTCTTTGGTAATTTTAATGCTTTTAACAAATAGCTAATTTTGAAAAAAAAAATGTGATAGATCGATCATTCAGTTGTCTTCAATATTCTCATTTATTGCAATAGGAAAGAAAGGTGCAACAAAAATTGAAGTCTGCGGGGAATTGCATTTTGATTCAATAAAATTCTTTTGGTATACCCTTGTTATAGGGTCCCCAAGTTTTAATTGCGATGTATCGCCGAAATATATTAACGTTATAGATGTAAATGATTTTACAACATGCATAATTATGACTAAGTGTGACATGCATACGTGTTTACAACTGTACAAGTATGTCATAGTGTGACTTCACAACATTGCCACTAGTCGCATATTCGTCACAACGTTAATGACAAAATCGTCACAAATCACACAATTTTCACAAAATTGGTCACAATGTGACTTCAAAGCTGTGTCGCAGTCGTCACAGAATCATCACAGTGTTAAAGACAATTTCGTCACAAATGACACATATTTCACAAATTGATCTCAATGTGACTTTAAAGCATTGTCACATTCGTCACAAAGTTAATACCAAAATAGTCACAAATGACACACTCTTCACAAATTTGTCACACCGTGACTTCACAAAGTCGTCACAATGTGACGTCACAGAGGAGCTCTAAAACGGCCATAACGACCTCACATTCTAGTCACAATGACTTCACATCGACGTCACGTGACGTCACATCGACGGTCACAATGTCACAGCGTGACTTCACAACGACGTCGACGTGACGTCACCATGCCTTACGGGATCTTCTGTTTAACAAGATTTGAACCTTAAGACGTTATTCAGTGTCGCTCTCTCTATTCCATCAGTCTTCGCGAAGGCTGCTTTCGATACATTCGATTTTTCAAAGTTTTCTATCAAATTTTTCTTTCCGCAATTGTCAAATTTTTCATTTTGTTTACATCATGTATTTACAAATGACAATAAACAAATAAACGAAGACTTTACACGCAGTGAAAAGTAATGAAAAATACAAAAAACTAAAAATGCGTGATTTAACTTTTCTCAGCACGGAGGACAAATTTAATTCGGTCGCAAGAGGTGATGATGGCATATTTTTCAAGAATCGGTGTCTAATGCGACAGTCGAGAGAGAAATCTCATTAGCTTTGGAACTCTTACCGACAGGAAAGTGTTTCTCTTATAGGCTGCAGTCGGGAAGATTAGATCCCCTCCCCCCTCCCCCAAGTGGTCGACACGCATCTAGTCACGTGGTATGCAATGTTATCGCGATCTCTAAGGCTCCGTTTAAAAAAAAAAGCCTGTCTTTCATTCTAAAGCTATAAAAATGTCAACTGGCCTTTCTTTACCATACGGAAGTTCGTACTTGTGGATTTTAGCAAAAGTACGGGGGATTTCAACGATAGAAAAAGGGAAGATTGACTAGAAGGGAAGAAGTTCCTCCTTCAAGATGTCCATTCACTTCTTTCTAAAGAAATTAAAAATGAAAAGCACCGCGTGACCAATGCAAAGAGGACGACAGTTGAAGACACTTGAATGAAAATGATATGTCTATTCAGCACTTTACACCCTAAAAAAGGAAAGAAAAAGCATAAAACTATACGATATTTTGCAATAAAAAGGGAGACAAAAGATGAACATATGACCATATATCCGATAGTAGCCATTGGAAACTGACCATATAGGTGATGTATTTTAACACGTAATACCTATTCAGTCAGTCTGGACTTACAAAAAGTGACCTCATAAGCGTAGTGACATTATAAGCGGGTGACCATATATCCGGTACTGACTGGACATAATAATATCAGCTTTAAAAGAAATGTAAAA
Source organism: Maratus speciosus (assembly GCA_963932465.1). NCBI lineage: Eukaryota > Metazoa > Arthropoda > Arachnida > Araneae > Salticidae > Maratus > Maratus speciosus. Next base: position 508,492,210 of record OZ010793.1, on the reverse strand, counting down.
TTTGAATACGCATTATATTAATAATTTAGTAATTAGTTTCAGTACGCTGGTTTTAATACAATTTAACAGACATATTATAAAAATCGGATGGAAGGGTAGAAGGCAAAAATGATAATAATAATAAATTAGTTATTGCCAGTTATTTTAATTTATAAGCCTGGTTATACTATCTTCAGCTGTGTGTCGATCTATCTTTAACTGCATTTTGAAAGGATTGTTTTCATTTTACTCCTCTGTTGAAGATTCGCAAACGATAGTACGCCTTTCAAGCCATTAAATGAAACTGTCATATCAAATTAAAAAAAAAAGAATTATTGTCGTTTTTCCCCTTAATCATTTAATTTTACACTATTTTTTCAGGAAGAAAACTGGAAAATAAAAACAGGCTTTCTGTCCAACATTTAAAAAATTAAGGAAATTTTAAATGTATAATTACAATATAAGTATATGTATATATACATATATACACAAGTGTATACATGTATATATATGTAGGATATGTCAGTAGTCAACACAAAAAAGAATTTGGCTGGTGTCTAGTGGATCTAGTAATAGTCCAGGCAATTTAGGCAGATTTTTGATGAAATCATAATACACTTTAATATTCTTGAATATATATATTGTACCGTCGTATAAAAACTCACTTAAGAAAGATTCTTAATTAGAAATTAAAAGAACCTGGCGTTCGGTTTTTTTTTTCAGAGTTTTATTAGACGACACGGGACACACACATAACAAGCACACATTTATATTTACACGGCAAAAAGTTAATCTTTTCCGGAGCGAGACGCTCCTTTCGGCAGGACCGAGAACTTGACCGTCTGGGGTCGTGTCACAGCAAAGTCTGTTCTCTCTACGGGGCCTTGTTTTTCTGCCCGTTCATCTCCTCGATACCCCACGTGAGGTCTTGACTCATCTTAGTCAACAAGTTCAGTTTATAACATTTCTACGCAGCACTTTTTCTCCAGATATTTACATGATTAAAACTGTTTACATGTTCCATCTGTTTTGGTGAATCAGTGACATGTGAAGTTATAGCAGGCATCTGGAGGTTCCAATTGAAGATGTTTATTTCGTTAGGGGCATCTGGTCTCTGAGTCCTCAGATAAAACGTTACAGTCCCTCCATGCCCCATATAAATTTTTCCTTACGGGAAAAATTTCCACACTCGGGTGCACAATCATAGCGAAATTTGGAGTTAATGCTATCCCTAACAATGCTATCTACTCCAAAATTAATAAAATTTTAAATTTTAAAATCAAAACATTTATCAGAAATACTTCGTTACCATGGAAGGGATTCAGCATAACACACAACAAACAATAAATACAGTAACAATAAACACATTGCAATTGCACACCGTTATATAATAATACTAAGATTTATAATAAGCACTTCAACAATTTTATAATAAACCAGAACCTTCATTAATAATTTTCCGTTAACATAAACAGGATAGATAAAGTTTTTAAACATCACAGGTAATTACAATAAAGTTCGCTCTCTCGTGTTCACATGGATAACCAACAATAATAATATATATATATATATATAAATTTCTTAAGAATGAATTCTAATACACTAATAAAACCAAACACTTTTAAACCTTCTACATACAATAAGTTACTTAAAAGAATTTTATCACAATAACAAAACACACTCTTAAACATTTTTTTTTCAACAAAATTTCTAGTCTTCAAACGCTACTCTGCTTAGACTATCAGCGTTTTGGTGTTTTTTTCCTGCTCGATGTTCGATTGTAAAATCGTACGGTTGTAACGCGAGGCTCCAACGCATAAGCCTTGGGTTGGAACTCGCATGAGTTTGTAAGAAGCGCAGAGGATTATGGTCCGTTATAATCCTAAATTTTCTTCCATCTAGATAGTAATGTAATCGTTTTACGGCGAAAACAATACTGGCGCACTCCCGCTCGGTGGTGCTATAGCGTTGTTCTACCGGAGAGAATTTCCGACTCAAATACAAAATCGGGTGTTCCTCTCCCTTCTCATTTACCTGGCTCAACACAGCTCCGGCACCGCGTAACGATGCATCGACCTGAATAAGGAATTCGCGATGAAAATTCGGCGCATGCAAGACCGGCCGTTCGGTTAGTTTCGCTTTCAGAGACCGAAAAGCGCTCTCACACGTGGAAGTCCACTCGACTTTACCTCGACGGGTTTTCCCTTTTAGCGCGTCAGTCAAGGGGGCTGCTATTATGGAAAAATTCCTTATGTATCTCTGGTAGTATCCGGCCAGCCCTAGAAATGCACGAATCTGCGTTTTTGTTTCGGGAGTAGGGAATTTTTTACGCATTCAATCTTGACTTCTGCTGGAGTGCGGGAACCATTTCCTACAATATGGCCTAAATATTTTACACTACTCTGGGCAAATTTACACTTAGAGAGCTTTATTTTAAGATTTGCCTTATGAATTTTATCTAGAACTAATGCGACATGTTTTAAGTGGTCTTCCCAGGTGTTCGAAAATACAGCGACGTCATCTAAATAAGGAACTGCAAATTCTTCCATCTCTCTTAATAGTTCTGCCATCATTTTTCTAAAGAAAAATGGCGCATTTTTTAATCCAAAAGCCATTTTCAAACACCTAAAAGTACCAAAAGTTGTACAGAATGCTGCATACCGTTGAGCTCTGGGGCTCAAGGGAATCTGCCAATAACCTTTCGCTAAATCTAGGAGGGTTATGTATTTAGCAGATGAGACTTTCTCAACTCTTTTTTCGATATTGGGGATGGGGAAATATTCCGTCCTAATTATCTCATTGAGACGCCTAAAATCCACACAAGGACGAGGATCCTTACCTGGAACCTCTACTAAAATTAAAGGCGACGTGTAATCCGATTCGCCAACTTCAATAACCCCCAATCTTAACATCTTTTGAATCTCCATTTTTACGATTTCAGTTTGTCTTTGCGACATCCGATAAGGTTTTGATCGTACGGGCTTATCGCTAATTAAAGTTATATCATGCTCCACCAAATCTGTTGTACCAGGGTCGTTTGAAAAGCAAGCGGCATATTTATTTAAAAGCTCCCTTAATTGGCTAATTTGTGCTTCGTTTAGGTTTTTTTCTAACTCACTAAGCCGAACTATTTCCTGAAAGTCAAAAAATCGTAGGATTATTCTCTAAATACGGAATATCTAAATCCTGATCTTCTATTAAATTTGAATTGTCTTTGGAGCACAACAAATTTACATGTTCGGGTCGCGTATAATATGGTTTCAGCACATTAACATGATAAATTTGGGTTTTATTCCTACTTCCTGGCAGTTCTACCCCATAATTAGTCTCATATTTTATTCTTGATTTTTCCCGGACCTATCCATTGCACGGACAGTTTATTTGGTCTCGTCATGGCTAAAACCAACACTAAATCTCCCTCCTTGAATTCTCGTTTTACCGCGTTTTTGTCATACCAAACCTTTCGTTTACCTTGCATTTCTTCCATGTGCGAAACAGCTACCTCGCGACATCGTTTCAACCGATTAATTAATTTAAAAACATATTCGATCACTACATCATTTTCAGGTGGAGGGTCGGACCATCGTTCCATTATCAAGGTCTCGGGTGTTCAAAGATTTTTTCCATACACCAACTCGGCTGGTGCGTAACCTGTGCTTTCATGAACTACGTTTCGAAGAGCCAATAGAATCGCAGGCAAATGTTTATCCCAATCGGCGCCTAATTCAATACACAGAGCCCTCAAAAGTCGTTTTAAGGTCCTATTACACCGTTCCACGGGATTACTCTGGGGATGATAAACAGAACTATGAGTGATCTTAATGCCAAATTTATTAAGAAATTCGGTCGTTAAAGCTAATTATATATTAAAGATAATTAATTTTATCTAGAACTAATGCGACATGTTTTAAGTGGTCTTCCCAGGTGTTCGAAAATACAGCGACGTCATCTAAATAAGGAACTGCAAATTCTTCCATCTCTCTTAATAGTTCTGCCCTCATTTTGCTAAAGAAAAATGGCGCATTTTTTAATCCAAAAGCCATTTTCAAACACATAAAAGTACCAAAAGTTGTACAGAATGCTGCATACCGTTGAGCTCTGGGGCTCAAGGGAATCTGCCAATAACCTTTCGCTAAATCTAGGACGGTTATGTATTTAGCAGATGAGACTTTCTCAACTCTTTCTTCGATATTGGGGATGGGGAAATATTCCGTCCTAATTATCTCATTGAGACGCCTAAAATCCACACAAGGACGAGGATCCTTACCTGGAACCTCTACTAAAATTAAAGGCGACGTGTAATCCGATTCGCCAACTTCAATAACCCCCAATCTTAACATCTTTTGAATCTCCATTTTTACGATTTCAGTTTGTCTTTGCGACATCCGATAAGGTTTTGATCGTACGGGCTTATCGCTAATTAAAGTTATATCATGCTCCACCAAATCTGTTGTACCAGGGTCGTTTGAAAAGCACGCGGCATATTTATTTAAAAGCTCCCTTAATTGGCTAATTTGTGCTTCGTTTAGGTTTTTTTCTAACTCACTAAGCCGAACTATTTCCTGAAAGTCAAAAATCGTAGGATTATTCTCTAAATACGGAATATCTAAATCCTGATCTTCTATTAAATTTGAATTGTCTTTGGAGCACAACAAATTTACATGTTCGGGTCGCGTATAATATGGTTTCAGCATATTAACATGATAAATTTGGGTTTTATTCCTACTTCCTGGCAGTTCTACCACATAATTAGTCTCAGATATTTTATTCTTGATTTTTCCCGGACCTATCCATTGCACGGACAGTTTATTTGGTCTCGTCATGGCTAAAACCAACACTAAATCTCCCTCCTTGAATTCTCGTTTTACCGCGTTTTTGTCATACCAAACCTTTCGTTTACCTTGCATTTCTTCCATGTGCGAAACAGCTACCTCGCGACATCGTTTCAACCGATTAATTAATTTAAAAACATATTCGGTCACTACATCATTTTCAGGTGGAGGGTTGGACCATCGTTCCATTATCAAGGTCTCGGGTGTTCGAAGATTTTTTCCATACACCAACTCGGCTGGTGAGTAAGGGACTGTGCATCTATAACGTTATCATTTTAGGGGGAGGGGGAGTCTGGCAAATGATATCGTTAGATATCTCTAGGGGGAGGGGGGGTTCGTCTTTTGATATCGTTATCATTTTTGATCCAACCAAATTTTCTCTTTTTATTTATAACTTAGCCTTTACATCAAAATATAATGTTATCTTTTTTTAGTCTGCTATCTATTTTTATGAAAGTACAAGTTATTATTAAAATCATTAAATGATTATAAAATTATTTAATTCCAAATTTCCTATTTCTTGTGTCATATGTGTATGCATATATAATTCGCTGTTTGAGAAAACATATGCGAAGTATGTTTCAAATGATACCTGTGTTTACTAATAAATAAAAGGTAAAGAATGTTGTCCACCTGTTTTGGTGATAAAAAGCCCTGTCAATCCCCCCCCCCCCCCCGTGCAGGGTCAAGTGCAAGAAAACATTATTACTGTGAATGTATTATGTTACAAAAAGCTATTATAAAATACTTTTAAATAGTAACTATTTCTTTTAAGTGTTACTTGATAAAAAGTTTTTTCATATATAAAGTGATATTTTATTGAGTTCTCTTCATATGAATCAATGAAGTATGCGAAAAATAAATGTAACCATATTTGTATATCACACCAAGCAAAAGAAAAAAATTTCAAAAATGAAAAGAATTTTTAGACATTGATAACGATATCATTACGGGGGGGGGGTTCAAAGTGCCAAAAAAGTGATAATGTTATATATGCACAGCCCCTAACCTGTGCTTTCATGAACTACGTTTCGAAGAGCCAATAGAATCGCAGGCAAATGTTTATCCCAATCGGCGCCTAATTCAATACACAGAGCCCTCAAAGTCGTTTTAAGGTCCTATTACACCGTTCCACGGGATTACTCTGGGGATGATAAACAGAACTATGAGTGATCTTAATGCCAAATTTATTAAGAAATTCGGTCGTTAAAGCTGAGGTAAAGGACTCTCCCTGATCGCATTGGAGTTGGCTGGGGAATCCGATGCGACTGAAAATATTCAGCAGCGCCTCAGTCACTCTAATAGAGGAGAGGTCCACCAGCGGAACCGCCTCCGGGTATTTGGACGCCATGCATACTGCCGTTAAAATATACCGGTGTCCATCCGTGGTCAGTGGTAAAGGCCCACATGCGTCGATATTTATTTTACTGAAAACTTCCTGAAATATTGGGACAAGTTTTAACGGTGCTTTCTTTTTCTCGTTCGCTCGACCCGCTCTTTGACAGACATCGCAACTGTGCACATATTCATCCATTTCTTTATAACAGTTAGGCCAATAAAAATATCGAATTAATTTATCCTTTGACTTCGTCCCACCTAAATGTACTGACGTGCCTTCATGACACAATGCTTTTATTTTCGGCCTTAACCCTTTTGGAATAACTAGCAATCTGGTAACGTTTCCAAAACGATCCTCGCGATTTCTAACTAGTAACCCGTTAACAACTGAATAAGTTTTCGTCGTACCTTCCGTTTTGCCCGCCCCCACTCGGCTAAACAATTCCTTTAACTCTGCACATTCGTGCTGCGCTTTCAAAAACCCTTCTTTATCGATTTTTAACAAGTCCAACTCCGGGGCTTCAACTTCTAACGCCGGAATTTCAATGGGGTCCTCACCTTCCGTTGAATCCCGCAGTCCCGATTCTTCCTGATTCGCTACGTTCGATTCCTTGGGTGTCTCCACATCTTGAGCTACCCGTTCGAGCTCCCTTTTCTCTTCCTTTAAACGTCTAGTAGTCGCACGCGTCTGGACTGCATTTACCTGTCCAGTTGGCAAAAATTCATACCCCGTTTTCTCTCTTATCATCGCGGCAGTTTTATTTCCTAAAATATATCGGTTTTGGTTTAAATGATTTCCGCAAACAGCGGCTTTCGTACAAATTTTCCCGAAATCTCCCTCTATCTCTACCCGCGCTAACGGTAGACAAACTAACTCCAAACTAAGTGGTTGTTGGATCCAGATTTTCTCTCCACAAAAATCCTGCGGATCTACAAATTTCCTACAAATTAAATCAAGCGTCGCTCCCGAATCTCTTAATATTCCTATCTTTCAGTTGTTAACAACCCCAGGAAATGTATAAGAGTCCATTAAATCGTCCTTTCGTACATCTTGCAAATTATTTACGGAGCCTGACGGAGGTTTTTTCTGCAACTTCGGGCACGATGAACGCAGGTGCGTTTCGGACCCGCAATTAAAACATTTCAAATTCGCTCTTTTTTCAAAGGCTCTATCTCGGTTTACTGGTCTGTGCACGGCATTTGCATTCGAAGAGGGGGAGAACCGTGGTCTAGTTTCTCGAGACCTTTCTTGAAAAAACGGGCGCGTTTTTTCCACCCTAACATCTCTGGTATCCTTAGCCTTCGGAGTAGAGGCCCTTATACTCTCATATCCATCCAATAATTCCACTATCGCTGCTTCGGTCTTAAGCTGTGGCCATTTGTCAATGAAGTGTTCACGCATTTCAAACGTCGCACGCCGTTTAATCTGATCGGTGACCCAAAGGTCTTTTAAAGTTCGTCTAAGGAAGTTATTCCTAAACCCGCTAACCATTCATTGAAATAATTTCGGATTTCAAAACCGAAATCCTGCCAATTTAAAGATTGCGACTTCTGGTGGCTAACAAATTTCTGCCGAAAACTCTCTGGGTTTAATTTAAATTCTTTTAACAATATACCTTTTACGTTATCGTAATCTTCTGACTCTGTCTCGGGTTGTCTGGCAATAATGGAAATAATGTCTACTGGCAGAAGCCCAATTAAATGAGAGACCCAATTTTCCTTCGGTATCCCAACCCGTTTTGCTTGGCGTTCAAACAGAACCAAATACAAGCTAATATCTATTTTTTCTGGATTAAAATCCGGGATTATTTTTTTTAAGTTCTGTTCAGGGGAACGCGAATGTATATTATTTGCATTTACTGAAGACGGTATTCCTTTCTCGATTTTTAGTTTTGCTAACTCGAATTTATTTTTTAATTCTAATTCCTTTAATTCTTTCTCTTGCTCCAATTTTTCCTTCCTAATGGCTTGATCAAGCTCCCATGTCTGTTTACGCAACATGTCCTCCCGTTCGATAGCTTGTAACCGTGCGCGCTGACTTTCTTCCCGTTCTAATTCCTCCTTAGCTGTCTCTAATATAGTCTCATACAGAGCCCGTACTATTTCTTCTTCATACTCCTCAGATTCCAGCACCAAGTGCGTTAACTGAATCCGAGTTTCGTTTCCGGTCCTGGCAAGTTCCAGTTCATCCACTAACTTTTTTATATTTTCCTTTTTTCCTTTACCCAGGAAAGCCATATCTACCCCTTTTTTTTTGTTTTTCAAACAAAATTTCTCTATAAAAAGGTACTTCTCTACGCTAATACAACAAAAATATATATATATACTATATTAACAATAATCACAATCAATCATAAAATTTCTTTCAATAACACAGCAATATGTAAATACTGACTCACTTCCATGACTAGTACCTGTTCAATTTTTGTCATTCCCGTTTTTGAATTTTCCCAACAAAATCAGCAATTTTAAATAATTAAAAATCACTAAACATTAACTCCAAATTCAAAATTGTGACTTACCACAATGAAGGCTCAGACACTTAGCGGTAATCCACTCTTTTTCTTCAGCCGGGTGGCTCACTGAACACACTTTCTTTCTGACCTTAAGGTCCACTAACACATATATCCACAGGCACGGAACACTGAACACTATCTTCGACCCAAAACGGGGCCCACTCACATTTCCAATCTTCTTCTATCCGCCGATCCACTTCTACAATAACAGTTTTGTTTCAGGCCTTGGCTCCCTAAAATCACAGAATTATCTTCTTTTTTTTCCACTCTTCCGCAATCCTTTCATCACCAAACAGCGGCGTTGTAACTCTGTTTCTTTTCCGCAGTCGAACAGCTGATCACAGACGGGGGAAAAACAATCTTCCTCTTTTTCCGACACTGGGTAAGGATTTCTCAAGCTTCCTTTCTCCAAGTCTTCCTAAACCGAAACCAGATAACAACAAGCTTCTTTTTTTCTTTCCTCCAACACGGGAGTGAAAACAACACCCTTCTCTTCTCTGATAAATCGAAACTAGCTCCTTCTTCACAAACCGAACTGTTTTTTCTCTTCTTCCAACACACGATTTTCCTTTTATTTTTCCATTCCAGTATCAGGACGGCTCTCTATTTCTCGAAAGAATGAGCTTTCACCTTATCATTCCTTCCGTGGGTAACAATTTCAGGCCTTGTGTGCGTATGTGCCCAACCTTTTGAACAACTCGAGTCCCAACTCTGACACCAACTCTACCGTCGTATAAGAACTCACTTAAGAAAGATTCTTAATTAGAAATTAAAAGAACCTGGCGTTCGTTTTTTTTCAGAGTTTTATTAGACGACACGGGACACACACATAACAAGCACACATTTATATTTACACGGCAAAAAGTTAATCTTTTCCGGAGCGAGACGCTCCTTTCGGCAGGACCGAGAACTTGACCGTCTGGGGTCGTGTCACAGCAAAGTCTGTTCTCTTTACGGGGCCTTGTTTTTCTGCCCGTTCATCTCCTCGATACCCCACGTGAGGTCTTGACTCATCTTAGTCAACAAGTTCAGTTTATAACATTTCTACGCAGCACTTTTTCTCCAGATATTTACATGATTAAAACTGTTTACATGTTCCATCTGTTTTGGTGAATCCGTGACATGTGAAGTTATAGCAGGCATCTGGAGGTTCCAATTAAAGATGTTTATTTCGTTAGGGGCATCTGGTCTCTGAGTCCTCAGATAAAACGCCACAATATATAAAGTTATGCACAGTTTGGTAATAATTGTAAACAGAATTACCAGCCGTCTGCTAGTTTTTTCTCGTTTATATTGAACATCGATGCGGTTTCGGTTACGCTAGGTCCATCTGACCTGCGGAGATTTTCATGGCACACTCCCTCGTCCGGGATATCTGCATACGAGCGCATCAGAGTGTCGTCTGCCTAATTCTCATGATTTTAATTAAGGGCGGCGCTAGAGGGGGATCCGTGGGGCATGTGCCCCCGTCGGGGAAAATTATTTGACTTGAGTGTTGAGTCCTGCATCGGGTCGGGTAATCCGATTTTTCCTGCACACGACTCGAGTCGTGTCGAGTCGGGTGCAGCTTAATTTTTTTAAAAGAGATCTTAGGTTAGTTTATAGAAAATGCGACCCACGGAATAGCAGAGCGAATTTTGTTCTTCGGAAGTCGGATTGGCTTGAACCACATGTCGGTTAAAGGCTGTCGTCACAACAGCCGGATGTTACCGAAAACTTTATACATTTTGCCTAGAGCTCATTCTTGTGCACTCCTGTTCTATGTTTATTCGATTGACCGCAAACTTACGCGCCTATAAGAAATACGATTTCAACAGGAGACAGGACGTTTAAATTCATCTGCTCGTTTCGATCTTCTCATAAAAAAGCGTAGGGTAAGTATTTTTTTATAAATGAATGAGTAAGTAAAAAGAGAGTTTTGTATAATTATTCAAGCAAACTTAGTATCAAACTAAAAATTCCTTTTTTGTTCATTAATTTCAATATACAGTCAGAAGAGTCTCATTTTACAGATATTAATCTCTATTTAATATATAGAAGATAAATCGAAGGTATAAATAAGAAAATAATTATATACATACATAACTTCATTGTAAACTATGGGAAGATGTGTATATAGCAACTACTAAAATCTTGCATCGGGTCAGTTAACCCGATTCTAGCCGATCGTGTGGGCGATTGGGAGTCGATTCGAGTACGCCAAATTTTTTCAAAGAAAAGTCCGCCCCACCAGTGGCTGAGAGGTTCTGTGCTCTCGAAGCTGGTAGATGGGAGGTGCTGTGTTCGAACCCAATCGCGCTCGTCGGCTCAGCCGTTCGGAGTTTTCGTGGTTTTCTTCGAACCTTGGATTTCTATGCGTAAATATGTATTAGGTTCCCTTAGAAAGCCCTCCCCCCCCACGGAGGGCACTCCCCCTCGGGCCTAAATCCCTCGAGTCGGTAATCGGCCGTCAAAAATCAACCCAACCCAAAGAGAAGTCCAGATTATTATTTCAAATAGTAAAAAAAAATACTTGTATATGAATAAGTAAATGTATGCATTCATTTTTTGAAATATAAAATTGATTTTAGAGGTATGATGCAAACTATTTTCCAGAATTGTTTTACATTTAGGATTGTTTTTTTTTTTTCATTTCATGCTTAGGATCAAATTGCAGGTTCGAAAAAAATACTTTGTCGATTTCGGGTCGGGCATAACTCGAACCGTGCAGGGTTGTAATTAACAATTCGTGTTTAGGGTCGTAGGTTTGTATTTAGAAATTTAAAAAAAATCGTGTAAAACAGAATATCGACTTATTTGATAATTTAAACTTGATTGTATTGTTAGACTGAACAATTTTAATTAATAACTTAGTTATACTTTGTAGAGTTCTGTATGGGCCGAAATTTCCAGGTTCGGGCTCAGTCCGACTCGTAGAAAGAAAAGTTGGACCCGGCCCGGCCTGGTCCGTACAAAAAACAGAAAATGGGCCGACCCGGTATAAAAATTAAAAGTTCAGTCCGAGCCCGGCCCGGAAAAAAGTTAAAATCTCGGCCAAAGTCCGACGGAATTTTACGGCGATTTTGTTAAAAGGAGTTCTGACCAAAAATACTTATTTTAGCTCTTTTTTCATGTTTATGATTTTCATTTTTAAAGAAGGTTGCGATATACATTTTTTTAATGAATCTCTATTTGTTTGTTAATGTTTCAGCTATAATTAATATCGTTAATCAAAAAATTATGTATTGGAGAGTTAAAAATCTGAAAAATGCTATACAGTAAAATCTTCTAAGATATCGCATAGGAAAGAGAAAAGAAAAATGCGTTATAAACGAGTTCCCTTCTTAGAAGGCGCAAATGTATCATATTCTTTTCTCACGTATTATTATGTTCATTTTGCATGGATCAATAAATTTTTCCATATAAGACAGGATTCCGTCATAGGCTGGTTCTTTTTCACACGTTTTACTGTATTTTAATTTTATTGCCTGAAATCTACTATTCTTTAAAACGAATAAATTTTAATGTTTAATAGTAGAATAATGTCGATTTAAAAATATATACACTTTTTGCAAAAATGTTTGGCCTGGGCCAAATTTTAATGATTTTGCACGGACCAGGCCAAGCCGAGTAAATGATTTCATACAGGCTGGATCGAGACGGGACTGAAAATATCGGCTTATGAAGACCTAGGAAGAATGAAACCTGCCTTATCTCGGTACGAAAAAAAGAAGTTATGCCCGACCCGGCCCGACTGCCATGAATGAAAATAGGCCCGAGCCCGGCCCGTGCAGACCTCTAAACATTGGTTGTTTCAAAATAAGCATGAATTTAAAGTGTTTTTTTAGCATCAACAAGACTTTGTTTTATGATTGAGCTGATATTAATGAATTTTTACATTCTGAGCTATTTTACAAGTTTTCCTTTAACTTACATTTTTCTTCAGAATTTTGTATTTCAGTTTTAATCTCAGATTTAAATTCTGTATCTAATCAGAAGTTAGAAATTCGGGCTGGAGGATCTGTCTGGTTTCGATCAATATACATTCTAAAAAAAATACGTGAGTTGAAGGTGCTTCTTGAAGTGCTTTTATTATTATTATTAAAACATGAAAATTCCTGTTTTGATTTGCCATTTTCCCCCAAAATACAGAAAATTCATTATTTTAAGGCTGTTCTCAAATCCAAAAGGGCAACTTTCTGATATAAGTTTTAATTTATTTTTGTTCGGAAATGCATGAAACTAGCTGGTGTTGTTGTTCAAAAATTATGAAATTGAGCTGTTTTTTTCATTTTTTTGCAAACGCAATAGATTTTTCAGAAAAGAGTGCCAAAGTGGGCGTTTTGAACCGAATTTCCGCGCGAAGCGTGAAAAAACAGCCAAGAAAGGATGAAAAACGTGTTTGTCGCGTGATCCAAATCGCTTCTAACTCAATAGATAATTGATGGATCCAATAATGAAAAACACAGTTCGATTCCAAATCTCTTCCTTGGTCAGGCTTTCCAATTTTATATCTTAAAAAAAGAAAGTTAAAAAATGAATTTGTAAATGTGTCAAAACGTTTTGCGCTTGTTGAGCAGAGCAGTTGAGAAACAGCCTTAACGTAAAAATTATCTGAAGTTGTATTTTCGTCAAATCACGGGGGAGTTCCCGTAACTGTGCTGCATGTTACTTTTTTGTATCAGAAACTGATTTTTTACGTATGTATCTTTTCCTCCAAAACACGAAAAGTTCGCGAATTGAAGCTCATTTTTTTTTTTTTTTCTCCAGTCAAAACACGGAATTTTCTTCAAATAATAAAAAAATCTGTTCCAACCACAGGCGCGTTCCGGCAACTTGCTGCCTGTGCTTTTTACGTTTTACGAAATGTTTTCTTGAGAGTATACGTAATAATTGCGCTTTTTCTTAAACGGCTGAAAGGTAAAATAATAAAAAAAATAATAAAACGCTCTATTTGTAAAGTGAGCATTATTGTCATAAAATTACTGTTAATTATTTAGAAAACTCTAGTTCGACTGATTGATTTCACACCTTTCCTTTATGGATAAAGTATAATTCACTTACATTCAATACGATGAAAGAAAGCTATATAATACAGCAACCTGTTAAGGTGGAACGACAAACACTGTAAAAAAAAAAAAATAAATAAATAAATAAACGGACTAAAATACGGAAATACTACTGGCAATCTAGACGCCAGTAGTATTTATGTATTTTAACGGAACTTTTTCCCGTTAAATTACAGAAAAATTTCAGTTAAATTCCAAAAAAAACGGAAAATTTTCTGTAATTTACCGGGAAAAAGTTCCGTTAAAAAATGAAAGTACTACTGGCGTCTAGATTGCCAGTAGTACTTCCGTATTTTAGTCCGTTTTTTTTTTTACAGTGAAGAATTGGAAGAACTTTCCAATTTAGACAATCTTAGCCTGTTTTAGCCGATATTGCGAAAATTTTCATTTTAAAGCGTTATTCCATTACACTGGTTCCGTTTTAACAGGCTTTATTGTAGTGCTTAAAATGTCTCGATTTTCAAGCGTCAGTCCGGGTTTTTTTATCCAACTGCCAAGAAGGGTTATGTGTTTTACGCGTATCTGGGTATGTAGATTTCTTTAAACCCTCGAAACATCCCAACCGCTGGATGGATTTTAATGAATGAGTCTCTATCGATTCGTCTTAACCGTCCGATGGTTATAGGCTAGATTTGATTTTATAAATCCAAAATGGCAGCCGTAAAATACAAAATGGCGGTAGGCACGAAAAAAAAATTACGCACCCTATTGAGTGGCATATCATTGGATAGATCTTTCAAAATGAACGCGATGTTTTATTGACTATTTTACTGTCAGAAGCTCCGTTTAACTTTTACACAACCTGGAAGTTGTGTAGACACGATCTCTAGCTTTACTGGAACTCTAACCATCACAGGGGCGGATCCAGAGAATCGTTTTGGGGAGGGTAGGGAGGGGGGTGATACCGACTGATATATAATCTGAGTAAAAAAAAATACTGAAATTCACAGTATATTTTTTGAAAGGCTACAACAGAGGGGGATTCCGGGGGGACCATCTACAGGCTCTAATTATGGGGTTTTCGCGGTCTTAGGCGAAATTTGCGTTTTTTCTTTCGCGTTTTTAACCAATTCTTTGACGAAACTTGCGTTTTTTCCGCGGTCCTTTGACAAAATTTGAGCTTTTTCGCGATCCTTTAACGAAATTTGCGTTTATTTCGTGATCTTTTGGCGAAATTGACTTTTTTACGATCCTTTGTCGAAATTAATGTTTTATCCTCGATCATGTGGCAAAATTCACGCTTTTTCCGCAATGCCATACATGTATTGTATATACCATAATGTGTATATGCCATATATGTGCACGTAAAATCTACAGTATTGAATGATCGCTTATTGGGAGGTTGCTGCATGGGAGAAGAGTACGTAGCAGAGTTTTTCCTTTCGGGTAATGCTCATAAGTGTGGAAACTCTTTCTGTTGTGGATTCATCCGCCTATAAAGATTAAAATCTTTATATTAATATATATAATATATTATATATACTAATCTTTATATATTTATTTATCTACAATATTCTTTGACAAGCTTCGAAATTTATGTTTCGAGTAAAAATCGTTTGGCCCTCTGCAATTTCTCTATAATTTAAATAGCAGTGTGAGTGTTAGAGATCTGCAAATTTCGGGATACGCCAAATCCGGACGCGAAGATTTTATGTTTTTCACGTGATTGATCAACATATTCTACCTGTTATTTAAAAAAAGGGAGGGGGAAAAGAAACAAAGAAATGTTTTATTGTTCATTTGCTCCAAAAAAGCTCTGAAGTATACATACAGTCCCGGTCTACAGAAAAAATGCAAGACCCGGAAGTCCCGGGGATAATGAAATTCAGGCCTGGACAACTTTTCAAAAGCTAAAATTTAGCCCGAGCCCGTACCGAGTTTTCAGATAAAATTAAGCCTAGCCCGGATTTAATGAAAGAACCTTTTACCGAGTTTGGGCTTCGGAACAGGCCAGGGCTCGTGGAAACCTCTAATATATATTTTGAATTCGTCCCCCCTGTCGGGGATACTGTGCCCCCCATCGGGCAAGTTCTGGCGCCGCCCCTGATGTTAACTGTTGGTTCAGCACTTTTTATTGTTTCGGCCTTTAAGTTCGGCCTCATCCATGCTTTGGCTAGGCTAACTCTTGACAACACTAGGCTTTTTAGATAACTCTATTTAAAATACCCCAATTTTATAACTGATTATTAAAAATTCTGTAAAATAACTATTTAAATTAATATCAATCACCAATGCTATTGTAATCAAGTTCTTTTCTGCGGTGCTGCAACATACTGAAGAGTGGTTATTTATGAAAGAAAAATAATCAAATTTAAAAAACTCAGGCCATAAAAATTCATTAACATCATAACATGTGTTAAGACCTAAAATATAAAATAATAAAGTATAGCAGAAAAATAGTCTGCCCAGTTAAACTGCTGCCATTGGGGCTCATAGACTTCGCATATTAATTGATAGAGGAGAAGGTAAGCCCTTTTTAATCTTAGACTTGTAAAACTATAAAAATTAAATACTTAAGCCAATCATTTCAATAAAAGCGTATACAAAAATTGAACCTAATCGAGAAATTGTGTTGAAAGATAAATTTATTTTACCTAAATTAGGATGTTGTCCCTATCACCATATGCTTGACCTAAAAAGTCACAAAAATTATGAGGGATGTCAATATTTTACTTAGTTGGCGTATAAAATATCAAGCCAGTCGGACAGTCTTTTGGGGGATAAAAATGTTTAAACTAAATGAGGGAAGTTTGCACCTTCTTCCTTATATTTGACCTTTAAAATTTATTTGGTATTTGAATCCTGCCCCTAAAAAGGTACATAAAATTTCAAGGTACTCTGATAAATTTATCGAAATATCAATATTTTTATTCTAAATTTCGAGGGTTGCCTCCTCCCCATTACACATGTCCTACGAAATCCCAATATTTATCAGAGCTGTAAGTTCTTGCACTAAAATAGTATACAAAATTGGAAGGCAATTGGATGATGCAAGCATTTAATCTAAATTTTGCGGACTTCCCCATTATATTTGCTCTGCAATCCCCTGAACTTAATCAGGAAACGTCTTTTCCAATAAATGTGTATACTAAATTTGAAACCAATCTGATGATTCTAACGATGTATATATGGCATTTCGCACATGCATAGGCACAGTCGTGGAAAAAAAAGTAAACACCCCCTATTAACTCCTCAACATATTATCGTAGAAGAAAGTTAGTGGTACCGAACGATTGGAAATAAAGCCTACTTTTAAATGGTGTACATAAAATTTGCTTAGGGGGCATCTACATATTAAAACGAACCCAAACTTCAATTTTACAATGGTAATACCCAATTTTAACAAGATATTTCAAATCTTCGGTTCAAACTATGCCTAGACACCAAATTTCAAGTCATTTGAAAGATAAGTTTTTGAATTATAAATATTCAAAATTTAGTGCTTCTAATGTTAAATTGCATTTTCATATTTTTATTAATAACTCCTGAAATTATACTCCTAATGTGCTAATTTTTTGTATGGCAGTAACACTAAAATACCCAAACATAAATACGTTGAATTTGCAATTTTTATAATTTTATGATATAAATTATGAATTATGAAATTAATATTAAAAAAATTATGAATTGCAACTTACCATTTTTTGGATGGATTTAGATTTATTAAGTCCTGCCTTATGGAAATCCAAAATTTCACATTTTTCTTCCAAGTAGTTTTCAAATTATGCTTAAAAAACGGCAAAATAATGGTTTAAGGGGCCGTCTATGATAGAAGTGACTGGATATTTTGAAATTTCTTATGCTATTCTGTAATCTAGCAGTCTGCAATGACGGATTGATTTGAGCTTAATTTGCCTTGATCAAGAAGGGGGCTCTCTCGGCCAACAATCGAGTACCGAACTTCAATTTGGATACAGCTCCTAAAATACGCTCGTTTTAAAATAATTAATTTCTCGGTAACTTATCGTACGAATTGCATAAAAATTTGTTTCTAGGCATGGGTGTAGAGTTCATTTATGCTGTCAGAATTGAAGAGCTGAACATGTAATGCTACATTTTCTTAAAAATTGTTTTAATCTTTTGGACGAAGGTGTTATCTGGTATTCTATCACATGGTAAAGCTAAAATACCAAAGTTCTATTTAGCCTTGACGATTTAAGACATTATTCATTATTATTTAATATTTTAATATTTAATAATGCAAATAATATTTATATTTTTTAATCTCTCTATTCTAAAAAAAAGTAACTACCGCTGTCACCGCCGCCGCCGCCGCCGCCGCCGGTTTTGATTTTTTTGTGACCGGAGGCCTTTCTTCGTTAATATTAACAAAAATAATGCATACAAAAATAGGAAAATCGGTGGTTTTATACAGAAATGTTTGATAAACACGCTGATGCAGACAGTTTTCAAATCGAAGAATTATTTTAAGAGTTATTTAATGCTAAAGTTGGACAAAATCGTTCCACTAAAAAAGTTTTATAGCAGCAAAAACTATACATGGCAGTGTAATCATTTTTAGATCATTTTATGCGTTAGAATTTGCCGGAGTGCAGATTGCATTAATTTTTTTATTTTGACTAATTTTTTCAGGTTTTATTTCTATTTTAAATTCAAATTTTCAGCATTTCTAGAGATATTTTTTACAGATTTCAGAAAATTGTACTAATTTAAACTGTTGCCAACTGCATAAAAAGCGCAAGCAATAATGTTTGCTTCAAATTAAAAATTTATTTACACGTGACTATTATAAACAGGAAAAAAACTTTCAAATTAGAATTAAATAATTACGTATAAAAAGCAGGAACTTATTAAAAATTGCGTCATAAAAAGTATACACGCGAATTTTAAAAGAGAAAGAATATTGTAAAATAATAAATTCATTAACATGCGTTAGAAGTCTTAGGAGAAATTACGTCATATTTACGTCACATTATAGTTATTACATAAAATGAACACAAAATAATATTGCAAAAAAGTTTAAATTTAGAAATTGCGCTAGATATTTATTTGATATTTTGAGAATTAATTTAAAATGTCTCATTTAAAAGAACTTTCTTTTCGCTTTGTTAAAAAATACCAGGAGACAAAGACTCTCTTTACTTAATTCCTTTTATATTAGCTTATTTTGAAATGTTGTTACACGTGTATACGTCATCAAGTTATTTTTATTTCGACGTTTTATTTGTGTTTTTATTAATGTTGTACGAATTTATTTGTTCTTTCGTTATTTAAAATAAAAATTATATCAATTTGTATAATTTGGCGAGTGGTTTGGCGATTTATATAATTTGGCGAAATTGGTCGACAGGATAATCAAGTAGTACCGCAGCGGATTTGGCGGTAAAATTCCCCAATCAAAGAGAAATGAATAGAAATTCGTTTATAGGGAGATCGCCACTGTTTTTTAAATTATAATTCAATCTTTCGAAATCTTTTTAAAGCCGATCAAATTCACTTGCATTTAGAGTCTGTGGTGTCTGGACGGGGGTTGGCGAGCGTAGCTCGTAGGGGGCCGAGCCCCCTAGTATTTAAAAATTAAATATGAATAAGTTTTTTTGATAGAGTTTAGTACCACACTTGTTAATATTTTAAACATATGGTATCAAACAGAAAATAAATCATTAAAATTGACAACAAAAACTTTCACATCAAATTTCTTCAAATGTAATTTTTGTTACTTAACATGTTCTTCCACTTAGCTCTTCAATTGTGTACTGCTATTGAAAAAAAAAACAAAGTTATGGTTCGTTTTAATATGTAGATGGCCCCCTAAGCAACTTCTATATACATCATTTAAAAGTAGACTTTATTACCAATCGTATGGTACCAGTAACTTTCTTGAACGATAATTTTTTGCAGAGTTAGTATGAGGTGTTTACTTTTTTTTCCACGACTGTACATTACATACAGAACCTGCGGATGCAATAGGTGTCAGACTTGATAGCTAGTAAGCTAAAAACTTACACCCATTTAATGCATATCAAATTGTGTCAAATTCACAATCAAAGCATAATTTTGTACTTTCATCTAATTAAAGTAATTTATATTTTAATTACAGCGTGATTTTTACGAAGTCTACCTTTTTTTTTCTAGTGTAGGTGTGCTTTCTTCAAGATGCACTTTTTCCCGCGATTCCATTTTTCCCGCCGATCCTTGTTCTTTCTATAAAAGGATTTTGTTGGATCAACAGAATTTTGGTCAATTTGCTTTAATTTACAAAACATTTTTAACGTTAAAAAAACATGAAATTCAATTATAATTATTTATTATATATTTCTAAATAAGTTCATGGTGATTATTTTGCCCATTGTTTACATTCATTTTGCCGCTTAGTATAATGATAAAAAATACACGTATTCCGAAAATAGAATGAGCTACATGCTTTATTTTTTTTTATGTCTAAAAAACCGTATAACTGTAAAACAGTTATCTGGTGTAAAATAAGTTAATGGTAGAAATAAATCGGTAAGCAGAAGTTAGTGTAAAATAGGTATGCACGGTAAAAACGACAACGGTAAAAAAGGCAACAGATAAAAAGGGAAGGGAAACTGGTAAAAAGGTCAACCATTAAAAAGGTGAATTGTAAAAAAGGCAACGGTAAAAAAATAATTATTTTAAATACTTCATTCAGCACAAATTGAGATACTTAGTTATTGATGTATGTATATATTCAGTTATAGTAAACCGATTCTATGTTTCAAGTGAAGCACATTCTAAACACGTGTATCTATTCTTTCAGCTCGCTACATGGATAGCTTATGTATAAGGACAGTGATATTTATTTATTTATTCAGCGATATTTAAGGACAGCTTTTCTATGTTTATGGAAATCTTGACCAAGGATAGCCTTTGGGTTAAAAAGGAGGGGAAAAACATGAGATTAAAATAAACAAAACTTTACAGATATTTTAATGGGGTTTAAATAATGATAAACAAATTAAATTTTTTGAAAAATGAAAATTTTTCACTATCATGATCTTTACAATGTAGAAGAGAGCAGAATTAAGAAGGGTAACATAAAAAGAGTCAGATTTTTTAGATCTGGCCCAAGGAAATACAATTTTGGCAACATGCAACATAGATCCTTTAGAATAAAATTTAAAATATAGTAGATTCCCTGAAATCTCCAACACTAAAATCCGCAAAAGCCTGAAATTCACACATCATCACAGATGTAAACTTTCAGTTCAGATGTAGGGGCGAAATTACAGAATTTTTTAGTTTTATATTATTCCGATTGTATTTTAATATGTAATTAATTCTGTATAATATAACTGGACTCATGGTTTTTCGTGAAGAAAGTAAAATTTATTTCTGAAAAAAAAAAAAAAAAAAAAAAAAAAAAATTGCTGATATTTTTGGTATTAAGAATATTTTTACCAAATCTTTTTATGTATTAATCGAGAATTTTTGGTTATTAAGACTAGCTAAAACTGAAATAAAACTTCCTTACTTTATGATTTTGATATGAATTCATTATGAGGCATGTTTCATTGAATAATTCAAGAAAAATGTATCTTATCTTTATTATGCAGATTTAATTATATACTATTAATTATTTACTTGACCTTTACCTTTAATAATTTAATCATTTTTTAAATTATTTAACATATCATTTTAGTTCTTTACTTAAATATTTTTTAATATTTTACCATATTGCAAAGATTCTTTATAATTTTGATTACATTATTACATTCAAATTACTGTATAAAAAGTAAAAAAAAGCAATGACCAAAAATTAGCAAAACTCTAAAATTTGCATAACCTCTGGTCCAAGTTGTGTGGATTTGAGGGAGTCTACTGTACGAGGGGGGGTTAATAAATATTGTCTCTAGTGTATATAAAATATTTATACTGCGATGGTTGTTGCGGAATATCGAAGCCTAATGCCTTAGATGCCTATATGCCCAATTAGAGCCGTAGCTGCTATATTCACATAGTTTTGGAGGGAGGAGTGAAAGAGGGGGGGAGTGGGGGTGAAAGGCTAATTTTTAGCTTAAGGGGATAGGTTTGTGACAAAGGATGAGACGTAACTACTGTCGTTTGGACTCGGGATCATAGTAATGTGGCCACATCTTAACCTCTGTCACAAATGTAGTCTCATAAGCTCCAAACCAACATTTCACCCTCACCCCCTCCTTAAAAACTCCCCCAAAAATAGGCTTTTAAAACTTCACCCCTTCTTCCAAAACTACGTTAATATAGCAGCTACGGTTCTGAAATTGAGCATATAGGCATTTAAAAGATTAGGCTTTGATATTCCACATCAACCATCGCAGTACATATATTTTATATACATTAGGGACAATACTTATTGAAACACCCACGTATAACGAAACTTGTTATAGTGGTTCTGTTAAATAATAATAATAATAGTTATTATTTTGCCCGGTCAGGAACTAGAAACTTTGACATTCACGAATTGATTTGTAAATGTAAAATCCTGACAAATACATGCATGACTATGTAAATGATATGGAGTGGGACAGTTTTCTTTTCTTTTCTTTCTTTTTTTTTTTTTTTTAATCTTTTGACAAGTGAATTACATTTTTAGTTTTAAGCGAGTGTTTTCACACGATGTTTTTTGTAGGGGTATCGCGTGCAGAAATCTAGTGAAACCGACAAAATTTGACAACATTTTCTAAAAGACCGACTGCACTCATAGAAAAATGAAAAACATTGTTCGACCTTATAGGTTCTGAATTAGATCACATTCCAATTCCATGCGTTTGTGAGCAAAATTAAATTCTGGAATATGTCAGAAAAAAGTCAATTTGGATTCCAAGATACTTGATAAGATTTTGCTATTTCTGTATGGGCAAGTAGGGGACCCCATAATGTAGTGTTCTACATATAGAAATAATTTGCAGTAATTACAGTTTTAGTTCTGTATTTTTTTTTCTTTCAACTTTATTCGAAAAGCATCTATATTTAAAAAAATATTTCATATTTTTATTGTTAAATCTGTCTGAATTGTAATGCAAATAAATAAATAAATAATTTTAATGATGAAACTATTGATTTTGTCAGCATAATAATGAAGGGAAAAACAATTATTTTACTACATTAAACTGCAATAAAACCTGACATTTATTTCAATGCATTTAAATATTTTAGTTAAACACTAGTGCTGACTCTAGAAAAAATAGCCACCAGGTGGGAATCTTTCAAAAAGGGCACAATATTCTAAAAAAGGGGGCAAACTTGTAACTTGTTCACAAAAAAAGTATTTTTAACTGGTTTGTTTAGAGTCCCCTAATAGAGTGTGCGCTATTTTCCCGCGATTAATTGATTTTCGAGATCCCCGCCTGCATCAACTGACGAATTTCATGACCTTTTTTCGGAAACTTATAGACTAATTTTTTTTTTCTTTTTAAACCTTTTTAAGAATTTTGAAATTTTTTCTTTCTTCTATCTTTAAGAAAGTATTGGATTTGTGAAAAATTATGACTTCTGGTTTTTGATGGATTTATACGCTTTAGAAGGTCCTGAACACGATTTGATGGTTTTTAGAAAATGTCTGTCGGTGAGTCTGTCTGTCACTCTGCGAGTCTGTATGTGACAAAAAAAATTTGGGCACTCATCTCAAGAACTAATGCACGGAATGTCCCAGAACTTTAGATTCAGTTAGACATTGATATAAACTAGTTGATTACTTTTTGGTGTAAATCGCAAATCAAGTGGCACTGCTATGCTGCTTTTTTCACGATATCTTCACTAGCTATATCTCAAGAACTACTGCACGGATTTTCATAAAACTTCAGATTCAATTATTCCATGTTACAGGTTCATGCTGATTACTTTTTGGTGAAAATCCCCCAACAGGTGGCGCTGCTATTCTGCATTATTCACGATTATCGCAATAGATCTACCTCAAGAACAAATGCACGAATTTTCATCAAACTTGAGATTCAGTTAGTCCCTGATATAAATTGGTGCTGTTTAATTTTTGGTGTAAATCGCTCAACAGGTGGCGCTGCTATGCTATATTTTTTAAGATTTCCGCAATAGCTGTATCTTAAGAACTGATGCATGAATTTTCATCAAGTTTCAAATTCAGTTACTCCCTGGTATTAAAGTGTCCTAATTAGTTTTTGAGGTAAATCGCCCAACAGGTGATGCAGAAATTTTTAGAATTTTCGCAATAGCTCTATCTCAAAAACTAATGTACGGATTTTCATCAAACTTCAGATTCAGTTAGGAGTTGGCATAAGCTGTTGATGATTAGATTTTGATGTAAATCGTCTAACCGGTGACGCTGATATGCTGCATTTTTCAGGAAGTATTAACATGTATGAGATAGAAAAAAGTTTGGGGATTGCCACATCCGGCTAGTTTCTCATGATTGTATGCTGAATTTAACGTTTTTTTTCCCCTGTACAAATTGACGAATTTCACTATACAGTCAAACCCCGTTAATATGCGAATCAAAGGACCGATCAAAATTTGCGCATTAAATGGGTTTGCGTATTAATCGAAGTTCGGGAATTTTCTTCCAGTGGTCCCTCTACTATGACTATGAACCTATACGTATAAAGCACATGTTAATGGCAATTTTTAGAGTTTTAAGACATAAAATGACATTTTAGTTGTTTTTATCATTAAATAACTGATTCTCTCAATTAGTTTATAATGGCTATTTTAAGCTTTTAAAGTATCAAAGATCCATTAATTGTTGTCCCACATAATTATCGGTTCTACATTTAAAAAATTGAGCTTCAAATGTAAAGATTGGATTATTTTTTTTTTTTTTGGGGGGGGGGGGGGAGTTAAGTCACTGCCCAAGACAAAAGCTCTGTATCAACAAAAAGACTACAGTGGAACCCGTTTAAGAAATTTTATATCTATTTGTCCCAATTGGTTTTCTATTTCTTTAATGCTAAAGTTCACTCTTTAAAAAGTTTTAATTTTGAAAATGTTCCCGCTTAAAAAGTTTTTGTTGCTATGAAAATAATATTTTCGAATTTCATGATAAGGTAATTTTTTTTGGATTTACAATGTTCATTCTTTCAAGGGAAAGAAAAAATTCAAAATGTACATAAGAAGAAAGGAAGGGATAAGCTGAAAATCAAAAGAAAATGACGCATTTCCCCATGCAATAAAAGGTAGCCATTGTATAGAATTCGGAGGAACAACCAACTGATTTGAGAATTTCATTCTTCTAACGCAAGAGCTTCTTTCAATGTAGGGGCGGGGTAGGGAGATAGATTACCCGGGGATGAATGTAAGTTAAATCAATGCAAAAACCCTTGACGGGTTAAAAGTTTCTGACGCAGCACTTTATCTTATGCTCTAAGAATTTTAAATATGGAACTTAAAAATACTGATATCAAATTTTGAGTGACGTTATGCTATTTCTTAAAAAATATATTTGTATTTATTTCACCATTTTATTTTTGTTTTATTTATAATCGCATGTGCAAAAGTTATGTTCAACATGAAAAGCTGCATAAAATTTTATTCGCTGTGGCTTTATCATTTACATCTCTCATAAATTCAAAATATGTGTTTTAAAAGATATGATATAAAATTTAAGTGACGCCTTGATGTGACTTTAAAAGGTTTGTTTTTTAAAATTCAATTTAAATTATTTTTGACTTGGTTAAAATATTTTTTTTACATCTACACAATACTTTTAATTTTCAATTCACTGCTAAATATATCACTTTCATTGAATCTATACTATGCATTGAAATGTATTTATTTCAATAAATTGATTTATCTTTTGTGTCACGCTATTCAAAATTGTGAGTAAGATTTATGTAAATGGTTTATTTGCGTCAAACTATCCTTTTTCATACATTTCATGTAGTTTGGACACAATGACGCAAAGAAACCATTTACATAAATCTTACTCACAATTTTGAATAGCGTGACACAAAAGATAAATCAATTTATTGAAATAAATACATTTCAATGCATAGTATAGATTCAATGAAAGTGATATATTTAACAGTGAATTGAAAATTAAAAGTATTGTGTAGATGTAAAAAAAATATTTTAACCAAGTCAAAAATAATTTAAATTGAATTTTAAAAAACAAACCTTTTAAAGTCACATCAAGGCGTCACTTAAATTTTATATCATATCTTTTAAAACACATATTTTGAATTTATGAGAGATGTAAATGATAAAGCCACAGCGAATAAAATTTTATGCAGCTTTTCATGTTGAACATAACTTTTGCACATGCGATTATAAATAAAACAAAAATAAAATGGTGAAATAAATACAAATATATTTTTTAAGAAATAGCATAACGTCACTCAAAATTTGATATCAGTATTTTTAAGTTCCATATTTAAAATTCTTAGAGCATAAGATAAAGTGCTGCGTCAGAAACTTTTAACCCGTCAAGGGTTTTTGCATTGATATCATTACTTTTTTGAGGTTAGTGATAAAATGATTAAAAAAAAAATACTTATGGAATTTAATGCAGATTTAATTTTTACTATTTTATTACAATTTTCCTTATAGCAGTTTGTATATAAAAACAACTGGGTAAGTATAATCGCAGATCGCTCAGAGGGTTTCATTTGATATTCCTTTAAAAACACTTTATCCTTAAATTAATAAATCCAAAATGTTAATTTATAATTATTAAATCCTTACATAGATGTAGCACCAATAGTTCCAATTTTCATGGGGCAGGGAACGCACTCTTTTAAACAAACCACCTTCCAATTGAAATCATCAAAAACCAAGTTGAATAAGCCAGAGCCCGTTGTGTTGTTTGACAAACAGCAGTCTCATGTCCCCTCCTTCCCCCCTTTTTCAAAATTTTTCAGACCAGTACCTAAGAATGGAACCGAAATAATTTTTTGTCTTCAGAAATTACGATAAAAAAATAGTATGCAGTACTCATAAATTTACTTTAATGCTATATAGGGTGATTATTAAGTTAATTATAACGTTTGGAATCTGCTGCATTGATGTCAGAAAGGTAGTTTCTGAGTTATGGAAACTGGACCCATAAGGCGCCATAGAGGGGCGAAGCCCGCTAGTGTCTATCATAATTATATCTGCCATGTAGACTAATTGCGGTATTTAATCAAAATAGCCGCCCCCCCTCCTCATCCCCGGAAATATAACAAATACAAAATGTGTCTTTATAAACCTATCGTCAAATAGGTTTTTATTTCTTTTTCCCTAAAAAAAACATGATTTTTATATCCGTAACGTAAATAGCGGACGAAGCCCGCTAGTTCCTATCATAATATATATTTTTAATAATTTTATATAGTCTATAATAAAAATCAGACTTAAAATAGTCTAGTTCCATGAGTACTTGTAGTGTCAGTTACATGCTACGATTTTTGGATACCAGTATTTTAGAACGGGAAAATGTGACTTATTTTATCGGAGATATCTCATTAATTGAATAAGGTGAAGCAAACTTTTTGAAAAAAAGGTGGCCAACAAGCATGGCAGTTATCAGCTATGTGACTTTGTGCTAAAGTCCATTAATTTGATCTGCTTTAAAAAGATTACGGAAGATTGAATTATAGTAGAACCTGGATTAACCGAGCTTCGATTAATCGAGGTTTCTGTTAACCGAGCCGATAACAAAGTCTGATTTTTTTTCCCTTTTGAATGAGCCTTAAAAATAACCACACTCTTTAGCTCACTGTCCGTGCTATACAGGCCCTTCTGCCCCCAAAAGCCCTCAACTCCAAAGAAACATTGGACCCTGAGAAGTCAATAGCGAACAATGCTTTGTTTCCAGTGGCTGTGTGAACTTTCGTAAATTTTTCAATTTGCATTTTAAAATTTACTACTGGTAGTTGATTTTCTTTTTAAATTTGTTAAGCTGTGAAACAGAACTTTACATATATTTACTTTTATTATTTAAAAAACGTTCTATATATATTTTTTTAAAGAGATGTTAAATTCGCAAGCACGGCGAGTTTTTACACACAGTTTCTATTAACCGAGATTTCCGATTCCGATTTACTAACAGTCCCAATTAGCTCGGATAATCGAGGCTGCTCTGTATAATTAAAAAATCGATGGCGATCTTACTGTAAACGGGTTTCCCTTTTACTGAGGGATTTCAAAACCGAATCAGCTGATGTTAGTTGCTGTTTCCCTGCTTGATTAAATAAGATTAGTTAAACATTTGAAAATTACCAAATATAAAAGGAACTAAGTCAACAGAGTCTTTGCTTGATGGTATTTTTTAACAACGCTATAAGAAAATGATTTTAAATAAGAGATTTTAAATGTAACGTTTTAAATCTGACATAATTTTCACCAAACTTTCCTTTCTCTTTGTAACATTCAACTGAAAATATTTTTATTATTAGAAAGATAATATTATTATTTGCGCTACCTTAAAATTAGCAACTATAGTTAAAAATATCATCTCGAAATTTGAAATAAATCTCTCATATAAATATATTTTTTAATTTACACTGTTTTGCAATATGTTTTGCAATGTGTTTTGTAAACTGTTTTGGCCACTTTGGCCAATATGACGTAATTTCCTCCATTTACGACTTTTAACACATATCAATGAATTTATTATTTAAAAATTTTCTTTTTCTTTTAATATTCACGTGTAAATATAATTTTTATGACGTAATTTTCAATGTTTTCCTTCTTTTAATGCGTAATCATTTAATTCTAATTTGAAAATAATTGATTATTTTATAATTTTCTTTCATTTTAAGTAAGCATGTGTAAAAACAATTTTTATGACGTAATGTTTAATATTTTCCTGCTTTTAACACGTTATCATTTAATTCTAATTTAAAAGGACTTTTTTCTGTTTATAATAGTCACGTGTGAATAAATTTTTAATTTAAAGGATATATTATTCTTTGCGCTGTTTTAACATTTGGCAACAATTTAAAATAACCTTATCTAAAATATGTAAAAAATATCTCTGGAAATTCTGAAAATTTTAATTTAAAATTGAAATAAACCGTCAAAAAATTAGGCAAGTTAAAAATAATAAATGCACTCTGCAAACTTCGAGTTTCTATTGAATGATTAAATTGAATGAAAATGATTAAATTCCCATGTATATATTTTTTTCCTATGAGACTTTTTTAATGAGACAATTTTATCCAGATTTAACATTAAATATCTCTTAAAATAATTCTTCGATTTAAAAACTGTCTATTTCAACGTTTTTATCAAACATTTCTCTATAATACTACGCAATTGCGTCAAAAGATGGCGACACCAGAATTCTGATATGCTTATTATGTAAACTGTAAATATTGCAAAGTTAAATAAAAAGAATTGTCTCGGGGTTATCAAACTTCATTGATATTTATAAATAAAACATTTCAACTAAATTATTTATTATAAAAGAATTATTACATCACAATAGCTTTTATGCAAGGAAAATAACAATTATAATAATAATAATATTATGGATGTCAGTGATTATATATTGATTGACCGTCATAATAATAAACAAGTTGGAAATTGCTCGTCAAACGTGGCAAATGAGGTGCGTTCGTACTATAACTAGTTTTATAATTATTTTTTGCACCCCATATTGTACTGAAGTATATTTTTTTGCGCTTCATAAGTGCATAGTCTGTAACATCATTAAAATGCACTTACAATAATATTTTCCCCATTCCCCGTAATGTAACGGAAAAATTTGACTGTCCCTGTAATTAAACTATACATTCGATTTTCATAAAATTTGAAATGGCTCGACAAAAGTTTGCAGCAATTATATATTTAAAATTTCAGACCATTCGGAAGGCTGTAAAATCATTAAAATGCATTTGCAATAATATTTTCCCCATTCCCCGTAATGTAACGGAAAAATTTGACTGTCCCTGTAATTAAACTATACATTCGATTTTCATAAAATTTGAAATGGCTCGACAAAAGTTTGCAGCAATTATATATTTAAAATTTCAGACCATTCGGAAGGCTGTAAAATCATTAAAATGCATTTGCAATAATTTTTTCCCATTGGCCATAATGTAACGGAAAACTTTTGGGTGTCCCTGTAATTAAACTATACATCCGATTTTCATAAAATTGGAAATGGCTCAACAAAATTTTGCAGCAATTATATATTAAAAATTTCAGACCATTCGGAAGGCTGTAAAATCATTAAAATGCATTTTCTATAATTTTTTCCCTTTGGCCGTAATGTAACGGAAAACTTTTGGGTGTCCCTGTAATTAAACTATACATCCGATTTTCATAAAATTGGAAATGGCTCGACAAAATTTTGCAGCAATTATATATTAAAAATTTCAGACCATTCGGAAGTCTGTAACATCATTAAAATTCACTTGCAGTAATTTTTCCCATTGGCCGTAATGTAAAGAAAAACTTTTGACTGTCCCTGTAATTAAACTATACATCCGATTTTCATAAAATTGGAAATGGCTCGACAAAATTTTGCAGCAATTATATATTAAAAATTTCAGATCATTCGGTCGGGTAGTTTTTGCTCTGTTATATGCGGACGGACAGACAGACAGACGGACAGACAGACGGACTGAACGACGACTATAGGTGCTACGTATTTATATAATTACGAACGCACCTAAAAATGATATTATAAAAAGAAGAGCTGAAATGAATTATTTTTTTACGTTTCTGATCGTGTGATTTATATTCAAATAATAATTATTAATGTATATTTTTTGTAAAGTGATTGAAATTAAATATATTTATAAAATTTATGGTAATATTTTTATTGTTGAAAAATTGCCAAGAAATAATCATCATCAAATTGGCGTCATTATAATTGTAATTTTATTTAACTTAATAGCAATTAAAAAAATTACAAAGGAACTGAGAATAATGGTCAACTAGCAGACTTTAAAAAAAAAAAAAAAAAACATTCACATGTGAAAACACGTACCAGCGAGTATCGAACTGCCTATCTGAAGGTCAGTAAACGATGACCCTTAGCCACTCAGCCAGTGGGAAGACAAAATTTTTCTCCCCAAAAGTGGTTAAAAAGAAAGCATGTGTATGAATACAGTGTCATGCATTTTCGGTGAAATTTCCATAGAATGGCGAAGAAATATAGTCCGATTTTTCATGCGCATTATAAAACGAACAAGAGTCTTGCTGGAAACAAGTAAATTGTTATTTGGTTCATCTGAAACATATTTATTTGATTTTTAAAAAATTGCCCGTGTCATTTTCGAGAGAAAAAAAAAATCGAATTATTTAACGAACGAGAGTTTTCCCAGAAAAAAGAAAAGTGTTATTCACCTCGCCTTAATCACATTTATATTATGTATCAATTTAAAAATAATCGTTAGAACCGTTTTCGAGATTTTCAAATTAGGAACTTCCTCGATATTATACCAACGTTTTCACTTTAAAAATGGCTATTTAGATCTCAAAATATACTGCACGTAGAAATGCAAAAATTTCAGTATACGATTAGACTGCAGATATAAGACTGTTCTAGAAAATTCAGAACAATAAGACATATATCTGCTGAGTTATTAAAAGGCGGCTTTTCGCGTTTCCTTTGATGTCGAGTTAGCTGTATATATGAGTTCCGCCATCTACGAATTCTATGATACGATACGATTTTAACGATACGATACGATACGATTTTAGGCTTAAGGCTGCGTCACTCGAAATACTACCGTCTTCCATGATATGCAAAGGCAAGCCGTATCTTGCACAAAAATGCAGTTTGAAATGAAATTGTTTATTTATTTATTTATTTTTTTTGTTGTTGTTGTTGTTGTTGTTTCCTAAAAGGGACTTTAGCTTTAAGTTATTTTTGAGTGGCTTTACAAGCTTTATTCTCTTAAATAGTCAGAAACAACTGTTTTTTATTTTATTTTTATTTATTTATTTATTTTTTTATTGACTGTACTTTTAGACATCTGTGATTGCTCTACAGACGTACCCCCTGAACAGAAAAGATATTCTGCTGGCAGTATCAAGTTCCATTTGCGTATTAATGCGGTTTTGAAATTCTTGCTCAAAAAGAGAAAAAAACAAACAAAAAAAAAACATTCTGCTGGCACATTTTTTGACTAATTTTTAAACGTAAAGGCATAAAATTGACGGGTCTGAATATTAAAGCGATCTGGAATCGAATGGATTTTCCATTTTTGATAAATCATTTATAGGGTTATAAACGTGAATCCAAGTCTATTTCCTTGATATAAGCATTGAAAAATATGGACATTAGATTTACAATAGTTTTTTTTTCAAACAATCATTAAACCCTGGTATTTTGGAAAATTTGTAATTAATATATATTTATAACTATCTGACCTTCCCGGCGTTGCCCGGATCCGTCAAGAAATACCACGAGACGCAAAAAAATTCTATAGATCTCAATAAAATATCGATGTACGAATTCAGAATATACTTTATTGAAAAGAGAAAATTTACCACACTGAGCTAGAACCTTGAAACAGGGTTCCTTTTATTAATGTGGAAGAAACCCTCTAAAAATCGACAAAACTTATTACGGCCAGCAATTTAGAAGAAAATCTCTCACTATGTAAGAAGAAAAAAAAAGTTTAAAATCTCGGATTTTTGTTTACCATTATATTGGGATCTAACATTTTGTTTACCAATAGCAAAAAGTCGCCGCAGAACTAGAAAAAAAAAAAAAAAAAAAAAAAAGCTAAAAATCTCATTAAAAATAGCAAAAACTTCAAAAATCGCGAAGCACATAATTTAAGCACAATACTATAGATAAAGTTTGAAACTGTTTTTTTTTTTTTTTTTTTTCGAGCTGATTATTTACACTATTCTCATTTCTAAATCAAAATTTTATTCGGACAACAGTAAAAATATTAGAAGGTATTACAAATTTAGAATATTAGAGAAAAAAAAAAGTTTACGTTCTAAGTTAAAAAGAGTGCGAGACTGTTTTTTTTTTTTCTTTCAAATTGTTTATTTTACCCCTAAATCTCATATTCTGAACCAAATTTATAAACGGCCACTAACTAAAGTGTTAATGTAGTTGTATTACAATTTCAGAGCAGTTGTATAAAATTAAGTTTATAATATTTCTTTTAGCCCAAGATGTTTTTGTAAAACTAAATATACGCTTAAAAAGCGCGTAAGTTTTTTTTTTTTTTTTTTTTTGTATTTTGTTTTTTAAAGCCGATGCGTAATTTTAAAGGACGCAGAAAGGACGAAAGTGACTTTCGGATAAGAATTTTTTACAGCTATTATTATTATTTTTTTTCAAACAAATTGCATCATTCGAAAGATCCGAAAAAGGATTTTTTAAGGGCATATTTTTCATATTTTTAAATTCATATTTTTAATATAATTCATATTTTTAAAAACTGGTTGAACCATCGTAGGGAAGAATATACCCTCTTTAAGAGAGTATTTATTCTTTTCTCTTATTTCAAATGGTAGAGTGAATGCAGACTAAGAAAAATGAACGGGGAGGAGGGCTCAAAAGGAAAAACGATGTTTCGAAAAGGATTTTTTCTACAAGTGGTAGATTATCCTAACCATCACGGGCACAAACTTCTTTCTTTTATTAATATAGATTACTTCTGAACGGATTGAATTGAGATTAAATGGGTAAAATAAATTATAAAGTAAACCCTAAATCAGCCTTCATTTTACTTCTTTAAAGCAATCAGTAGTTTAAATCTTGTTTTAAAACCTAATTTATACTGATTATGTCAATTGCGAGTGTAATCAGAAATATTTTTACATACTTCTTTTTCTAAAATAGGCTGAATAAAGTCAAAATGATAATAGGATTTTAGAATTGGAAAATTCACGCTAACCAGCGTGAAATGCTTGATTTTTTCTTTAAATGAAATTATTTTTTCTAAGAAGTGTCGGATGTAATCTTTTTTGTTTTACATGTAGTAAAAACCTGTTAAGATAAACTCCCAGGGGATGGGGGAAAATTCTTTTTTTGATAGGTTTTTGTCTTAACAGGTAGATTGCTCCTAATTTGTCTTGGGGGTTGTGCATTTATAACGTTATCATTTTATGGGGAGGGGGCGTCTGACACACGATATCGTAAGGTATCATCTCTAGGAGGAGGGGCATTTGTCTTTTGATATCGTTATCCTTTGGATCCAACCAAAATTTTCTCTTTTTATTTATAATTTGCTCTTTACATCAAAATAGTATGTTATCATTTTTTAGCCTGTTATCTATATTTATGAAAATACAAAGTTATTATTAAAATCATTAAAGGAATATAAAATTATTTAATTCCAAATTATAAAATACCCCAACATTTGTCATTCCTATTCTTCTGTCATATGTGTATGTATATATAACCCACTGTTCGAGACACCATATGCGAAGTATGTTTGAAATATTACTTGTGTTTACTAGCGTTTATTATTTTCAAAAAACTGGAGAAAAATATTTTTAATACTGACATTTTTCTTTATATAAAATTATGTATAGTACATGTCTGTATGTAAACCATAACGTTATTTTCTAAAGCCATATGGTTAAAAGGAAACACCTATGCATAAAAGGAAACACCTATGCTTTTACGGCTTTGCATGCTAGTGATAAAAACACTACTAAAAATTTCCTTTTCTAATATATTTTATAATATCCTTAAATTTTATTGCGATCATGGAAAAGAAATAATTTCGATTTCAAAGAAATAATGTAGCGCTGATGTATACAACTTTTCATTCTCCTGTAAAAATTGCCTTTTTTATTTTACCGAATCACATAGGACGGCTACTTAAGAGATCCGGATCATAAAAATATCGAAATAAATATCACATTTTTACTTTCTTTTTAGATTAAAAAAGATACAAGCTTTGGGATTAAAATAACGCAAATTACATGTAAATATGTCCTAAATACGTCCTTTTCAACCTTGTTGGAAAGTGTTAAAAGTCAAAATTTGATGAGATAAGTTTCAACTCCATGAGGGGGGGGGGGGGGGGAGGGGGTCTATTTGGGAACACACAAAAACTAA
Organism: Maratus speciosus; assembly: GCA_963932465.1. NCBI lineage: Eukaryota > Metazoa > Arthropoda > Arachnida > Araneae > Salticidae > Maratus > Maratus speciosus. The sequence goes on along the minus strand of OZ010793.1, from coordinate 508,457,595 downwards.
ACTTTCATATGGTCCCGGTAGGATAAAATTTCCAATTAAAAAACTTTTCTTTATCCATTCTTTAATTAAACAAAAGAAAAAAAATTCCATCTTGATATCTACAAAACTCAGAGAGATATGTCCGTTTTAATAATTCGTGAGGTTTCAAGTGATCAGACACAAATTGACATGCGTCTAATTCAAGAAACAATGTTACTGTAAGGTATACGGGAAATATTTATTTATTTGTTATTTATTTATACAGTTAAAATTTTGAATTTTTTCTAATGGTTAACCATATAATTTCTAAACTGAATTACATTATAAGACTTCTTACAAAATTATTTTTTTTTTCAAAAAATTCCGAGTAATTTAAAATTATAACTCGAAATATTATTTGTCAAATTGAATATTTTTCTTTTAATTAAACAGAAATATATAAGTTTTAATTTTCATTCAGCATTTAAAAAAATATTAATTTAAAAAGATTAAAAGAATTTAAAATAGTAATTTTTAAAAAGGATGCAGCTTATTAAATTTCTTTTCAAATTTGCCGAATTAAAATTTACGTAAGATATTTGTAAAAGATATATTCCATATTTGAAAAAAGATATATTATTTTATTTATTCCATTTTATTTGAACCATTTTTACGGTTATTGGCTTATATCAATTTAAAGATGAGAAATGCTGCAAAATAAATTCTTATGCAGAAAAATACATTTAAAGTTTTAACCAAATATTAGCTCCTATATAGAACGTTTAGATACTTCTTAAAAGCTTTCAAGTGAACAATTAAGTCGAATTTATTCAATTTCTGAAAAGAATTTCTGGTTCGAACTTATTAAACCTGGGTCAAATAAACACACTTATAACGGAAGATTAGTGGGAGCTTAGCATCTATTCAAAAAATACGCATTAGCAATGTTAATGATTATTTATACTCTTAGACTATTACAATCGAATAAAGATTTATTTATAAAAAACAATGTAGTTTGGAATAAATGAAAAATAGGTTTTAAAACATCATAACTTTTGAAGCTGTATAACGAAAAGTAGATTTTTGAATATATTTCTGTGTAATTTATTAAAATATATTTCCAATGATTCCGTAAACAGAAGTTTCATTATCGCTATTATTATTTTTACAAAACTTATTGCCTTCCCGATACGACCTAAGAACAATAAAGACACGGCTCGGCCAACGGGGGATGCCGGTTACGGGCCTGTCGCCAAGCTCGGGCTCATGCAGACTTCTAGCATATTTTTCAAGCAAGTTAACGCAGAAATCTGAACGCTGATATTTTACTAGGTTGAGCAAAAATTCTGAAAAATTTGTGAAAGTTGCGTTGTTATGCGCAAATTAACAACAAAAGCAACAAGGACGCAAATCATACTGTTCAATAGGAATTTTGGAGTTGAAATTCCGAAACTCCTATAAACTAATAATCCTATATACGATACAAATTCTGGTAACTATTAGATTAAAAACTTCCCAGAACTTTTTGCTCAACCTAATATATCTAAAAGTTAAAGCATTGTCTTAGATCGACCGTTAATAATGTGCAAATTTATGGTCGATCCCTAGCGTGCATTTCAAATGAACTGATATCACGTCGCTCAGAGGTATGCTTAAGTGGTGTAAGACATGAATTTTGGATTTTAATATCTCTGTGAATTTTGCAGATATCAAGATGAAATTTTTTTAGCCCCCAGTATAAATTCTTTCTCCCAGCTTATTTTGTGTCGCATCCAAAAAATAACGTTACCTTACAGAAGCTAGCCGTAAAACAAAAGCCGATGTTTCATTGTGCGATTAAATACTCTACAGAATTTTTTAAAACTTCTAAGCATCGCACATTTTCAATGTTTATACCGTCGTATTGGGGAAAAAAAGTACTTTTAAATGTAATTTGTTTGAAAACTGCATCTCCATTTATTTTTGAAACATTATTATTTTTTTTTTTTTTGTTTTTAGCACCATTTGTTTCATTTTGACAACTCAAGTACTCCATTTCTGTTAAAAAAAAAAAAAAAAAAAAAAAAAAAAGTTGAAAAATAGCAATTATATATTTTTGTTGCCATTTTCTCATAAAAATTGAAAAAAAAAAATTAAATTGCGTGCTATTTTGAGAAAAATGTAAATGAATGATTTAGGATAAAACATGGAGCTATTATAAACTATATTTAATTTTAAGTATCTATATTAATGCAAAGGACGTCATTTTACTTAAAATAAAAGCGTGTGCTGTAAGTTTTAAAATTGAAATATGTTTTGCACTACAGTAGAGTCCCGATTATCCGAGTCCCGCTTAGCTGAGTTATTTTCTTCTGATGGACTGGTGGTTTCTATTATTATGAAAAAGCCATTATAAACAAAGCGTTAGGTGAAGATGAAAGAGCAGACGTAAAAAGTTAGAACTCTGATTTTCTGGTCAGAATGGGAAAAAAAGTGGCCATATTTTTTTTTTTTTTTTTTTTTTTTGAAAAAAACAGAAAATCCGAGTTCTAACTTGTTACGGCTGCTCTTTCTTCTTCACCTAAACGCTTCCTTTATAATGACTGTTTCATAATAATAGAAACCACCAGTTCATCAGAAGAAAATGAAGTAATGGAAATGCCAGGGGCGACACTAAATTCTCAAAAAGCAGAATTCCTGTTCTCTAATTTTTTTGTTTAATTCAGGAATGGACTAGGAACAATTCCCTAATTGTAAATTTTATCCTACGGGGGCCGTATAAATATTTAATTTTTGTATTTTCTCAAATAGAACCCCCCCCCCCCCCAAACACACACACAACCACCTATGGAGTTGTAACTTATCTCATCAAATTTTGTGCCTTTTTTATGAAACTTTGTAATTGAAAGTATGTGCCTAAGGGCAATAGTCAAGGAGATAGCCTATTGTTTCAATATATATGAATCGCACTGTATATTATCACACAAATTCACTCTGTAGAAAAATGGATAATTTCTTTTTTGGTTTGTGCTTGAGTTTAACTCTTTAACTCTAAGCTACCCGTTAAAGCTCATTTCTTTATTTAAAACAAAACAAATCATGCCTTAAGCGTACAAAAAAAAAAAAAAAAAAAAAAAAAAAAAAAAAACGAAAAATTATGCGTCCATCATAGATTTTGAAACACTTTCCAACGCAATCAGATTACTGTATCAAAACTTTACAGTTTCTTAAGGTGAAAGATGATGTCTAATTAAGAGTTTGGAAAACGCATAACGCTTTTAAAAGACCAATTTCTGCTATTACTATCCACTAGGTAATCGTACCCGGGCTTCCCGGGTTAAAGAATATAGGTGAAAACATTTTTTTTTTTTTGAAAATTAATATTTTTTTTTATTTGCAATAAATTTTTTAGATTGACCACTTACATTAAAAAAGCATTTTTCATATGGAAAATACGAATTACACAATCAAATACATTTTTGAAATTTGTCAAAAGCGATATTTTCTTATTAGCCGCATGCTAAGAGTTGTTTGCCAAGATTTTACTACTTATGACATCCTTTTATATTCTGATCATTTCAGAGCTTATACATGTCTGGTAAATTTGTGTTTTATTTATATTATTTTATTTTATTATTCATAGGGAAGTTTTTTTTAATGGAAATTAGCCGTAAGAAAATGAACTCTTTATTTATTTTTTAAGGGCAAACGGATTGATCTTTCGTAATCGAGCTCCGATATACATAAATTAAAAAATATTTCATGCTTTAAAATTGTTTTTAAAACCATAGACAATCAGAAAACTGAGATGAACTTTGCAAACAAATTCCATTTGAAAAAAAAAAAAAAATCCTATTTGGTGATCTAAAAATTTAAATTGTACGATTACAAATATGTTAGATTTGCGTTTTTTCAATATTATTCTTTTATTTGTTTATAAAAGAAGTATTAATTTCGTTAATTTGTCTTTCACAAATATGTTAGTTTGGTGGTTTTTTTAATATTATTCTTTTATTTGCTTATAAAGGAAGTATTAATTTCATTATGCAAAAATAGTCAGAAACAAATGCTGAAAAATGTTTGTTGCTTTATGTGCAAAATGTTTATTATTTTGTGTATTGAAACCGGCACGTGATAAGATAAACTTAAAAAAAAAATCATGCTTAAAAATTATTTTAGAAAATATAATACATCAGTCAATGAATAGAGTTTTTAAACAAATTGCATTTGCAAGTACATTTATTTCCCTATGCGACAAAAATTGAAAATGTACGATGGTCAGAAGATTGAAAAATTGCAGTAGCGAAATTTCAAGACCGAAATTTGATCGTGAAGTATTGCCATTCGCAAAATGACGTCAGCGTTACGCACAGATACGTTTGTTCTTTATAATATAGATCCATCCTCGAAGCAAATCCATCCAGGCGAGAATCATCAATTTCTGTAATATAAATCGCTATTATTTGCATGTCACCTCTCTTTTATAAAGACACTCTAAATTTTTGTAAAACATTGCGTTTTATCAGTGTGTGATTTCGATTACATTATTCTCAAAAGTGAAGCATTTTCACCTGTGAAGAATTTCATAGCAGCTGGGCTGCGAAAATGACGCAATTCTACAAAACATAATTCAAGTTTAAGAATTAAAATACACGCTTTTTTATAAAATGACGCCATTTGCATCCGCTAAAGCAATCTACTTTTACAACCCAGTCTTAAACTTCGTCTATAGAAAAGTGTGCATATGACGTCATTACCACGGAATAACAGACAATATTCTTGACATAGCCCATATTTTATTTTCAACTATTTTTTCAGGTTTTATGAGAAAATGGCAACAAAGATACTGTATCTCCTATTTTCGACTATTTTCCGTTTACTTTCAATGACTTTCAATAGAAATGAGGTACTTTTGTTGCCACGATAAGAAAAATGGTATTAAAAACTGCAAAAAAATTAATATCTCAAAAATTAATTGAGATACAGCTTTCAAACAAATTGCATTTAAAAGAGCATTTTTTTTCTTATACGACAGTGTAAAAATTTAAAATGTGCGATGTTTAGAAGTTTAAAAATTTGCAGTAGAGAAAATTGCAAAACCAAAATTTCATTTCAAATTTCAAAGTGTTGCCATTCGCAAAATGACGTATGCGTTACGCACAGATATGTTTGTCCTTTATAATATAGATAGTCGGAAAAATATACGAATTGTTCCGTGAAATCTTGTATATGATCTACAAATTTGCATGTATACTACGTAGTATGCTAAACGTTAGTTCCGTTAAACGCATAGAAAAGTTGAAAATTTCCATTCAGTAATTTCTGTGAATAAACGGAAATGTACTTGAAAACATTTTTGAAGTCCTGTATATGGTCTATCGAATTTATATACACTAGGTAATATTAAAAAATATATATAATTAAATGCAAAAACGAGCACCACAATTTAAAACGTACTTCCAGGAATTCTTGTTCATAGGCTTCAATAGTTCAATTACCGTCCATTTTCTTCTGTAGTCGTCAAGTTTTTTTTATGTGTCTGTGTAAATCAACAATAAATTCTATGCACACCATGTTCTACAGTAAGTACACCTCTTTTAGTACACCTCTGTGAGATACACAAATTCCCATATGTTTAAAATATTATAATTTTTCTCATAGGCCGTAATGTAATGGAATTCTTTTGAGTGTCCCTGTAAACGAATCGCAAATGCTACACTCTTCATTTCTGATAACGAGCATGCCATAGTAAACCCCAATAATGTGTGTCAATTTCATGACAATCCGAGTTACACGAATTAGAGCCCAGACAGACAAACTGAATTCATAAATATTTTTCAATTACGTTGGAAAGTCTTAAAAAGACAAGGCATCCGCTCGGATGTGCATAGAAATAGACTTTGTTTCTGTTCTTTCATTTCGACAACTCTGAACTGCTTTCAATATGTGAGGGTAATATCAATCTAGATTAATAGAAACTGCTGAATACATGACAGGACATAGCTTTTGTTAAAAATATACTTTGGTGTTTAAGTTTCATAAACACTTAGCATGTTACAGACTTCATTTCATATAATATTTAAAGACTTTCTATCAAAAATTATTTACCGTATTTTAAATTCTTAGTTAAATTTATATATAAAAAAAAGAAAAAAAAAACAGGCTGCACCCTCACCCTTTCCCTCCACCTAGGAAGAAAAATGTATTTTATAAATAGAATTTTATAGCAAATAATTTTTCGTTAGAAAATTTAAGTTTTTTTTTTTCTTTTTAAGAATTTGATACAATTCAGAATATTCAAACAATTTAGAGCACCCAAGGCTAAAATTTCTCTAAAACAATCTATACAATGTACTTATTTGATACAAATGCGATTGTTAAACTGAATCTTTTATTGTCCGAGTATGTTCTGATCCGATGGGCGTACAATACTTTAGTGGAGCTCTTTTGTACTGAGCAGGGATATTCCAGTTATTTGTGGTCAGTCGTTAGTTGCAACCTCGCAGCCACACGTCAAGGCAGAGAAAATTGTTTATGTGGACAAAGGATTGTTTTTCTGGCATTTGGTATTATTTAAACGGAGTAAAGAGAAACACTACTTGAGAGTTTTACTCATAGATCTAGTAAAATAAATTTTACTATATCTATGGTTTTACTCGAGGGAGTTAAAAGTTAAAGCAAGCTTTGGAGGTCGCAATAATTAAAAAGATATTTGTGCGTGGCATAAGGAAAATATAATAGGGACATGTCGACCCCCGAACCAGTGTACATTTTATGCGGCACACACAAGCGCCAGAATAGCAAAGGCGCCAAAGTTTTTATGCGACGCGGAAATACTTCAAAAAATATTTATTTAAATTTTTATTAAGGCTGTACTTAAATCCAAAGTGGCAATTTTTTGGCGAATTTGCGAATTCATTTTTAATCTTAAGATGCATAAAATTGGCAGTTACTGCTATTTAGAAAATTTGAAAGCGAATAACATTTCCATTCTTCGATAAAGACGAAAAAATGCCCTTCAAAAGTAACTCAAGATGTAATACATTTATTGAAAAGTTAAAAACCCGATTCGATTCCAAATCCATTCAATAATTATGCCTGCCATTCTCATATTTTTATGTAGAAAATTCTTGAAAATATGTAAGAAAGTTAATTCTTTATTAAAGTTGTTCTCAACTGCTCTGCTCAACAAGCGCAAAACGTTTTGACACATTTACAAATTCATTTTTTAACGGAAAGATATAAAATGGGAAAGACTGATAATGGAAGCGATCTGGAATCGAACTGTGTTTTCCATTTTTTGATCAATCAATTGCCTATTGAGTTATAAGCGATTTTGATCTCGTGACAAACACGTTTTTCACCCATTTTTGACTGATTATTCTTTCGTCGCGCGGAAATTCGGTTCAAAACGCCCACTTTAGCACTATTTTCTGAAAGATCTATTGCGTTTGTAATAAACGAAAAAAAAAAAAAAACCAGCTCGATAACATAGCTTCTGTACAACAACCCTGCTAGTTTCGAGTCCAGGACAAAGCTCCGCGGACAAAAACCCCACGGACAAAAACCCTACTGATAAAAATCATACCGGACAAAATCCCCACGGGCAAAAACCCCACGTGTTTTAACAGTTGTAATACTGTCATATCAAACATAATTTTACTGATAAATGCTTAATATGTTAATAAAAGTAAAATGAGTCCAACGGAAGATGCTTGCGTATCTTACAAGATCAAGCAGGACGGTCGTTCTGCCAAGCCAAGCTGAAAAAAAAAAAATGCTAACCTCGCCAAACAAACAAACGCTAAGAATAAAACGCAAGACACCGTAACTGCTTATTATACTGAAGACAGCTTCTCCATGTTAAATCGACCAAACATGCCAGCGTAAAATTTCCCATATCAAAAGAACCAATCATCGCAGAAAAATAAAACCAAAACCAGAAGGACCTAATGGAAAAGATCTTCAATTTGAGACCAAATGCATCCTCATAAATTAATTATAGACAGAGATATAGATTTTTTTAAAATAACGTTGAGATACTGAAAATGACAAATTTATTTTCTTCGTCACACCTTATGCTTCAATCGAGGTAGAGACTTAAATAATGGACATAAAAAAGTAAGGATTGCATTTTTGGACAGATATTTACTCAATCTACGTGCTTTTATAAAATTCAGCTTTAAAAACACAAATTTTCTATTCTTAATTAGCGAAAAACTGTTAATTAATTCTAAAGTTTATAAATTATGCCAAACAACGATAAACCCGCCAAACCATTTTAGAAGTCTTATACTATTCTTTTATATTATCCTTTTGCATTGATTTCATCGAAGAAAACTATGACCGAGGTCCAGATAGATTTTTCGCTGTTAGCGAAATGAGTTTGACCAATCAGAAGTCAGAATGTTTGAGAATTTTTGCTGTTTCTGGATCCCGGCCTATGTCATAAAAGTTTTGAGTCATTTTCTTAGTGCCATGGATGAAGTGCAATGTTTACAGAAATCTAGGCTGGGATCCAGATAGATTTTTCGCTGTTAGCGAAACGAGATTCACCAATCAATAGCCTGCATTGCTGCAAACAGCGAAAAGTTCGCAAAAGTGCAAGCTTCTGATTGATGAATCTCGTTTCGCTAACAGCGAAAAATCTATCTAGATTGCGGCCAATTATGTTGAACACAATTTTGCATTTCCACATCCAGGAAGGGTATTGATGTCATAACAACAGTGCATATTCGAAACTATTTAAGGCATTGATTCTGACTCCTTTGCTATACATTTCAATATTAAAGAAGTTGTTGTTTTAATAGTTTTAGTACTTTTCTCTATTGCTCACTCTAAAACACAAATATCGAAATTTAACCAACAGCGCTCAGAAACTATAGCGCCTAGAATATATAGTGTTGAAATCGGCTAATCTTGTAATACTTAAAAAAGCGCTAAAATATTGTATCCCTTAAATGTGCAATGATACTGCTGCAATATGCAGATCGCAGCGACATCTGCAGGATATTTTCTACAACTGCAAGAAATTGCTAGTCTATACAATGTAATAATAGCAATACGAAAATCCCGCAGATGTCGCTGCGATCGACACTTGAAATTTTAGCAGTATCGTCGCATATTTAAGGGATACAAATTTTTAGAACTGTTTGGATAGCATGTTTCCACACTAGGTATTCTTGGCGCTGTATCAGAAACAACACCATAACAGAGAGCCTTTATACATAAGAGTGGTGATATATGCACAGGAGGCATGCTCATTTCAAGTTTTTTGTCGAAAGTACGGCAATCCGCTTTCTTGAATAGAGGATATTCAATCTATGTTATGATCACATGGTCAACGCAAGAACGTCTAGCGTAAAGAAGGGAAGGCTCCGTCTACGTAATGTAAATCCTCGCTAGCCAATGAAGCAGTTCAGGGGAGAAAGCAGTAGTACACTGTTAAAAATATCATGAAAAATTACCTCTGTTTTTAAAGGCTATCTGTATTATGACCAATGAGAAACGCTTCATAGGCGTTTATATCCCATATAGCACGAAAGCTCCCGAAAACTTCCCCAGGATCTCCAAGTCATCCCGAATTCCTCCTGATACTAAAATGACAAAATGGGGATGTCCTGAGGAATAGACGTTTAAGATCTCCTCAGGAGTGAGCTCCCAGTGACGTCCTATGGAGTAACGTCCAAGGACGTCAGTCCTGGGGAGATACCTGGGAAGCTATTCCTGGGGAAGTACCTGGGAAGCCATGCCTAGGGAGGTACCTAGGCAGTCGTTCTTGGGGAAGTACCTGGGAAATCATTCCTGGGGAAGTATTTAGGAAGTCTCAGTGCTGGCGCCATCTCATGAGTGATTCTGGAGTACAATACTCAATTGCTTTTTATTAAAATAAAGTGAATTCAATTTAATCGGGATCGATTTTTAATGAGTTTGTTTCATATTGTTAATTATTCGATTTATTATTTTTTAACAAATTAGATAATTGTCAATAAATTGTAATTATTTTTAATTATTGCAATAGTTTTTAATCATTTTAGTTAAATTAAAATGTTTAATTCAATATTTCAGTTAATTCATATTTTAAATAATAATTACTATATGTCTTTTAAAGCACATTTTGTCCATTTATCGTTATTTTATTAATTTTCAATAAATAACATGACACATTTTTCTTTTTTATTATTATTAATTTTTTATTAATTAAGGAATTAATTTAATTTGTTTAAATTAACCAAATATTAAGTTTCTAAATCAATACACTAAAACCTCTAAATGAAAGACAGTTCTGGACCATATATTTTTCCGGTATTTAGTGGTAAAGATATCTATACAAAGAAAATAATATGTCCTTACCGTGTGTTTGTTTCTAAGCAGCCGTCTAAAATTTTTTTGTGAAAATAGTCTAAATCGAGTCCTGCTGCACCTGAGGCTAAGATTTTTCATATTTTGAAAATTAGCTAACATACTTATAAAACGCCGCACATAAACAAAAAATAGACAAAACTGTCGCGATGAGAAAAGGGCATTTTTATTTCAGCATATAACACCAACTTAAAGTGAATACAATTCACGTTAAAATGGCACATTTCATTTAAAAATATATAAATATTGAGCCGCAACCCCCCCCCTCCCCCCCCCCATACGAGGTTTTTTTGCAAAGGTTTTATGTTATAAAAAATACATTCTTACAAAATCGGTTAAAAGATATAAATTCATGCAAAATTAAGGTTTAATTCAGATTATTATCCCAGGCCTGGGAAGTACTGCTAAGCTAAGCTCATCTGGTATACTTTATACAGGTGTTGGGAATGAGAAAATGTTAAATAAATAGAAGTGTCAGTTCTAGAGGTTTAACGATATTTTGTTTTATTTTATCTTTAATTTATTTTTTAAATATAAGTTTGACATATTAATTAATCATTTTTCTATTATCTTTTTAAAATTACCATACATAATGTTATTTTTCCCCTCAATAATAAAAGTGAAGTCTCCATTTAAAGAACTTCAGAAATATAAATAACATTATTAGATTCAGAAAATATAGATAAATATTCACCTGTTCTTCCTAAATAACAAATATTTCTGCAGAATTTTAAACTGAGAGGTATTTTGCGTTATATATATAGAGAATTAAAACTTCTATTTAAGAAACATATTTCCTATTTAGCAAATTTTTAGTTTCGGGTATCTATGAAACATTAGTTTTGACGGAACTTCTTTTCTCTTTTAGCCATGGAACTAACTCCATTCTTTTAGCATGCATATGCCCAACAGACTTCTCATATCTCTTCAAGTAGCTTTTCTCTGAGATAATCCATAGCTAAGGGTCAGGGAGAATATTATAACTGGATTACCAGTTGACTCTGAATAGAGCGGATCCGCCCCCAATCACTTTTGTCAGCTGAAAATGTGCGTGCATGCTTGCTGCAAGTACATAATACCTGTGAAAGAAAGTTTTTGAAAGGAGAAAAAAAAAAGTGTTATTCCAAGAATTTGAACAAAACCCATTTCTGAAATAACTAAGCGAAGGCGTTTGTCCATATTTGTGAGAATTGTTTAATTCAAAGGTTTCTAAAAAAAGAAAAAAAAAATATTTATTTAGTCTGGGATTTATACAAACTAATTTACTTATAAAATAAAGATCTGATATTTTAAATCAAAGCATTCGTACTTTTGGGCATTTTAAGCCTGAATGTAACTTTTATTAACTAAAATTAAATTACATTTCAAGAAATCACTAAAAATATTTTACATCGTTAATTAAATGAAAAATGGTTCATAATGAATGTCTTATGCACAGAAAGCTTTCACACGATTTTAAAGGTCGTTAAATAGAGATTTAACTGCAAATTAGTTTTCTTTATTACAGTAAGAAAATAAAATAGTTTTGTAACAGGCATACATTTCATTAATACTTTCTATTTTTATGTAACATTTTTTGTAACTATTTATGTAACTATTTTTATGTAACCTGTTTGTTCATTGTAATGATGGAATATTGCAATCTATTTTCATCCCAGATCCTGATATGATACAATTTTACAAGTTTGCACGAAAAAATGTGTTTTTGATGACAATATAGCATTTAAAAATTTTTATAACGTTATTATAAAATAATAAATTGATTTTAAAGCCTTTTTCAATTCACCCGCGACAGGTGGTAAATCACCAAACATCTGCAACTCTTACAATCGTATGGGAGTTCGAAAAACAATGAAATTAATGATGCGTCAATAAATGCTCACAAAAATATGCCAAATCGCAATGAAATATTTTAAAGAATAAAAAGTAGAAAAAAGATTGTAAATAGAAAAATGAATTCTAAAATATAATTTTTAAAATACGCCCTTAATAGTTAATAATTTCTTATTAATTGATTTGTGATTATGCATTCAGAAATCAGTGTAGAAATTCCAAAAACATGGTTTAAATAATGTTTAATCCCCCCCCCCCCCCATCTTAAAAAAGAAAGAGAAAAAAGTAATGTTTTTTTCATAAATTTACTCAATAAGTGCGCTTTTTACCAAGCGTAAAGCAAACTTTTCCTGTAAACAAAAAAAAAAAAAAAAAAAAAAAAAAAAAGAGGGAGAAATAAAAAAGTATTTGCTTTGAACGGATTCTTTGAATTGGAATTTTAAAGTTTAGTAACCATAAAAAGAATTCATATTTTAAATCAAAGTATCCATATTTTGCTTTTTAAATCTCTGGAAATATTATTTTTATTAACTAAAATTAAATTATATCGCAAGATACTCAGAAACGTTTAGCATCATTAATTGTATGAAAAATAGTACAGAATGAATTTTCTAAGTATAGAATGATTTCAATGGATTTTAAATAAGAAAAGCTAAGACAATATTATTGTCATTTAAAAATATAATTTCATGTAGGAATTTGAAAATTCAAAGATCTTTATGTTATCTTAAAGAATTATTGATAAGCCCTTTTTTTTACTTATGAATTTAAATTTATATTGAATATATACAAAAGGATACGCATTTAAATTTGCAATAAAAGTTAGATAATTCCGGCTTATATGAAGCACATAAAATATGGATATTTTCTAATTTTGAGTTTCAAAAGAGGGGAAAAATACATGAATACCTTAGAACTTTTCTTATTCAACGGCCCTGTAGCATAATGGATAGAGCGCGCGTCTCGTGTTCGTAAGTACCCTAGATCAAACCCGGAAGGTAGAATGAAGGTAAGAAATTCGTTCCCAACAGTCTTTCATATAATTTCGTGTACGTGCTTGGTAATTGTAATGTCTGTTACATGTGAAACTGTCTGATAATTAGTTAAAAAATAATTAAATTGTTTTACATTAATTACTTTAATCTATAGCTTCAAAATTTTTTGTGGCATATTAAGTGACCTTGAAGTTTCCCAAAGTCCTCCACTATCACTTCCTAACATCTTCCCCAGAACCTCCCAGGGAGGATCCTAAAGGAGGTCCTGGGGAGCTCTCCAGGATGCTGCAGGGCGGACATTTTCTGTTCCTGAGGACCTCCTGGTGACAAATTTCTGCATCCTCAGGGATGCCCGTGGGATGATGGTGTTTTATTGTAAATCTTCCTGGGGATGTCCTGGGGAGGCAAATGTGCTATATGGGATAGCGTTCTCATTGGCCAGAAAATAGAGAACCTTTAAGAACAGAGGTAATTTTTCACGATATTCTTAACAGTGTAGTTTCCTGATTCCCTTCTTATCAGTTAGAAATTCTTTGGGTAAATTACCGGTACCACGTGACTTTTTCAGCCTCCAACCCATATTTGGAATATCCTCCATTAGAAGATACGCGCATGGACGATCTCTATTAGACTAGGGGAAAATTCAACATGCATTAGTCTGACGATAATGGCATGCTCACAAAGAACTTTAACGATTTGTTTTTATCACTTTTACCAATAAACATTTATTGGTCGTATGTCGCTACTTCGTTATAGAGACACACTTGTTCCTAATTAGATCCCGGCCTTAATGTATCAAAATACGGAGTTTGCTTTCTGCACTATTCCTGAGCTCAGTTATAGCGGCTAGAAATATAGGCCAGGATCCAGTTACGTTTTTGCAAACAGTGAAAAGTTAGCAAAAATTCTAGCTTCTGATTGGTCAATCTCGTTACGATAACAGAGAAAACTCTACCTAGATCACGGTCATAGTGTGGAAACCGGCTATTCCAGTAATGCTTTAAAAAGTGCTAAAAATTGAATCCCATAAATATGGAAAAATACTGAATAACAAATGTCGATAGGAGCAACATTTTCTAGATCTTCTCTGAGCGAAACGTTTTCTTTTGAAACAGTTACGTTGGAATTACCATATGTCGCTGTAATCGACATTCGTCGTTCAGCCTCGTTCAACATTTATGGGATACAATTTTTTAGCACCTTTTTAATAAGCCGATTTTTAAACTATATCTTCTAAAAACTATAGCTCCGTTATAGCGTCTAGATTATATGTTGTAGAAATCGACTATCCCAGCAATACTTAAAAAAGCGCGGAAGTATTGAATCCCTTAAATGTACAACGATGTCGAATTCCAAACAGTCATTTGCATTGACATCTGCAGGATATTTTTTAAAGAAGAAGGAGACATGTGTAATGCACCGCTACAGCGTCCAGAATACATAATGTGGAAATTTGCTACCCAAGAACCGCTAAGAAGTGTATCTCTTAAATGTGCACTGACGCTGAAATCCAGGGAGATGATCGCAGTGACATCTGCGATATATTTTCAAATTTCAAAGTAAACATGGTATTATTACAGCGGGTTTGACGCCAAGCACACAGGTCAGATGTATGTTAATAAAACGCAAAAAAAAAAAAAAAAAAAAAAAAAAAAAAAAAAAAAAAAAATGTTGCAGCGTCTAGACCAAATTGTCTTGGAGTTTTGGGAAATATCCTGCAGATATCGCTGTGATCGATTGATTGGATTTCAACACTATATATTCTAGACGCTGTAGCACCGCGGTAGACTGTCTTTTTCGTTTGCCTTGAAGTAGATATAGATGGCGTCATTTGAAGCTGTTCCTAAAGTGTGGCCAGCTCATCACGTCACACGGAGTTGATTATCTGTACACGGCAATGGACACAAAAAAAAATTGGCGCACCGCTTTGTACTAATCATCGTGTAAAGATGATCCAACTCCGTGTGACTTTTAAACGTCATGAACTGGCCTATTATGTCATTGGTCACGCTAACACACTCCCCCTTGCGTCCGCCATATATAGCTGCATCTTGCACTGGAGACTGCTAAATGGGCTGCTATCGGTTAAAATCAAGAGGGAAAAGGGCAGAAGAGGGGGAAAGAACTCATTTTTTTTTTGGTATGTAGTTTTTCACACGGAAAGATTGACATGTCTGCTCCTCTCCTTTCATATCTTCATGATGGTGAAATAAACCAACGCCCCCTAGATATTTGAGAAAGTCTTGACAAGCGTCACGAAAACATCACACAAAGCAGGCAAAGCAAAGGAACAAAATCATTCATTGGCTCGTGGATATGAACGAGCCAATGAATGATTTTTCTTCTTTGTTTTGCCTGCTTTGTGTGATATTTTCCTGACGCGTGTCAAGGCTTTCTCGAATATTTAAATTGCGTTGAATAGGCCGGGTTGGGTTGGGTTGAATTTTGACGGCCAATTATCTACACGAGGGATATAGGCCCGGGGGGAGTGCCCTCCGTGGGGGTCTTTCAAAGGGAACCTAATCCGTATTAACGCATGGAAGATCCACGGCTCGAAGAAAACCACGAAAACTCCGAACGATTAGGCCGACGGGCGCGATTGGGATCGAACCCAGCACCTCCCGTCTACCAGCTTCGAGAGCAGAACCTCTCGGCCACTGGTGGGGCCTGAATAAGCCGGGATCAAGATAGATTTTACGCTATTAGCGAGATGAGATTGATCAATCAGAAGCCTGCATTTTTGAAAACTTTTTTATGTTTGCAGTAAACACCGAAAAGCCTGCAAGGATTGGGGCTACTGATTGGTCAATCTAATTTTACTAACAGAGAAAAATTTATCTGGATCCCGGACATTAACTTTGGTTGGTTGAGACGATTTTGAATAAAATCAAATCAGAAAGCCAATGTTTTTTTTAACTTTTCTGCTTAGTTTAATCGAAATCTTCCACGTCTATTACTGAAAACTGAGTTACTGTACTTTGGACAAAAACTTGAATATGAGTACACGACTTGTGCATATGTCACCACTCTTACATATAAATGTACTCTGTTATGAGCATAATTATAAGCGCAGCTGGTTAAATTTGAGTATCTGGGTATTAGAGAAAGCAATTGTGGCCCACCATGGCTGAGTGGATAAGACACCACACCGCTAATCGATTGAGAGTGTAGGTGGGGGCGGGTTCAAATCCCGCCGTGATCCCCACGTGATGTGATATATATGTGTTCAATAAAACAAACAAACAAACAAGCAATAGTGAAAGGTACAGTTGTCATGGAAACAACGACTTCTTTAATTCGTATAGAAAATGAATGAATAGTTGTAAACGACTTAAGTTTAAAATGTAGGCAAATGCTCTGAAAATATCAATGGCTCCCATCTAGTATTTTACAAAAGTAATTTAATATATTCACATGATGTATAAGTTGATGCAACTCTTAGCTAATGAAAATTCTGCAACAAGACTTATGTAGGTAGATCTTTTCAATGATTAATTCAGAATTCTAAGAACAAAACGAAGTTCTTAAGCGCTCTTCCTCACCCCTCCCCTACCCTTAAAATAAGAAATACGATAGAAAGATATAAGTATTTGGAAAACTTCAGTATTCGGGTGATCTTTTGTCAGAGTTTAGAAAAGGTGTCTGGGTATTAAAAAAACATAAAACAAATTTGACGAACGATAAGACTATAGATTTCAGGCAATTTTTAACTGGAAAAAATTAAATTCTAATGTTTATGCGGCTTTAATAATAGACTATTAAAGATAATCAATTTACGTGAATTTTTATACGAAATTATATTCTCACATTTATGCAAATAGGTATGGATAAACAGACTTGAGTAAAATTACATATTTATTCTTTCTTCTCTATAACACGATCTAAATGAAGATGAAATTATATGTACAGTTTATATCTTTAAATTTTTAGATTTTTTTTATCAAAAATGTTTCCTCATCATGTCTAGAATTGCTAGATTTACATCTTTAGACAGATCTTCGATTCTTTAGATGCCTGCGGGGCTTCTAAGGTAAATTTATTTTGCAAAACCGTCAGCAAAAAAAAAAAGTTAGAACAAACAATTAACTGACAGACTAACTGTAAATATATATTTTATTTTGACTCTATTTGATTTTTACTAAATTTTCAGCCTTCATAGAAAATTTTAAGGAGATATAAATTGAGAAAGACTGATACTTTGAAAGAAACAATTGACATTCCTTACATTTAAATTATTAATTACTCTAAAAAATGAATGATAGGTAAACAAAATGTATACTATTGTGTTTGTTCCCTGCTGATAAAGGCTATACAAGGACTAATTTTAGCGAGTAGAATTATTTCAATTATATATAATCTGTTTAAAAAAAAGGACTGATATCTACTAAAAAAACAACTTTTCAAAAGTAAAAAGGGGGAAAGCTGTGGCTAAAAAATAGTGTGATATCAAATTTCCAAGCTTATATTATGGTACTTATTTAACATTTTTCATTAAAAATTTACCATACGTAAGTCGAGTACCTAAGTATGCGTTGATAGAAAGCCTTTACTCCTTTACTAAATACATCATAACGTGCTTCTGAAAATTAATTTTTTTTTTAATTATGCATGATGGGCTTGGCGGCCATCTTTCCATATTTTACACAAATTTCTAAGCAAACAAGCTCGTAATATGTTTGCATTATTAAGAATTTTGAACTTCTAGTTTTGGCTACAGACAGATAAATTAAGATTGTCTTTTATTTTGAAAAAAAAAAATTGATTTTTACTGCTTTAACTAATTAATTAACCCCCTCCGAAAAAAAAAAGAATCATAAGATGAAACCTGGAGTTACTTCAACTTTATTTTAAGACACAAATTTCTAGGCACTCATTTCCATAAATTAAAAGCATAAAATGTTTGCTTTAGCAACAATTTTGAATTTCCGATCTTAACAATGTGGTGCGCGGTAAAAAGGTCAACGGTAAAAAGGGCAACGGAAAAAACGTCAACGGTAAAAAGGGCAACAGAAAAAAGGTCAACAGGTAAAAAAGGCAACGGTAAAAAGGTCAACCGGTAAAAAGGTCAACGGTAAAAAAGGCAACGGTAAAAATAATAATAATTAAAAATTGAGATTATTAGTTAATGCGGTACATATATATTGAATTATAGAAAATCGATTCAATGTTTCAAGTAAAGCAAATGCTGAACACGTGTATCGGTTACTTCAACTCGCTATAGCTTATGTAAAAGGACAGCGACTTTTATATATTTATGGAAACATTGACCAAGGACGGTAAGCGCCCCCCCCCCTCCCCCGAAAAAAATCTCCATGAAAAAAGGGCTCACATTAAGTAGAGTGGAAAGGGTCCACACATTTATGAGTAATTATATACAAGAACAGCTGCTTATTAATAAAAGTTAATTTTTCCCACTGTCAGTTTCTTACAGCGTAGTGTGCAGGGGGTACAGAGTTAATCGGTAGGTTATACAATTCTAAGATTTGGTCAAAGAAAACATAATTTTAACATTTTATTAAGGGAAGTTAAGTTTAACATGCCTTACTTCTACAAGGGGACAAGCTGGTGCTTTCTACGGGGGGGGGGGATTAAGAAAATACAATTCTTTCAACTTGCTACATTGATTGTTTATATATAAGCAAAGATGTTTAATCAATAATGGCTTTTGGGTGTAGTGAGGGGGAGGGGAGGGGAAGGAAAAAAATTACGTACAGAGATTGTAAAGGGAATAAAAAGACGAAGAAATGAGCCATTTTCTTTAGAGGAATTTTTTCATTATCCTGCTTTTTTAGGTAAGGGACAGATTTAGATTTGTGGGTGTAATAAAATAGATAAGTATGGGGTAAAATTTTGACATTAATCAACTAACATCAAAATAGAGTAAAACCTCTCTAAAGCCACCACATTCCGTTAAAAAAAAAAATTGGTCGCTCCGAGAGGTGGTCTCTTAATGGAGGTCATGTTTAAATCTAGATTTTAACTGTTGAAAAAAAGGTAACAATTAATGTTATTAAAATTTATTTTCACATTAGGAAAAAAAAGGAAAATTTAAGTTTCAAAACAAAAGTTAATTCCATAAGTTAATTACTGCAGAGTGTAAAAAATGAATACATTGACGTTTGTTATGATTTTACGGTTTTATCTTTAATAACTTATATTTCCAAGTCCTTTCGAAGCTAAGTAAATAAATGCAATTTTTTTTTTTGGACGGGAAAAAATAATGACGATTTCATTGATCTATCTATCTCTTTGAGAGTTTCCAGACACAATAGGACAGGGGAGTTAAAAGTTTCTCTGAATAAAATAAAAAAAATCTAAACCTAGTTTAGAAGTTTGATGAATAATGCGCTTTCTGGAATTATTTTTCTAATAAAACCTTCTTCAAGCGACCAGGGAAAATTTGTTTCATTTTCTTCAAAGAAATTGGTCGCTCATGGAGAGAGTTCAACTAAAATGATCTCTGAAGGGAGGTAAAATTACTATTCAGTCCATGGGAATAAATTTCGTTCCATAAAAAGATGGTCGTTCAGGGAGGTGGTCGCTTAATGGAGGTGGTCGCACAGGGAAGTTTCACTGCATGATATTTTACTCAGGAATTTCCCCAGGTTTTTATCCTGCATTTATGTATTGTCTAGGGGTGGGGCTGGGAACACAGGTGTAAACAAGAGTCCTTTAGTTTTGAGTAATAAAAGGGCTTAGGTTTGAGTAACAAAAATGTAAACTTGTATTGTTATTTTGACAAGCTGTGCTAGATAAATAGAATAACTTTTAGGATATACTGGGAAATATCAACTCCATTCCTATCCCTTTGTATTTAAAGAGAGAAAAATGGTTTGTAAACCATAGCAAAATCCATTAGTGGGTTTCAACGAAACTTATTGCACATAAAAAATGAAATAAATGTTGAAATACCCTAAAAACCTCCTGATTTGTCACGAAAGATTCAGCTAAAGAATTTTTCTTTTGTATTTTTTAAAGGACTTTAAAGGAAACGCTTGTTTAGTAAAAAATGCATTGTGCTTCACTAGACGTTTTAGTTCACAAATTTAACAATAATGAAGATACTTTAGTAAGACTTTGATCATATTAACTTTGCTTTGTATAAATATGAAGGCATCATTGGTAAGTGCCCTGAATTTTGGTTGGTGAAACGCTGCATAACGTCACCGACATTCCGTTTAAATAAAGTTTTCTAAATAATATTTTTCAGCGACCAACTACGCAGGATGTGTATAAATACGCGATAGTGTCAAAGTGGACGCTTTGAACCGAACTTTCGCGCGAACGTGGAATAACCACTCAAGAAAAACATGTTTGTCACGTGATCAAAATCGCTTATAATTCAGTAGGTAATTTATTGATAAAAAAAAATGGAAAACACAGTTCGATTCCAAATCGCTTCCATGGTCAGATTTTCCAATTTTATATCTTTCCGTTAAAAAATTTATTTGTAAATGTGTCGAAACGTTTTGCGTTTGTTGAGCAGAGCAGTTGAGAACAGCCTTAACAGAAGATTGCACCGGCATTGCAGAAAAAAAGAAAAAAAATCGTATATTTTGTGTTTTTTAAAGACGTACTTACCGGGATAGGAAAGTACGAAGGTTTTCATTTTTTCAATTCATTCATTTGTAATCATTACAAGAGATTGCATTGATGGTAATTTGTTTTACGCATAACTCAAGAACTGCTTGGTAGAATGCCCACAATTATTATATAAGCATAACTCTTGCGCTTTATATTACAAGCTTATAGAAATCGATTTCCGTTAAAAAATTCATAGATTGCAATTCACATATAAATCCCTTCGTTCCACAAATTTCCATTTTTCATATGTTTACTGTGATTTCAAATCCATGCTGCACTTGTTATGGGGATTGTTTCATAGATTTACTGGCATATGATGGTTTATACAGCCTTTTTAATTTGAAGAAATTCCTTTATTATTTATGCATTCACAATTTTTGTTGATAATTTGTAATGGTTTAGAATGGTTTTTTATATATAATGGTTTAATCTTACAAAAAGTTAATATATATATATATATATATATATATATATATATATTATAAATTAATTACAAATATTTTTTTCGGAAGAAATTAGGACTTGTAATCTAAATTCTTTGATTAAAAAATAATAATAATAATAATAATAATAATAAAATCGATTTATAAATGCTTCAAGTATGTGAATTATAAAATCACAGCTTATTCTGAAAAATAGTTCTGGAGCTATTCTTAAAGAACTAACCGCATTGCAATCTACGTTGTAATGATTAAAATACATTTAACATTTAGAGTTAAAAATTTTAAATATCTATGAACTGTACACTACTGGCACGATTGACTTCCAGTTTGCTACCCTAATTGAAATTTAACGAGAAAACTAAATAATGTCAAAATAAGGGCTCGTATTGAAAATTTCAGAGTTTGAAATTTGGAACAATTTCAGTATGAAGAAGACCCCTAAGCATTTTTTTAGTATATATATAGTCAAACCTCGTTAACACGAACACGCTTAACGTGAATTACTTTTAGTACGAATTGTTTCCGATTGCCCCGTCCTGTTGTATATGATGTATTAAAGTTCGGATATCACGAACTACTTTTAACACGAATAAAAAAAAGTTTGACTTGAGTGTTCGCGTTAACGAGGTTCAACTGTATATATATATATATATACAACATACATTGAAGAAAGACATATTTGCCTATTTCAAAAAAAAAAAAAAAAAAAAGAAACATAATTGCCTATTCCCTTTTTTTTTTAATTGTACAATGGGGTGATTAACATGTATCTCTTTCCTTCTTTCTTTCTTTTGTTCGACTGCAGTTTAATATCTTCAGATTTACTTGATAGTGTACCATTTATTTATGAAAATTGTCACCATGTGAAAATAGATAGCGCTTAGCTAACGCATATAGTTATTTACAAAGAAAAAATTATCAGAAAAGTAAAAAAAAATTATCTCAGAAAGATTACAGAATGAGTCCCTTTTATTAGAGGAGAGGCTCTGCTCTCGAAGCTGGTAGACGGGAGGTGCTGGGTTCGAACCCAATCGCGCCCGTCGGCCTAATCGTTCGGAGTTTTCGTGGTTTTCTTCGAACCGTGGATTTCCATGCGTTAATACGGATTAGGTTCCCTTAGGAAGACCTCCACGGAAGGCACTCCCCCTAGGGCCCATATCCCTCGTGTAGATAATTGGCCGTCAACAATCAACCCAACCCAACCCTTTTATTAGAGAAGCCTACGTAGTACTAACACATTAACTGAATTGGCGCATATTTCTTGAACATGTGAGGTGCCCATAAGTGTACCTGATACATAAATTAAAAAACCCAATTCCACTCCATCCAGGCAACAAAATGGATGCTTATATGGATCACCCCGAGGCAAATTCAACCATTTCAAAGAAAGGATTAGTTTTTCTCCCGATGCGAGGTGGGGCAGAATGATGAATGGCTTTCTTATTGTTTGATTTGAACCGGGCCCCTTGGGCCGGAATATTTGGGGGAGGGGGCACTTAATTTCCAAGAAATATTGCACCCTGAGATGTCAACAGCGAACAATGCTTTGTTTCCAGTGGCCGTGTGTCCTACTGAACACTAAATGAGATGTGTACATCCCTCCCCCCCCCCCCCCGCTTGACTTGCAACAGTAGGGAGGGGCGACTCTCACAATAGACATTTGGGTTTCAAGACATTATTCTGTTTACGCTTTCTTTCGCGAAATTTGTTAATGCAAATTTAACAAATTAAAAAAATATATATTTTTTTTTTTTTTTCGTGAGATTTTTTTTCTTTTTGAAAATGCATCTTTCAATATTTAACTTAGTATAGTTAAAAAATTTTCAATTTGCATTTTAAAAATTTACTACTAGTACTACTTTATTTCCTTTTCAAATTTGTTGAGCTGTGAAACATAAATTTATATATGTTTATTTTTATCATTTGAAAAACATTCGATTGTTTTTTATTCTAAGAGATGTTAAATTCGCGAGCACGGCGCGTTTTTATACGCAATTTCTATTAACCGAGATTTCCGATATCCGAGGTACTTGCGGTCCCAATTAGCTCGGATAATCGAGGTTTCACTGTACATTGTATGATTCTTAAGTACAGTCTAAAAATTTTATGCATGTACAAATGAGAAATATTTTGTGTGTCTAATAATAGTACGTACGTTATGACGTGAGAACAAAATTACATTTAAAGTGTGTCGTTTATCCAAAAAATACCGAGAAATATTGATATCGAACGTTTGGTTATTCATATGCGTTCATTGTTAAATTTAAAGATCTGTGCTTCTGAAGCTTTGTTCAATTATTTGTTTGTGAGTCAATATTATTTTTTTTACATTCCACCAGTTTTAAACCATTTTTCTTCCACTTTTAAACCAGTTTTATTCAAACAAACTCAAAGAAAATAATTGCTGAATATATCGTGTGATATTGTTGTTCTTTTTTCAAACATCAATTCTGATCTTTTATCGTGTAGTTTGAATGCCATTTCATAAAAAATATTGAAATGATAATTTAGGCGATCTTTATTGCCGTATTGTGTAATAGACACAAACATTACATTTCACAGAAACGTAATAGACATTAAAAATTTCCTTAATTTTCCAAATGGTGAACAAAAAAAAAGAAGTTTTTTCTTTCCAGTTTTCTTTCTGGAAAAATTAGAGAAAAACGATTTTAAAGGAAAAAACGATAATAATCCATTTTTGTGAAATTTTATGTGATAGTTTCATTTAATTGCTTGAAAGACATATTATCGTTTGGTAATCTTTGATTCAGGCATAAAATGAAAATAATCCTTTAAAAATGCAGTTAAAGATAAGTCGATACACAGCTGAAGATAGTATTCATAAACATACCTGTAAATTAAAATAACTCGGAATAGCTAGTTTATGACTATCATCTTTTTTCCCTTTGGCCCATATTTCCCATTATAACAATGTATCTGTTAAATTGTATTAAAACCAGTATAATGAAACTAATTACTAAATTGTTTAGATTTCACCATTTTAAGTAGATTTCGAAAGAAATACTACCTATTGCAATCTTCTCTATGCTGGAATTTCTGAAAAAGTTTTGCTGATCTACACTTCTCATGACCCCTAGAACCCAAAACCACCCCCAATTCAAAACTTTATATATATATATATACTTCTTAATATTATCTACAACTTTTATATTGACAAGTTTTTGATAGGACCAATTTTTACAGCAAAAACAAATTAAAAATACATAGCGGTTAAAGTAAAAATCCCAAACTCTACCCACAAAAATATTTTATAATTTAGTAACAATACCGCTTTTGAACTTACACATTAAAGTTTTCTATGTGCAATAGAACAGTATTTCAGTAAGTTTTTACAAAATCCTGTAATCTTTTTCACCTAGTTAAACCCTCCGAGCGTCTTGCAAAAGGGTACAATTGTAATGTTGTTTTCTTTGCATTTTGTTCTAAATGCTAAGAAAATATGATTCTTTCAACATTATAAAAAAATCTCAATTACAAATATGAATATAATCCTTGAGAGTATTAAACATTCTTCAATGTATTTAAAATTCATTAAATCTATAGAATTATATTATCTTAAATATTGCTTGTATTGCTGTGAAACCTGGAGCTTAGTGAACGGAATATTACGCCCCAAACACTTAGAGGGTTAATACAACTGTGAAACACACTTAATAAGGTTCTTTTTTTTTTTCCTTTTAAATTTAAATATGTTACCATTAATGATTTTTTTTTACTATTTTTCTCTTGTGTTTACTTTGTTTTCTCTTAATCTAGATCTATTAGACAAAAGCTACAGATTAATATTATTGGTAACATTACTGTTGACCTCTTATAGAAATATTTCCTACATGTACTTAAAACATGCTTCAATTTCGACCCCCCCCCCCCCCAACCCTTTTTTTTTCTTCTATGTGTTTTAGTATTTTTTTTTTATTTTTTTATGATTTATAAATGTAACATTATATACAGGGAGATAAGGCCGAAAACTGCTTAAAAATTCAATTAAATAGATTTCAAAATCTTTGAAAAGAAGTTATAAAGGCTTTTTATTTTCATTATTACTCTTCTGCCTGATGAAATAAAAATTTAAGATTTTGTCAAGTTGAAAAGTTACTTAGATACTTTTCTGTTTCCTTTGATCACCTTCGCTTCTTTTTTTAAACAATAGCTAAATTTCAAAGTAAAAAATAATTGTTCTATTCAGTGTTGCCAGATTGGGGACTTTTTTGTCCCCAGATTGCTAATTGTCGCCGTTTTTTTTTTTTTTTTTTTTTTTTTTTTTTTTTTTTTTTCTGAAAAACAAGGCGAATTATACTACTTTAAAAAAGTGGTGAGAGTCAAATAATCTAAATTAAGGCTGTTCTTAAATCCAAAAGGGCAACTTTATGACATAAGTAAGTTTTAATTTATTTTTGTTCGGAAATGCATGTAACTAGCAGGTGTTATTGTTCAGAAACTATGTCATCGAGCTGTTTTTTCAGTTTTTTGCAAACGCAATAGATCTTTCAGAAAATAGTGTCAAAGTGGGCATTTTGAACCGAATTTTCGCTCGAAAGTAGAATAACCTCTGAAGAAAGGGCGAAAAACGTGTTTGCCACATGATCAAATAATGCAATAGGTAATTTATAGATAAAAAAATGTAAAACACAGTTCGATTCCAAATCGCTTCCATGGTCAGGCTTTCCAATTTTATACCTTTCCGTTAAAAAATGAATTTGTAAATGTGTCAAAACGTTTTGCGCTTGTTGAGCAGAGCAGTTGAGAACAGCCTTTAAAAAGTGCCCAATCTGGCGACACTGGTTTAATTATCAAGTAAATATTAACAAATGCCTTGAAATTGTCTTGTGCAATTTATGTGTGAATTTTTGAATTTATTACTGCAATATTCTCTAACACATTTCAGAAATAATCCAAATATATGTGTTAAATTTATGCGGAATGTCATTTTAGTTACTCCTGAAATCAAGATAAACGAATCCCGGAAAAAATACCGTATAGAACCTATCTTTTAATTATTATTATTACTTTGCACGATCATGTTGGCCGAATGATAGATTAAAGCTTGAAAATTAATTTCTTTATTCTCCTACCTCACACAAACACCAATGTGATCAGAATTAGTTCAAATATTATATGATAAATATGATTAAAACAATACTTTTATTAGAGGTTACTTTTTTAAATCACTACATAAAAAAGGGATGACATAATACCTCTTACCACAAAGGTTCTACCAGTAATAAATCAAAACAAATAAAACATTTTAAAATAAATGTTTCTTCCCCCACCCCCGACCTTTTTTTTTATAGTTTCAATACAGCATTATGATTAAGAAAAATTAAATAATAGAAGTATGAATAGTTTTTAAAATACAAATGTTTCTCGACTAAAGTAAAAAAAGCATGAAAATAAAATTTCAATTACTTCCAAGTTTGGGACACTAAATTTTGGGAGGTCTGCACAAATGCCCCACTTGCCCACACAGAAAAAGCATAATCTTTTCAACTATATTGGAATCCAAATTGACTTCTTTTTTATGACACATCCTGAATTTAGTTTTGTTCGTAAACACATGGAATTGGCAGATGCTCTTATTCAGAAAATATGGAGTCGAACAGCTTTACTATTTTTCGATAAAAGCAGGCATTCTTTTTGAAAACGCTGTTAAAATTTCCGTTTTGAATAGAATTACGCTTGAATGGCACGCGATATTCTATATAGATTCTATGTAGACTTTATTCTATATAGAGTCTTCACCAGAAAGAATATTTTGGACAATCTTTTGCAAAATCAAGTCAACCCGAATCCCAGCTCAAGAATCAAAATCTTACTCGAATCCGAAACAAAGAAAGACAAACCGATTCGTAGCAAAATGGTAGAAATTAAAATGATATGTAAAGAAAAAATATGGCACGAACCGCAGGTCGCGTCATTTTCGGATAAAAGCGAGTTTCCTAGCCCGATGCAAAACGCTACATGTGTACACCGTAGTCAATAAATTTGAATCTTTAATTTTATTTCAAATTATTTTCGTAAAAACATTTTCATTTCTGCTATGTATTCTCTAAATTGTGCTTTCTTGAGAGAAATCTTTCATATTTACTGAATGCCCCCCCCCCCCCCACACACACACAAACACACACCTACTTAACTGTACCCCCCTTCTACATTGCAAACATCAAGATAATGAAAATTCTTCGCTTTCAAAAATTTTCATTTGTTTGTCATTATTTCAACCCTTTTAAAATCTCTGCATGTAAAGTTTTTTTTTTCTTTTCATTTCATGTCTTTTCCCATTCTCGTCCCCCGAAAAACTAGCTTTGGTCAAAGTTTCCATAAATATATAAAAGTTGATGTCCTTATACATAAGCTATCCATATAGCGCGTTGAAAGAATCTACAGTGTTTATTTTCTGTTTACACCCCCCCCCCCCCTCCATTCAAGGCACCTCCTAACGAACAGTCGACGTCTCCGGCATGGAATAATTTTTAATACACAGCACCTATATATTTGTGTCTTTAGTATAATGCCATGTATAATATATTGCTTTCAATAACAGGGTTACAAATACATGTTCTTACTACGTGCTTTACTTGAAGCATAGAATCGGTTTTCTATAACTGAACGTATATGCACCTCAATAACTAATATCTAATTTTATGTTCAATGAAGTATTTATAATTATTATTTTTTAACAGTTGCCTTTTTTACCGTTGACCTTTTTACCTGTTGACCTTTTTACCGTTGCCTTTTTTACCTGTTGACCTTTTTACCATTGACCTTTTTACCGTTGACGTTTTTTCCGTTGCCTTTTTTACCGTTGACCTTTTTTCCTAAATTCTAACAATGTACTTGTGTGCTTAGAAATTTGTGTAAAATATGGAAAGATGGCCGCCAAGCCCTTCATGCTTAATTTAAAAAAAATTAATTTTCAGAAACACGTTATGATGTATTTAGTAAAGGAGAAAAGGCTTTCTATCAACGCATACTTAGGTACTCGACTTACGTATGGTAAATTTTTAATGAAAAATGTTAAATAAGTACCATAATATAAGCTTGGAAATTTGATATCACACTATTTTTTAGCCACAGCTTTCCCCTTTTTTCTTTCTCTTTTTTTTTTTTTTTTTTTTTTTTTTTTTTTTTTTTTACTTTTGAAAAGTTGTTTTTTTAGTAGATTTATATATACAGGGTGGTCATAAAAAAACTTTGCCGATATTTGGAACTCTAGCGGCCGTTCCGTTTAACCGATCGAGATGCGAGATTTCAGATATAGTTATTCAGAGGTATGAGCTCGGGATTCTGCGAACGGCATCAAATTGGCGCTTACGGTTACGGTTATAGGTACAGAAACTCTAAATTTTCGAATGTCAACGCATATTTTTTTTCGTCGCAAAATGCTCAGCGCATGCGAAAACCCTAAATAGCGCTGGAACGGTACGTGTATCGCAATAAACGGACGCGTTATGCAAGCACAAAAAACAGCTCAGCGAACGGCCAAAAACAACACGATCGGGGCGCACGGAGGAAATTTGCATATGACAGAGGCAAGAATATGTTTTCTACGCTGATTATTGGTTGTTGTCTTGCCTCTGTCATATGCAAATTTCCTCCGTGCGTGTTGTTTTTGGCCGTTCGCTGAGCTGTTTTTTGTGCGTGCATAACGCGTCCGTTTATTGCGATACACGTACCGTTCCAGCGCTATTTAGGGTTTTCGCATGCGCTGAGCATTTTGCGACGAAAAAAATATGCGTTGCCATTCGAAAATTTAGAGTTTCTGTACCTATAACCGTAACCGTAAGCGCCAATTTGATGCCGTTCGCAGAATCCCGAGCTCATACTTCTGAATAACTATATCTGAAATCTCACATCTCGATCGGTTAAACGGAACGGCCGCTAGAGTTCCAAATATCGGCAAAGTTTTTTTATGACCACCCTGTATATATATATATATATAAAGAAACATAGTTTCATTCACATATCACATATTAGATAACTCTAACAGTAATCCCCATAATTTTACTGATAAAGGCTTAATATTTTAATAAAAGTAAAATGAGTCCAACTGAAGATGTTTGCGTATCTTACAGAATATATTTTGTGTAATAAGAAACATAGTTTCATTCACAAATCACATATTAGATAACTCTAATAGAAATCCCCCATAATTTGATGCTCCCAAAATTAAGCAATTGAATTCTCAGGATTTAATCAATCATTTTGGGAACATTATTTTGCAAGTTATATAATTATAATATAATAGTTTTAAGACTGATAATGCATTCGTATGCATTATCGCCTATTAAGAATCTTTAGGATAGAATTTTTTCTTTACTTATGTTTAAAAATATATCGATAGATATTTTGACATTTATTCATTCATTTATTGTTTTAATTGTACTCAACCTGTTGGAGTTTTTGAATAATTCGATAACTCTGTGTTGGCATCCTCATAAGCAGTAAATAATCGCAGCTTTAGAATTATTACAGTGAATATTTGTTTAAAATAAAGAAGTAATATCGTATTTTTTTTTTATTTTGTGTGTAAGGGGGGGGGGGGAAGCAGTGGGTAGCCTAAAATCATCCTCATGGTCTTATCACTGAGAGTTTCACTATGTAAAATCGGAATCATTATTTATATATTGTGTGTGCACTTAAGAAGCTACTTCATTCACGCGAAATCACCCGCTCTTTAATGTTAATCCTAAGAAGAATTCTTTACAGATATCTCATTTGCATTTCAATATTTATTTATTTTTATTATTTTATTTATTTATTTACTTATTTTTTGCATTAGATAGCTGATTTTGATCTCGACAAAGACCATTTTGTTTGCAAAGTTTTCTTTTCTTTTCTTTTTCTTTTTGCTTTTTTTTTTTTTTTTTTTTTTTTTTTTTTTTTTTTTTTTTTTTTTTAGGATGCTTTTACCTTTGAAACTGGTTTTGAAAGTGAAATTATCCTAATAAAAAAAAATTTTTGACACCAACATCGAAAAAGTAAAAAACGGCATTTGTAGAGACCTTTGTCTTAGCTTAATCTTCTAATTCCCATGATATAAAACCTTCTAGAAATTCCATAATTCAGACAATATGAATTCAAACCAGAATATTTAAATAATAAATATAGCCTTATTTAATGACGGAATGCCTGTTTTTAAATAAAGCGTTTATTGCTACTTTAAATTTCTAGTGTGAATTTGGAATATTTGACTTAAAAAATCCACTACATTGGAAACACTGATGGTAGCATATATGCTACCAAGGGCATTAGAGGGTTAAGATCCTAAACCTGCGTAATTTTTATTACTATTTAAATGCCTATGAATATCCCTCGCAGAAAAAAAAAAAAAAGTAAGCAATTTTCTGTGCGAAATATAATTGAATCAAGTAAACATGCAAGAATGTAGCTTTATTCTAACTTTCGTTTCACATTTTTAATTACTTTTATACTTAAAAATCGTTTGAATTATTAGTT
Source organism: Maratus speciosus (assembly GCA_963932465.1). Classification (NCBI taxonomy): domain Eukaryota; kingdom Metazoa; phylum Arthropoda; class Arachnida; order Araneae; family Salticidae; genus Maratus; species Maratus speciosus. The sequence goes on along the minus strand of OZ010793.1, from coordinate 508,426,964 downwards.
TCCAATTTTTGAAAATTGAAAACAGAAAACTTAAGCATACACAGCTATATGTTTAGGAAAATTTTAGGTCCTTTAAAGGACCCTTCACAAAACAATTTATCTTAAAACAGGACCCTTCACAAAATTATTTATCCCCAAACAGGGCCCTTCACAAAACATTTTATCCCAAAACAGGACCCTTCACAAAATTATTTGTCTCTTAGATAGACATTTCACAGAATTTTTTTCACTTTCAAATTGAACTTTTCACAAATTTAGTCATTTAAAAATAAAATCTGGCCTGTAAGTAAGCAGTTGAACTCACCAAAGAGCATGTTACTTAGCTTTTTATACATGAAGGATAGGACATGAAGACATCAATAATTTAAAATTCACAAAATTATGACTAGAATTTTCACAAAAATAAGAAAAACTTCACAATTTCACAAAAACAGGACCCTGTGAGAAAAGTCTGACAGACCCCTGATTCATCAAAGTTAAATTATGCACACACACATATATATATTATATATATATATATATATATATATAACCATTAAATAAACATTATTGACCACCAACAAAACCTGTGAAATTATGAATAAAATGACATTAACAAATACAATTCCCCTTACACACTTAACATAGATACCAAAAACATAGTAAAAAACAGCAGAAATTGAATAACAGAAATGGAATGATGGAAATTTGTAGAACTTAGACAGAATCATCGGGTCCCAAATGCCTTAAGTTCCACAAATAAAATGTGTGATTTCATCTTCATATTAGCCATAAATTAGCTAAAGAATATGAATTTGGGACTATCACACACATACAGGTAAAACCGAGAAAAAAACAAACATTGAACACCAATTAAGTTCAAAATGAAAACAAATACACTCATTATGCATTTTATTCTCATTTAAGATAGTATTAGAAATTAATATGATATTGTCCTGAGTAGGCTAAAATTTAAATACAAGTTAATCGTTAACTTTATTAAATATTAATGAATATGAATAAAAATAAATGTGAATTGATAAATATATAAATATAACTACACCATTATACATATAAAAGTACCACATCAACATCCATTATAAAATGTGTATTAGCAACGTAGTTATAAATCAAATGCCCCATTAAAAAAAAAAAAAAAATTAACCATTGTGTTATTATCCAGACAACGCCACCTCCTCCGTACTCAAACATCTACCCACCCAATCGTCCTATAATAATTTTTTATTATTATTTTACAATTTTTAATTTTTTATAATTATTTTCTTATTTTATATTTTATATATATATATATATATATATATATTACGCATGTGTTAATTTGTTTTTTAAGATCATTTAAGTACTAATTATATATTAAAGAATATATGAATTTTTTTTTTGGAAAACCATGATTTAATGCATCATAAATTAGTTTTTCAATATTATTGTTAATTAGATGAGAAGAACAATATATAGATAGATAGATTTTCTAAATATGAAAATTATATTTTAATCTTAAAAATGTTATATTATAAAACGATACCGTCTTTTAAAGAAATGTAAACTTTGAATACTGATTGTATTAAGGAAGCTTCTAAAATTCTCTGTTCAAAAACCCGAAGCTTTCTTTCTAAACGTAAAGGCATAAAACGGGCAAGTCTGATTATTGAAAAGATTTTAAATCGAATAGCGTTTTCCATTCTTTGATAAATAAATTTCTTATCGAGTTATAAGTGATTCCCCTTTCTCGAGCTGCCAGGTCGGGCAACTTTTTCAAGAAGGCTCACGTTTTGAGCACTTTATCGCCAGAGTAACGGTTGGCGTGGGGATGAATTCAATGCTACGCACCCTTTCTTGTTCCTGACGTCTTACGCGTACCGAACAGCAACCCCATTCCTTTGCTGAGAGCTTTTAGCTTTTAAAACAAACAGCTTTTTCGCATTAAAATGCTTTTAATTGCACAATATTATTACATGCACAATTCAAACATAAGTTACGTTTTTCAGTTCAATAGTATTCATTTATTTCATTAATTCGCTATATTCGAAGAAATTAAGAACGTATTTTATTTTTTAGGAAAAATAAAAACAGGTGTAAAGAATATTTTGTAATATATATAATTCTATTGATCATTTTTTATGACACATTTGAACGTAGTTTTATTAGCATTACTATTGAATTAATTTAGTTTTTTTTTTAATCATTATTAAACGGCATAATTGTGTGACGCATTGTGTGATTGCATTAATAAAACATATTTTCACTGAAATAATTCATTAAAATTTAATTGTTCTTAATTTAATTGCGATTAGACGTTAATAGGAAGTTGAAACTAAAATCAATTCGATTATAATTAGATTGAACGATAAATCATAAATTATTTAGCTGTATCCTGCAATTAAATCAATCAGTTAAAATAATTGCAAGTTGATGCATGCCAATTAAATCAATTACTATTACATTTTAATGCTGTTAAATCTTTATCATTATTTGAGTTTCATGAAAAAAACATTGGTCTGCCCCTAGTGCACAAAATTAAAAATCTTTAAAATTTTTCCGTTTTTTATTTTAAAAATTTTGCCATATTTTTAAATATTATTTCGTCCTAGTTGTTTTATTTTATTTGCTATTTTAAAATAGTCATTCGTCATATTTGAATAAATCATCCAAATTCTCTCGGATGAAATCCCTCCCCCCGCCCCTTACACACACACACTCCATTTTTCGTCACTCTGCACATATATTGCACTATTTATTAAGTTGAAGTGGCAATAAAATAATGATCAATCGTCTGAGGCAACCTCCCATTTCGAATTTTCTCTTCTCCCCCCCCCCCCCCCCCACCTCTCCTCCAGCACACTATTTTTTGACCATTTAAAATTCATTGTTGCCTTGCAGCAAAGATTAGTTAAAATTGTGTTTTACTCTATCTGTTGATTTTTAAATAACAAATAAATAATTCACCGTAAAAAAAGAAAAGGAAAGAAATAGAATGAAAGATTAAAAAAAAAAAAAAAAAATCAGGATTAACCTTTTGTGCACACGCTTTCATTTTTTTTAATTCTCTACATTTTTTTTAAATTTTCCGTCCTATTTATTACTTTGAAGTAACTATAAGTAAAGGACCCATTATTCAAATTCTGCCCACCCCCCACCGAAAAAAAAAACTTGTTTTTCTCCCCCCCCCCCCCCTAAAAAATTAAATATTCCAAGTTTTTAATTTTTTGGTTTATTTTTCCATTTGTTAATTGATAAATTTAACTATTTAAATCTACAGCCCCTCACTATCATGCATAGTTTAAAAAAATTCTCTAGTGATTTTATTTGTTACTTTGAAGTAGCAAGAGATAGTCATTCAATATTCCTTCTCCCCCCCTCCCCTTAAGGCTGTTCTCAAATCCAAAGGGTCAACTTTCTGACTTAAGTTTTAATTCATTTTTGTTCGGAAACTCGTGAAACTAGAAGGTGTTGTTATTCAGAAACTTATGTTATCGAACTGCTTTTTCCGTTTTCTTGAAAACGCAATAAATAGATCTTTCAGAAAATACTGTCAAAGTGGGCATTTTGAACCAAACTTTCGACCGAAAGAAGAAAATCCAGTCAGTAAGGGGAGAAAAATGCCGTGTCACGTGATCCAAATCGCTTCTAACTCAATAGGTAATGGATGGATCCAAGAATGGAAAACACAGTTCGATTCCAAATCGCTTCCATGATCAGGATTTCCAATTTTATATCTTTCCGTTAAAAAATGAATTTGTAAATGTGTGAAAACGTTTTGTGCTTGTTGAGCGGAGCAGTTGAGAATAGCCCTAAGAATTTCATCTCACATTAAAAAAGCAATTTCTAAACATCCTGGTTGGGGGTGTGATAGGTTTTTTTTTCCCTGGTTTAGCCTATTTTCACTTGACTTTGGGTACTGTTTCTGCAGAATTATTTGGTATTAAATTAATTATATAAGTTCATCGCAGAAAATATAGTAATTTTCTGTCACGTATTTTTTTAAATCTATGTTTATATACATCAAAATGCACTGAAACTGCATTAATTCATTATCCCCATAAATCCATCTTTATATCTAATCAAATATCTAGATTTATGAAGGTAATGAGTTTTTGTTTAACAGGTATGGAATTATATAAAAATAATAAAGGCTTTTTAATAAAGGTATGGAATTATTAATACTCAATTGAATGAAAATGTAGATTTTTGAGGGGATCAAATAATCAAAATTTTAGTCTATATCATCAAAAGTAATAAAGGCCTTTGATAAAACAGAGTATAAGAGTTCGTAATACAATTTCTTTCGAAGATTTCTTTTCATCTAGAACACATAATTGAAAATATTTCTTTAATTTTGGAAGGACTGTTATTCTAAAATATGCTAGTTCTTCTTCCGCCATTTCGGTTCAAAACAAAACACAAGACGACGATTGGCGTTAGAGCTGGCTGTACGTTCTCGCTTTCGCCAACTCGCCAAGACTGGTGCTGAAAACGTGAGCCTTCCTGAAAAAGCGGTCGGGCATTCGGTTCAAAACGCCTACTTTGACAGTTTTTTCAGAAAGATCTCCTGCCTTTACGAAAAAAAGGAAAATGCTATTCGATTTCATAGTTTTCTAAATAATTTATTAAGTAGTTTCATTAAACTAGCTTTAATACTGTTTAAGAGACATATTGCAAAATTGGGATACATGGTTCGAAGGGAAAATTATGATAGACATAAACTAGTTATTTCGAGTTCTCTTTTTTTCAGGTGTGGATATTCTATCTGTATCGATCTGATTCTCTGTATCGACTTATCTAACTGCATTTTCAAAGAATTATATTCATTTTGTTCCTCGACCCAAGAATACCAAATGATAATACGCCTTTCAGGCCATCAAATGAAACTTCACCTCAAATTTCACAAAAATGGACTATCATCGTTTCCCCCCTTAATCCTTTATTTTTACTCAGATTTTTCTTCAGAAAAAAAAATAGAAAGTAAACATGGGTTCTTTATCCACAATTTAATAAAACCAGGAAATTTTACATCTCTAGTTACAATCAGGGCTTAATTTCTATGAAAAGAAGTACCGGAGCCCTAATATTCTGCAGTACTAAAACCGTAGCGTGCCCCCCCCCCCCCCGCCACGCCATCATTCCGATCCGCATATTTATATTTCATGCCTTATTTGCAAAATTTAAAGCATCTTTTTTTTCTTTAGCAAAATAAGAATTTTAAATATATCTGCCTGCATATACTTAACTGTCAACTATTCCACTTTTTAGCTCATCACTCCTTCGAATAGAAACCTTTGTCTAATTTTAATGTTAATTAATCGCAGAATCCTGCAATTTAATAAGGTAAGGATTATGATTCGGAAATAGTGTTAACACACACACACACACAAAATATGTTCGCAGCTATGCATATATGTAGCTAATGAATGAACAACAGGTAAAAACATTTATAAGAAATATGTTCAGAAAATCTTACGCGCCGTTTCCTCTCCATCCCCTACGTGGGCGATACACTACGTAAGCGTTTTGATAGAAAAGAATGCAGAAACTTGGAGAGGTCGGAGGGAATCGGAGGGAAAGGAAAGAGTAATTTAGGCCTCGGTTTTTCGAAATCGCTATTGCAGATTGCACTGGGCTCCTGAGCCCTGTATCTATGAGCTCCGGTGAATTCCGACCAATATTTAAATATTTACTTAAAACAGAGAAGTACCGGAGCCGAGCTCCGGTGGGCTCCGGCGCAAATTAAGCCCTAGTTACAATAAAATATACACACACATATATATATATATATTATGCACTTTGAAAATATTGATCTCCAAAATTATTTTGTTTCAATATTTTTTATTAAATAACGTTCGAACTACGCAATAAAAGCTCAGAAATGATTTTTTTTTTTTTTTTAATAACAATATCACAAAATATTATATTGAATCATAATTTGTTATTATACTGAATCATAATTTGTTTGGGTTCGGTTGAGTAAAACGCAGGAGAAGAAAAGCTTTAACAACTGGTAGAATATAAGAAATTAATGTTGACTCATACACATAATTGAGCAAAGCTTTAGAAGTTATAACAAATGCATATTAATGACTGAACTTTCTATATCAGTTTTCTGAATATTTTTTGGACAAACGAAGCACTTTAGATGTAGAAGTGTTTTCACATCAAAACGACTATTTATTATCTAAGGTACACGTATGGAAAAAGCTATTCGTTTCCAAATGCCTTCAATAAGCAGGCCTGTCAATTTTATGCCTTTATAGTTAAAAATTTTGTCAGAAAATGTGTCTGAAAGCTTCGCATTGTTGAGCAGTAAATATGAGAACCACCTTAAGGTATATTTCCAAAGATACTGTTAAGAGAAGTTCATTATCACTATCAATACTACAAAACACAATGACTGTTCTACACATCCTGAGATCGATTAAGACCAGTTTCGTCCCGGCATGAGTCTGCTGAAAAAAAAAAAAAAAAAAATTAAACTCGGAATCAGATATCTTGTAACTGTACGATGCCGATCTCTACGAGGGACATGTTACATTTCTGTACTGATGTTGCTAAACTCGCATCAGCTCGTGACGCACATTTATACTTCTCGAGAAAATCATATTCATTGAAAATGGCTCGTATTTTATCTGCTTCGCTTAAATTCTTATATCGGGCCGATAGGCCCGATTAATTTTTTTGCCGGCCCGGCCCGCTTATTTTGTCTGTTGGCCCGGCCCGGCCTGTTGAAAAAATTGTCCTAATTCTGCCGGCCCGGCCCGTTTGAAAATTCGCCTTCATTCCGCCGGGCCGGGTACGGGCCTCGGGCCAATCCCGGGCCCGTGCAGACCTCTAATTTATGCTGAGACTCGTAGCAAATAGCACAACATGCATATTCAAGGCAAAATCTTAAAAAAATAATAAGTGCGGAGAAATCATGTACACCATATTCGACTGAAGAAGCTCTATGTCTTCTCATTGAAACAAAATTAACCAAGCGATCTAATAATATATTAAGAAAATCTTCAAAAGAGCGAAATGCGGATATTTATCCTATAGCTAGGTGAAACTAGCGGCAAATAAGAAACGTTCGAAAACATTCGATGCTTAGAAATTGGATTGGGAGATTCCATTGTAAAATTTGTTCGATCACACCATTAACACGTTGAGTGCCACGTCAGTTACCGGTGACTGGCACTTCTAGATTGTGTAACGGGAATCTTATTTCGTGGTTCAAACGGAATGACAGACAAAATAAAATTGACATTCAACGTGTTAGCAGAATATTGCAAATATTAAAAGACCACTAGAACCAAAGCGATATAAGTAAGCGTCCTATCTTAAATGGGAGAGGTAATCGCAAGATTAAAGGCGAGGTCACGTCAATCAAGGTCATACGCCACCCAGCGGATGGAGTGAAATACAAGAGGATTATTAACTTCTTTCCCCTTTGTCGATGATCTATAAGTTCGATATCTATGAAATAACTATGCGCACGCGCAGCCGTGATTTTATTCGTTTGTCGTCTGCAGTACTTGGAAGTATAGATATAATTCGATTTATTTATTCGCCATTATTTAATTTATTAATTCAAGTTAGTTATTTAAACATAATCAGTTCTTTTAAGAACTTATATTATTTGGGAAAATGCCACGGTGGCGTTCTAATTATTGCAGTTTTCAAAACTGCAAATATAACTCTCTATCTGAGAGAACTCATTTTTTTCGCTTCCCAAAAGAGAAAAACAGGTTAGTTTTGTGTTTTATTGTAATTTATAAAAAAGTTAAAATATTATTTAATATATATTATTAAATGTCAGTGATTTTAATACGTTCTATTTGAATTAGGTTTTTGTAATGCAATGAGCAAGGACATATAAAAATTAGTTAATGTATGTTAAGATAGAATTTTACAGCAGCGTTTTTAATTCAATTCCTGATAAGATAAAGTTATAAAAATTACATAAACATGTGTATTTCCAATGAGAATTAAACTTTTATTACGCTTAGAGTTTAAGTATAAATTATTTAATTAATTTTAAGGCATATTTTTTATTTACCGGGCGCAGGCGATAAATTGCCAAATATTCTCTTGATCGAATTGTATTTATAATATTTAAAATAGAAACATTTCATCCATTCCATTTAAAACTCATTTAATTTTACATTAGGATCCACTTTGATTTAAAATGCAAGCAGTAATTCTTGTACTATTAAACCAGCAATAATTGATTATTTATAGTTTTAATTATTTTGAGAATTTTAGACAACAGCTTTAAAAAAATTCCTAAAATCGTCAAATTACTTTTTTTTTTTTAAATCTAGAAATATGTCGGTCATTGTGTCATGTCGGGGAAAAATAGTTTTCATGGGATACCTGCACTTCGCACAGATGAATAACATTGCAGAAAGCATACAAAGTATGGAAGAAACTTCAAAAATTGGAATAAAATATAAAATATTTACAAATAGTACGTGGTATGCTCAATTAAACATTTATTATCTTACACCGGTTCTTCGCAGGGGTAAAATGGATAACTTTCCGTAATCGGGCCGATAGCCATGATTGGCGTCAAATGAGAACACAGTATACAATTGTAACTGTATAAAAGTTAAATAATGGTTAGAAAATGAAAGTAACTTTTATCGAAATAACCCAATTGCGGAACATTCTCCAAATTTGAAAAAGGCTTATGAAACAAACAACAATTGCCAATAACTGAAAACTATAGACTAATAATAAGCTCGACGTAGCAGTTGTTGGTCGGTAGCCAATAATTTCAAATTTCCCTTTTAATTTTGTCCGGTTTCAATTTTTGATTTTTTTTTTTTTTTTTTTTTTCAATCTGGCTTCCGCAAAAGAGTCGGAATAAGTAGTAGAAAAAAGGGCTGCGGACGGGGATGGGTCAATTGAACGTATTAAAATCACTGACATTTAATAATATATATTAAAAAATATTTTAACATTTTTATAAAAAATATAGGGCTGAAAATCACGTTTAAGATGCTTAAAGGTTTTAAATAATTCTCTTTTGCAATTTCCCAAACAGCTGGTATATTTTAGAAATCGTAGTTTGTTACATAACTTACTCAATTGTTGTACTTGTATATACAGTTGTAACAACCATAAAGAATGTTTAAGGATTTATCAGCTACGTTTAGATAACGTAAAATTAATTTGCTAATTTATAATCAAGTTGTAAAAATACTAAAATGCTGTATTGTTACTAGAAACACATCCATGTACATAATTTTTATATTTCTAGCATATCTGGGAGGGAAAAATCGATTAAAATTTTTTATCTTTTCATATATATGAACAGGGTTAGATTAAATAAACAGTGTAAAAAAGTACTTTTATGTTAGCCGGCAGCAGTTCATAAACCCTCAAATATTTTCCCCATCACCAGCGTTTATGTTGCATTCATTTCATTCAAAATATAAAATCATCATTTTAAAAATATACTCGTCATTTGAAAAACATAACTTTATTTAAAATACATACATACTGGTATATTACATCAATTTAAACACATGCTTTTCGCTCATTATATTTAAAATACATTTTCTTTTCTAATAAATAATAACATAAACCCAAGGTGGGCAAGTTTCTTCCAATGTGGAAAAAAACCTGAATAGCCTGCATAAAATTCAGGTCTATTTGAAGATATTTACAATTTAAGAGTTATAGGCGGAAAAGCAGACAAAGCCATTTTAGAGAATACCTGTTAAAATTTTAATCGTGAATTTCAAATATTTACTCACTCATAAAAGATTAACCTTGTTTACCAGATTTATTGCAAAATATTTTTGTTACAATTGTTTTGATAAAAATATATGTATTTAAAAAATAGTTGCAATGTCAGTTTAGTTTCGGGGCAAAAGGCAATACTGTTTACGTACCATTAGTGCTTTTTCTCCCGAAATTAAAATGACATTGCGATTTTTTTTTCAAATACACATATTTTCATCAAAACAAACAGGTATTCTCTAAAATAGCTTTGTTCGCTTTTCCGCTTATAACTCTTAAATTGTAAATATCTTCAAATAGACCTGCGCACGAGATGCGCAGATGGTAGATATTCTGTCATATATGACGTCATACAAAAAACCCGCGTATTTGCGTTATTCACTCCATCCACAAGATGGCGCAGCTGTGTCAATTTACGGCAGATTCCAGCATTAACTTTGTACGCTTACTTATAGCGCTTTGCACTGAACGCTCTGCCTCCAGCTCGCCAACCCCCATTCTGACTTCGCAGCCCTCTGAAAACATTGTAATTGTAATATTACTATACGTTCACATTATAAAAGTTGAGTCACTTAGCTTAACTTTTTTTAATCGAATTTTAAGAGACTTACTTATGTTAAATTTGTAACTGCATCTTCTAACAATACATAATTTAGTGTTTTTATTCTTTGCGACGTGTTAAATAAATAAACGATTCAATGGATTATTCAAAAAAGCTGAATAATTATTTGTAGAACTGAACTCTAATTTTAAGAAGTGTTTCAAATAAGAAAGAAAACTCAGCAGGCAGAGTTCCACTCAACTCATAGTTAAAAGAGTATCAAAAGTTAAGTGAGTTTCAGAAAGCGAGATTCTAAAAGATAAGAAACTTGCTCAAGTCGAAATTTTTAATTCCAGGTACGTCCACTGTCCACTTAAAAAAACTTACAGTTCTCAACTACCTCAATCTGAACGCGGTATAATGTATCTACTAAAAAAAACTTTACAAAAGTAAAAAAGCCAAGCTAGAAAAAAATAAAAAGATGAAAGTTGTGGCTAAAAAATGGTGCGATATCAAATTTCCAAGCTTATATTATGGTACTTCAATGGCGAAATCAAAATGAAAAAAAAAAGTGTATAGACAAGTTCCCTTTTTATCAGGTGTAAATGTATTCTATTCTTTTCTCACAAATTATTATATATTAATTTTGCATGGATCAACACATTTTTCCGTTTAATACAGGGTTTCGTCTTAGGCAGATTCTTTTTCACGGGTTTTACTATATTTTAATTTTTTTGTCTAGAAATCTACTATTTTTCAAAAAGAATAAATTTGAAAGTTTAATTATAGAATAATAGTAATTTAAAAATATAGGGTAAATGCACCAGTAGTCGGCCACTTTGAGATAAAATAAGTTATGATTAGCTTATTTTTGGTTTCAAATGAAATATTACAATCTCCCTATAAGTAACCATCCTTTATACGTCATAAGTCACCAGCAAAGAATTGTGGGTATTTTTATTGCATTAGTAATCAGACATTTTTTATTTGGTTGCGGTCAAATAACCGTTTTTGCTATTTTTTTGTTAATCGATGACAAAATTTTTAAAAAAACTACTATTAATTTACTTTTTATTATTTTCTAAAATTATAAGACTGTACTATTAAAAAGTTTAATAAACTAATGTTTTTCAGCATAAAAATTAAATAAGTGTGTTTGTATTAATTGATTTTAATGTGGCCGATTACTGAGTATTATGTTTTCTTACATGCTCAGTAATCGGCCACCCCGGTTGACTACTGGCTAAAAGGCCATTTCACTTTTTTTGAGTCTTATTTTTAATAATTTGATTTTTTTAGTAATTTGATTTCTCAATTTGAGATTTATATAAACTTTTACTTGCATTTTATTTTATGCACACTATCTATAAGGTATCCTGGGGGTAATAATGCCACGTTAAGGTTCTACCAATTTTTACTATTTAGTTTTAGATTTTTTTCTCCAAACAAATATAGGATTTGATACAGCAACTTATTGATTATGTATACAAGAAAGACTCTTTTAGCAGATATCTATTTATAAAATGTAGTGGCGTGACTTCTTGACCAATGCTATTAGGCGTTATTACCCACCTGGTGGGTAATAACACCATGCAAACAAAACTATAAAATAAGATGGAATAATGGTATGTAAATTGTGCAATTATAAAGATACAAACTCTACACTTTTAGAAATTGACAAATTGCTTTTACTTACGATTAATTGCGATATCAGGATGCAGTAATAATCATATGATATTTTATTCTTCTGACATAAAAAAATTAGCAGCATTTAGGGCATACAAATTTATCTTTATCCACGGTACTTAGAATACACGGTAGGGTCCACGAGCGAGATGCGCAGTAGATCGTCCAGTTCGTGACGTCACTGACACCCATCGTTCAAGCTCTCCTTGTGCGTTTCCATTTATTCGCATTGCTCTCTTTCTCTTTTCCTGACAATAATTGTTATTATTATTTTTTTTTTCATATAATCATTTTGTGTCTTATTTTTATTGTTAGTTTATGAAAAGGATTTGACATTAAAATAATTAGCAACGCTTTAATTCTTCTAGATATTCCAAAGGAATTTCATTTCATCATTTTAAACAATACTATAGCATGCAAACCATTTGCAACACGCATGCAAGAGATCAGATAATTTTTGCATTTATTATTCAAGAGAATTTTCAATTTACTTTAAAGAAACAGATTTGTAAAAGAATTTAAAAGCAAAACAGCTTAATTTTAAACCAAACCAAATTGTAAGATATAAATCAGTTTCCCTTTCCACATAAAAATTTTCAGCTCTACTACTACTTTAGTATTACTTTTCACTAATGATATTGCTGAAAAATTAAAGAGAAGAATGAGTTGTCGAGATACATGAAAGGAAATAAACTTTTTCTTAAATAAAAATGAATGTGATCAGCAAGATAAATCCAATCCTGATTTATTTCTTCTCTCTTAATAAGAACAATACAGTCACTCATATATCACTGATAAATGATTCAGATATTAGATGAAATTAAGTAAGAAAATTAAACTAAATTAAATAAAAAAAATATATGTATATCAGCTGGTTAGGGGGGAAATTGTGCGATGTAGTACGTAAAAAATCAGAAAATTCTCGTTGTAAAGAAATTATGAAACAATATAAATTCCAGTTTTCTCAAAATTCTATTTTAAAAATAAAGTTGCATATTCAGAAGACGTGTATGCAAGAGGTGAATTTAAATATTCTTCGCCTAGTGAAATCGCTGTGTTACAATTCCTGAAATTTATAGAAATTAGCTTTAGTTTTGAGTACTTATATAGTTAAATGTACTCAAAATTAAAGAAAAATAAAATAAACACTGTGTTTTTTTTTTTTTTTTTCGATGAAATGTAAGGGTTTGTAAGTAATATGGGACCTTAAATCAAAAACTTATATCAGATTAATAAACAGGCATGGATCTAAAAATTTCAAAAATGCATATTGTGAGAAAAAAATATGTTGGTAATAGAATAAAAACTCAATTTTTATTTGAAAATATATTCCATAATTTTTATTTATTTTAAGGTATTGAGATAATCCATATAAAATAATATTCCACTCACAATTTGTAATTTAAATTTTTCCTGATAATACTTTAGTGCGTACTAAAAATTTAAGGATGTATATATATATTAATCATAAAAAAATATTTGATCGTTTAAAATTTTTTAACCGTAATATCGTAATATGCAGGGGCGTAGCTACCGTGGAGCAGTTGGAGCAGACTGCTCCAGGCGCACGAATCCTAAGGGCGCAAAATTAGAAAAAGAGAAATAAAGATTTCTTAAAATATTTGCATATTTTTTCATTATTCATCAGACATTATAGATGAACCTTGTTACAATCAGCGTATTCCTATGATATTTTACCTTGTGATTAACCTCAACTATTTCGATTTAAAACATGTTTTCATACACAGTTGAAAGAAATGACTTCTATTCAGGAAGTTTTAATTCATATTGCAGCCTCAAGTAACTTCTGCAGCACCGTTTCAGCATGCCTGATTTTCTTCTGTAACTTTTCTAGAGACGCCTGTTGAAGATTTTCAAATCTTAAAGTAATCAAAACTTATTTAATTGGGTTCTCATCGGTCACTTTACTGGCTACCACTATTTCAAAAAAAATAATCTTTCTGGTCCGTTTCTACAAAAAATGTTTTAGAAATTTATCATGATGTGGAAATAATGGTAGCCAAAGAATTCACCGCTGAGAAACCTATATGTACGATGTAACAATAGTAATTTACGATAATTATTTTACGATTTGGAAAAAAATAGCCTGACAAGTTGAAGAAAATTATTGAGCATTTTACAGACGAAATCCACGAAAACGAAAATTTTGAAGGTTTTTTTTTTGTTTGTTTGTTTTGTGGAAACTAAATATGCATGAATACAGATTACAAAACAATAATAAGAGTTGTATTTAAACATATTCCACATAAGCCAACGGCGACAAAATTTTGACGGGAGGGGTGTGAGGGGAAGTAACAACTTAAATTTTGTGAGTATTGTTTTTGAGATTTTATTTGAGAAAATATTGCAAATATCAAATGCAGAATCAATAAGCTTCAAAAAGAGAGAAAAAGTTAAGTACCAAATTCAGTGTTCCTTAGAGCCTGATTATAGCCTATGCAAAATTACACCACTTTTTTGTAACAGTATTTTTCCGCATTAAACCTTATTCAATCGCAGAATTTTAGGATTAAATAAGGCAGACTGGCCCGCTGGGTAACCGACCTGCGGATCGGTGCGCTCTAAACCAGGTAAAGCTGTTCCCTCCCTCAGGTGAAGCTAATAGTTTTAAAATTTGCTATAAGCATCAGATCTGAAAAGTCTTAAATCATTTAATATATATATTTTTTTAAATCACTTTTTGAAGCATTTTTTATTAATGATTTTTATTTCTCTTTGCAAGGCAGAGGAATTGATTTTTTTCCTTGAAAGTTTCTTTGCTTCAGAGGACAATTTAAATCTTTTAAAACCTAACGTATATATTCTGTAATTTTCTCTGTGACCAATAGCGACATGGTCTGCCCCAAGAATTTTCAGCCTGTCTGGTACCAAAGAACGCGGCATCTCTTTAAATATATATATACGTATTTTATTTAGTTTTTTGTAAAATCATTTATCAAGTATTTGTTTGAGATGTGTAGGCTTCGTGTATTCGTACAATGCTGTGATTGTAATTTCCCCTATATAAATGTGTATTATATTGATTTTTGCGTTTGATGTGCAAAAGTATTTATATAGAATATTTTCGGCAAAGAAAATGTAATTTATAGATTCTTTTTTGTTAAAAATTACATTTTAATATGAAAACGGGACTGTTTCAATATTGTCTGTAAATGTGATATTCAGAACGGCGGTCAGGTATTTTGTATATACGTTAGAACAGGACTGTTTTTTTTTTTAATTTTTTAAACCGATTTTTCACGGAGTCATCGAGCTCGTATTTCAGACAAAATCGTGTTAAAGATATATGACAAGACGTTTTCTCCCCTTCGTTGACTGGTTTTTCTGCTTTCGTCGGTAAATTCCGTTTAAAACGTCAACTTTGACAATGTTTTCTGTAAGATCTATTGTGTTTACAAAAAATCCGGAAAACGCCTTTCGATTACAAAGTTTCTTAATAACAACACATGCCAGTTCTTGAGCAAAAATTAATTAAAACGTGTGTCATAAAATTGCCCCCATGGATTTAAGAACAGCCTTAAGAAATAAAATCATACAAAATTCAGGTTCATTTAAGAATATTATCACGGGCCCGGGCAACACCGGGTGGGTCAGCTAGTCTATACTAATAAAAGAAAGTTTCGCTCTATGTGTGGTGGCTAGTGAAATATATTGCACGTAGAAATCTGAAAATTTGGTGAGGGTAGTCCAAGACAGGTGCTCATACAACTGGAGCTCAGATTTTTTATTTTTTATGACCGGCGCCCATATAGCATCTTTCAGTTTGTACGCCCTGAATTGCTCAGAACTTGCCCCTTTTTTATCCGATCTCCTTCGTTTTGGGGGGCCCTTTTCCGATTTAATTATTCTCCCTTTCTACATTCCAGCTAAAACACTGGATCCCTTGAAATTTTTGCTCGCCATGCATTTTTCACACCCTAATATTGTCAACCTCTCAATGCATAACTTTAAAATTGAGACTTGGACTCCTCTCCCTGGTCCAGCAGCCTCATATTTTTATTGGACACCTAGTGTCCTTTTTAAGAATTCCCCCCTTTTTTTTTTCGGGCTTCTTTAAGATCTATTCGAATTATTAACCCTTTGGACTCCGGAGTTTCTTGCACAAATTTTATTCGGTCGGCACCACTTTTTTAAAAGAAGTTTCCTTCAAGTACACAATTTCAAAAATGCTCTGATTAAATAAGACAAATTTTATTTTCCTTTGTTACTGGTGCCATAAAACAAGTTTTACAAAGAAAGATAATGTCGCCGCAGCGGCGACAACGGAGTGCAAAGTGTTAATACATACCCTATGCTTAATTTCGACTTATTGAGATCTAAAGCGCTAAGTACTAGAACCTTTTAACATGGTTTCATCTTAGGTCCTGCTCTCAACTATCACTTGGCCCCTTTTGGACCTCCTATTATATATCCATTAAAAATGGTCTGATTCACTAACTTTTTTTTGTAACAATATCTTAGAAAATCCAGCTACTACACGAACAACATAAAAATTTTTAGATTTCAGCTACCACCAAATTTGAATATTAATCGCCTTCTTGGAGCCCTTGCCCAGCTACATTCCAGTTGAGACCCTGGGGCTTGGTACAAGGCCACTTGAGTTTTGTGCCCTAAATTGTTAATAAATTGCCCCCTTTTAATCCGATCCTCGATTTTGCGGCTCTTTTTCCATTGAGTTTTTTTTTTTTTTTTTTTTTCATTTCTACAGTTCAGTTCAGACACTGGTCCCCTAGGGTAACTTTTTGTGCGCCATGCATTTTACACCCACTAATTGTGTCACATTCTCATTGCATAACTTCAAAATTGAGTCTTGGACTTCTCTCCCCGAGCCAACACCTTCGTATTTTTATTGGGATTCTAGCGCTCTTTTTTTAAGCATTTCTTTGAAAAAAATTTCTAATGATTGATACTTATACCCTATACTTAATTTTGACTAATTGAAAATCTAAAGCGCTAAGTACTAGGACCTTTTATCATGTTTTCATCTTAGGCCTTGTTCTCAATTATCAGTAGGCTCCTTTTGGTCCCCCTATAAAAATAGTCCGATTCACTGGGATTTTTTTCCTAACAATTTCTTAGGTCCTCCAGTTACTACATGAATTACAAAAAAATTACTCAGACTTCAGCTACCACCAATTTTGAATATTAATCGCCTTTTAGGGTGCTTGGTGCAGTTTTTTTAAAAATTATCCGGTAGTCTTGCAATTTCCTTTAGCATAGTTATAGGGTCCTCCAGCTACTTTATAAACCACTAAAAAATTTCTTTTACTCCAGCTACTACCTTTTTCGAATATTAATCTTTTTTTACGGCATCAACTTACGTTTACTCACTACAGCCGTGAATTAAAATTCGCGCTATTGTTAAAGGTAAGTGGTTAACTGTAAAGGGGATGGGATTTCATTCGTAAATTAAATATCACGTTAATGTTAAAGGCAATTCGTTAAATTTACAGGGGGTGGGGGTAAGAAGCACCTTCCACTGTTTCGGGGTACATTCTTTCCTCGGGTTACAGGGGGCCGACTTCAACAGGAATTGGTTCATTCAATCTAGATTATGATTCAGCTACTTTCTGTATTAAGAAAGTTTGTCTTAGACTTCAGTTAGCAATTTTCGAACATTAATGGTGCATTCTTTTCTCGGTTTCAATGTGCCCGATTTCAATGGTAATTGGATAATTAAACTCAGCTTACTATTCAGCTACTTTCTACATTGTGAAAGTTTATCTTAGACTTCTGTTACCACCATTTTCGAATATTAAAGGCGCATTCTTTTCTCGGTTTTGATGGGCTCTATTTCACTGGAAATTGGTACATTAAACTTAGCTTACGATTGTTTTAAAGATTATAGTTCCACCGCCAGGATTAGCATTCTTATCTCGGGTTCTATGGGCTCGATTACTACGGGGTTTACTCATTCAACTTGGTTTTCGATTGTCTCCGGCGCGTACGAAACACTCCTAGCATACACTGCCTTTGGTAGCGGGGACCCAGGCCACAGGTTCGTTCAGAAAGAGGTTTGTCGGGAACACACTAGACGCTGCCAAAGGCAGTGGACCACTCCTAAAACCAGGTTCATTTGAACTATATTATGAATATATAAAATCATGCAAACTTGAGTTTTGTTTACATTATTATAACGGGCCCGGGCAACGCCGGGCGGGTCAGTTAGTTACACACACACACGCATATATATATATATATGTATACTTATATATATATATATATATATATATATATATATGTATATGTATACACACATATATATATATATATATGTGTGTGTGTGTGTAACTTCAAAACAAAATTACGCAGAACTTTTTTGAGAGACAAGAGGGCGCACAAACTTTACTTGCTCCAGGGCGCTGAATATGTGGCTACGCCACTGGTAATATGACACTTTTTTTTTTACTGAACCGAAAGCCCAGTACCTAGATTATAACTTAGACTTGACATCGTGTTAGTTAATTGCAGAATCTTGTGTGCGATGATTATTCTGTTCCTAAAGTTAAAAGTTGTACGGACCTATATTTATTAATATTTTGATACCGATTTTAACTTTTTTTTCTAATTATTTGTAAATAAAGTAAATTGTTGATTTAAAAAAAAAAAGTTGTTCTTTCTGAAATTGCGCTACCCTTTCTCACATAAGAGTGGACGTAACAATACGTTCTCTTGAAGACTATCTAGAAAGCCTGTTCTTCTGATATTTTCAATAATTTTATAATTTAAATTTCTGTATTAGTGTATACAAAAAATTTAAAGAGTTTCTTTTTTTAATTATCTATAAAACGTTATTTAAGCTATTACGGCTATTTAAGAAGTTTTTTGTTTACTTTGTTTGCTCGTTTTGTTATTACACATTTTTTTAAATATTTATAAATTCGAAAACATCTCAAGTATCAATTCAAAAAAGCTTTTCTTACATTTATCTAAAGTTGCCCTGAAAATGCTATTAATATTTTTCAGTGCCTGTGTTTTAAAGTACATAGTACTATAGAGTTTTTCAGAGTTATACTCGTAACTTTTAAAAACATTATTAGATCCGTTTTATGTTTTTAGAACATTAAATAGGGATTTAAAAAATGTATAAAATTATAAATTTTAATAGCATATAACTTTATGAGTGTATAATATATATATTTGAAAATATACAACATAATTATAAGTGCATTTTTTCCAAAGTTTTATGAATTGAAGCAAACATTTTCCGAGTTTTCTCAAAGTATTTTGGATTAAAGCGAAATTGCAAAAATGTTATGAAAAGACGGTGTCTAAAATATTGAAATACAACAGAGCAGGTCAGAAAACTGCTTTTTTTTTTACATATGTGTTTAAATAAAATAATGATAATTGCGGCGAAAGTTAATACTTCCAAATAACCAAATGAAAACAGAAGATTTAGGCTTTAGAAAACTCTAAAAAATAAAGACATGTACGTATATAAACTTTGAATTTGAAAAATGTTTAATTAGTAGATGTTCCGAGTGTCACGCACCTCAGTAATATCATACACTGGATAATAAACAAATGTTGAATATCTTTTTATAAAACGGGAAGTTTTATACAATGCGAAAAGTGAGTTACCCAAGACTGGACTTGGGCAGGCTTGGGTGCCAGTGACGTCAGAGGGAGAAACGAAACCTGCGCGTGGACCCTACCGAGTGTTCTACTTACAGTGTCTTTATCTTTTTTTAGTTTTCAACAATGACAATAATTGTCTCTCGTGTATAAAATAAAAAATAAATTAAATAAAAAATGTAGTTTTGCCACTGAAAAGAATCAACCGGGGTAAGAACATTAGCGAATGGCGTTATTACCCCGGTATGCATTTTGCGCAGTATATTTTAAACTACAAGCTACCTCGCGAATACATCCAAAATCTCCCACAACTTTTTGAAAGTAGTACATGAAATACGCTACAAATTTATGTAATAAACAAAGTATTTCCGAACAAATATATCGCTCATCCGCAAGAAAAGTGGCACATCTCGTCAAAAATAAATTTCACAGGAGAGGCAAAAGAAAATTTTCATGATTTTACTGTAACACGAAATTATAGCACTAGCTTTGCATGCAGGAATAAAAACGTGCATAAATGCATAAAATCCTTAAAAATGAAGACGTAGGATAAGGTTTAGAGGGTTGCGTAATTTTACCTCTCCGCACAATACATCCCTCTTCTGTGGTCAGAAATGGACATATAGTGTAATAATATGATTTTTCGTATAACTTCACTTATGAAATTTTTAATGTATCTAAACGCACTTACGACAGACATATTAGTAGAGCGCAAAAAGTAAAGCGCAAATGCAAAACGAAAATGAATTTTTGTGAGGTGTGTCACTTTTCTTACGGGTGAGCGATATAGTCTTCACATCACAAAACTTACCTAGCAAATTTTATATCGGGCGTTGACTCTTACGAGCTTATTCCAGCGATAAGGTCTATAAATGTAACAAATTAACTTTTAGCTGTTATTTGTGATTCAGATGACTCAGAACCTTTCAGCGCAGAAGCCGAAGTGCTATTTTCCCGGATTCCTTCATAACTACGCCTAATATTAGCACTTGGCGTTATTACCCATCCTGGCGTTTATACCCCAGGACACCTGATATAAAATGCAAATGAGAATTTCGTTCCGGCGGCTTATAACTTTAGTTTTCCTGAATAGATTTCTATGGAACTTGTATCGTTAGTTAGATAATTTTTCAGGAAAGGTTTTAGTTTATTGTATATCATTCTACGTTGTTGGTTATATCATCACGGGGGAAAGTTCTATAATCAGGTGAACTCGATTATGAAGTATTAGCATTAAAAAAAAAAAAAAAAAAACCACTAGACGATTTTGATGAAATTTTCATTGTTAATTAGATAATATTTTAAAGATTTTTAGTATATTGCATTATATCGTTCTAACGTTATTTACCAATCCTACTGTAAATGATCAACTGAATGATTGTTCAATGGGAATTATCAGTGAAAATTTTGTCTGACAAATTAAACATGTAATAGTGCAATGGTATTTGTATATTTTACTTCAATTCGCAATGACATTTCAGCCAAAGGCTCATTTTGCTTTAACATTTGTAATGACGGCGATAGAAAATATATAAATTGTGAATTTAACCTTGTATTTAAAAGGTTAAATTCACCGATATATTTCGTCTGGGAAAATGGATCAGCATGAAGCCTTCTATTATACTAAAGTTATAAAGAACAAACGTTTCTTTGTTTCTTTTGTAGGAGGAAATCTTTGGAACTGTCGAATCATTTTTAAAAGTTAAAGTTAAAAAATGATGGTAACAGTCTCTGCAGAAGCAAAACACGTTCTAAAATATCCCTTTTTTGTAATACTCAGGATGTTTCATATTTAAAACTTGACATGGTGTCTTTTAAAGAAATAAATGGCCATTGAAAAAAAAAAGCGAAATATAAAAGGCTGAAATAAATAGAAAAGATTCTAAAAATATTGAAAATTATGATTATATCAAAATGTTAAGGATAAAGACTTGATACTTGAAATTTTAAATGACAGTTATTTATAGAACGTAAATGTTTGCGCATAATAGTTATGATAAATGTGAAACTTAAAAAGTTAAATTAATCAAAAAACGTTATACTTGTTAGGGATAGAAGTAAAAGTACTTAATTTAAATATTGGATTGAAACTCCACATAGCTGATGCTTACTCGCACAGAACAGGTTTTTTCAATATGGAAAATTTAATGAGTGAAATATGCTGAAAGCTTAGATAAAACGATGATTTATTTGGGAATTGCGAGGGCTGTTGCTAGAAACTTGAAAATTTACATGTGCTTTACACTTAAGACATAAATGCTCTCATAAAGAAGGTTATCGAATATTCGAAATTTAAAGGGGTGAAATGTTTTTCACAATTATCTAATGTGTTATTAGGATGAAATTTTAACAAATCGCGTTTTAATTAATAATATTTAAACTTTCTGCGGAAATATAACATCTTTCTAATTTTAATAGGCATACAGATATAATTTCACCCTAATGTTAATAAGCACACAAATATTATTTGCAATATATCAATAACTACAAAGCCACGGATTGTGGTAACTTTTCAATAATATAAAATAAAACTTATTATCTGGTTGATTAACTCAATAGTCAGCGATAATATTAATTACAGGCTAACTACTGGGTTTTCAAATCCATCTTCTGCTTCTATAGAACTTAAAATTTAAAACATGAAGCTAACATTGTTCATTTTCAAAGGAACTGGCACTTTAAAATATACATTACACAGAATATCGATGTCTATGACATGTTATAATTTCACATCGAAATTCGATCTGTTTGTACCGACAGAATGACGAATTGACGCCCTATTCTGATCGTATCGTACCAAGATATCGCGAAGCAAATAGTAATATTTTTACTGTGCTCATCTAAATATGCAACATATTAAAATTTCATTCCGAAATTCGATGATGCGATAGTACAACTAAAATTAAGAATTAGCGCCCTGTTTTTCACATATCTTATAGAGATATCACGAAACAGACTGAAGCATTTGTATTATACAAATCTGTAACTTTAATCATTAACACTTTATGCTCAAAATTGAAAACGAAATAGTACCGCCAAAATAAGGAGTTGGCAACCCGTTATGCTTGTATAGTACTCAGATACCACGAACAGACTGAAATATTTAAATCGTATTAATCGAAAGAGACATATTAAAATTTTATTTCGAAATTCGATGCCCTGAAAGTAGCGCCAAAATAAGAATTGGCGCCTTATTCTACTCATATCGTGCAAAGATATTACGAGGCAGACTGCAATATTTGTGATGTACTATTCGAGATATGCAACTTATTAAAAATACAAAAACTTCGAAAAATTACAAAAACTTCAAATTTTTTCTACAAAAAATTCGAAACTCGATGACGAGGTAGTACCGCGAAAAAGAAGAATTGGCGCCGCGTTCTGCTCATATCTAATCACGAAATCCCAAGACAAACTGAAATATTTGCATTGTTCTAGTCGAGATATTCAACATATTAAAATTTTATCCCGAAACTCGATGACATGATAGTACCGCTAAAAGGACGATTTGGCGCTCCCAGCTACTAATACCATGCCAAAATATGCATCGACAGATCAGTCATTTATGTTCTGTTAATAATCTTGTCCTACATCATAATTTCATTTTGAAACAAGATGACGTAATTTTTTCTCTTCCCACCGCCTAGTTGGTTAAACACAAAATTTGAAATGCCAACTACTAGATAATTTGGTACTTTTAATTTTACTTTCCATAAGAAACAAGAATGAAAAATCATGCATCAAGAATAGATTACAAAAGCACTTTCCATGACTTGCAGAATTCTTTAAAGAAATTTAGCTGCTTAATACTATAAAAATTAAACATTTTAGAAAAGGCATAACACTTTTGAAAATCGGATTACGGTCTCTAATCGGAAAAGTAGTTCAATTCTTTTGTGAAGCCCTGTATTTAATCTAAATATTTGTATATTATTCTATACATAGTATGATAAAACTTAGTATAGCAAGAAAATGCATAACATATAGAAAATTCATCTTCATCAATTTCTACCACTATACGGAAACATACTTGAATTATTTTTTACAGCCCTGTATATTACCAAAAGATACGCCGCACATATTAAGCTAACATTTAATTCAGGCTAAAATGTGGTTAAAACTACTGAAATCACCCTTCCAAACATTATTATCACTAGGAGGTCATGTATTCAGTTCTTTGTGTGGCCTGTATATGATTTTATTTATATTATACAAACATCTCTTAGTGTACTAAATATAGTTCAGCTTGAAAGAGCATAACTCAATTAAAAGCCTCTTTTAAGCCATTCACACTGATAATCAGCAAAGCTTACAGACACTTTTGCGTAACCTTGTATATGATCTATATCAGCTATACACACCGCATACTAAGCAAAGATTTAATTAAACTAAAAAACGCATGCCAAAAAACGAAATCACACTGTAAGCAATTATCGCTAATAGAAAGATACAGTACTGTATCTGAATTTTTTGTATGTCTCTGTAAATGAACGATAAATGCTATGCATATCATGTTGTACAACAAGTATATTGTAGTACAGTCTCAGTAATGTAGTATATCAATTTCATTATATTTGATATAGTGTAACAGACCTATAATACGCTATTATGCAAAGGGATTCTTTTGCGGGGCCCTATAAATGAATAATAAGTACTTTGGGCCCCATATTGTCCAGAATGCATAATTTAGTGCATTTTATTAATGCATATCATTTTCATTCTTTTTGAAATAACCAACATCATTAAAATAAACTTGAAGCAATTTCTTCGCATTGAGCGTAATGC
Organism: Maratus speciosus; assembly: GCA_963932465.1. Taxonomy (NCBI): domain Eukaryota; kingdom Metazoa; phylum Arthropoda; class Arachnida; order Araneae; family Salticidae; genus Maratus; species Maratus speciosus. The sequence continues at coordinate 508,402,636 of OZ010793.1, read as the reverse complement.
ATCGGAATATTTTGTCTGTCCCTGTAGATTAACTATAAATTCTACACACTTTATTTTCAATAGCGAGCGTGCTATTGTTAACGTCAATAACATACAAAAAATTCAGGGAGATTCGAGTATATTTACAAGTGTTAGAGCTCGGGCAGACTGGAGACAATCCAAATTCACAAACGCTTTTAAATTATGTTGGAAAGTGTTAAAAACTATTATAATATTTTAAATTATTACTAAAACATTATAAGAAAAGTATAAATTAACACATTTTATTGTTAAAATGTTGTTCTGTTTATAAAAATTATACTTAAATTATATTTAAGTTATTTGCAATAACAAAGCATTTAAGCGGCCGACAACTGGTCCAGTGATGTCCGAACACTAGAATTGAGTGGCCGACTAGTAGCGACTTTGCTACTTTTAAGTTTAACTTTATATAAATAAAAACTATAATATTTTTTAAAAAAAAACAATTGCTGAAACAGCAAAAGAAAATTATACATTAACATGTGTCACTGTTAAAAATGTTGTATTGCTTTTTAAAATTCCGATTTGAGCTATACACTAAAAGAAAGCGCTTAAGTGGCCGACTATTGGTGCTTTTACCCTATGCGTTTTTTGCACCAATTTCTGTGCTGGGCCAAATTTTACAGATTTTTGCAAGGACCAGGGCCACTCCAAGGCAATGATTTCCATACGATACGTGGTGGGTAGAGACCGGCACTGAAAGTTTTGGCCAGTGCAGAACTAGGAAGAATGAAGCCAGTACCGGGTCGTTATGGAAGAAGTACGTTCGTTATGCCCGTCTTGGGCAGATCCCATCCTTCTTTAAAAAAAAAAAAAAAAAAAAAAAAAAATTAAGGCCCGAGCACAGCACAGCCCGGCCCGTGTGTCGTGAATGAAAATATGTCCCAGACCGGAATAGGGCTCGTAACTGGCCCTAAAACCGGGCTGGGCCAGCAAAATGAAGGTGTGATATCGTACCTTCGCCACACATTTTCGACGGGGAAAGCAACAGGCATTTCCGAGGAGGACAATGGTCTTTTGTGTAAAGGCATGCAGGGGAAATTCCTGGCATACTTCTGCCCTTGGGATCTGCTCAACAGGGTATTTCAACTTCTCCAAGAAATAGGGGTGGCTGGACAATGTGTGGGAATTCGTCCCTAAAGTGAAAGTAAAAAGAGACTCGTGCAGAAGCTAGTGTGGAGGCTGATAGTAGACTGGGTGACACTGATGAAGTGAGGTGTTTTTTTAACAACGGAAGAGAGGCGAGTAAAAATCGTTTTTACTCAGGTTGGCTATGAGAAGTATGGAACTGTTAATAAAAAGTGAGAGTGTCTACCTATGAATGTAAAGTTTGTTATTACATTTTTCAAATCTATTTTAGTTGTTCTAATAAAGAACTTTGGTAAGAAACATGTATTATTTTTCAACGATCATCTCACAAGAGCTTAGTGAACCAAAAAGCTCTGGCCCTCTACATCACAGCTATAGTATTATAAATGGTGGCAGCTTACGGATTAATTAGGTCTAGCATAATTAGACTGGGCCCACGTGAACTTGATGTACAGAAGGAAACTGTGTAGAAACAAGGACAGTCGGTGATGAAATCTTGTGTTTGACGAGAAAGATTTTCAAGTGTATCCGGTGAGGAACTGTGAAATCTGGAGTGTCGAATATGTTAGCTGGTATGTAACAAGGACTAAGGATTCGACGATATAGAAAATTTCTTCAGTAAACATCCAGTGCAGTGGATAGTAGACTATTTCATCGATCGCCCTTAGGAATCCATGGAGACAGCTTGTGTGTAAATTTCCCGGCGGAAATCAAGTTAGATCCGGAGATACGGCAGTACCTGAAAAAAAAAAAAAAGTGCAGGAAAGCCTTGGAGCAGTGTGGAGAAAGGTCTACATTTGAAGGTAAGCCCTTTTATGAAATTTTCCAGAGAGGTCTGTTAGGATTTAATATTGTATATGTCTGTTCTTGGTAATTTGTATATGTTTAATAGATAAAAAGTCTAGGGTAGCTATTAATTTGGGATCGAAATTTTTAGTTAGAATTTTTATATTAAACGGGTTTCTTATGGTCTGTACGGTAATTCATTTGGTTTTGAAAATTTAATATTTATGTATTTCATAATTAACTTGAGGATAGTAAATTACGGTTGATTAATAAAAGAATATTAATCATTAAAATTAATCATAGTTGTGGATGTAACTTTTAGTTATAAAGTTGGGGCATATACAGCTTTTGTTTATTACAGCAATAAAGTTATTTGAAATTTTATGGGTATGCTGTAGGAAATAGCAGGATTAGTTGTTTTTATACAAATTGTATTTATATAGTGCTGTGGGTATCAAAATAATTTTGAGGATTTACTCAGTTTTAAAGGATATAACAAGTGCACGAAAATTTTCGGTAGGAAAATTGTATTGTTGTTTTATGCATTGAAATATACCGGGTGTCCCAAAAAGGACTGACTGATTTTAAAATTGAATAACTTGCAAACGGTGACAGATATTTAAAAAAATCTTGAAGGAGGGTTATGCATAAGGCCAAAAGTTTTATTACAGTGATTTTCAATTTTAGTTCGATTTACAAACAATAGATGGCGCTGTAAGCAATAGTCGCTAAATACAGGCTCGATTTTTGGTCCTTTATCTTGTTCCATGCAGAAAAAGGAGATGGAAATGTATTATCCGGGCCACGAAGTACCAAAAATCGAGCCTGAATTTAGCGACTATTGCTTACAGCGCCATCTATTGTTTGTAATTCGAACTAAAATTGAAAATCACTGCAATAAAACTTTTGACCTTATGCATAATCCTCCTGCAAGAATTTTTTTAATATCTGTCACCGTTTGCAAGTTATTGAATTTTAAAATCAGTCAGTCCTTTTTGGGACACCCGGTATCTAGAGGATAAAATTCTATTCCTTATTGTAATTTTTATTGTGTTTTACAAATTGTATATATTTGTGTATTGTTGTGATTAGTATATTTTGGGGGAAAACAATGGAAGAATTTCTAGGGAAATATACTAAAAACATCTTGCTTTTGCTGGCAGAGGAATTTGAGACCAACGTGTCGGCAACTGATAAGAAAAAAACTATAATTCAGGCTATTTTAGCAGCATCGGATTATAATGAGAGTTTTGCTAAATCGAATTTAGAATGTATTCTTAAGGAGGATGCAGAACGAAAAGAAATGGAACGGGAAAAATTAGCTTTGGAACGGGAAGACGAAGAGCGCGAAAAAACAAGACAATTTGAGTTAGAAAAATTAAGAATTCAAAATTCTTCGGAAACTGTTAGTCTTTCGTCTAGTGATATGAATGTAGGTTCGCATAGGAATCCAAAAATTAATTTGAAAGAATTAGTTCCACGTTTTGATTGTAAATTAATTGACATCACTCTTTTCTTTATGATCTTTGAAAAACAGGCGGAAAAAGCTAAAATTTCGCAGGAGGATATGGTTAGCCAATTAATTCCCTTATTGCCATCAGATATCGCGGAAATTATAGTGAAGCAACCAGCAGAATTAGGAGATGATTTTCAACATGTAAAAAAAGTTTTATTAAATCGTTTTAGATTGGGAACAGGTGCTTTAAAACAGAAGTTTGAAAATCATCAAAGGAAACCTGGAGCGTTATGGGTAGACTTGGTATATGAATTAAGAGGTTATTTGGATAATTGGTTGGAATCATTAGAAATAAAGGATTTCGAGTCTTTAAAAGAGCTCATGCTCACAGAGCAAGTAAAAAAACGCGTTCCTTTTGAAGTAAAAGAAAAATTTATGGATGAATGGGATGAAATGAAAGAGGCTTCGAAACTTGCTGATAAATGTGACAAATATGAGAGTATTAGAAGTAGTTTCAGGAAATCAGAAAAAAAATCTTGGGAAAAAAAACCTTATTCAGAGATGCAAAGAAGCAATTTAAATCCGAAAATTAGGGGTGAAGTAAAAGCTAAATCGGAGTTAGAGAATAAAACGGAAAAATTTAAAAATGATAAACTTAAACAAGACCAGGCTTTTGAGAGGAAAAGGCAGATTAGGTGTTTTTTTTTGTAATCAACCAGGGCACATAAAACCAGATTGTGCGGAATGGTTAAAAAAGAAAAATGAGTTCAATACAGTTAATCATTTAGGTAATGATGTTGATTTAGGGGATTGTTTTAAACCTTATCTAAAAAAAGCTCTAATAAACGGGGTTGAAAGACACTATTTGAGGGACACGGGAGCAGGGATTGATCTATGCGATAGAAATTGGGTTAAAACAGAGGATTTTACTGGAGATATAACTTGGGTACGTCAACCTCTTGATAATGAATGTAAATGTTTACCATTAGCATGGGTGACTATAAAAGGGGATTTTGGTTGCATCACCACTAAGGCGGCGATTAAACCATCGGAGTCGGAGCAAGGTTACTATCTCTTAGGTAATAAAACTGCGGAGCTTATTGAGCAAAATAAAGGAAGTGGTGTTCCTATAAATATGGTGGTTACCCGTAGTAAGACGAATTCTTTAAAAAAAGGAATGGAGCAACGGGATGTTGATAAGGAAATGTCGTTTGTTGATCAGGCAAAGTTAGAAGAGCAACCAGGTAGGGTAGATAAAATTGGGGATTGCTCACAGAACAAAGAAACGCAGGTAGTTCAAATGGATGAGAATAGACAGGATGAAAGTCAAATCGAAGATCTTATGTTATTACCGAAATGGGAGGTGAAAGATAATGTGGGATTGAATAAAATTACAGCGAAAGATTTCAGCTTAGCTCAGAAACAGTGCTTATCTTTAAAAACATTATGGGAAAAGGCAAATAATGTAGAAGAAAAGGAATTTAAAATAATGGGAAATAAATTAGTAAGAGTTTCACATTCAAATAGTGGGGATGAGAAATTACAATTATGTTTGCCATTAGAATTTAGAGAGAAAATAATGAAGATGTGTCATGAGGAAGTTGCGGGACATTTAGGGGCAACTAAAACAAAAGATAGGGTAATTAAATGCTATTTTTGGCCAAATTGTTACAAGGAAATTGAGGCATTTGTAAGAACTTGCGATCTGTGTCAAAAGGTTGGTAAAAATAGAGATAAAAAGAAAGCTCCCTTGAAGCTCGTGCCGATAATTTCAGAAGTTTTCTCCAGAATAAATATTGATGGTGTAGGCCCTTTGAGTTTAAGCGAGAAAAATAATAGATACTTGATTACTTCAATTTGTGTTGCGTCAAAATATCCAGATGCGATTCCAGTAGAAGATTTAACTTCTCCGTCAGTGATTGAGGGGCTAATACAAATATTTTCCAGGACTGGTTATCCAAAAGAGGTACAATGTGATTTGGGTAGGTCATTTACAAGTGAGTTGGCATCGGAATTTTTTGATAGGTTTGGTATTAAGGTTGTACATAGTTCAGTTTGCCACCCAGAATCGAATAGCGTTGAACGGATGCATGGTAGTTTAAAAAAGGTTATAAAGACATTATGTTTGGAGGCAGGAAAAGATTGGGAAGCAGTCTTGCCAATGGCTTTATTTGCTTTGAGGACTGTAAGTCATGAAAGCACGGGATTTAGCCCTGCTGAGCTTGTACATGGTAAGAATTTACGAATGCCACATACTCTTGTATATGAAAATTGGATGGAAAAGGAGACGGTAAATCAGAATGTAGTGGACTATATTTTGAACTTAAGTAATAGATTGAAACATTGTCAAGAATTAGCGTGTAAAAGAATGAAAGAGTGTCAGGAGAAACGAAAACAATGGTATGATAAGAATGCGGTGTATAGAAAATTTAATGTTGGAGACAAAGTGTTAGTTCTGGCTATTTCGAAACCAAATAAAATGGCGGTTAATTGGATAGGACCGGGAACTATTACTAGCGTAATATCTCAAACTAATTATACGATCGATATTCCGGAAAAGAGAAATAAGTCTACTATTTATCATGTTAATTTAATTAAACCATATTATAGTAGACCTGAATTTGTAAATTTGTTGATTGATGAGGAGTGTGAGGAAATTGAGGATCAAGCGGAAATTCCTTATCCCATTGCGGATCCCACTCAATTAGACTTTTGGGAATTAGTAAAAGAAAGTAAATTGGAAAAACGTGTTTCTACAGAGCAAATAGGAGATTTCAGGACAATGATTGAGCGTCATATGAAAGTTTTTTCTATGGACCCTGGGAGTACCCCGTTAGTTAAAATGAACATTGTTTTAACGGATGATGTGCCGGTAAGATCAAAACCATATCGTATGTCGCCGAGGCAATTAGAGATTATGCGTGAAGAGATTCGGAGGCTTTTAGATTTGGGTGTGATTGAGGTCGGGCAATCAGATTATGCTTCGCCTATGATTTTAGTTGAGAGTGCGGGTAAAGACGCTCGCCCTTGTGTGGACTATAGGAAATTAAATGCAAAGACCAGAACTGAATTTTTCCCTTTGCCAAACATTGAAGAGGTTGTTGAGAAAGTGAGTACAGCGCCTTTTATTACTGGTATGGATCTGACGAAAGGTTATTTTCAGATTCCTCTCACGGAAGAAGCTCAGAGATATGCGGCTTTTGTAACACCATTTGGGACCTTTTTACCTAAAGTCATGATGTTTGGACTTTTAAATTCAGCATATTATTTTTGTAAATTGATTGCCATAGTTTTATATGGGTTAGAGTCATTTGCGGTTCCGTATATCGATGATATAGCTATATTTTCTTTGACATGGGAACAGCATTTAAAAGATGTGGAAGCGGTTCTTAAGCGGTTAAAAGAAGCAAATCTAACGGTGAAACCATCCAAATGCCAATTCGCGCAAGATCACGTAAAATTTCTGGGACACGAAGTTGGGTCAGGAAAAAGGTCTCCTAGTGAAGCTAAATTGCAGGCTATTAAAGATTTTCCAATTCCGACGATGATAACACAGCTAAGAGCATATCTGGGAATGGTAGGGTATTACGCGAGGTACATAAAGAATTATGCTACCATAGCAGTGCCGTTAACAGATGCTTTAAAAGGGAAAATAAAAAAAGAAAAAATCATATGGGACGAGAAGTGTAATAATGCATTTGAAGAATTAAAGTTAAAATTAATGAAAAGTCCTGTGTTATATGCGCCTGATTTTAAGCAGAAATTCATTGTGCAAACAGATGCGAGTTTGTATGGGGCAGGAATTGTTTTATCTCAAATTATTGCAGGTGAAGAGCATCCAATTTTGTATCTTAGCAAAAAATTTTCTCGTGCGGAGCAAAATTATAGCACGATAGAAAGAGAATTAGTGGCTATAGTATATGGATTAAAAAAGTTAAATTATTATTTGGATGGGCAAAAATTTGAAATACAAACCGATCATAATCCATTAGTGTACTTAAAGAAAATGGTTGGTACAAACTCTCGTTTGACACGTTGGGCTCTATTTTTGCAGCCATTAAATTTTGAAATTACACATAAGCCAGGAAAATTACATGGAAATGCAGATGGTCTAAGTAGGAAGATTTAGAATCAGAGTTAGATTTTCTGTTTGGAATTTAGTGTTCAAAATTTTAATACTTGTAATTAGGGCGTTTTACTAAGATATTGTGCTGTATGTAAAAATTTAGTTACCTAGATTGTGTTATAGTGTTTTTTTTCTTTTTTGAGTTAGTATTACATTCAAATATTTTAAATTTAAATTAATTGTTCTAGCATCAAAAATGTATATTATTTTTATTCTTTTGATTGATTATGTGTAAGGAAAATTCTAAAAATTTCATATTTTGGTATGTCCTTTGAAACTGAGAGTGGGTATTCTTGAATTTAAGTAGAACTTTCATAATTGGGTCAAAAGTCTAAATAATATTTTATTGCTGATTTAATGGTGTGCTTGACCTCTCGGAAAATCTATTAAAAGGGCTTATTATGTGAATTCCTGCCAAATATTTCCTGTGGAAATCTCTTTTGGGGGGAGGTGTTGTGATATCGTACCTTCGCCACACATTTTCGACGGGGAAAGCAACAGGCATTTCCGAGGAGGACAATGGTCTTTTGTGTAAAGGCATGCAGGGGAAATTCCTGGCATACTTCTGCCCTTGGGATCTGCTCAAGAGGGTATTTCAACTTTTCCAAGAAATAGGGGTGGCTGGACAATGTGTGGGAATTCGTCCCTAAAGTGAAAGTAAAAAGAGACTCATGCAGAAGCTAGTGTGGAGGCTGATAGTAGACTGGGTGACACTGATGAAGTGAGGTGTTTTTTTAACAACGGAAGAGAGGCGAGTAAAAATCGTTTTTACTCAGGTTGGCTATGAGAAGTATGGAACTGTTAATAAAAAGTGAGAGTGTCTACCTATGAATGTAAAGTTTGTTATTACATTTTTCAAATCTATTTTAGTTGTTCTAATAAAGAACTTTGGTAAGAAACATGTATTATTTTTCAACGATCATCTCACAAGAGCTTAGTGAACCAAAAAGCTCTGGCCCACTACATCACAAAGGCAAACTTTCAAACAGGCCGGGCCGTCAGAAGACAGACATTTATTTTAACAAGCTGGTCCTATAAAAAATCTGAAGTTGTGATGGCCAAACTTATGAAAAACCCAAAATCGGCATGTTAGAAAAAACCTTTTTTAAATCAACTGACAAGGAGAGGGCCAACCTTGGTAATCACAGATTTTGATTAATTTAATATATGTTGTATGGTAGAGACCCCTTAGTCTTAGGTTCAACGGATTTTATACAACGCTCCTTAGTTCTTGAGAAACAGGGAGGTCTAATATTACAGAGGCTGTTCACACATTTTTTAGACGATGTATATTGTATTCACAAAACTAAATTACATAAAATTATTGTGTTTTAAATGGTCTATTTGACGGCCCTTCTGAGCTATCTTTCGACACCGCAATTTCCAGGATAATAATGCCTTTTGAAGTGTCAGAAGAGGTATTCTATCCCATTTCTCCTGAACAGCTTTCCTTTCCAGAGACCTGTAAGGGTTGTGGGACGACGTTTGGATAACGCAGATTTTAAAAGTCCGAAAGCACAACAATCCATAGGTGATACATCCAGACTTCGAGTCGATTACAGAGGACTGTAATCGATTACGATTACGATTATTTTCATTTTCTAAACTCTGATTACGACTACGTCTCTATTTATGAAGGTTAGATTACGATTATAAATTTGATTATCTATTTTTTTAAATACTAGATTACGATTAACATTTTTTTGTTGGATTAAGATTATCGAACTAGTCGATTACGATTACAGTTCGATTACGCTGATTTCGTAATTTACATGTTACAAACTAGAGTCCTGCACCGTGTCGTGTAACCCGATTTTACCCAAGCCACACCCGACACTAAATATGGATTGGGTTGAAGCTAACCTCCCACTGCGGTTCGGGATGAGTTGCCTTTTTATGGCTGTAGGTCAGGTTATCTTTAAATGTCTCGGTTTCGTGCCAGTTTGGGGTTGTCTTACGGCATTTGAGAGTCGGGTTCGGATTTACCCAGTGCCCCACCAGTGGGCGAGATGTTCTGCTCTCGAAGCTGATAGACGGGAGGTGCTGGGTTCGAACCCAATCGCGCCCGTCGGCCTAATCGTTCGGTGTTTTCTTCAAACCGTGGATTTCCATGCGCAAATACGGGTTAGGTTCCCTTAGAAAGAGCCCCACGGAGGGCACCTCCCCTTAGGGCCTCTATCCCTCGTGTTGATAACCGGACGTCATAAACACAACCAACCAACCGGATATACCCAGTTTTTAAAAAAACAAAAGAAAAGGTCCTAAATATTTTGTCCTGTGAAAAAATTACATACTTTAATATTAATGCGTATTATATATGTGAGTTTTGAGTGTGTTTCTTTTTTTATAAAAAAGATAATATTGATATTAGAGATATAATTAAGACTAATATTCTGTAAATGCATTAAAATAAGGATTAATTTCCCTAAATTTCGGGTCTAAAAGTCGAGTTTCGGGTTGACTAAATTTTAGAGTTCGGATTAGGCGTAACCCGTAAATTAGGCAAAAGAATTATTATATAATTATTAAGATTATTATGTAATTATTATAAGAATTATTAAATAATATTAAAGTTGTAAAAAATTTTACTTGTTTTGTGACATAACGTTAAACACGATAAAACGGAATCGCAAGGTACTGGGAATTTTTTCGTTTTAGACAAATTCTTATCTTGGCATGTACGCTGCTTTTATCATTACATATTCTTTTCAGGTTTATCAGTAAAATTTACCATTTCAGAGAGGATTCCTCTATAGAAAAGTTTTATTTTTACAGCTTTCACTCTATTTGAAGATTTAGGTACAAATAAAAATATCCCTATTTGAAAGTTGTTCGATAAAATACTGTTAATTGCTAATTACAAAATACTTTTAAAAGTCATAATTTTTATTTTATATTTAATTAGATGCGTATTTTAATTATTTAAATATAAGTTTTTGATAGTAAAACCTGTGAAAACGAACATTGAGCATAACAGTATTCTGACTTAAACGGAAAATTTGCTAGGCCCGCGAATTCAATATATGTATATATATAATAAAAAATATCAAATCAAAATCTGTTTGTAACGGAAAATTTTCGAAATTGCAATAAATTGACTACAATAAAATTATAATAGACAATGAAGACGGAACTAAGACGGAAACTAGTCTAAAATTGAAAATTTCTCCGTTTACTTAGCAATTTGGAATCAGCACATTTTGCTATATTAGTTTTTAATTATCGAAATAATTGATCTAAATATTTTTAGACAATATACTAACAAACATATTACATTTTAAAATACTGTAAAACCTGGTATTATGGAATCGCAAGGGACAAGGGGAATTTTCCATATGATCAAGGGCACTGTCTATTCTTATTGTATTGTTTTCACCGAGACTTAGTACTACGAAATTATTTTGTTTTAGACAGGATTCCGTTATACATGTTTTGTTTTGACAGTATTGTATTACTGTTTTCTAAAAAAAGTCTTTTTATACACAAAACAAATTTAAAAACAATTACAAATTTACAAAATATTTTTTTTTTCATTTTATTTTTAAGGGTCATTAAATGATTTAAATGAGAAGAGGTCTTCCTTTCTATTTAAATATATGTTTTCCGATCTGAATATTTTGGAACTGATTTCATTATTATAAAGCCATTTTGAAATAAAGAGCATGTATAAGGACATTTGACTCATAGAATAGTAAAATGTAGTATGCGAAATTCTGATCTGAGATTCACGGACATTGGCGCAAGGGAGTGTGTGTGTGTGTGTGGGGGGGGGGGGGGGGGGCACACTAAATCTTCGAAAAAGTAGTGCCTGTGTTTCACAATACCTTTTTTAAATGAAAAGTATAAACATGAAATGAGTTAAACCAAGATTATTTTCCTCAGAATTCCCACTGCAAGACATTTAGGCATACAAAGGAAAGAAAATTCGAAAATGAAGTAATATTAAATATTCAAAAATAAGCTTCTACCAAAATTTAAGAAATAACAGAATTGAAACAATTCATTCTGTTTTCTTTCGTCTGGGTGGCTCTGTACCCCTGAACCCCACGTTTAAAATAAAATTGAAACACATGAACATCAAAAGGCAAAAAAATAAAATTTAAAATAAAATATAAAACTGTCTTCTGGAAAGAGCGTATTTAGTTGGGGGGAATGGCGGATGAGGGGGGGGGGGATGCAGAGCAAACTCTCCTGACAAAAAAAATTTAGTTTCCCTTTCTTTTAATATTTATTCATAAGTCATTTTTTTAATTATTATTATTAATCAGAGATACAGGAAATTTAGTTACATTTAAAAATTCAGGGAGGAGTAATTGAACTGTGTTGCTTCCCTTGCCGGCGAATATGCTAAGAGAATGTACCTTTAACTAGGTACCATTGTCCTTCACGCCTTAACGAAATCTTGCGTACTCCTCTATATTTATTGGTAAACCAGTCTTACTTTCTTTTTATTCTGTTAAAATTAAACATATATAAACAAACCACCTTTTATAACTAGTGCTGTACTAAGAAAATTTATCTATATGTGTATCTTATCCAGATATATTAAAATGCAAATTTTGAATAAAAAAATAATTTCATACTTATGATTAAAAACACTATACAGTTAATTTAATATAAAAAATACTCTTCACTATAATTTTAAAGGAAGATACAAGATATAAATATGCATATTTTCTAAACTAAATTTATACAATATACATACATATTAAAAAACATTACCTCATGTGGGTGTTCAAGTTGGATTTCGTTTTTATGGATACCCGAACATCTGACAATCACACTTTACATTTATATTTCAAAACTTTCCTGCCTTTTTCATTTAAATCTGATCCGGATTCAGTTAAATAGCCTTGAATTTTTTTACTATTTCTTTTAGAAATTTCTAGAACATTGAAAACTTAAAAGATAAACAACCACTAAGAACTTAAAAATGCGAATGCGCTATTAGATAAATTTTCCTATGCTATTTAAAAATCCCTTTTTTCCCCTCCATTCTCATTATTCTCAGATTCCCACATTTGAAGGAGGATTATAGTGTATAGTGTTCAAGTGATATCCCACGTCAGTAACTCACAAACCGATACCCCTGGAATGACCGCTAACTTCCCAATTCCCATATCTCGTGCCATATTTTTAACGAAGTCAATCCAAATAATACTATTTCTATGCACAGACTTCTAATATAAGTAGACTCCCAATCCCATTGTTATCTCGGGAAGATTTTGTCTCAAACATGTTTTGCTTTCATCGCTAAAAGGGTGCCGTATTTTGGCGGTAATCCCTTTATTGGCAACTTTCGGATTTCATCCTCGCAATAAAATAAATGTAAACATAGAAGCGAAACTACAAGCTGTCACGAAAGTTAACTACCGAGTTAACTACTGTAGGATTTTAGTTGTGTCAAATCTGCACACTTGCAGGAATAAATTTAACGCTTATAGAAATTTATATTAAATTTGTGCGTAATAAAATATTTTTTATTTGATTTAATATTTGTAATTTTTTATTTCTATAGTGAGCAAGACGAATTTGTTTTCTTTAAATAAGGCCATGATACTAGAATTTTCAGAGTTCCGATTTATTTATTTTGTATCACTCCCCCATCCCCCCCCCCCCCAAAAAAAAAGAAAGAAAGAAAGTGTTTGATTCTTCTGGTTGTATTTTTTTTCATGTTATAAAATGGCATGTATGCATGGCACACTCCTCGTCTAATAAACGTTACTTAAAATATTTTTTTTTATTAGTAATACAAGATATTAAACAAGATAACTCAAAATATTTCAAGATTTCAGTTTGGAAAACTTCAATTTGACATAATTATTTGACAATATACACTGCTCAAAACAATTAAAGGATATTGCAGTTTAGGTGGATTTTGTATCTGGTAAACTGTTTAGCTGATTGATACATGGTCGACAGACATAGTAGGTTATATGAGAATAAATTACACATGTTTGGTAGAAAAAAATGCATTTTATTGCGCATTTGTGTACTAAAGGAAAAAAACACAATTTGTGCATATGAGGAAAAAAAGAATAAGAAAAGGTGTTTTCTTCAAAGAAAATCATTTTCAGTAGGGGGTATGGTTTCCACGGGCGGCCAGCAACGTTGAACACCTTTGAGGCATGGACTCAATGAGGCTATTAATGACGAGTTGGGGTATTCTGCCCCACTCTTCCAGAAGAGCTCTTTCCAGTTCTTGGAGAGTTTGTGGGGATTGTTGGCGGCCAGAAACTCGTCTTCCTAGAGCGTCCCAAACGTGCTCGATTGGATTCATGTCTGGAGAACACGCTGGCCATTCCATTCGAACGATTCCTTCTTCGAAAAGGAAATCCTCCACCAGGTTTGCACGATGTGGCCTGCAGTTATCGTCCATTAAAATGAAGTTATCTCCGATTGCTGCAGCGTAAGGGACTACAATAGGTCTGAGGATCTCATCCCTATATCGCTGACCAGTCAGAGCTCCATCTCGAATGATGTAGAGGTCAGTGCGCCCGTCAATGGAGATGCCACCATACACCAACACTCCTCCACCGCCAAATCTGACACTTTCGTGCACGAACGCAGGATTATTCCTACTGCCACGGTCCTCCAGATGAAAATACGCCTATTATCCGGATGCACAGAAAAACGGGACTCGTCAGAAAACAGAATATTGCTCCATTCATTTCTCCTCCAGTTGACATGCTCGGTTGCCCACTCCCTGCGGTTGCGACGATGCCTTGATGTTAATCTAACACATACGTGAGCACACAGACCTACAGCATGGAGCCGGTTTCGGACAGTCTGAGTTGAAATCGTGGTGCCTGTAGCCGAGCGAAGGTGTTGTTGGAGAAGAGTAGCGTTCATGGTTCGGTGTCTCCGAGCTGTTAACGCTAAATACCGATCTTCATTGGGCGTTGTTGCCCGTCTACGACCTTGCCCTGGTCTTCGGCTTGCACATCCACTCTCCAAAAAAATGGTTCCAGATCCTGGAAATGACACTTTGTGACACTCCAATGGCTTGCGCTACTTCGGCTTAAGTTTGGCCCCCTTCTAACCTACCAACAATTCTCAAAGCTTCTGAATCTGTCAAATGACTTCGCTGAGACATCGTACTCATCGAAACAAAGCAATCACTGAATGCTGATCATACTTGTCTTCATTCTCTTTTATCCAGTTGAAAGTCAAATTTCATTCGCTGCCGCTGAAGCGACGTTTTTGACGTCGAACTCAAAATTTGCATACTCCACAGTTTGAAAACCAGAAAAATTTGCATTTGTGATTCTCTTCTTCTATTTTCGGCAAAAAAAATTTCGTTTATATCTTTATTTTATATAAAACTTCAAATATCCTTTAATTGTTTTGAGCAGTGTAGTTACTTTTTGGTTAGCCGGGCGCCAGTGTTGTATTTACACACACATACATATATATATATATATATATGCATACATTTATATGTGTGTGTATATATATATATATATATATATGAATGTAAATATAACACTGGTGCCCGGCTAGCTAAAAAGTACCATGAAATATTACAATATTAATGTCAGACATTTTTGTCAATGCATCTAATTTTACATTAAAATGACGTGAAATTGAACAGTATTTTTTTTTTTTTTTTTTTTTTTTTTTTTTTTTCAGAGGCAAAGAATTTTTCAGAAAATATATAGTTTGAGAAAATATATTATAGTTGGCAATTTTCGGGAAGTTAGTACAGAAATGCAGACATTATAAATACTTATCAGTTCCTTTGATTTAATAAGTTCTTTAATCAAAATATGTCACTAACAGATAGCTGAAAGCTGATCTCACTTTTGTGCTTTGCTGATCCTAAAATTTCTTGTCAATATTTAAATATCAGTAAAATTTTACTAGCTTCTATATGATTACCTAAAAATTAAACTTGAAACCACATACTATCTTTATTTAAAAATATATTCAAGTCATTTAATGTATCCATGTAAAAAAAAAAAAAAAAAAAAAAAAAAAAAGAGGTCTGCAGCATATACTCACGTAAAAAAAGAAAAAAGGTCCGTAGCATATAACAAGGTAAAAAAAAAAAAAAAAAAAAGAAAAAAAAAAGATAAAATGCAAATTTACAGCACAAGCCCGGTAGCAGAACGTTCGAGACAGGAGTCGCAGATTTGCTTTTCTCTTTTGCAGATTCTTTTTCTTCGTACCTTTATTTTCCTTTATATTATGTTTAGTTCTTTATTACTTAATACAAAAACTTAAGATTATTATTAATAAAAATTTATAAAATGCATAGAAACGCTACAGATAAGTGATTGTTTAATTAATGCTTAAATTGTAAAAATATTTTACCTGCAGATTATTTCTTGCTCTGAAATATCTGTCGCAGACACTTGGAGAATTTTCTGCTACTGGGAACACAAGGAAATTACTTTTTGGGAAGTGGCGGGAGAATAGTCAAAAATAAAAATTCCAGATTTACTACATTATATTTTACAAATGTTTCTCTATCAAGATAGCTATTTTTCATAAATTTATGACAGAAATGAATTTGCAACTGTTTGATACTTTTTTGTTCCAGAATTACTGAAAAGTATCATCACAGGCAACTACTGAAGATATTAGACTTCTAAACAATACTTGTTATAATTCAATGCTATAAATACATTTTTTAAGTTCTTTAATGTATACACTTTTTGCCATCCTTTGATGTTTCTTATGTTTTATTGATATTTATTCTTTTTTTTTTTTTTTTAAGTACTAAACTTATTTTTACTTTTCTCAGTGTATATCTTTGTACAAAGTTAATGATCATTGTTTGCTGAGTAGAACATCAGTAGTGTGGTTTTGTGCGTTCCACGGCATCTGCGTTCCTGCGTTGTGGATGGTGTGGTGGCTCATGGTGGCGCACCGCGCCGATAAGAGTCGGTGTGGAGGAAACGCATGTCGGTGGAGGGAGAGGTGTTGTCAGGAAACGGATAAGAACTTGTCTTACAGTACGAGGGTATTTTATTTTGAGGAGATGGAAATTTTTCGAGGAAAAATTTTTTTTTTTTCGATTTTTATTTTAACGATATTTTATTTTTATTTTTCGAACTTAATTTTATTTTGATGAGATACTCTCTTACAGTACGAGGGTATTTTATTTTGAGGAGATAGAAAATTTTTTCGAAATGAATTTATTTTTCGAATTTTATTTTGAGGAAATAGAAAATTTTTTCGAATTTTATTTCGAGGAGATAGAAAATTTATTTTGAGGATTTTATTTTTCGAACTTAATTTTATTTTGAGGAGATAGAAATTTTTCGAGGAAAAATTCTAGGGGGAAAATTCGAGGAAAAATTCTCCATTCTAGGGGGCGTTGGTTTGGTACGGCGTTTGCTCGTTGTTCCGTGGACTTGGGCTCTATGCCCGAACGCGCTACATTTGTTTTTATCATTTTTTGTTTTATGAATATACATGTAATTATAGTTTAATATTCTCAATTAAAAATTTTAATATCATACATTAATTATAATGTTAACATATTTAAATTTTAATTTATCATTTTTTAAACCATTATTTCTCATCCTTTAAAGAGATTTAAAAAGACATTGGATCTATTACAGAATAATAAAAATTCCAAAATCGTTACAAAATCTGTTGTGGCCCATCTAGTTATGATAAAATAAAACATATCCAAATAAAATTAAAATAAAAGCAGAAAGAAGATTAAGGGGAAAGTAAAATAATTCAAAGCGCAAGCATACGTATTACAAATTTAAAAATCTTTTATATGCAAAAAATCGGTTGTAATTTAATTCTGATGCTAATTTTTAATATAATTATGCTTGTTACTTTAAAAACAGGGTAATATTATCATCGTATTGAGTTCCCTTGTTAAGGCAATACATAAATGATGTTTCTTTAAAATCCCGAATTGACACAATTGTTCAATATCATTGCATCGATAAAAAACATGTAAAATACATTATAAAAAAGATTTAAAAAAATTAACAGTTTTAAGATGTTTTTTACAACTACTTAATGCAAAGAAATAAAATTTATAGGTTAAAATTACAATTGATATACAATATTATAATTTTTAATTAACAATGAGATTATTAAGTTATAATTACAAGTATATTTATAATACAAAAATTGAGGAAAACAAATGTGCACGTTCATGTATCGAACATGAGACTGCAGAACAGCGAGCAAATGCCGTACAAGCTGAGCTATGACCAACATAGCCCTTCTGTTACAAAGTATTTAAGTAGTGTTATAATATTAGACCCCTCCGGTTTCTCAAGAACTGAGGAGCGTTGTATAAAATCCGATGAACCTGAGGGTAAGGGGTCTCTACCTACAATATATATTGAAATAATCAAAATCTGTGATTACCAAGGTTGGCCCTCTCCTCGTAAGACATTTAAACAGTACAAAAAGAAGGTGGAAATGGCTAAAATTAGACTGAATCAGAAGTTTAAGCCACAGGAAGGAGTTACTTACTCGCCTTCAAGCTTTTAAAAGGCATATAAACATTATATTAGGAGACACCCTTTCTTTAAAATTTGAAATGCGTTTTTCAGCATGATGGGTTTTATCACCCTTTCTAGTCTTTAAATCGTTATAAGTCAAGAATCGTAAAAAATAAATTGTTCAAACTTGGAACACGTCTTTAATTATTTTAGATTAATTTTATTTCGGCAAATAAAAAAAAATATTTACTTCTGAAAATATGATTTTTAAAAAATGAGTTACATCACAAGTTTTTATTTTAGATATTTTTAAATTAATATTTAAAAAAATGCTAAAATTGAAACTTATTTTTCTCTACAATTAAAGGAAAAAAAAATTTAATCTGACAAATAATATTTCGAGTTATAACGACTTTAAATTACCCCATTAAAAAAATAAAATATTTTTTTTTCTTTAAAACCTTATGAGAAAATTTAGAACGTGAATTTGTTTACAAATTATATGGTTAACCATTAAAAAAAAAAAAAAAAAAAAAAAATCAAAATTCTAACTCAATAATAATAATAAAAAAAATAAATGTTTCCTGGACCCCTTAAATTAACACTGTTTCTTGAATTACACGCATTTCAATTTGTGTTTAATCCCTTAAAAATTGACAAATTAATTAAACAGACATATCTCTGTGAGTTTTGCAGATATCAAGATGGATTGTTTTGTGTTTAATTCAGGAATGGATAAGCAAAAATTTCCCAATTGGAAATTTTGCCCTATGGGGGCCGTATAAAAATTTACATTTTGTATTTTCTGAAATAGACCCCCCCCCCCCCCCCCAATGAGATTGCAACTTATGTCATCCTATTTTTCCCCTTATTTTATGAAACTTCGCAATTGGAAGTATGTGTCTAGGGGCAATATTTAAGGAAATAGGCTATAGGCTATCGTTTTGACCTTTATGAATCACCCTGTATACCATAACACATGCAATGATAGTTTTCTGACCACATGATATCTTCGAATGGAGCATGTCACTCTGACTTAACACACCCCTCCCTTTGCAAACCAGCCTCTCATACAGACATGCAGAATGGAATAGATTCTCCCCTCGTCAAGTTAGACAAAGAGTTAAGATAACCAAATTACTAATTGGCATAGAAGATGTTCGGAATTTGATGTCCAATGCAAGCAAAAAAAGGATATTTTTCCTTAGTACAAGGAAAAAGATACAATTGTTAACAAATAGAGATTTTTAAGCAATTGATAAATGTAAAAAATAAACTCGGTATGGTCTTTATTTTCTCAGAGGTAAAACATGTTACTTATTATTAAAATGTTCAAGATTAGAATTTAAAGGTTTTTTAACTTAGAAAAATTTCAAAACAATATTTAAAGTTTTTTTTTTTTTTTTTTTTTTTGCTTAATGACACAAATTTTTCTGATGCATCCTTGATATCATAATATTTGCAGACTATCAGAATGATTTAGAACCGTAAAGCGTTTTTCGTTTTCAGATAAATATATTGAATCTTAAGTTATAATGAATTGTTCATGATGACGATCAACTGAGAAATGCTATTCAATTTCTTTGTACTACCTGAAATGAATATTAATGCCTGCAAATTTGACATGTACAGATAAAAATGACTTTGGAAATGTGTCAGAAAGTTCTCACTCTCAACTTGAGTACAACCTTAAAGCATATACACTATATGGCCATTAATGACCAGACACTTTCAGTTTTAGACATTTTGTCGAATATTTAAAGATATATTTGTCGGATTTTTCTGAAACTTCAGGATTATGAAGAATATGTTCTACTTCATATTTTTTAACGGCCGTTTGATCAGAAGGATAATTAGGGGCCAACAAAAAATCAAAGAAAAAGTATAATGTTTTGGATCAGCATGTAAAATAAAATGCTCAAAATGATCTATTGCTATAGCTTACGAATATATGGATATTGCACAATATATGTATTCATTTGTGGAAGAATAGAACATATATTCATGGAGATATATCAATTTTTTAAATAAATTCAGAAAAAATTTGCATGTTTTAAGTTTATATGATGCAGGGTTTTTTACCAAATTTAACGCAAGTTTTAGAAAATTTGACAAAATGTAGTAGAAATAATATGGTGTAATTGGAATGTAAATATATTAAATATTTGATGAAATATAAGCAATTTAATGAAATATTTTTTATCTGAGCATGCACGCACGGTAAAAAATATTTTTTATCATGATTTCATGATTCATACACTCAAGAACAAATAAAATTCAAGGACTGTTTAGATACATGCTTAAAAATGGCATAGAATAACACATAAGGAAAATAGCCACCTCATTGATTATCTATTTCAAAGAAATCTTATCAAATCTTTGAATTTTTATAACAGGCATTTTCAAGACATTATTAGAGAACTTTTAAAGAATAATGTGTTTTAACTTAGTAAGGTACCATGGGAAGAAATTTCATATATAATAAAAAGTTAAGAAAACAGAGCTTGATTTTTATTCTTTAAGTGCAAAAAAAAAAAAAATAAAAAAAAAAATAAAAAAAATAAAAAAAAAATAAAAGGTATGGTATCACTACAAGAGTAGAAGGCAGAAGTAAACCAGTTAAATTTTAGGAATTCTGAACACTCATCAGGAGTCAAATATTAGCATTTCTGAAGTTGTGAACAATTTTTTACAAGTTATACTTTTTAATACATATTCTCTGAATTCTCAAACCTTACAGCATTTGCACTTATCCATACAAAAATAATTGAAATAAAGATTAGATAATTTACTTTTACTTTTTAAATACAAAAGATTTTTTTAAAAATGGATTTATAAAAATTTATCTGTTACACAGTGAAAAATTTGGAATTAATATAATTCGGTGAAGTTTTAACTGATTGACAAAATTCACAAATTTTATGAATGACCGATTTTTTATGACTGATTATGTGTTTTTTTTTTTTTTTTTTTTTTTTTTTTTTTTTAATGACATATGAAATCGGCATCAAACTGATGAATTTCATGATTTTTTATACAAATTGACGAAATTTTCATTCTTTAACGATGACCAATGGACGAATGTTGTGGTTCATTTGTCTTATTTTTCCCGGCGGATTCTTAAAATTTGCAATTTTTTTTCAATGACAGATTGAAGAAATTCGTGATTTTTTTCCCAGCGTATAGTTGATGAAATTTTCAAGGGTAATTCCGAGTTTAAAAAATTCTAAAAATCACAGCAAATTTTCTGAAAGATTACAGCAGAGAGGGGGAGAGGTAAATCAGCACTTCATTCCAGCACTGGTTATGTGTTTTTTTTTTTTTTTTCGAGGCCCTTTGACAAATATTCGAGCTTTTTCTGAAAAGTTACAGCAGAGGGGGGAAGGGTAAATCCACTCCCAGCACTAACTATGCATTTTTTCTGGCTCTTTGACGAAATTTGTCATTTTTTTGCGATCTTTCGACGTAATTTGCCATTTTTTTCGTGATCTTTCGACGAAATTTGCCATTTTATCACGCTTTTTCGACGAAATTTTCGGTTTTTCGCGATCTTTTGATGAAATTTTCGGTTTTTCACGATCTTTCAACAAAAGGTACGGTTTTTTCGCGTTGCTTGGACGAAATTTGCGTTTTTTCCGCGCTTCTTTGACGAAATTTGCGTTTTCTCCACGATTCTTTGGCGAAATTGGCAATTTTTCTGAAAACGACTGGCAAAATTAATTTTTTTCGGCGACCATTTGTCGAAATTCTCGATTTTTTATGGCCAAATTTTCGGATTGGTGACCGATTTTTTTTTTTTTTTTTCCGAAATGAATGTCTTAAATTTTCAGAAAATTCGGAACAGAATCACCCCTATGTGATCCTTTGTAGAAATTCGCAATTTTTTGCGATCTTTTGTCGAAATTTGTGTTTTTTTCACTATCTTTTGTCGAAATTTGCGATCTTTTAATGCAATTCGCGTTTTTTCCACGATCCTCTGACGAAATTTGCGCTTTATTCGATATCTTTTGTCGAAATTCCGGTTATTTCTCTAGTCTTTGAAGAAATGTGCGTTTTTTCCCACGACCTTTCGACGAAATTCGCATTTTTCCCGCGACCTTTTGACGAAATTCGCATTTTTTAAACAATCCTTTGGCAAAATTACCGATTTTTTCATGCGAACGATTGTTGAAATTGATACTTTTCGGAAACCATTTGTCGAAGTTCGCGATATTTTCCATCACTTTTCATTCCTTGAAAATTAATGTATTTTTTTCCAGCACTTTTCATTCCTTGAAAATAAATACTTTTTTTCCAGCACTTTTTCTATTTTTTCCAAAGCGTACGAACCATGGATTTGATAGTCAACTCTATGGAGCAACTCATAAAAAAAAAGCCAGTCAAATATCGTGAAAATTCCAAAAGATACCGGCAATAAACTGAGCTTTTTCTTCCACAAATGAATACATATATTGTGCAATATCCATATATTTGTAAGCTATAGCGATCGATCATTTCGGGCATTTTATTTTACAGGGTGATCCTAAACATTATCATTTTTCTTTGATTTTTTGTTGGCCCCTTAATTGCCCTTCTGATCAAATCGCCGTTTATAAATATGAAGTCGAACATATTCTTTATAATCCTGAAGTTCCAGAAAAATCCGACAAATATATCTTTAGATATTTGACAAAATATCTAAAATTGAAAGTGTCCAGTAATTAATGGCCATATAGTGTATATTCTATTAAAGAAAATAATTTCATAAATGCACATTTTACTAGTATAACTTTTCTATGCAAACGGATATGGGAAATAATGGAATAAGAAAGCATTTCTTAAAACTTCAACAGTTTTTATTCCTTTGAATTAATTTAATTAATCTATTACGAAATTTAATTCAAATATTCGACAGCGAGTATTGGACATATCTATCAGCAGGGGTGGGGAATTTCAAGAAAATGTTACCAGACAAGGATTTATTTTAATAGCCAGAAAAATGCAACATACAGTTGAAAATTGTTATGACAAAATTTACACAACTGTAAATATAATCCATTATTGTTACTTCAATCAATGCATTTTCTTCTTATTTTTTTTTCTATAAAATTTAAAATATATACAAGAGAGGAAAGTTTAATATAGAACAGAACTTAGTACCATGTTTACATCTTACATGTAATTTGGAAACTTCCAAAATATAGATAACTAGTAAAAAAAAAGAAGTAAAGTTTTCGGCATATCTCTGTGATTTGCAGTTTTTGAAGACTATCTAAAAATTCACTTGCCCTGTCAAAAAATTCACTCGCCAGTGGTAAGTAAAAGGATGTATTTCCCTACCCCTGTCTATCTGTTTTAAAGTTTCATAAACCAAATACCTTTCATTTTAAAAATATCTTTTTTTACACCTTATGCAA
Source organism: Maratus speciosus (assembly GCA_963932465.1). Lineage (NCBI taxonomy): Eukaryota > Metazoa > Arthropoda > Arachnida > Araneae > Salticidae > Maratus > Maratus speciosus. The sequence continues at coordinate 508,379,338 of OZ010793.1, read as the reverse complement.
AAGAATGATTTCAGTGGGCTTTTAAAAAGCTTTCCGTTTCTGTGTTAGGCACGTTCAACTTTTGCAGAACGAATTAATGTTATTTCCTATCGATTCGCCAGAACTTGAAAATCTTTTCATGTTGTATGTATTTTACAAATATTTTGTCAAATCGATCACTAAGAGATATTTTTGAAGAAGAATATGCAGAAAACAAATCTGAAAATTTTTAGTTTTCTGAGGAGAAATTTGAAAAACGTAACTGCATTCCAAGCCAATAGTTAAACATTGGAGTAGAGAATTGGAGATAATGAAGAGGAGCTGTGTATAATGGTCAGAAGAAAATCAAAAACAAATTCTCTTAGAGAATGTTTAAAACTGGCAGATAAAAACAATTGTTTGCCCAAACTAAATTTAAAAGGGAAAGAAAAATAGTACCTGTGAAAACATAATATAAGAATGGCCAACAGTTATTTATTACAATAATTTATTTAAGTTTACAAATTTTACATAATAGGGCTAAGAAAACTGAAGCAGACCAGCTATGTTAATTTTGTACAAGAATGTAAAATAAAAAATAGTTTCTAGCCTTCAAAAGAAGATAAAATTCATTGACAATTTTCTTTTTTAAAGATAACAAAACAACACAACATTTCAAATTAAGTATGTAATATACTCATACAAACAACTGTGAGTCAAGCAATGCAATGACACAGGTTGAATTCCCCCAAAATGGTTATACTATAACAAGTAGATATTGCTACAGGACCATTACATAATGCTAGGAATTTGACCAGGAATCTTGCACCACATTAACCAGAAGGCAGCTTGACCCTTTTGCTAAAAAACAGTGCCCAACTACCTTCTGTAAAGACAAGATATCTCTGAATCAAATTTGCAGATGACATCTTGGTCAGATGTAATATACTACCAAAATGCTGAAGTGGCAGGCCTGCCCTCCCGTAATAGCCTACAATAATGTTTATTTTTATCAGATTTGTGAGACAGGTACTGCCACCAGAAATGTGTTCAAGGCACTGCTGAGGAGGAAGATCCTACTTGATTTTTAGCAAAAAATTCAGATCTGAAAGACTGGAAGAACATTTTTATGCTTTAAATTTTCAGATACTATAAATTATTTAAACTGAATGCATTCAAAGTGATTTTATTATAATATTACACCATCATCAACCCCCTTTAACCAATAACTAACATTGTTTCTCCCCAGCTAGATTTATAAAAATTTACAGAACAAACTTTAAAGGCACACATAAACCCAACACTAACCATGTGCATATGAAAGAAATAAAGTTAACCCTACATCAATGGTAATTATCAAATACTCAATTTTTAACTATCAATTAAACCTTTGCTAGTCTCTTCAAAAATGGCAGTGAATAATAATCTAGTATAACAGGGTTCTCCCTCAACTTAAAGGGAGAAGAGGGGCGGGTGGGGGGGGGGGGGGATGACTTTCTGCAATATTTTAATGATTCCTCTTGTGAGTAAAAAGCTAAGAAGCCCATATGCTAGATTCACTTTAAAATTTGTCAATAAGAAGACAGAAACAGAAGATATCTTCAAAGTAATAGCAAAGTAATGCACCATTCCAAAACAAAAAAGAAAATATTTAAAAACACTACAATAATCCAAAAACTGTTTTTATACAGCAGCAGCTGTAGAGATGAAATAATTAGCAAGCACTTTTTCTCAAGCAGTTCTTTCAGAATTAAACTCTGATTTTAATTTCCTTTGAATTATATATTTAATTTTAAATAAATAACTTCCAATATTTTTACTTTTAAAATTGACACTGATAAAAAATAATTTTGAAGCTTATTAATTTCTAATAACTTTTTAAATTTTATATTTAAAATACAATATTTAACACCTTTAAAATTAGATCAAATATCTTTTCATCTTTATTTAACTTTTTATTTAATTTGATTGGAACATAACTTTTGGAAAAGAAGTAAACAAAAAAAAAAAAAAAAAAAAAAAAAAAGAGAGAGAGAGAAATAAATCTATAAACATGCAAAAATGTGTTCAAATATTTAAAAAATTATGCTTACAAGCCAAATAAACATATTTTGAAGCAGAAATTTTACATAATATAAGAAATCAAATATGTACAACATAAAAAGAAGATACATTTTATTAAATACCATATTTATTCGCGTAATTTGTGCCCCCCACATTTGGATAAAAAACAAAGATTTCCATAATTTCCACATGAAGATTATGATGTAATTTAAAGCCATGTGTATCCTCAAAGTTTTTATTTTTCAATATTTCAGTTTGGTTATTCAGAATAATTCTTTTCCCTTCTTTCCTTCAGCTGCAGCACAACTACGTGCAGGTGACAACATAACTGTTAAAAGCAATATCATCAATGCTGTGATACATAAAAGCCGATTTATTTACTCTGAAAATGTTTTATTCATGGTACGGTGTTTTACTGAATAAAGAACAATAAAAAAGATGGAAGAGAATTTAGCCTGAATGAAACATTTATTTGGTATTAGGGTAAACGGTAATATCAGCAAAGAAAAATCATTAAAAAGGAATTTTGTGGTCATGAATCTGTGAAACAAATTTCATAGAAGATGCTAAGGTGTTTTCAGGATTCAAAGAATAAAAAGATTTTTTTTTATAATTTACTGTAGAATGCTCCAGAAAATGAACAGATTATTGTATTGTCTCAGTTCAAACATTACGTGTGAAATTTCAAGCAATTATACATTTTTAATCGAAATTATACATACATCAAAATGCTATATTCTTCTTATAGAAGGTCATTTCTCTTTTTATTCAAAGATGCCTTTTGAGAAAATTTAATAATATAAGAAAACTTGCATATTTTTGCGCCTCCTATTTTTAGAACTGAAAAAATGGTGAAAAAGAATAAAAAATATGTGAGTAAATATTGTAAACTTTCTGGTTCAAAACTTGTTTATTTCATTTTTTAAAAAGTGTAATGTTGGCAACAATGAAAATTTACAGTATAGTAGACTCCCTCAAATCTGCACCGTTTGAAACCAGGAGTAGTGAGGATTTTAGAATTTTACAGATTTCTGGTCAGTGTTTTGTTTACATTTTTAAAATAATAATTTGAATGTATTTAAGTATTTGAAAGTATAATGAATGCTTACAATAATTTAAAATATTAAAATAATTATGTAAATTAATAAAAATTTAGATTAAAATATTAAAAATAAATTGTTTTTCTCTCTGCAATACCAGCATTGCTGTCACTGTTAATATAGATACTTATTTATTTTATGTGATATACTATTCTAGGGTTTATTCCATACAATTGTGCAAAAAAATGAGTAGATGAACCAGAATCATGCTTTTTTTATATCTCTACTTTTTGAATTATTCTCAAACTAAAGTGTTTTCTTTTCCTTAGTAATATTGGAATCAGCCATATTAGCCAGAATTACGTACGAAATCACGAAAAAAATCTTTACAGATTAAAATTGAAACTATATACGGAAGAAATGAACACAAAAAATGAAACAAAAACATAAACAATGCAGCTTCAACAGTTACAGTTACAGGTATTGTGTGAAAGCTATTGTTGCGTCATATTTTTATATTCGATAAGAAAATAATTTACACCAGAATCGTAAAATAACGAAATTTTATGTCCAGTTTATCCAGATTTAACAAACAAAAAAGTTTGATTAATTAAAAAAAAAGTCTTGGAAAACAGATCGCGATCGCCACTGATAATTGCACAATCTTGATTTTTTTTTGGAAATGAATTCATATTTTCTCCATGAAAAAGCCTGAGTTCGATCATAATAACTAGAATTATAAATTAAAATGCATGCAGGCATGCAAAATAAACAGGGAAACAAATGCAAGAAATATAAACAAACAACTCAGTTGCAGTTTACACTTGCAAATATTCTGCAGGACCTATAATATGGCAAATGTTTGCTATAGATTCACTAATTTATATCAAAATCAAAAGTAAAGTAATTTTATTTAGTAATTAATCAGCTGTAATAGCCAAAAGAGCATAATTATCAAAAAATTAAGTAAAAAAAAAAAATTGCAATCACCGTTGATTTCAGCACCATCTGGAATTTTGTTTCTGCAACTTAAGTTTCACCAGGGACTGCGCTAAGAAATTAAGACCATTGGCCAACACATTAGCCAAATTTATCTATTATTAGCCAAAAGTATATATATATAATATATATATTACATATAGATATACGTGTCATGTATATAATTATTATCATTAACCCTTTCAGCCCTGAAATGAGTAAAAAAGCATTTTCTCAACATATTACAGTTGCTGTGTGTTCAAATACTGCACACATTTTTATTTTCTATTTTGGAAGGGGGGGGGGGGGGGTCATCTCAGGCCACCCCTTGAATTCAACACTGCTTCTAAGTTTTGACAAGAAATATTTACAGGGATTAAATTATTTCATTAAATGTAAAGAACAAAGAAAATAATGCAAACAGTCAAAGGAAAACTTTTTAAAAAGATAATTATTATAAGGTTACTTTTTAGTAACCTTATACTTATTTTTAAAAGGAGTTCTAAAAAAATTAATTATCTAATATAAAATCCCGTTAATCCGCCTCCCCCAGATGTGACGAAAAATCGTAAAATAATCAGAGTGCTCACTTACTCAGGATTTTTCATGAAATTTGAAGAATTTTTTTGGGATATTTGACAAAATTTGCAGGGGTTTTTCATTGTATTTGGCAAAATTTATGTTTTTTTCGCTATCCTTTGACGAAAATCACATTTTTCTGCAATCTTTTGACGAAATTTGATAATTTAAATCTGAAAATTTTCCATGATTATTTGACAAAATTCCCATTTTTTCCACGATCCTTTGACAAAATTTTCTTTTTTTTTTTTGTCGCGATTCTTTGACAAAATTTGCTTTTCTTCGCAATTCTTTGACCTAATTCGCATTTTTTAGCGATCTTTTGACATAATTTGTGCATTTTTCCAGCGATTTTTTGACGTAACTTGCCTCCTTTCAGCTGTTCCGCGTATTTTTTAGATATGATATATTTTGCGCTTGTTCTTGCAATCTTTTGACGAAATCCGTGTTTTTTTTACTGCGATCCTTTGACGAAATTTGCATTCTTTGACATAATTTGCATTTTTTAGCGGTTTTTAAAGTATTTTGCGTTTTTTCAGCGATACTTAGTCATAAGTTGCGTTTCTTCAGTGATTCTTTAACTAAGTTTGTGTTTTTCCCATGATCCTATGACGAAACTGGTGATTTTTTCTGTGAACAATTGACGAAATTTATATTTTCGGAGACCATTAGTCAAAATTCCCAACATTTTTTTTATAACCAAATTTTCAGACTGATGTCCGATTTTTAAAAAAATTTCTGAACTGAATGCTCAATTTTCCGGAAAATTCGGAACAGAATCACACCTGGGTTGGGGATATCATGTTAATTGGTGCACCTTTTTGACACGGCGAAAAAAAAAATGCTCAGAGATAAAATACTTGGTATTGATTTTGACATGCGAGGTGGAATCTTTTTTTAGGCTAGGGAGCACTTTCTCGAGATTTTTTCAAATTTTCAAATTTGTTTACAAAATAGGGAGAGGGTGGGCGTTTGGTCAGGAGGGGCAGATTAGCGGGATATTATACTTTTAAAAAAAAATTCTCCTAATACAGTTTTTACTAATTTAAGAATAAAAAAAGATGTTATTCATATTTTTATTTGTCATACATTTCTCTCGGATCTTCATGCAGTTTCATGCTCAGAACCAGTTCCCCAAAACAAAACTTGAAAACAAACGTTCCAAAAACAGAATTCGAAAGCTGCAAATTCTGGGCTCTTGAAACAGAGAGCAGATAATATTCGCTCCTCTTTTTCCTGCCATGGGAGGCGTGGAAAAATGACAGCATTCCGCTTAATAATTTTTTCTTGCCAATTTCACGATGTATTCGCATTTGGCGAGTTCGCAAATGGTTAGCGTGGCCCTTGTCTCACTGTTTACATCTGAAATGATGCATGGATTTTAGGGAGTCTAGTGTACAAGGTAGTACAACATAAATTACTAGCAATAAAAATGCGATAAAGAAAATTCATAGCTGCCACTCCTTTTGATTTTTGAATACCAACATTTCCAAATAGTAATTATCTTATTTCGTGGCAATTTCCTGTTATTAGACAAAACAAATATTTCTATTTGGAAAAAGTGGCTTTAAAAAATAAGAAGGTTTGACAAAAGATACTATAAAATTTCCCTCCAGTTTACAGGTATCCATCAGCAAATGATTTTTCTTAGATTAGATATAACTGTGCTATGAAGAAAAAAAATTTTTTTTTTCTTCAGATGTTAATGAAACGTATATTTCATTTAAAAAGCTAGAAAAAGCCTTCGGATATGTTGATATGATTTCATTTACAGTATATTATATTAATTTTTTACCCTTGTTTTTATGATTATCTAACGAATAATTTAAAAAAATGAAATTACTTAGAATTAAGTTAAATTCAATTAATGGTAATTGCTAATAAAATTATTTTTTATTAAGAAATTTTTTTTTCTTCAGATGTTAATGAAACGTATATTTCATTTAAAAAGCTAGAAAAAGCCTTCGAATATGTTGATATGATTTCATTTACAGTAGATTATATTAATTTTTTACTCCTGTTTTTATGATTATCTAACGAATAATTTAAAAAAATGAAATTACTTAGAATTAAGTTAAATTCAATTAATGGTAATTGCTAATAAAATTATTTTTTAACTTTGTTAATTCTGTATTAATATTTAATATGAAATTTCAATTTTATTAATAATCAATTTTCATTGAAGAAAATAACGCAACTATATATAGGTAAAGAGAAAGATTCGAAAAGAAGACAGGAAGGAAGGGATAAAATCATGTCTTGAATTCAAGAGTAACAATTAGACTAGAATGTAAGCACTCACAACATTTTTGACTCATCAACATTTGACTCCCCTTTAATGACAAAAGTAAATGTGTGAATTGCTGCTTAAATATTTAAATTATTTTTTCTTCTTTATTTTTGAAAGGTGAACTTTACTATTTAGAAAATATAATCTGTCTTTGGGTCGTTACCAGGGATGTAGTGGAGGATATACGGTGGTATATGCCGTATACCGTCTGGATTTTTTTCTGGAACACCGTATACACTCTGTTTCTCAAAAAAGCTATAGTACATACACTGTAGGGTATACCCTCTGCTTTTTTTACAACTATGCCACTGGTCATTACCAACTTTAAGAAAAATTAAACAAATTGATGACTCAAGGTGTAAACCACCTCTCGGTAAAACACCTAAATTTATACTGTGAAAATTTTTATTTAAACATCTATCAAAGCAATAGGCTTCTTTTACAGTAAGTATGGTTTTTTCATTGATTGAAATTTCCTTCAATCATGTAAGAGAGGAGGGCGAGAGATGAACAATAAAATTCCAGAAAGTATTTTGCTATACATAAATTTTAATAATTATCTTCACGGAAATAAAAAAAACTCTTTGGTGGATTTCAGCGAATACTTTTATTCATTTCAAATTTAACTAAACCCCACTGTTCATATTTTAAATACAAATTCATATTATTTGAATAAAGTGTCATGAATATTGTCATTCAAACCCTAATTTGTGCTAGAATTTTTTTTAGCTTATTATCATGCAATGTGCCTACTACAAAATAACAACAAAAATAAACAGTTACACAATACATATTGTATTACTCAACATTATAAATGGAATTTAAAAAAAAATGTGTAAATCATAAATTGAAAAATAATTTATAGAAAGTAATTTTTTATTTCATTCACCCTAGTGGACCAAAATCTATAAAATCATGAATATCAAAACAAGTATTAACACTAAAATGTAGAATTTTCTGACACAAAACAAACAAGAAAGAAGCAGCAGCACAATACTGATGGGGTCATTCATGCATATATAATTAAACTTGAACACAAATATTAGATCACAGGCGGAAAATGCTACCATTTAGCCATAAAAGGCAATGACAACATAAAAGATTTAACAATTTTCACATTACTAAAGTAGTAATATTGGGAACACTTGATAAAAACCATTGCAACCAGTTAGACATATGCCTTTCATTATGTCAAGAAGCTAATGTATTTACTTGTGTCCTTTGCTTGATTATGGGCTTCAATCATGCAATTGATATTTGTCAACCTTCCATATACAATTTATACAACAATTTTAATTTGAAAAAATAATGACTAAATGATAGAAATGATATAAAACAATGATTATGTATCACAATTAAAATATTAGTTTTAAAAATAAATTAGAAATAAATATTTAAAATTTTACTGCACACCAAAAAAGACAACCTTGATTGAAAATCAAACATTTTGCTTCATTTTAAGACTTTTTACATTAAAAATCTACATTTTCCTTTTTCTTTCTTTCTTTCTTTTTCTTTTTTTTTTTTTTTTTTTTTTGGCAATGAAAAGTTCTTAAATTAAGTCAACGAGTACAAAATGATAATTTTAGTCGATAAAATTTTTACAAAGAAAGTAAAACATGAAACACAAAAAAATATTGGAATGACACAAAAACAACACATCACAACTGCATTTGTTGAGGAGACACCACAATTCTAGGTACAGACATGACAAATATGCATTTGGCTAGAAGCAGAAAATGTCTCATTAACAACAGCTAAAATGTTTTCCCATTTTTGTAAATTGATGTATATATATATATATATATTTTTTTTTTTTTTTTTTTTCAAATTATTTTAGTATCATTTCAGTCAACTGCACTACATAAGAGAAACATTTTCAACTGGTGTCATCATTTACCATTAACATTTTTGTAAGAAAACTACTTGCAAACAGGTTGTAATTTCGATCTATGCACCTACAAACTTTGACTGAAACGGCCGGAAAAAGAAATGCCTGAGTTTATTTTATCTGTCTGAGATTATGGAGATGATAATGATGTAATTCTTGGTCTACATCCTCCCTGTAATAAAATAAATAAGCTGCCCATCTGAAAATAGTTGGTATGTACACAAGGCTTGCATTACTAAAATTTGCAAAACAGTAGTATTACTGCTTTTAATTTACTAAATCATCAGCCATAAATATTACACTAATGACCTCTAGAGTGTTAAGTACAGATGAACACCATAAGTCATATAGGAATGTTGATTCTACTGAAAGCAGCAATAGAAATTGTCCATAACTGGGAGAATAACCATTTCATAAACTTATTCCATAAAATGATATCTATTTTACAAATAAAACAATAATTTTTTTTTCCAATTTCGTATAAACAGTAATTATGTAAAGCTACTGATGCCGAAAGTGAAACAAAACAAAACAATACAATTATAAACATTAAAATTAAGGATGGTGAGATGCACTTCTCCTTTAAAAATAAAAGAAGGAGTGCTCAAATAAATAAAATTTACAAGCTGCATTGAAAATTCACAGATTTTCACACAAAATTGCAGATTTTTCATTCATTCCTAGCCACAATCATAATCACAATGGAAGGAAGAGTTAAAAATTAAATAATATACAGCTGCATCACAGTGCCACAGACAGATATTTAATTATAGTTTCTTATCCACTAAGAATGTTTGCTTTCAGTGTCAGTACTATCTGAGGTAGGATCATCGTGCATTCCTCTAGATTTATTTATAGATTCTATACTAGTATTTTCTGTAGTTTTTGCTAAAGAGACACCTTCAGAGTCACTAAGAGTATTTTTAGAGGTTGGTTGTGCTGAAGCATTGCTAGATGCAGGACTTCGTCTAGAAACGTCCCTGAAAGTTTCTTTATCACTATCGTCCTTATCTAGATTGTCATATATTTCCATTTTACTATCATCTAAGTCATCATCATCATCGTCATGATTACCCATCAATGATTTCAGACTTTCGTCGTCTGTTTCTTGTCCATCAGTAAAATGACTTTGAGAGTTCAACAATTTGCTTGTTGATGCATGAATAAGAGATTTTGCAGCTGAGGGGGCCGAAGAGAGAATGCTTTGAGCAGCTGAAGATGTAACTGTAGCTGTGGTTAATGAAGAAGACAAGGTAGTGTTGAGAGAACTTGTTGTAAATAATGGGTTGCTTAAACCCAACCCATTCACAAGTCCACTTTGAGAAAATGAACCAAATGAACCTGGAAGATTGGGAGGCAATGTGAAACCTCCAAGGCCTAAAGGATTATATAAAAGTCCTGGTGGATACAAGAAAGGTAAAGATGAAGAAGGTAACGAAGAGGCTGAACTCATGCTAGCAGCAGTAGTTGATGAAGATGCAGGTGCATTTTTGCGTGATGAAGAACTACCTGTATCCTTATCACTACGACTTTTCTCAGAGTCTTTGTGATCTTTCGATGAAGGTAAATTGCTAGTTCCAAGTGGTGATGATCCTTGAAGTCCAGGAAAATTGAATCCAGGAAAACCAAATAATGGATTTGTCAAACCCATTCCAGCTAAACCACCAAAAGGCAAAAATATTGGATGGTTTGCTGTAGTGGTAGAAGTGGATGTTGTTGTACTAGAACTAGTACTTGACTTTGAAGGATCCATGAAGAACTTCATATTAGGAAAGCCACTGAGCATTCCAGTATTAGCAAAGTTAAGGGGATTTAAACCAGCAGTAGAAGGAAAAGACATGGTTGTAACTGGAGGAACCAAGTTTTGATGAGCATTAGCAAGCAACGAAGCAGCAGTTCGACGACCTCTTTTCTCTGATGGCGTTACAATCCTTTTTGATAAAGTGTTTGGGAGGTTGCCCTAAATAAATGAACACATTTTATTAATAAGATAATTTTTATTTAAAATTATTACTCTAAATAATTTAACTTTTAAGAAATACATATAAAACAATACAGAAACAAAAGCCAAAAAAAAATTCACTTCAGATATTTAAAGAGCCAAGCATTGTTTTAAAAACAATAATCATTTGTAAATAATAATTTCATGGCTAATACACTTTCTTACGAAAACAGTTGCTTATCATAAAACAGCTATCAAAATTAAAATATTAAACATTCAAAAGAATAATGAAATTTTAAAATTTCTATTTTGGCAATACAATATTGTGAAAAACTGCAGAACTGAAAGTAATGAACAGGGGAGAGTAGGGATGAATGGAGCATAACTTATTACAAACTAAAATGTGTATGCAGTTTATGTTTTTGCAGATAAGTGTTACTACTGATCTAGTTTATACATTCAAATTAGCTGTTTGATTATTCTGATTCTGAGCTAGAAAAGGTTTTGTGTTTTGATTAGTCCAAAGTAAATTTACTTGACATTAATTAAATGCTACAAAGTATACATGACAAAATTTTTTTTACAAGCTTACAGAATATGATTTATGTGGTATACAAATTAATGCCATTGGACTTTTTTGTTATGATCACACATGTAATTTACGCCTACTTTTGTCTAACCATGTGTATTAGGAATGGATGAGACATTACTATTCATGTATTCAAGAAAATTAAAGATAAGGTTATTCTAACTACATACATAGCAATTTAAGTATAAAACATGGACATTTAAATAATTCAATTAGTTTATTCATCAATTCGGTTTAATAAATGTACAATGAGAGTAATTTTTAAACTAGTTTGCAAATGAAGACTTTATTTTAGTAACACATAAGAGTAATAAAATTTAGAAATAAAGTTTAATAAACTTGTGTATATTTAAAGCATTATAAAGAATAGTTGGAAATTATTAACAGCAGGGATGTAGTGGAGGGTATACGCAGGTATACGCCATATACCTTCTGGATTTTTTAAGAAGCTTTGTATACCATCTTTTTCTCAAATAAAGCTGTAGCGTATACCCTAAGATTGAAGTGTATGACTCTAGCATATACCCTCTGCCTATAGCGTATACTCTGCTTTTTTTATGACTACAACACTGATTAACAAGCCATAAAAAGAATCATTGTGGCTGCCTGCATAGAAAGACAGCTATAAATGAGCAAGAAAAAAGCTATTGAACCAAATAAGATAAGGTGAGTTTTTGCAGAAGATGAAATAAATTTTAGAGACTAAGCATATAAGATTCGTGTATTTTATGAAATTTCAACAAAAGACTCACTCTAAAAAATACACCCTGTTGCAAAAAAATATACGCCCCCAGAAAAAATGTAGCCATGACCATGAAACTAGGCACATGCATAGTGTTTACGTAGGTGAACAACTGATTACAAATTCAGAACAAAAATACATTTTATTGACTAGTAGCAGCAAAAAGAATGTCAATTTCAGTAGGTTGTAATGCCACCCCAGGCAGCTATGCAAGCCGATACTTGGTGCAGCATGGAGTATATTAAGTTACTAATGTTCCTCTGCAGTAGATTATGCCATAAGTGTAGCACCTGATCAACTATTTTGGCGGTATTCTGGTGGCTGAAGTCGCTTTCCCAACATGTCCCAAATATGCTCTATCGGAGCACGATCGGTAACCTGGCAGGTCTCCAAAGGATATTATGTCCTTGTAGACATTGTTGCGAGAGTCTCACAGTATGTGTCCGAGCATTGTATTGCTGATAAATGGCACTTGGGCAACTTGATAGCATAGGCCAGGGTCGGCGAACCTATGGCACGCGTGCCGTAGCTGGCACGCAAGAAAATATTTTTGGCACGCCGTTAATTGAAATTTTAAATCAAAATTCACTGAATCTCTCCAAAATTCTGCACCTCATTATTATTTTTTTATTAATACACGAGCTTGACCGAAAATAGCTTTTGTTTTCTATAATAAGTACTGGTGCACTTGTCATTCATATCATTGAACTAACTACCCGCTCAGAAATATTCCCCCCTCCACACACTCACTTCCTCGATTTCATTCTGCTGGCGCCGGTAATTCTCATATGCAGAGAGAGAAATCCTGATAAATCACAACAAATCAAATTATTTTTTGCTTTAATATTTCATAAATTTCTGCATCATTTAACGCATTTTGATTTGCACATGAGGCTACTCTTGCTGTAATTTGCTAAATGATTAGTGAATTAAAATGACAAAAATATTAAGAAAACTAATAAAATACGACTTTTTTCGGATAAGAAAAAATAATTCGATTGCTAAAGCATTTGTAAAATGAAATGAAAACTATAATTTCACAATCACGCTTTCGAAGATTTTTATCCTTTTATGTGTGGGCTTAATGGAGGGGCAGGGATAATTTATCTGGCAGACGACTGACTGCCGACACAGTTCTGTTATTTATGTATAAAACTCAGCGGCTGGGTATTTCACTATTATTATTCTGATTTGCTTTTATTGCATGATTTTTTGTTGTTAAACTCCCTTCACTGTTAAGGCTGATAATATAAGACTGATTAGATTGGAAAGTTAAAGTAGCATTTATTAAACATGGCCCATTTGGATAAAAAACAGAAAGCGCAAGATAGTAGGGAATTTCAAACTTAGTGGACTGAGAAATATGGTATGATTAATACCATACCTTTTTTGTACAAATGATAATTGCAAATCGATAGGAGAAACAAACATTTGTGACAATGAGTTAAATGAGAGTGATATCGAACTCGATGAAGAGAAACGAACACCAAATTGCCAAGTCTGGGTCGATACGTGCCTTATAGACCGGGAGGCGCCAGCACAGACAATCACCACCACGGCTGAAGTTCCAGAATGAGTGAAAACTCGATTCGCATATTAAAACGCGATCGGTCTGCCAAGTCATATCTTGCCGGAAAACACCTGAAAACCCGATTTTAGCGGTTGACTCGTAGGTTTACCATTGTGTTTTCCTGCACCCAAAGATATGAAAACATGGAGAACTGGATGCAGGAAAACACAATGGTAAATCTACAAGTCAACCGTTAAAATCGGATTTTCAGGAGTTTTCCGCCAAGATAGGACTTGGCAGACCAATTGCGTTTTAATATGCGAATTGAGTTTTCACTCATTCTGGAATTTCAGCCATGAACTCGATAAAGTGAATGTCTGTGCTGGCGCCTCCCGGTCTATTAAGAAGCTTTTTATTTCCTTCGGATAAAAAAGATTTTGCAATACTTATGAAATGAGAAAATAAAATTTAATTAACGAAAACCAAAAAACTAACAGAATTCCTTGACAGACTTTTAGGTAATGTCTTTTTTTATATTTGTTATTTTTTCTTATGCATTGTAATATGTTTTTTAAATAATTTTCCATTTAACAGTATGCGTAAAACAAATATTATGCACATATAAGTCGTAAATAATTTTTTTTTAATATTTCTTTTATGTTTGTCTGTTTTAAAATAAAATTACATTCAATATAGAACTACCATCATCCTTAAAATGCCAAAATCAACAGATTTGGTTTGACTTTTCAACATGATACATTATTCAATTTAATGTGTATGTTGGTATTAACTACAGGAATGTTATCCATATTTACCGTAATCTAATAATAGTAAAAATAAATAATTTTGATTCATTATTCTTTTTTTTTTTTTGGCGGGAATGGGGGGGTGGGGGGGTGGGGTGTTGTTGGCACGCCATGGTCACTTGAAAAAATTGGCACGCGGATGTGAAAAGGTTCGCCGACCCTGGCATAGGCAATACCACCAGCTGCAAAATGGCGTCAACATCAGAGTTCCTTGCAGCACGACTAAAGTTGATTGGCTGTCCCAGGAGATCACTCACCAGACTGTAACACCAGGTGTTACGGCAGTGTGCTGCAACTCAGTAACAAATACAGGATTGGACCTCTGATCTCTCTACATCTACACATGCATGCAGTGGTCATCAGCACTGAGAGAAAAGTGGGATTTGTCACTGAAGACCACATTTTTTCCAATCAGACACTGTCCAGCTTGCCCGAGATCCAGATGACACTGCCTACGTTGAAGAGTTAGTAGCAACTGCCTTAATAGACAGCAAGACCTTGAGCCCAGAGCCACCAAGTCGTCTACAGATGGTTTGCACTGATACCACTGGATCAAAATGACTTCGAATAGATGATAGCGACACTGTTGGTATAGAAGTGGCAGCTCTCCTAATTGTCCCATTTCTCTTGTGCATTTGTGGCTGGGGACATCCAGAGCCACTATGACGGCTGACTGTGCCTTCTCTGATCCACAGCTGCGAACACTGTGCAACTACCACATCGCTTCGATCAACATGCTGGCTGATATGTGTTTGATTAATCTGCTTTTCTGAGGCCTATGAATCCCTTTTGAAGTCGAACAACTGTTCGTAGCACTGTTGAGTATGTCTTAAAGGAATCTTTCTTTCGAATTCTATGTATCCGCAATATAATTACCAGTGAATTCAAGCATCAGCTTTTTTAAATGCTGCCTGCAGCACAATTTAAATGCGAGTTACACAAGTCCCCATTGGTCATTTGTGCTGAAATGTTAATCATTTACGTTACCCATAAAATTACATCAGCACTCCAAGTGTCCTAACTCAGGTTCAATTTTTTCTGGATGCATGTATTTTTTTTTAAACGAGGGTATTAGGAAAAAAATTTCCTTAAGAATCAAGGAAAATAAATCTGTACTTACGTCATTTCAGATAAAATCTTTTTTGAATTTGTAATTGCAGACTTCGAAGGGAGGCGATTTTTTGTCTGCATTAAACAATGTACAAGTATTATACACTAGAATAGTTTTAAAATAACCCCTTTCATTGAATAAATGGAATTCAGTTTTTGACAGAAATTAAATAGATTACCAACTAAATAGTAAAATAAAGGATTTTTTCTTTTGTTTAATAATTTTAGTTTATGACAGTTTTTTAATGCAAAACAATAAATTACTGAGGACAAACAAACTATGTAAGAAAATTGTTGTACTTACATAATTTAACTCTTTAAAAAGTAATATCTCATTTTTCTTTGCATTAACAATTAACAAATGCTCTTTTTACCATACACTTACATTATATGTAACTTTTGGGTTGGGTTTTCACTGTTTTGAGTCGTGCTCGTTTTGACCCGATTTTTCAAAGAAATCCTGAAAATTTTGCAGATGAAAAAACTATACATTTGAACATTAATGAGTATATATGTATATGCTAATTTTTCTACATAAAGGACAAAATTTATATTAGAGACTAGGGGACTCAGCACCCTGTGAGCTACGCCTGCCAACTCCCATAGTAATGTGCCCTGTTCAAAAAATATTACCAAGCTACAGAAGATTGAATGATATTATGCCTATAACAGTGACTATCTTCTGTAATCAGGTTGCCATGCTTTTCTGTTTGAATAGGGTATTTTTCAGTTATAATAACCTCATCCATCGCTGTCGTAAGAACTGGCGGCTGTTTTTGGGATTGATAAGCAAGATCAATTACACATTTGAAAATAAGCCTGTATACAATGGTTAGGTTAAAAATGTTATCTCTCTGACTTTTATAACGACACTATGGACAATATCCTTACTTTAGTTTCGATGTTAATACACTACGTCTGCTTGGGAATAGCTTTCAGAACCACGGTATTGAAAAGCATTGTTTTGACAATTTTAAGTTTATATTTTATGCTTTGATCGAGTTTTGATATTTTCAAGAACAGGTATAGCTTATTCATGAATTTTTTTCTTATTTTAATACACCATCATGAATATTTGTGCATTGTATCATGTATATTGTTTTTATTAATAAGAATTTTCTAAATTTCCAAATTTTCTAAAATGTATTTATCAAATAGTAATTTGTACAAAATAAAACAAAAGTATTTTGCACATACATTTACCTGTATTTAAGCTGCATCAAGTGATGTAATGTATAAAGTGATGTAATGTATCAAGTGACAAATGTGCTAGTCGAACTACTTTTATACCATGTGATGTCACATTAAAATTCTCTTGAATGAAAATCGTTTTAATATATGACATAATTTGCACTATTAAATGCATTTCTCATGTAATAATTTATTTACTAACTTTTTTCTCTTTTAAGATTCATGGGTATATATATTAATTTAAAAATGTTTAGAAATATTATTTGAACTTTTTAAATGTGACCTAATAATTCATCATTAAAAGTTTTTCACGCATAATAATTTAATTATTTTAGGAACTTTAAATATGATGATATGTAATATTTGGGAATTTTACATATGACATAATTATCACTTTTAAATGCGTTTCACATGTAATAATTTTATTATTTTAAAGTTTTCGTACTTTAAGAACATTTATGTGTAAATATTTTGATTTATTTTTCCTTATTTTCTGCTTTTAACATACGACCATTTAATTCTTATTTTAAAGTTTTTTTCTATTTTAATAATTTCATTTTTCAATTTGATTTTTAAAAAAATCTGATTTTTATTTTTTTAAATTTTTCTGAAAAACATAATTTAATCACAATATTGCTTCACTATCAATTGAAATAAAAGAATTTTAATTTCAATTTGAAAATGACAAAAAGAAATATAATAGAGTAGAACCCAGTTAAGACACGTTTCAAGGGAGCGGCCAAAAGTCGCGTATTAAGCGTGATCGCATATTAAATGTGATTTATATAATGTTGTAGGAATTGGGCTTCATTTATACGTTTACGGTCGAAAGTTGAGTCTTTTACATATATTCATATTGAAATTTAATTGTATTCCACTTTAACGTATTGTTTCTTTTTATAGGACAAACTGGAATAACAACGGAAAATAAATATAGATTTCAACATGAATTTATTGTCGATTAATGCGTTGCAACCAAAAATAATTTTCCTACTAGACTCATTTTTTTAAACAGAAAGAAAAATAATATTAAATCTTTGAAGCACAACCCAGTTTTTAAAATCATATTTAGTACTTGTAATAATGAGTACCATTATAATCTGTTCTTCATTATCAATATAATAAGGAAAACTATCCTTATAAAATATTGATATAGCAAAAAGTAAAGTAAACATAAGAGAATTATCCAATCGCAGTCGTATTTAATCTTAGCGAGTTTCATTTTTTGTTGCCAATATGCATTATAAAACATAGTAGCGATATAAAGTACATTTAAAACATCTCTAACAACACGTATGAACAACTCTAATCATAATAATTTTTGTGACGTATCTAAGTAACCTGAATGCGTCTATCTCTCTCTACTACAGTAAAAACGTACACGAGGCAAGAGACAAAGAATGTTAGGAGGTGGGATCAAAGAAGAATTGCAGTTTTGCTAATTTAACGGGGTGTTTTTGTTATTCAAACATCTATCACTATTTCCGATTAGTAATTTTCGCCTTAATTAATATGTTGCTAAATAAATAAAATAATATTCGGAAACAGTGTTTTTTATCTGAATAATATAAATCCTCTAAATCGTTAACACTCGAGAAGAAAGAAGGAATTTGCATCTTGATCAATGAATTCGCGTCTTAAGCGTAATTTTTTTCCTCAAAGAACCGAAAATTTATCGCGTATTAAGCGGGATCACGTCATAACCGTTCGCGTATTAAACGTGATCTTTTTACATTAGCCTTATGGGCGATGTTCATGGGATCCGAAAAAATCCGCGTATTAACCGTGAGCATCTTACCGGGTTCCACTGTATTCCCTGTAAGTTTTTCCATGTTCTCCCCTCTTTTTTCCACAAAAATGGAGTAATTTGGTTGCCATCATTATAGAAATGTCATTAAAATGAAAAAAAAATTAATATTTCGAAAACTAATTCAAATTTATAAATTCTAATATCAATTTTGACACCTGTGACAAATTTTTATGCAAAAAATTCTGTAAACAAAAAATTACATAAATAAAT
This sequence comes from Maratus speciosus, assembly GCA_963932465.1. Lineage (NCBI taxonomy): Eukaryota > Metazoa > Arthropoda > Arachnida > Araneae > Salticidae > Maratus > Maratus speciosus. Next base: position 508,360,628 of record OZ010793.1, on the reverse strand, counting down.
TTGATTATTTGAACAAAAAAAAAAAAAAAAAAGGAAAGAAAGTGTTAAATAATTTTGTTTTGTATTTTCCTACAGTCATGGTGACAGGTAATAGTCTGCTCTAGCAAATTTACAGAAAATTTCTTTTTTAAGCGATCTTCCATTTTATTTAGCGTTTAATATTAACTTGTACACAGAAAATCATCAAAGGAGTCTGCTAAATAAGCTGCACATTTCATAAGAAAAAAAAAAAAAAAGAGACTGTGAAGAAAAAGAGATAAAAATTACATTAAATTCTCATTACAAAAAGGCTCACTTTTCTCCACAAAAAGACAGATAATTAACGTCAAAAGAAAACAGAATGAATTAATTACATTTTGTGTAAAATTTTCACCGCTCACTATACATTTATGCTAGGTTTATACGAAATTCAAAGGTATAAAAAGTAAGGCAGAAAATTTAAAGGAGAACAGAAAATTATTTTACTATGCATTTGATTCACAATTTTTCCGATTTATTTTTTTTCTTCTGTAAGCCTTATTTTTATTTATTTGAAGAAAGGAAGTCAACTTTGTTTTTGTTTTATATTTTCATTTTAGTTATAGCTTTTTAAGACTCCTAATTAATACAATGTGATACAGTTTTCAAATAAAATATATTTTTTCTCAATTCGGCTGTGTAAAATTTTAAATTTTTCGATTAGTGTCATGTTGTGAACGCGCCATTTTATCGCATCCGCGAATTGGCATTTGCACGTGGCAATATCTCCCATTTTTAAACTTAATTTTGCCTTTTTCGTAATTTCCCTTTAATATTTTATTGTTTCAACGTTCCCATTATTCGCATTTATTATTCCCTGTAATTTGACACATCCCTTTTAATCCTACGGCGATTCCTTCAATTTTTGATCTACCATTCGTTAGATCGCCGATTTTATTTTATTTTCAAGTCGCTTCTACTTGCAATTCTTATCGGTTGCCATTTTACCAGCTGCCGCGGGAGAGAAAGATTCCTCCTTCTCTCGTGTGCCGTTCGGAATGTTCCAATTTCTCCTGTAAATCTCCAATTTAGCCTGTCTTATCGACACTTTCGCAAGGCACGTGGATGTTAGGGTTAGCCCTTACACGTGTTTCAGTAATAACACCACTATACGCTGCTTCCTCATTAGTGAAAATATGTAACGTGATAATTGGTGCCTCAACGACCAATTCATAGTTTTTCATCCTTAAAAATATAGTTCTCACAAGTTATAAAATTTCCTTTACAAGATTTTCTGCATATTTTGACGTTTGGATCGCGAAAATCAAACGTCATCATTCTAGTGAAATCTCCCTGCAAAGAACTGTCAATCAAGACAATAGCATTTAGTTCAGCAATATCGTGATCGATGTTTTAAGTTTTTCTCAAATAAAAGAATAGTGAAGTTTTAATTTCTACTTACAAACAAAAGTATGGACTTGTCCAGATATCAACATTGAACTCTGAGTTTGCAAATTCTAGTCTTCAACAACATCGTTAACGTTAATGTAATCCACATTTTTACTTCATTTTTTCAGGTTTATAATAGTATCAGTAAAAAGTATGCAATTTTTGCAGTAATAGAGAAACCTTTTCATGTTGTTAGTATTAAAGTGTACCTCAAAATGTTTTCTAGTTACAATAGTTCATATTCTTTTAAAATTATCTACTTAAATGCAAAAGCTAATTTTGTTTCATATCAGGATATCTGCTATTTTTGTTGTGTATTTATGTGTTTTTCGTCAGCAGATAGCTACTTTCCTGAATTTAAATATATATAAGCTTTGGACTGTAAACCTTTTTGCAGTTACATAGCACTTAATTACTGACTACTTCAATACTTCATTTTTAAATGACAGAGAATATGTCCTGCCTTTATTGTGTAATTTTTGTCTTTTCTTGAGCAGATATATTTCTCTGTAGGTCTTAAATTCTCTTAATAGTACAGGATTTGTTGAACTTCCAAATTCTTTTTCAACTCTTCCAGTGGTGCACACTTAAAATTCCAATAGATGTTTTCAGACAAGAGAAAGATTCCTCCTTCTCTCATGTGCCATTCGGAACGTTCCGATTTCTCTCGTTTATCGCTCTTTTGGCGTTCTGTGCTGACATGCTCTTCGGCGTTGTTCGTACACTGCTTATCTGCTTCGCGCCCGCTGATTGGCCACGGTCGCTGGTCAACTTGCCAATCTGGTGTGCGTTATGGCTTATGGAATTCACCAGGCAGATTTTCAGTCAGTATTGCCTGTGACTTAATGCGTGTTGCATCGCGGAAAAGTTTAACGAGTTGCCCTGGCATGGGGATCCCACGTGGCTCTGCCATTTGCCGCGTTTCTTTACAATCTCTCGTTTTGGGGATTCTGTGCAAAATGGAAACTTCTGAGCCTTCTACCAGCATTCCCAATCTTAGCTACAAGGTCCATTTAAAATAAAAGAAAGTTTCCTTTTACAAGAATAAGTTTTGTCTATTTGTGCCTCTTCCTTTTTACAGCAGCATGCACATGTCCAGGTTGAAGTTTGAAAATGTTTTAAAAGTCAGCTCCGTCCCTGGTAAGCCTTTTTTTTATATATTTCTTCTCTGTGCAAGACAAAAGCAGGATGATGAAGTTGTATTATTTTGATGAAAACAACAACGAGTTTAGCCTGTGTTATCGACACTTTCGCAAGGCACGTGGATGTTAGGGTTAGCCCTTACACGTGTTTCAGTAATAACATCACTATACGATGCTTCCTCAATAGTGACAATATGTAATGTGATAATTAGACATGTGTTAAATTAGTGTTTTCAATATATTACGTTCTTTTATTTATTTAGTGATGAATTTTTCATTTCTTATTGCAAATTACCTGGAGACAAATGCTAAACTATTTATATTGTTTTAAGTGCAAATTTAATTCTTCCATAACAGAGCCGGCACATGATAAAGATAGCTTTAAATAATTTATGCATTAAATTTATTTTAAAAGACCATAATAAATAAGTCAATTACGATACAGTTTTTAAAAATATTACATTTGAAAGTAGATTTCTTTTGCTATACGATGGGGTAAAAATTAAAATTGTACGATATTTAGAATAAAACACGGCAGTAGCAAAAATTGCAAAACCGAAATTTCATCGGCAAGTGTTGCCATTTGTAAAATGACGTCAGCGTTACGCACAGATACGTTTGTCCTTTATAACATAGATAGGGTAGATATGTAGCATATTTAATAAGGTATTATTTCTTATCTTAGAAAGAAACTATTGCTACTATTTATAGGAGCAATCTTGCTTTGATGCACACATACTCTTGGCATAAAACCAGATATTATACTTCAGATAACAAAGGATATTAGAGAACAATAATTGAAGAGTATGTAAACAATGTATGAAGAAAAGGTAGTCGAAACTGCATGTACAAGAGTGGTTAAGATTTTTGTGAAGCATATGAAGAAGTAGAATTTATCTTTTGCTATTTCTTAAACTGTAATGAAGATAATTAACCTTTTGTTTTTAAATATTAAATTATTAGACTTATAACTGAAATATTATTAGTTTAGTGCTTTAGTTAAAGTTCTAAAATGAAATATAGTGTTCTTTTATAAAATGAAAGGAACCCACTTGTGGTGTAAAACTGCATGATTTGAGTTTTTATAAATAATCATTAATAAAATGTGATGAACCAGTCATATATTTAATTTGATATTATAGTATGAGCTGAAATACAATGTGTTGCCCAGGGTTTTAAATATGTTTGATTAGAAAAATCAATTTTAAAATTAACACCATACGGACTATGAATCTTGTGCAAATATGCTCTCTTTTTTAATATATTAGCCTTGAGAAATTTTCCTTTTATACCAGTATTTTTAAAAAATGTTTCCTAAGCCTAAATAGATATATATAGACTTGAATCTTGAAAAATTTTTTAAAAAAGAAATGTAAATTCATGAAGAGCCCATCATGATATCACTTTCTCTTGCAAAAGCCATGCATTAATCATATATTCATTTTAAATATGAGGTCATACGTGAATTAACCTATAATATTCACAACTAAAAAGAAATGGCTCATCTAGTATTTGCTGAGAAATAAAAATCATGCACTTGTGACATCATAATTAACTTTCATATTTTAACAGAATAATAAGGCTGCTATAATTTGTGACTCGTGCTATAGCCAGTATATACACGTCAGGACATAATGGAGTTATCATTATCTTTTAGGCATGAAGGTTTCACTATGGTACTCCATTGTGAAATTTGGTAATTTTTTAAATTCAATATTTGAAAAACAGCATAATCATTAGATTTGAAATTTATATAAAGAAAAATACAATTTTTTTAACTTTCTAACGCAGTTTGTCTAACAATTTTCTGACAAATACTTTTTGAGTTATTAATTTTTATCAGTAACTTCAAATGTTTCATTTTCTGATATTAATCTGTGGCAACGATTAGCAAAAAAGCCAGTCGTCAGCAACACGTAGCTTTTTATTAAAGAGGATGATGAGAATGCAGAGAATGTACATTAAATTCTGGCTTAAAGATGCAACTAATAATAAGGTATGTTGTTCTATCCCCTTCTCCTACATTTGAAGAATTCTAAAATACTTTACTGTTTCATAAAACCCAAATAACAACAACAACAACAACAAAAAAAAAAAAAAATAAAGATCACTTACAGAGTTATTTGATTACCCTACATTTGTATGAGGTTGGAACAACAATAATGGAGGCTTTTTTTATGAGATTAATTTTAAAATACTATTTAGCAAAATTAAACCCATGTTATTTTTTCTGGAAAACTTTAACATCTACAAGTTTTTCCCAACATATTGGGAGTTTTGTATTTCTGTTTATATGCATTACACTAATAAAAGAAAGATATTTGTGTGTCTGTCTGAAAATGAGGTTTGGGTGAGGTTAGTCCAACGCAGGCCCTGATGCACTTGAGGTTCAGAATTTTCATTTTCTGTTAACTAACAACAATTAAAAGCCATAATGAATATCACAAAATGGCACGAAAACTCATAGTACAGTGCCCAGAATGCCATTCTGTAGAATCAGAAAAGATACAAAAGTGTGAAAGCTCTCCCCCCCCCCCCCCCCCCCCCTGGAACAGAATCACCCCTGGTAAGCGCATATACAAGTATGAAAATTTGGGTGAGGATAGTCCACGGCAGGTCCTAACGCACCTGAGGCTCAAATTTTTCTTATTTTGATAATTAGTTGAAATATTAATTAAAAGCAAACACTCATCAAAATTACTTCTTTTTCTCAAAATGGCATTTGGTACCCGTTTTGAAAGATCACTACCCGTTAAGATTCGAAGATCGGAAACAGCTCTTTTTCTTTCATGCCTCCAGTCGGCTAAACAATAAGAAATATAAGAAAACAAATCAGATAATCTATTAGAGGGCACTTTAAGCTTTTTAACAGCGCAGCCTTTTTAAAAAATATATTATCAACTCCTTCAAAAAAAAAAAAAAAAAATGTTTGAAACTTTGATTTCTAAGTAAACTAGAATATTTCACCCTCCAACAAATGGGATAAAATAGGTACTGACAGAATAAATAGTCTAGCAGTCAAATATAAACTATAATGATGCTAATCATGTTAAGTTTGCATCTGTATACAATTATTTAAAAAAAAAAAAAATAAAATGAAAAAAAAAATAATCTCAAAATTATCAACGTTTTAATTTTAAAAAGATAACAATGATAGCTTCTTCACTTAACATTTCTAAATTTAACTTTTGTATAAGTAAAACAAATATAATGAAAAGATAAGTTACAGTTTTTTAAAAATGTGATTATCCTGTATGTGACAATAGATCTTCCTTACAATCCATGCATATACATATATAAGTACGTGTGTGCGTGCATACACAAAACTACACAACATACAAACATACACAAAACTTTTGATTATCATAAAATTTAAACTAAGTTCATTGAAACTTTTATAAAACTATTTCAATACAAATACAGCATTAGTTATTCAGACTGACTGTAATGTGCAATCCAGAAAACATTAATTTAGATAATCAAAGCTTTGAATACTACACAATGTTAAATTAAAGCAGTACATATTTACTGTTGATATGCAAACTTGATTGAAAGTTTTAGATTCATCCATGGAAAACAAAATGCAAACATGTATCACAGAATCTTGACTAAAGGAATTTACATTTGCAAACACCCTTCTCTGAACCTGGGGAACAGAGATAGAATATCCTAGACAAATTAAAATCATCAGTAAATTTCAACCAGTTTGAGAAGTGCATAAATAGAAAATACTTTTTCAAAGATTAAAAAAAACACAGTATTAAAAACCTTAAACATTATCCAAAACTGTTATTATTGGCACGTTTAATGCTGTTGTGCATCATGAATGAAAACTTATGCTATTTAAATAAACACACGATTTTCTTCAGTGATACTATTTCAAGTGTACTGAAGTAAATCAGAAAGATAGAATCAATGGAAATCAGTGACGAATTAAAAATATATATAAATATAAACTTTCTGTACAATCATATCACTGAAACAAATGAATTTGATCAATAATATATATTATCATCATCAACAACCTTTTTCAATCCACTTCTGGATGTAGTTCTCACCCAGATTTTCCCAATGTTTCCTGTCTAGTGCTTTAGTCATCCAATTAACACCAGCTATTTTTCTGATTTCATCACTCCATCTTACTTGAGGTCGTCTTCTTGGTCGTTTTACATCTCTGGGATACCACTGTAGGGTGTTTGTGCTTCATCTATTGTCTTGTTTTCTTGCAATGTGCCCAGCCCATTTCCATTTCAGCCGTTTAATTCTTTCAATGATGTAAAAAACTTTCCTCTGAATTCTTATCAAGGTTATTCTCTTTCTGTCTCTTCTAGTTATGTCAAGCATACATCTTTCCATACTTCTCTCTGTTTTTTGTAATCTTTGTACCATATGCTTTATTAGCGTCCATGTTTCTGCTTCATAAGTTAGTGCAGGCAAAACACATTGGTTAAACACCTTTCTTTACAAAGAGGCATGTTACTCTTCAAAATAATAATACTGTTCTTCTCGAAAGCACTCTATCCATTTATTCTTCTATTGATTTTATACATGATACTATCATTATCTGATGATATTTCCAGCCCAAGGTACACATAACTTTGCACATCTTTAATCTCAGTGTTGTTGTAGACGACTTTCTTTTCTGATGCAAAATAATTTAACATCACTTTAGTCTTTTCCAAATTTATTTTTAATCCCACATTAATGCTAGCTTCTGGCAAATCTTTTAGCATATTTTCCAATTCTTCAGGGGCTGTTACTGAAAATTAAAATGTCGTCAGCAAACCGGAGATGACTTAAATATTCCTCATTTATTTTAATCCCTTTGTTTTCCCAATCCAGCTTCTTGAAAATATTTTCTAAGGCAGCAGTAAAAACCTTAGGTGAAATGGTGTCTCCTTGTCTTACCCCTCTTCTAAGCTTAATCTTCGCTTTTCCTTTGTCCAAACGGATGGTTGCTGTTGCCTTCTTGTAAATCTTCTTTATGATATTGATGTAAGGTTTGTCTGTACCAATGTCTTCCAGAGATTTTACTACTGCTGATGCGTAGACCGAATCAAATGCTTTTTCATAATCAATAAAGGCAAGGCAGAGAGGTAAATTATATTCCTCATGTTTTTCTATGAGTTCCCTTACTGTTTGGATATGATCCATTATGCTGAATCCACTTCGAAATCCAGCTTGTTCTCTAGGTTGAGCTGAGTACAGAGCTGATTCTAGCCTTGTCATTAAAATTTTGGTGAAAATTTTATAAATCACTGATAGTAAGCTGATTGGACGGTAGTTTTTAATGCTTTCCTTTTTCCCTTTCTTGTAAAGTAACACCATCACAGCATTATTACAATCTTCTGGTAAAACCGACTTCTCGAGACATTTGGTAAACAGTAAGGATAGCATTCTTGCAAATTCTTATCCTGCTTCTTTGATAAGGTCAATTGTAATTCCATCTTTGCCAGAGTACTTACTTTTTTCATAAATCTAATGGCTTGCAAAACTTCATCTGTCATCACTGGGATTATCGCTTCAAATTCTGTTAAGTTTTCTCGTGGATCACATAGGTTGATTTCCCCTTGATCTTCACATTTATATAGATCGTTATACAATTTGTCGACAATGTATGCTATTTTGTTATTGATTTTGGCGATTGTTCCATCTACCCTCTTTAGAGCAAAAATACCTTTTCTTCCAACACACAGTTTGTGCTTAGCTGATTTTAAACTTTTGTTATCTTTTAGAACTTTCTTGATAAGATCATAGTTAAATTTTCTGATATCTCCTGTAACACTTTTTCTTACTGTTTTACATAATTCAGCATATTCAACTCTTGATTTAGGATAGTTTTTCTTCATTTTAAATTCTCTGCGTTTCTTCATCAATCTTTTTGTTTCTTCTGTTATTTTCTTTGTCTGCTTTACTTGTGCATCGGCAGCTATCTTCTTTGCAATATCTTGTAGAGTATTAGTTAGTTTCTTGTTCACTACTGAAACATCTTGCTCTTCTTCTAAAGTTGATTAAAGTACTTGGAAATGGTATATATATATATATATATATTTGTTAATATATGCAAATGGCAACACAATCTGCAGTTGAAAGTTCTCTATCAAAAGTCTTGAAAATACTGGAAGAATGCAGATTTTAAACTAACCAGCCTTCCCTAAAACCATGTGGTGATTTTAAATACAACATTTACTCGTATATAATACAACTTTTCTTTTTCAAAACTTCAGAACTAAAAAGCAGATCAACACTGCACACCAAAAATTCCTGTAAACTATATGAAACCACACATGTGTTTACTAAGTCACTGAATCATACACTTCTAGGATTGACCTTTTTTCAGTTTTTCTTCTTCCTTCCTCCATAATCGTATGCAAAAGTCACCAACATCGAATTCTTGAGCAGTGTTTTTGTTTGCTTTAGCACAGTGTAAAACTTGCACTTTGCAAACAGCAGTGTAACTTGTCCTCTTTTCCAATCATAATTGCTCACTCTCTGAAAACAGAATAAATAAAGGTATGCATTACAAGATCCTTTTCCCCCCTTTTACAATTTCTATTAATTACTAATAGTATTACATTTCTGGACTTTAAAACAAAGTATCCAATGTGAGAAAAGTATGTATTGCAGAAACCTTAACTTTATTTATGGTATTGTAAAAAAAAAAAAAAAATTGCAAGAGTAACAAGTAACTTCAGTTCGAGTTTCAATTTCTAGATTTTCTGCAGTGGAGCACATTATACGCAAGTCACTTTTTTTTTCCCCTAATTAAAAAAAAGAGGGTGCTAAGAACTGGTTGCAATGACTTGTTAGTTTGCCATTTCAAATTCAAGCAGCATCAAATTGCCCCGACATATAAAAATAAGTTTTTCTTGCATCATAAAAGCATCCTTGCTATCGCCTTCCCTACCATATTTGAGCACCTATATATACAGATACATGAAAGAAAAAATATAAAATCAACTTCTCTGCTTTCTTTGGTCAGATGTTAAGGATTTCTTAATACCTAGTTCTAGACTTCTATTTCAAGAATGATGTAAGTGAAAAGTAATTAGGAATGATATAATTAAAGAATTAGAAGAGGCAAATAAACCCCCCCACCCCACCTCTACATGCAATACTACTTTACGTCATTAAAATTTTTGTAGTGACAACTTTCAATAATTTAATCACTTTCCAGGAGGCAACTCTAGTTACAAATACTAACTAACCACGCTTCACCATTGCTTAACCTTTTTTCCCTTGAAAAAGATAGAAAAATTAAGAAAATCCTCCAGGAATTAAAAATATAGAATTAACACTTTTCAATAACTTATAGGAATAATTTATTACTTATTATTAAAACTTGTAGCTATCTTTTTAGATAAAATTTTAAAGCATGTAAAAGATATGCTTATTTAACTTAGTACAATATATTTACATTCATTTTTTAAATATTTCTTATTCTGGAAGTATTTGAATACTGCTATTTAAAAAAAAAAAAAAATCTTATTTATCTGAAAACAATAAGTTTTTTAAATAAATACAATCATATTTATGATATGTGTGCCGATTAAATATATTTGAAAATATGTCCTTTTGATATCTGAATTTGCCTGCTTGCTTCAAGGAGTACCTTTTTACTTTTTCTAAAGTCCAAGATATTTTGATGCAGCAAAACATTTCTAAATAATCAAGAAATAAGAGGATGTCACTGCATCAGAAACAAATCAGTTTTTTAAAAACTACAGAGATTTATTTCTTTTAAATTCACATTATCACAGATAATTTACTATATTCCCCATTGCAAAAATACTATGGAGGAGAAAAATAAATAAATAAATTAATTAATTAATTAAAAGAACACAAACTACAAAATAAAAATAAAATGGCAGCCATAAATAATAAATAAAAGGAAATAAAAGAACTTCATTCTAATCAGTGGTATGTTATATATTCCACAATTATTTACAGTAATATTTTTTTTAGTTTTAGGAAATGGACACAGTATATAATCAGATTAAGCCATAAATAAAGATGCCACTAATAAATGATTCATCAAAATAAAATAAGAAATAATGTTCCTGGGCTGTAAAAAAGCATTGTAATTTGGAAATAAACAAGCTACTAAATATTTAGAGATTTTGATTTCCTTTAGTAGGAAAAAATGATGTGATAAACATTTTCTCAATTATTTTCACTGTTATATGTTAATGTAATACTGGGATTATCCTTAAAAATAAATAAATAAATAAAGATAAAATATACAGCTAACACAAAGACAAATTTTAAACAAGAAAAATAAAAATTACTCTCAGAAATTTTATTTGGCAACAGTTTGGAATTGTGTTTGAATTGCAAATGGACAAGAACAAATTATCTTTATTGCAAACATATTTAAGGCAGTATACAAGTAAAATTACTTTGATTTTTTCTATTTTATTTTTAAATACAGACTGATATTCCAAACAGCTATGTGTCAGATAAGTAACTGGGTAATGGATTATTGGGGTCAAAGATAAAAGTTTCAGAAAGCTAAACAAATCTGTCATGTTTTCTTCTCACATTTCTTGGGTATGCCCTTAATGACAAACGGATAAATAGCAACCAAAGTTAAAGTTTCAAAAAACTTCTCTAGATTTGAAAATATGAAATATTTTTAAATGTGAGAATCAATAGTATCTTCAAATAACTTTGTAGTACTTTTATGTTATCCGGACACAAACTGCCAAGTATTGCTCCCATCGCTAATCTTTTGCTCCAATCTTTCGTATTTTAGTAATTTCATTTAAAACACAAGCCTTTCCTTCATTTCCTTTAAAATATATGACTTAATTTAAAATACATATACTATATATGCCTTTCAGTCATTCCATCTGAAATAAAGAAAGGAAAAAAAAAAAAAAGGGGGGGGGGGGGGAATGCTGTCGGCGAGATTTGTGCCCAGCTAACATAAAAGTACCAATTTTGTTTATTTTCATAATTTCAGTTAAGTGGATGTTGAAATTAGATAAAAAGCTATTTTTTTCATGACTACAAACAATTTGCTAACAATATTAATGTAAATGGATAACTAAAAAAGCATTTTTAACCATTATTTTAAATGAACAATGAAATTAGAGAAAGTATCTACATTTTCTGCCTAGTGTTAACACAGTTAATCCTAAAAGTTAGTATTTGAAACACATCAATGCAACTGTTGTGTTTCTGTAGAATTGGATCTTTCTTCGAAAGAAAAAAAAAAAAGTTATGATTCCTTAGTATTCGAGTACATATATTTTACTATTTCACAACTCCTTTTCCTGTTTCATATTGATAGTGCCTCAAGATATTTACCTTAAACATATATTTTATATATGAAAATTAAGATATGGCTTATTGCTTATATCGTATAAGTAATTAAAACATTGCTTTGAGCATCAAAAGATTTATGAAGTATTGAAACAAGGATGTAATACTTTGTAATCTTTTAGTGTTCAAAACGTTGTTTTATTCAGTTATATATTTGATATACTGTATGACCCAAACGTTTCAAAGTTTTAAGTGATTAAATAACTTTAGGGAGAGGGGGGGGGGGGGGACAGGTGACTATATTATAAAAAACATTAAAGAATAAAATAATCCACCCCCCCCCCCCCCCATTTTTTTTAGGAAATTTCTTGCTTGGCTCTTAAACATCTATAAGTAGACTTTTTTTTTTATATACAAAGCAAAAAAGAAAAAAAAAGGAAACAGAAAAACTATGCAAAAATAGGCAATATAAAATGAATCACTAAATTCAGTCAAAGTTTACTGAACAACTACGAGATAAAATTAGTGAAGCAGTGATAGCAAAACATGTAAATTAAAAAGGGTTAAATGGCATGCAAAGCAAAAAAGCACCTTTTCGCGGACTAATGGTCCCCATTTCGGATCAACGTCGAACATAGGATTTTTGTCCAACCATTCAGCAAGGTACTTCAAGGGTGGAGCTTTACTTCCAGTTATCTGCATCAGATGTTGGGGAGAAAATTAGCAAAAAGGTGAAATTTGTAAGCATAAGCAGGAAAAAGTTAAAAAACCACCTCATATAAAAGTGCAAGAACAGAATAAATGCCCCATATTCCAATAAGAAGCGTGCTAGAAATTTGAGCAGGGATAAAAAATAAACTTAGCAGAGTTAAAACATTACAAAGCACCACTAAAAGAACCACACACCAGGGTTAAATAGAGGATTAATGTTTTTAAAAACTATATATGATTTCTTACAATTTGTGTGATCCTTTAAATATTTAAAAACTGATATAAATCAGGAATGAAAAAAAATTAGGTTACTGCTTATTATTATGTGCAAATGCAATTTAGGAATCTGTAAAAGAATAAAATTGTTTTAAATATCAAACCTTTTTCCCAGTTAGTCTGTTTATGACAGATACATTTTCTTCACCAGTAATTTTGTCATAATCAAGTTTTGATGGGTCTAAACGGGGCCTCCTACCCCTTCTCCTGCCTTCAGGTAATTCCAGTAATTCAGTCTATAAAGAATAAAGAATCAGACAACTTTAAATACACAAAAAAGAAGAACAAATTCTCAAGTACAGCATTTTAGTTAAATGAAAGTACAGCAAAGTTCCTTAGAGTGACACCCAATAGAATAAAAATTCCGTTATAATGAAATGTTTAGCAAAATCCTTATATATGAAATGTAAGCCCATTGCAACAAAATGTCATTGCAGTTAATAGATTTTTGCAGTCTGATAGAGTTGCAATCAATTTTATTTTATTAGGTTGTAAGGAAAGTTTTCCGCCAAATCACCATTATATAATGCTAATTCTAATATATATATAATTAACTGTAATTTTATATATAACCACCATTCCGCCAAAACTTCACAATGTCATATGATACAACACTAGTACATAAAGCTGTATACTTTATTTGGTGACATTCTGTAGCTGACTTTTTGCAACAGAACTGGAAGTAAATGATGGTTCTAATCTGGTAGTGTGATAGTTCTATTTTAGACACCTTGTACTTAATGATAACGATATTTTTTTACAACTTTCACAGCATTTTGTTTTCTTTCAAATCCCAAAAATTGTTTAACAAAATATGAGCAAACACGTGAACGCAAACTGTTTGCACTGACCGTATTAGCTGTGGCGGGAAACTTTCATTACAACCTGATAATAATAAAACAAGAATAGTTAGTAACTTCAGAGTTTAGTTTTTACAGAAATGTCCAGCAACTAAATTCATAACATTTAATTAATTTTGGAATACATTAGAATACAAGAAATTCAAAGATAATTGAAAATGATAATTTTGGAATATTTTGTGCAATTAAATATGACAATAAACACATATATGAAATTTATCATATTAATCATCCTTATCCTCAAAACTTTTTAAAGTTTCAATATTTCCTAAAACATCTCCATGAATTATATAATCATTATTTTTAAAATTTTTAAAACACATAAAATAATAAATTAAAGTTATTTCATAAATTTAATTGAATCAATTAGTAATTTAACCAATCAGTTTGATTGTGTTAAAAATAATAAAGTATCTATGTTTATATCATTTAATGGAGTTCCTTTACCTGCAGCTTATTCTGTTGAGCTGTCAACATGACAGACCAGATGCTATTGCCAAAAGATTTTGTGAGTGAATTGTGTCGACCGGTTGTCATTCCAAGCAGCTTAATTAGAAGAGCATACCGACCAAAGATTCTAGATTTGGTTCTGGACACTTTCCCACACAAATGGAGTGGAAAAAAATGAATTTGGATGATATCTGTACGAATCAGTTTGATTGCATTAAAAATAATAAACTTTTGAGAATTGCTTCATAGAATTAATGCTAACATGAGCATATCCTCAAAATAAAACAAAAATCATTGATCCTCAAAACTAAATAAGAGAACCTGAATCATTACAGAAAAGGGATACATTTCATAAACATGATATGCTTTATAGAATTCAGGTAGACAGATCGAAATGAGTAAAATTGTTTTATGTGGAGGATATATAACTAAATGAATTGAGAATAAATATTATGGAGGCAAACTTTTTCCAGTCAGATCCCCTAAATGGAGATAAATAATGTAAAAGCTTTGAAATCTATATTTAAACTGAAATAAATATTATCCTAAATACAAATTTAGCACTTTGAATTAATTTAACTATTTTTTATTTAAAAAAAGATATTTACAATAACTTTTTAACATTATCATCATATAATTGTAATTTTTAGAGGATGTGTAGAAAGCAGAACTTTTACTTAATGAATGAACATAGAATATTTTGCAAATACTAATAAATTTTAAATAAAATAGTGTAAAATAAGAATACTAAATAAATACAGAAAGTTCTTTAAGCATAAATAAAAAGATCTAATACTTACATGTGAATGAAACGAAGGAGCAGAATTTAAAGCCATAGCAGCAGCAGCTGCAGCTACAAGGTTAGGATTAGCAGCTAGCAATTCTGGATGATCATCAATCCATTTCTTGAAATCATGATGCATTAAGGCAGAGGGGTCTAACACAGGGTTGTTATTTGAACTATGTTGTTCATCAGTTTTACTAGAACCTAAAAATAAATTGAATTTATTGACATAGAAAACCTAATTCTAATATTAAGAACAAAAACCTACTAAGTAGAAGTAAATTTTGGAAGCGTTAGAATACAATTTAAATGGATATAACCTGTATCATTTACTTAAAATTTACAATACATGAGTTATTGGCATATTTTACAGAAAGTTAGAGCCTAGAGGGACGGACAGATACAGATAGATAACATTCTATTTTTAGCTGTTGTCTTGAGACTCCTAAATGAAATGATAAAATGCAATGTTTTAAGAATGGTTTGGCAAAGTTTTATTTTGAGTGATCTCTCTTAAGGTATCTGCCTAAATTTGGAGCACTTAAAAAAACAATATTGAATAAATACACATATTTTTAGTTCATTCATAATACAGAATGATAAAATCAAAATCTTAGCAATATCTTTATAACATTTTACATTTTTTTTTTTTTTTTTTGCCCTTCTTTAAGCAGAATTTCATACTTACACCAAACAGCAAACACTCAATTCAACTAAATACATTTCAATTTCCTTTGCACTACATACTACTATTACACTTACCTGTGCACTGAATTAGGAGTTTTACGATATCTTCAAAATTAACTGAAATTGTTAGATGTGAATTCCGAATCATAGATTGAATACAAGAAAAGTAGGAAAGTACTTAAAATTAATAATAATTAACTATTGAGAAAAAGATCAGGTATTCAAAATGCAGCTCCGTTACCACATCTGACCATGATGTAAGGCGACATTGATTCTCACAAGACAACTACAAGATTAGATCTATTTATGGATTAGATAACTTTTAAATCCATGTATATAAAACTAAATATAATTCAAAGTTAATTACTATTGTTCAATCAAATGAGCTGAAATAAAAAATAAATAAGTACTCACCCACTCTTGAAGAAATAAGATAAGAATAATCCAAAAATATTTACTTCCTTTCATTGTAGATTTAAAACACATTCAATATCTTGGCCAAGACTAACACAAAATTTTTCAAGTAAAACATCTAGAAATTGATTTAACATACATCGATGATAATATTTCACATAAAACGTCTTGAGATTGATTTAACATATATTGATGATAATATTGAATTTATAAATTTTTGGCAACGATTAATAATTATTTGATGCTCAACTTATGTTTATTTGCTAATTTAAAATAATGAACAATGCTATTTATAAAATTCCAGAGTCCATTATTGCAATATTTAGTTAAAATCTTAATTTCATGTATTAAATGTTCATTGTTTGATGAATACAAAGTTTTAGAATAGGAAAACTGTCAATATACCACAAAATTTTCAAAGGTTTCTCATGCAATGATGAATAAGATGACTGCAAAAATTAAGAACTTTTATAGTAAATTATTCGAGAAGATTGTTTACTTGAAGATGAAAACATAGTGGTGGTAATAATGCTAATTCCCAAGAGTTGTGACAGAGATTCTGCTATTGTAACCGCTATCAGCATTTGAATTTTGAAATTATATCAAGGATGATAGTCTATGATCTCAGTATAACGATGTTACAGCGTACAATATTGAAAAAGGACTGATTTGTTGATCTCCAGTAACAAAAATGATTTTTTTTAGATGAAAACTTATGTTAGAGCTTACGATGTAGAAAAGGGACTGATTTGTTGATCTCTCACAAGATGAGTTTTTAGAAGATGAAAACTTATATCTGCCTTCCAAGGCAAATTTATTGTAGATCGCTGTACATATTAAGCCACAGAAATACAATACTTCATGAGGATAGTTGAAAGACTAACGCTGAGCCAAATATATTGCTGCTTTTTTCTTTAAGTTGTTAAAATTCTAATAATATGAGTATTACTTTAGAGATTTTGAAGTTGAGAAGCTAGCCAGCATTGCCACACTAAGCCAGAAGATGATCCCCATAGAATACACACCGAGGTCCCCTCCGCGCAAAAGGTGCCCTAACTCAACTGTTTTCTTTCTAAAAGTGATGATTGACAAAAGCCAGCAAGCAAAAACTGCTGGAACGGATATTAAAATTGCTCAATGAGCATCCAGCAAATGTACATTTACCTTTTTCAATTGCACGCTTGCATTCGCAAACAAAGTTATCAGGTGCAAAGATTTCAGGAATGGAACCAACAATAACGACCTTCATCGGAACCATATCCGCACGTCCCTGCATTCCACAACTCATGGAATGTCTCAGAAGGGTATGTATTCCAAGATGGAGGATAATGTGACTGAAAGTTGTTGTTTACAACCTCAGAAGGGAGGGAAAACATGGCGATTTTTCGTATATAAAAATTACGCCGCAGGATTGTCAAAAAGTGACAGCAATAAGTAAATGTAGTTCGGATATCTCGCTAAGTTATGATAAAAAATTGATGAAATTTTGTCTTTAGCTTAGAATTAAATTTTAGAATAATATTAATTTAGCTTGGAATTGCAATAAATAATATTAAATAACTTTTAAAAAGTTGATTTTCGGAAGTTAGCCAATATTAGATATGTTATTGAAAGTTTTTTTTTTTTTTTGTAGGATATTCTGTTATGTTTACATTTAAAAAAGATCTTTACGTTATTAAAATGACGTTTAAGTACATATTTTAATGGATATTTCTATAAATAAATATTGATTTTGAGTTTAAGACGTTAAGCGTTACGTCAGCCACCGGTGGCTGACAGCAAACTTTCCGTTTAAAACGCATCATTCACCGTTGGCTGACGTCTAAAATATGACACAAAACTGAAAAAATATACATTGTTTTAAATAATTACTGAACAAATATTTAAAATTTACCTACCTTTTATTTATTACAGGATTATACTTTCTTAAAAATTACTTTAAACATTGTAAATTTTCAGCGCTTCAGTGTCAGTTATCATTAGGGTGTAAAAAAATCATGATTTTTTTTAAAAAATCAAAAAATCGGATTTTTTTTATTTAAATCGGATTTTTATGATTTTTTTCCCCCAGCGTTCAAATACTGAATAGCTACCAAGAGTTTTAGGTTTCCAAAACAATTAAACCACTAATTGCTAAATATAATCTATGTTTTTACACTTTAATTAATAAAATTATAATTATTAGATTGTAATTACAGAAATTATAAATCTCCAAATTAGTAATTTCATTAGTTAGTATTATACAATAATGCTATATACATTAATATTGTAATAATTATGTAAAACTTTATTAAATACTAGTGATATTTAACATTCATTACAATTATTACTAACTGCATTCAATATTAAATAGTTAAAACTACTTCAAATTAATAATTATTAAACAATTAACTCTGTAATTAGGAACATATTATATATTTTTAAGCTTTAATTATTAAAATGATAATAATGTAGTATTTATTTTACAAAGAAAAAGGTGGCAGGATGCTAGTTCCAAAAAAGGGCACTATTTCATGAGAGTAATGATATAAGAGAAGAAAAAAAAAGAATAATGTTTAGTATGATAAATAAATTGTCCTTAATGTTTAATAATTTTATGAATCACAAATATAAAAATACAATAACATCATGTTTTAATAATATCCTGTTTTTTCTAAAGAAATAAAGTTCTATTATTTTTGCAAGATCTTGGGCACATGAGTTGAGAAATACTGTTGAATAATGAAGAAGTTTTTTACAAGAAATCTCTGTTTACAACTACAGGTAAATTTCACTATTTTTTAAAAAGGCAGGGTGCATTTTGCCAATTTCAAAAGGGCCAGATTGCGGCACCCTTAAAAAAATGGCCTAGGAGAAACAGTAAGAAATTACAGAGAATTAATAAAAACTGCAAATAAGTAATTTTATTAGTTAGTAGCACAAATAACAAAACTAACAAACATCATTTGCAGCCCGTGTTGCATTTGCACTTAGAAAAATTATTGTTAATCGCCAAAATCTAAACTTACACACATGTATGTGTATGCTAACCAAAAAATTTATGAAAATGAGTTAAAGCCATTCATACACACATACATAATAAATGTAAGGAGAGCCAGTTATATCTGAAATCCTCAAAATATAGCATTATTACCTCTCAGTGGGGATAATTAGTTTTCAATGGTTAATTTTTTTTCTTTTTAAGAAAAGTTTTGCTGCCTTTTCAACCCCTAATTAGTTTCTTTATTTAGCATATATGAGTTACAAAGTAAAAAAAAAACAACAACATTTATTCAACCTATATCGAAGAAGCTCTTGCTGTGCTTAACATTTTTATACCAATTAGTTCTTTTTCTCTTATGCATTCATTTACAATTTAGCTATTGAGCAGATGTTACTCTTTCATTCTTCTTTGACTCGAGATTGCTATTAATTTATTATTTCAATAGCAGAACAAGAAACTAAGGCACTGACTATTTATTCTTTTACTTGCAGAAATTTATTACACATGCTACGTTTATTATTATTTTATATAAAATAATGCATAAATTGATTACCTAAAGGAAATTATGACATTGCAAATTATATTAAATATCATTTTTAAATGAAACTGTTTTGTGTTGGATAAAAACAATGTTTTTTACAAACTTAACTGTTTTTAAGTTTTTACAATACTCAGTAATTAAGCTTAGAAACAATTATTTAAAGCTCTTTTTTTGTTTATTCACGAGTCAAAATACCTGTAGAAACTTCCAAATTATGTTGATCTTAGATTTTAATACTTTTTTTGGCATTTTAAATATTTAGAAAATTTTTGATTTTAATCAATGATTTAAAAAAAAAAATCAGTTGATTAAAATCATGATTTAAATCGATGATTTAAATCAACTGATTAAAATCACTGACACCCTAGTTATCGTGGCACTCAACATGTTAATAATAAAATATAAATGATTTAAAAGGATTTTTTGTGAATTAAGGTGTTTTTAAGAGTTGTTTTTAGACATATTCTGCCATAGTTACACTTTAAAAATGATAATTAGATGTTTCCATAAATAAATATTATTTAAAGTTTATTAACAGAATACAAATGTTTTAAAAGAATATTTGGAGGACTGATTTAAGTAAATTTTTGAATGTTGTGATTTACTAATAAAATCTTAAATTTAAATAAGGAAAATAATTCAAAAGAAAATTATTATGTTTAAATAAGGAAAATGTGTAACAAAAATATTTCAAAATAGTTCAAAAAATACATATTTTTTATTAAAAATTGCCACTTTTTTATATTTAAGTACTTGTAAAATAATTACATTATCATATAGAGCTTAGACTCTAGTTCAGAACATAGGGAGCAATATGACAAGCATTCAGGAAAATTTCACTGAAATATGTTTAAAACATTTTATGTAAATGAAGTTTATTGTACATAGAAGTAACGGAAAAATTGATTTTCCAGAAATTGCATAGAGATTTCTTATGTAAAAAAGTAAGAAAATCATACATAGAAGCATTGTCTACATTTTTCCTGGACTTCATGCTCACTTCTGGTATTTGACTCATTACCTTTTGTTCATTAAGTTGGCCATAACTCATCTTCTAGTAACCATAGGAATAAAAAACAGATTGGGAATCGTATAAGATTGCTCTGTCAAATAAAACAACAACAAAAATAATAATAATAATAAAATAATCCAAATACTTCACCAAAACGGCCATTTTAATGTAGGCAGATACCTTAAAATTCCAAGGTTAATTAATGACACAAATCATTTTTTAACACAATCTACCTTCAATAGCATTTTAATTATGCTAATTCACAGAATGATTTGTAAAAAAGATATCTTGAGCGAAAGGGTTAATAAAATTTACACAGCTATAGTTAATATAACACTGTCATCTTTGTTTAACTCTGTTTTTTTTTAAAAATACATTTTTAATGTAAAACATTTTTAATGTATGTACAGGGTTGTTATCAAATTCTCCTATTCAGAAGGCTCTAGAGCTGGTTCTATGGCTCCAAATGAAACAAAATTTCACTAGTATGTAGTTCAAGAGATGCAAAAAAAAAAAAAATAAATAAATAAATAAAAAAAAAAAAAAAAAAAATATATATATATATATATATATATATATACAATTTTTGTCAATAGGTGACGCTGCACCAATATTTAAGGCAATGTTTGCAGATTCATTATATGAATTTCAGTCAATCCAGACGAAGCACACAAATTTAAAAGTTTCAACAAACTTCGAGGAACTGCAAATTGTTGTAATTAAAGTTCACCTAATCAGACAGCTCTAGAGCCTGACCTATGACTCCAAACAATATAGAAAAATGAATATAATTTCATGTGATGTAATCTGCATCAACAAAAATAAAACATGTCGCTTGGCAACGAGGAAATAATGAAGAATAACATTACGCATGCTCAATGAATCCTCCACCATTTTTAATAACGCATTCCATTCTCAGAATTGTGCTTTCTACAGCATTGCGTAAACTGTCCTGTGAGATTGAGTGAATATGAAGTCTAATACTGTCTTTCAGATCAGAGATTGTCTGACATCTGTCTTTAGATACAGAATCTTTCAAAAATCACCACAACCAAAAATCGCATGGTGTTAGATCAGGCGATCGTGGTGACCAGACTGTTTAAAAATAACAACTTATGATGTGGTCTTCTATAAAATGGCTTGTTAAGAAAGTCCAAACTGCTCTAGTAATCTGCGGTGGTGCACCGTCTTGCATATACATGATATTTTGAAGGCAGCCTCACTGTTGCAGCTCGAGAATCAGAAAATTTGACAACATATTGAGCTACCTTCTCCCATTTACGGAACATGTAATGGGTACTGTGGATGTTAATTCCTCAAAAAAATATGGCCCTATCATAAACATAGCTGTGAAACCGCACCACACCGCCACTTTAGCTGCATGCAATGGAACTTCTTTGACAACATTAGGATTCTCTTTCGCTCAAATTCGACAGTTGTGTGTGTTCACTTGTCCGTTTAAATAAAAATGTGCTTCATCAGACAATAGAATATTCCAGGGCTAAGAATTGTCCACATTCATCCGTGCAAGAAACTGTAGTGAAAATGATAGCCGACTTTCGGTATCACCCTGTATTAGTTGTTACACCCTCTGAATCTTGTATGGATAGTAGCGCAAAATTTGATGCATCACTTTTCTCACAGTGGAAATCAGCATATCGACTTCATTCGCAATAGCTGGCACACTTGCATTACCAAATGATGACTGGCTTGCTAAATCCA
Organism: Maratus speciosus; assembly: GCA_963932465.1. Lineage (NCBI taxonomy): Eukaryota > Metazoa > Arthropoda > Arachnida > Araneae > Salticidae > Maratus > Maratus speciosus. Next base: position 508,338,372 of record OZ010793.1, on the reverse strand, counting down.
CGGCAGCGGTAGCAATATCTTCAACTCTAAAAATGTCTACCTTTTTTTCGTCCTCTGCCAGGAAGAATGTCGAGTTTTCCTGTTTCCTCGAACTTTTTAATTATTTTGTGAATTCCACGATCTGATATTGGTCCACGTTTAACATCTTTTAGTTTCTGGAATTCTCGAACAGCTACAGCTGCGTTGCTGTTATTTTGATAAAATAACTTTACAAGAAGTGCCTTTTCTTTCAAAGTTACCATTCTCCACAAAGAGTAGATTTAAATGCTTTTCAGAAACAATCAACTGTTCCAGTGTCAAAGAAATCACAGACACACTTTATCAGCAAGTTTTAAATCGTCAGGTAGTTAGAAGGGTATTTCAAATTTTCGAAGTTGCGACGTCATTAAATAAAATGGTGATCTTTTTTAAGCGTTGGGTCAAATTTTGTGATTTTGCGTGTTTCATCTGGATTGACCGAAATTGATATAACGAATCTAAAAAAGTTTACTTTTACCAACTGTGAAATAAAATTTCCTGTATTTTGTTTTTTACAAAATAAAGGAATCTGCAAATAACGGCTTAAATATTGGCACAATGCCACCTATTGGCAAAAATTTTAACAATTTTTTTTTCGATTTTCGCAGAACTCATCTTTTCAACTACGTACTAGTGAAATTTTGTTTTGTTTGGAGCTCTAGAGCCTTCTGAATAGGCGAACATTAATTATAACAACCCTGTATATAGTCCATGCTGTACTGGTAAAAAAATTATATAAAATCTTTTCAAGCAAACCTAAACTTAATGAAAAGAGAATGTGAATAAATGTAATGTAACTATTACATGAAGATGTAAATATATATATATATAAATCAGATCTTTTTAAAAATCCATTAAAATGAGATAAAAAAAATTTAAATTGAATTTTTATGATTTTTTTTTTCTTCCTATTGCATTCTTTTTGTTTTAAATACTCAATAGCTACCAAGAATAGTAGGTTTCCAAAACTATTAAGCCTCTTATTACTGACATAAAGCATTAATAAAGTGATAACAATTACAGGAATTATAAAAACTGCGATATTTTCATTAGGTAATTGTATACAATAACATTATATACATTAATATTTTATAAAACTATGTAAACTTATATTAAATACTGCTGACATTTATATTTATTAAAATTATTAACTGCATTTAATATTAATTTATTAGAACGGGTTAAATTAATAATTATAAAACAATTAATTCACTCAGTTAGAAACAATCTACATCTTTATGCTTTAATTGATAAAATTACAATTAGTATAATTACAGAAATAATAAAAAATGCAAATAATTTCATTAGTCGAAAGCTCAAATAACAAAACAAATAACATGGCAATTCTTTTTGCATTTGTATTTAGAAAAATTACTGTCTATTTGAAGAAACAAAAACTTACACACATGTATGTGTACATGCTAATACAAAAAATTATAATTATGAAAATGAATTACATCCACTAATTCATACACATATACAGAGTAAATATAAGAATGACCAGTTTTATCTCAAGTCCTCAAAATATTAAATAGCAACATTATTACCACCTAGTGGGGAATATTAGTATTCAGTGTTTCAAATTTTAAAAAAAGAAAAAATTTAGTCGCCTTTAAATACTTAATTTTTTTTTTTTTTTTTTGTGTATTAAAACTGTTAAAGAAGTGTTCAAAAGTAAAAAATAATTATTAAATCGCTACTACAAAAGTGCTCGCTGTACTTAACATTTTTATACCAATTAGTTCTTTTTCTTTTACTAGAAGAAGGCTCTGCTCCGATGAGCTGTGCTCGCCAGCTTCCATAGCCTCTAAAGGCATGCTAATTTGCTCCATTTTAAAAAGATTACCAAATTACGGAAGATTGAATGATATTATTAGGAACAGTGGCAATTTTCTGTAATCAGGTTGCCATGCATTTCGCTTTGATTGAGATACTTTTTAGTTCTCATTGCCACAACCATTGCTGTTGTGACAGTTGGCAGTTGTTTTTGTTATTGATAAGCAAGATCAATTAATTATACATTTGAAAATCAGCTTGTGTAAAATTGTTAAGTAAAAAATGTTGCTGCCTCATGGGCTTTTATAACACTGCTATGGACAATAATTCTTCCTTAACTTTCTGCATGGGAATAACATTCAGAACCACACCACTGAAAAGAACCATGTTAAGAAAATTTACGCTTATATTTTATGTTTATATTTAGCTTATACATGAATTATTTTACCTATTTTAATGCAACTTCATGTATAATTTTAATGTTATTTATAAAATGAAAATTGTTTATTTTAATTAATAATCATATCGAATATCATACAAAATAAATATAAAGTATTATACAAAACAAATATAAAGCCAGCATCAAGTGATGAAATATATAACAAGTGCGCTAGCCTCTACTTTTATGCCATATAGTTTTCACTGTGACGTCACATGAAAATATCCATAGAAAATAGTTTTAAATACATGGTTTTAATATGACAAAATTTTCACTATTAAATGTTTTTTGCATGTAATAATTTAATTATTTTAAAGTTTTCTTTCTTTTTAAAGATTCACATGTAAATATATTTTTCAATTTAAAGTGTTTTTAAATAATATTATCCGAGTTTTTTAAAATTGGCAATAAGTAAAAACAGGAAATTTCAAAATACAAATTAAATTTCTATTACGATAATAAAAATTGGAGAATAAACCTAAAAAATTTAAAAAATTAAAATAATTCTTTGATTTAAAAACAGCCTGCTTCAGCATGTTTATCACACATTTAAAAAAAAAAAAAAAAAAAATTTCATGTTTTTATATGCAATTGTTCAAGGCGTTGTGTTGCATTTAAACTGCATGAAGTTTTTTTTATAGTTTAGCAGAAACAAAATCTAGTTTTATTATACATTTCAAGTTTCTAACCCTAACAGTGAGGAATTTGCACACATGGGGAAATCAATAAACTATATATTCTTCTGATCATTCCACACTCAAATTCAAAAAAATTCCTCAAAAATGAAAAAAAAAAAAAAAAATGGGCAATAATTTTTAAATTAACTTTAAAGTTAAGAGAAAACCCAATGACTAGAAAACACTGTGTGATTGGCTATGACGCCACTGTTTACAAGACGGTAATGTTTAATTTTTTTTAGCAAGCGGCATTTTGTTTATAGTTATAGGCCCATGTTTTGGAAGCATGTTGTAATTTTCTTTACCCCCAAATTTATTTCTGATTTGATCTTTACTATATTTTTATCAATCTCACATTCTTGTTGTACACATGGAAATAAAGTGGCATTATGTCCTGCATTAAAGGAAAGTTCGAAAGTTCAGCTACATTAGTTTTCTTTCCAAATGAAAACATACAACTTCTCATTGTAAAGATAGGTTCTCAAATATTTATATACAAACTAGCAAAAAACCCTGTGGTTTGCTCGCGTAATAGTTGAAATATGCCAAGTGATATTTGCATTACTATTTTTATTGGAACACTTTTTGGAATAATTCAAAAATTATAAATTAAGCCACAGTTTGACTAAACTTCATTATAAAAGTACAATAGACAGAAATGAGATTTTAATTAATAAGAAGAAATTAAACTAATTCCAAATAAATGATAATTTAGAAAGCATTTTGAGACTTTTATGTTCATTTCATACGCTCAGTATTCATTTTAAGTTTTGAATTTTTTAGAAACCATCTTAACACATTTACATCTTAAAATTAATCATCATGCCAAATTCCAAGCTTCTTGTCTAACAGTCTACCACCTCTCTGATGTTAGTGGCACCAACATAAAATGCCGAAACAGAGTTGAAATAGAATGTCACGAAATATGTTGAAACAGAGACTGTCACCATTAATTTCCCAACATTAACCTTAAAATCGGTTGGTAAAAATGGAATTTAGATGTTTTTAAAGGTTTTCTTGTTGTTTCTGCCAACCAGGTGGTAGTGACATCGGCATAAAATATAGTCCGTATAGGATCATGGACCATCTCTCTTGATTCGCAGCCAATAACATCTGTAATTGGTTTATTATTTCCTGAGATTCCATAGAAATTGTAATTTAAGACACTTTTAGAATGCTTTTCGCTCCTTCCCTTCGCTTCACCCCTTTTTAATTTCGAATTTCTTTTCAACTGTTCTTAGAGGACATTTATATTTTATAAGTAACTACCGTGCTAGATTTAAAGTTTCTAGCCTCTTCAGAACCACAGAAATCGCAATTTAGAAAGTTTTTTGCTCCTGCAACCCTCTAGGGCTTGTGGCACCGACATAAAATATAGCTTATGTTTGAGCAGGTTCTATCACCATCAATTTGCAACCACTATGTTTGAAATCTGTTTCATATTTCATACGATTCCATAAAAATCGTAATTTAGAACGCTTTTCGCTCACTTCATCCTTTTAAATTTGGAATTTTCTTTCTACAATTCTTAGAAAGCATTTGCATCTTTGAAGTAATTACCATTCCAGATTAAAAATGTTAGACCCCCTCTTTAACACAAAAAATGCAATTTAGAGCATTTTTTGCTCCTGTAACCCCAAGTTGTAGTGACAACAATGTAAAATATAGGCTATGTTGGAGCGGAGACTGTCACCATCAATTTGAAACCATTACTTCTGAGATCGGTTTATATTTCCTGAAATTACGTAGAAATCGCCATTTAGAACATTTTTAGAACGCTTTTCGTTTATTTTCACCCCATTTAAATTTCAAATTTTTAAGGAACCCTTCTCAGAAACCATTTACATCCCATAAGTAATTACCATGCCAAATTTCAAGTTTTTAAGCCCCTTCAGCATCACAAAAATCACAATTTAGAATGTTTTTTAAAATGCAACCGCAAGGGGGTAGTGATGCCGATATGAAGTAGATCCTATATTGAAGCAAGGGCTGCCATCATCAATTTCTAACCATTACTTTTGAAATCGGCTGCGTACTTACTGAGATTGCATAGAAATCGCCATTTAAAACGTTTTTTAGAACTCTTTTCACGCATTTTCACCCCTTTTAAATTTCGAATTTTTTAAGAAATGTTCTTAGAGATCCTTTCTGTCATAAAGTAACTACCATTCCAAATTTCACGTTTCTAGGCCCTTCAGTAACACAAAAGTCGATTTTCTGAGTGTTTTTTTGCTCCTGCCCCATTTGGGGGTAATGGCACCGACATAAAATGTAGCCTATGTTGGACAGTGTTGATTTCAGGGGGTGGCCCGGGGGGGGGGATGTCCCCCCCGGGATTCAAAAATGTCCCCCCCGGAGGAAATTTTTGACTTTCTCCTTATTTTTCCTAGTAGTGATATTTTCCTTCGAATCCTCCCGAAAAACCTGTTAAGATGGAATCGTAAGGTGCCGCTAAAAATTTCTGTCTTAACAGATATACTTGCATAGCATTTTTGACGTCAATTACAAGGAAATGTTCCTTCTAAGGTATTATTACGTTACAGATAGGTTCAGTTTTTACGACATATAACAGCTTTGTATAAGTAAGTCTTACAAGCTATTCGAAAAATCGAACAAGTTAAAAAAAAAATTACGAAATTAATGTTTATTCTGTTTATTAATATTTAACCTTTCAGCTAACTTTTTGCACAATAGGTACGTGTCATATTTTTGTGTACAATAGCAGTTATAAGATTTTAAAGAAGAAGAAGAAGAAACAAATTGCATAATTATTAATTAGCATACCGCTAATACTTGCATAATATTTATTTAAAAGCATACCGGTAGTAAAACTTAAATTTTAATTTTGGTGCCATATATGAGATTAAACTGTAAGAAATTGTTGTTAAATACTAATTCCAATTTTTTTTTTTTTTTTTTTTTTTGTAAAATTATAAAATAAGTGGTATAAATTTATTTCATTAACATTTTCGAAAAAATTAAATGCGGTAAAGTCTGGGAAACAGAACCTGTCTACAGCGGAATCCTCTCTTAAAAAAAAAATAAATACGCTTCCAGCAAAAATAGTGCACTGCGTGATACTTTCTAAGACGGAAATGTGTCTGTAACGGAATTTTTCTTCCACCTCTTTCAATTTTATATTTGCGGCTTTTAATATACTACAATTGCTTTCATTGGGACCGTAAAAGTTTTCTGGTTAGGAGAAGATTCCATTATTGACAGGTGTGATGTCAAATCACATATTTTTGGCTTACTTACTCTAATTGCATCAATTATTAAATTATTTAGATATTTTTAATTAGACTCTCAATTTCTCTAAAATGTATTTAAATTATACCATAAAATGTATTTTTTCGTTTACTATCCATTATTCAATCTTAATAAACATAATAATTCATTGAATGTATCATATCACGCTAATAATTTATCTAAATAAGCTTTTCCTATCCAGTGAAATATTATTCATTATATTTTTGAGGTTATAATATTAATTTCATGTATCATAAATAAAACTTTTTCTGTTACAAAGTACTAGCCCATAAAATAAATATTATTACTTCCTTATTGTGAAATTCTAAATTTGTGCGTTTCTTAATGAAAATATGATATATTGTTATTATTCCGTTCACCCATAAAATATCTTGAAAGTTAATCCTTTCAGTAATAATCCATTTGTTTATCCCGTATTACACAAATAACTGCTTTATCTAAATGTAATTTTCTCTTGGAAAAACCAAATTCATTTATCGAATGATAAATTGATTATGCTGTCAAAAACATTATTATAATAGATTTTGAGCGGGTATCGACAACTGAATTAAAGGCACAGAAATGTTTTCACACTTAACAGTTTTAAAAAGATTTAGTTACTAAAAATGTCTAAATATTTCTATGCAAACTTTATAAATTACATCCGGTATTTACTTGTTCGCTAACATAAAATATTTTATTTTTCTTATTTTATTGTAGAATGCTAGGGAAATTTCATTTTCAAAGACTACCAATAAGCAATTAGGTGACGCTAGTTCTAGACGACACTGTGTCTGGTCAATCTATTGCGCTTTTCTGTCTTGATTGTTACAGATAAAAATTACAGCTTAAATTGAATATTAGATAGGAATTATTTTTGATATTGAATTATGTCAAAATAGTCGAAATTATTTTCTTATATCCAAATTAAAAAAAGAAGACGTAGTGAAGAACCTTTAGTACAGTCATCTGTTGAAAATCAAAATAATAGTTCTCAACTAATTTTGAATGAAAGTGAAACTTGCAATGCGATAGTTCCACCCTCGATACCTCCGTGTAGTACTGTTAGTGGACAACCTCAACCGGAAGATAAAAATGCTGGATGCAAGTTCAAATATCAAAAACAGTGGGAAGATAAATATGAATGGCTGTATTTTGATCGAACTCGTGGTGGTGCATTTTGCAAGCTGTGTGAAAAGCATTTAAAAAATGATGTAGAGGTATTCCAAAAAACAAGTGGAGTATTCATATCAGTGCCCTTCACAAATTTTAGGAAAGAAACTGGCAGTACAGGAAAACTTGAAAAACACTCAAAATCAGACAAACATTGCAAATCTGTTTTTATGGAAAATGAAAGATTACAGAATTTAAATGCTCCTATACACACACAAATAATCCAATACAGCGAAGACGAAAGGGATAAAAATAGGCAAGCTTTATCTTCGTTAATTAGGAGTGTGTATTTTTTAGCTAAAGAGGAGATACCCCACACTACAAAATATGAACTCTTAGTTCAAAGAATTTTAATGAGAGAAAATGAAACTCTTCGCGACTGGGTTAAGTCTCAAAGTGAAAGATCGACTTACATAAGTAAATCAACTGCTTCTGAAATATTAAGCTCAATAGGCACAATCTTAGACAAAGCAGATGACAAAATACTTAATGGTATGTATTATTCTATAATGGGAGATGAGTCGACGAACATAAACAATCAAAGTGAATTATCACTAATGGTGCGGCACGTCGTCCATGATCCAGTTTGCGAAGAGAAAGATTTTTGTGCATAATATACTTAGAAAGAACTGATGCTGAATCAATATTTTTAGCTATAGATGATGCTTTAAAAAAAAAAGAAATATGTCATATGATAAATTGGTTTCATGTTCTTTTGATGATGCAGCGAACTTTAGTGGTAGTATAACTGGTGTTCGTTCTCGTATTTCAGAAGCTATACAATGCGAAGTGCCTTACATTCATTGCAGATCCCATATTCTATCATTAGCTGTCACTAATTCAAGAAACAAGACTATAATGATTAAACGATTTTTTTCACACAGTTAAAGATATTTATAAACTTTTTCATAGTTCTCCTAAGAGAGGAAAAATTTTGCACGAAATACAGAAAGCTTTAGAAGAACCCGTTCAAATCATACCTGAGGCAACGGATATACGCTTGCTTAGCAATTACCGTACTGTTCATGCTGTATTTTTATCCTTTAAATCGATTATGATTGCATGCGAACACATACACAAGGATGGTGCTGATTTAGCAAGTTTAGCTGGTGATATTCTCTTGGAAATGATTAATATTAGTTTTATAATCGGTTTAGTCGTTATAGATGAAACACTTAATGCTGTATCGAATTTAAGCAAAATTCTTCAAAAGAAAACTCTTAGCATTTCATTTCTTCCTCAACTTGTTTCTGGGACAGTTGATCACTTGCAAAAAATTGTCAACTTTTGTGATAGTGACAATGATAATAACGAATTGCACATTAAAATTAAAGGTCTCGAGAGTGATGTATCAGAAATTAAGAGCATAAATTTTAATGACACGAAAAAAAATTGCTTAAAAAGTGCAAAAACTTTTATAGAAAAAATGATTCATCAAGTTAAAGAAAGATTTAATGATAAAGCACTGCGCTTAATAGAACTATGTGCATTTTTTTGAAGCTTTGGAGAATTTGTAAAAATAAATGAAAAGCAGAGTAAGGAGCTGTGCCATCTTTTTGGAATTCAGGAAGAGGATGCAGCAGTGGCAGATCTCCGTTCTTTTAAGTACGTTGCACACAGTAATTTAGATGATACCAGTACAGATGTCGCTTCTTTCATTTTAAAAGCTGATATTGGATACGAAGTTTTGAAAAAACGTGCCGAGTGTGTATTGTGTGTACCAGTTTCAACAGCAAGTGTAGAAAGGCCATTTAGCACAATGAATAGAATTATGACAAAACTTAGAAATCGCATGGGACAGGATACTTTACAATCGTGTATTAAAGAATCTATCGAAGGTGATGAGGAGCCAACAGATGAATTCATCGATGCAGTGATCACACATTATGCATCTTCGAAACCAAGACGCATTCGCTTAGTTTAAAGGTGAGCAAGTACAAATTTAATACTGAACTTATGCGATTTATCAAAAACAGTGCTTTATAAGAAGTAAGGATTAGTTTTATACACAAGGTAGATTTGATGGTTTTACATATAGAATATTATAATTACTATTTAGTACAAACACATTATATGGCATTATTTATTTAAATTGCTATTAATATTTTATAAAATTAAAGTATTTAAAAAAAGAATGAAATCTCTATTTCTTTAGTGGACATGAATGTTACAGTTTCATTAATATTAAGAAGTTATACTTAAACATAGACGCAGATAGAAGTATACAAATGGGGTTTCAATTTTAAATTTTGAAATGTTACATAACTTTTATCTTTCATAAGTTTGAAAATATTGCGGACGTTACAAAATAATTAAAAAATTAAGAGGAAAAAAAATATATAAATTTCATCTACAGTTAAAGGTTTTAACGTAGTAGGGCGTTGCCCAACTATATTCTCCCCCCACAAAAAAAGGGAGAAAAATCTCCCTATTCCATTTAATACTGTCCGCGTCTGTGTCTGAAAGCATTATTATTAAATAATAAGTAAATATCAAATAATAAAAATTTGTTATTGTATTATTAAGTATCTAAACTCTGTTTGTTATTCTTGTAACGAAGTTTATTATTTAATTGTGATTTATTGCCATTTTTTGGTGCTGTTTCATGAATAACTGTATATTAATAGAAATATTTCAGAGGTAAATTGTAGCAATGTTGATTCAAAACTTTTATGAAATGGGATATTCAAATCCTGTATGGCAAGTTAAACTGTAGGATATAATGAGATTAAATGAAAAACAAATGACCATAACTTATATAAGTTATATTTAGGAGTGACCCCGGTAGCAGAAAGTTCGAGACGGGAGACGGGCGTCACAGATTTTCTTTTTTCTTTTGCAGATTCTTTTTCATCGAACTTTTATTTTGCTTCGTATTATGTTTAGCTCTTTATTACTTAATACAAAAAGTTAAGACTATTATTAATAAAAATTTATAAAATGCCTAAAAACACTACAGGTAAGTGATTGTTTGATTAATTAACACTTCATTTATAAAAATACTTTACCTGCAGATTATTTTTTGCCCCTGAATTATCTGTCGCAGACAGGCTCGGACTGGCCCGCCGGCCCATCGGCCCGAGGGCCGGTGCGCCCTCGTCCAAGGAAACTTCGCGCCCTTAAATGCCTAAGCCGCTCCAATATTTTTTCACTCGTTGTACAGATACATTCTGATTATTATACTAAATTTCGAGAATTCGTTTAAGGATAATCATAATCATCAGTCAATAGACTGACAGCACAAGAGAGATGCTTTTTATTATTACAAATAAAAAAAAAAAAATATCGTAGCAATTTTAGGACCGGAAACCAAAGGGGTCATCTTTGCAATGCTATTGAACGGAAAAACATGCGCCCAACGAGAGCTTTAGTAACCATGGCGCCCTGGATGACTTTTTTTTTCATCGCATCTTTGAATCATATCTTTTAGATTTTAATCAAATATTTTGCACTATCAGACCCGCCCGGCGTTGCCCGGGGTTTGTAAATAATAACCGTAAACAAAACTCAAGTTTGTATGATTTTATATCTTTTGAAATTCTTTTAAATGAACCTAATTTCGGTGTTCCCATTGCCTTCCGCCGCGTCTAAGTGTGTTCCCAACAAACTTCTTTCCGAACCAACCTGTAACTTGGGTCCCCGCTACGTCTGGCAGCATTTACCGGAAGTGCCCCGCACGTGTCGGAGACAATAGAAAACCAAGTTGAGTGAGCGAAATATCGTACTAATCAAGCTGATAGAATAAAAAAAAAGAATGCACCATTAATCATTAATGTTAGAAAATGTTGGTAACTGAAGTCTAAGGATCAAATTTCATAATGCAGAGTGTAGGTGAATTGTAATCTAAGTTGAATGAACGAAATCCAGTTGAAATTGGCCCCTTAGAATCCGAGGAAAGAATTCGTCCCCAAGCGCTGGGAGATGTCCCCTCTCCTTGTAAATTTCGTGAAATACTTTTAACATTAACACAATATTTAATAAATTTTTATGATAGCCATTATCTAAAGTTACCTTTAAAGAAACGCGATTTTTAATTTACTGCTCGAGTGAGTAGACGTAAGTTGATGCTGGAAAGTTGATGCGGAAATTAATATTCGAAAAAATGTGGTAGCTGAGGTGTAAAAAAAAACCCCACGCAAAATTAAGCCTAGGGTATGAATTAACCATTAGAATAATATTTTTTAAAAATGCGCAAAAATGGGGTAAATCCTTAAAAAGGGGCTCTAGGGCCCCAATAAAAGTATGCGGGTGTTGGTCAACGGAGAAGAGTCGGGGACTCAATTTTAACATTATGCAATGAGAATGTGAAAAACTTAGGGGATGAAAAAATACAAGGCACAAAAAAATTTCAAGGGACCCCGGATTGGGCGAAACGGGACCCAAAGTTGCTCCAAGATTTTAACTGGGATATAGAAACGGGAGAATAACTAAATAGAAACATGAAGCAGCCAAAAACGAAGATTAAGAGGGGCAATTTATTGACAATTTATACTGCAAAAGCTTCAAGGGGTCAGGGACTTAAGTGGTATGTAGTTTGGTATAAAGATACTTTTGTGTAGTTTTTAAAATAATAAGAAGACGCTAGAACTTTGTTAAAGAAAATTGCAAGTAATTTGGATCATTTTCAAAGAAGCTGCACGAAGGGCCAAACAAGGCGATTAATATTCAAAATTGGTGGTAGCTGAAGACTGAAAATTTTTTGTCTTTCATGTAGTGAGGACCTAAGAGGTTGTTAGAAAAAAAAGCTAGTGAATCGGACCATTTTTAAAGGGGCTATAATAGAGGGGCCAAAAAGGGGACAACTGAAAATTAAAAGCAGGGCCCTAACATGAAAACATATTAAAATGTCTTAGTACTTAACGCTTTAGATCTACAGATATTCAAAATTAAGCATAGTGTATTAATTTTTCGTTAGAATAATATTTTAATTAAATGCGTAAAAAATTTAGTAAATGCTATAAAAAAGGCCCAAGGGCCCCAATTAAAATATGAGGGTGTTGGTCCTCGAAGAAGAGTCCAAGACTCAACTTTAAAATTATGTACTGAGTCAGTTTTAACAAACAGTAACTGTGTAAAAGTCGTTTTACGTTAATAACTTTCCTAAAGTTCTTTTCGTTGAATTTCATTTTGTTGAACAAAACATTTTTGTGTATTTGCTACCCCTAAAAACCCAATATCAAATTAAATTTAGCAAAAATGAATTTCTGGTTTGTTGCAAAAGCGGCCAACTCCAAAGTAAGTTGCAAAGGCGGCCAAATCCAAAATAAAGACTTAAATAACCCCCTCCCTTCATGTGCCCCTGCCATCTTATTTCGTGTTTTCAAATATACTGCTCTAATGACTATAAAACTGAAGAGTTTTGTTTTCAAACTTTATTTGGCTAAGTGTGGTAAAAAATCAGCTTTCCCCGAAAATTTTATTTTTTGGAGATGGCTGGTTTTGCAACTAGACAACACAATTCTTGATTTAGACGTCATCTTTCACTTTAGTAAACTGTGAAGTTTTGTTATAGTGTTCTGAATGTGCTGGAAAGTGTTTCATGATCTATGCTGTACGCATAATTTTTCGTTCTTGTTTAATATGTAGACAGCCTCCGAAACAAAATTTATGAAAAGCATTTAATAGTAAATATTATTCCAAATCAATTGGTACCTTTGTCTTTTTAATACGGTCATTTTCAGGAAAATTGGTAGGGGAGATCACCTTTTTTCTCCAAGGTATCTATCGATAAAAGAAGAAACTAAGAAAGCCCCAGTCTTCATATCAGTCATCTACTATAAGTTAATCTGTTCTCAACATGCTGAAGCTTTTAGGTATTATATGATTTGTTTTAAAAAAATTGCGTAGTATTGTGTAGGTTTGATGGAATTTTAAACATGCACGGAGAATATGGCGAAGTCTTCTATCTAGAGTTATAGATATAATTAAAGCCCTTTTCATCACCTGGTGCTATGCGAGTGTGTTAAACTTGTCAAGCCAGATACAACACAAGCAAGGAAAATTGACTTGAGTTCGTTAAAATTTTTGCGCCCTCTGAAAATACAAGGTTTGCGCCCTTTACACTGACCCAGTCCGACCCTGGTCGCAGACACTTGGAGAAATTTCTGCTACGGGGCTAGTGACAGTAACCTAAGAATGCCACACTTATTTTTTATCTTTTCAATAATGGTTTGGGCACAATAAAGTACAAGAGTATCTTAAATTAAATAGAATTTTTAAAAGTTTTTTAAATTTTCAATTTGAAATTAAAAAATAGAAACTTATATATAGCATAATCTATGGAAACAGAAGATTTTCAAAATCCCGACTGGAGGGATACTTGTTAAGACGGAAACTTTTTCTGATCCTCGGAGATTCCGCTTTGACAGGTTTTAGTATATTAATGAAATCAGAGAAAATTTCATGTTGGTATACTAGTGTCCCCCCCAGGGATCAAAATTCCCCCCCCCGGAGGTAAAGGTCTGGATTCAACACTGATGTTGGAGCAAGGATTGTCAGCATCATTTTGACACCATTATTTTTTAAATTGGTTTGGTACTTCTTGAGATTGCATAAAAATCGCTATTTAGGACATTTTTTAGAATACTTTTTGTGCATTTTCACCCCTTTTAAGTTTAAAATTTTTCACGAAATGTTCTTACAGATCATTTATATCTAATAAATAACTACCATGCCGGATTCCATGTATCTGGGCCCTTCAGTAACACAAAAATCGCAATTTCGAACTTTTTTTGCTCCTGCAACCCCTTTAGGGGTAGTGGCACCAACATAAAATGTAGCCTATGTTGGAGCAAGAGTTGTCACCATCATTTTGACACTATTATTTTTTAAATCAGTTTGGTACTTCCTGAAATTGCATAAAAATAGCCATTTAGAATGTCTTTGTAGAACGCTTTTCGCACATTTTCACCCCTTTTTAATTTCGATTTTTTTTTAAGAAATGTCCTTAGAGATCACTAGTACCTTATAAGTAACTATCATTCCAAATTTCATGTTTCTAGGTCCTTCAGTAATACAAAATTGCATTTTTAGAACGTTTTTTGCTCCTGCACCCCCTCTTGGCCAGTGGCACGGACATAAGATATAGCCTATGTTCTAAGTTGGACTAACACCATCATTTTGATACCATTACTTTTGGAATCGGTTCGGTAGTTCCAGAGCTTACCTCCTACAAATAAACAATTTTTACCTCTTTATAATATTAGTATAGATAGGGATTCATTAAAAAATCAACATAGTTTACATGGGTACATGCAAAAAGAAATCTAGGGAGAGCAGTATTTTGGAATGGATGCACTTTGCAGTCTAGGGTGCTTTTTTTTTTAAATGAAGAATATAAACATGAAAAAAGTGCTAAAATAATTTTTTTTTGTGAGAATCTCCCACACAAGACACATTTTTAAATATATTGGCATATAAATTTATATAGAGCAATTACGGAACCTCTGCTTTCAGCAAAATTAAGAAGATTCTGCCTCTTTAGAAGGTTTGATCGACTGAAGCCCCTGTTTAAGATAAATTTGAAGCACATAAATGTAGAAAAAATAATATAAAATTGCCTTCCACAGGGGGTTCAGGATGCAGAGACAGATCTCTAAATTCTTCGCCTCGAGCCCATGTTGGGCAGGCATTCATTTTTTTATTTTAGAAAAATTATAGTGATGTTGTACGTTTGTTTAGCGAAATTTTTAGAAATTTAATTTGGTTTAATAAATTAGAAATACTTTTTTTTTTTTTCCAAAAAAGCTTTAACATTATGATTTTCTTTTAATTTTTTTCTTTCACTAGGGGGCTCTGCCCCCTACGAGCTACGCTCGTCAACCCCCGTTCAGACACCGTAGACTCTAACAGCACGCTAATTTGACCGCCTTTAAAAAGATTTCGGAAGATTGAATTATAATTTGAATCTGACAATTATAATCTGACGTAATTTTCACCAAACTTTTCTTTCTCTTTTTAATATTCACGTCAAAATACTTTTGTTAGAAATGAAATATTATGATCATCTTAAAATGTCAAGTAAATGTCTCGCGTAATTTTTAAATTAAAACTGTTTTGCAATATTATTTTTTGTTCATTTTACGTAATAAGTGTAATATGACGTAAATTCTCCTATTTAGGACTTCTAACGCATGTTACTGAATTTATTATTTTACAATATTCTTTCTCATTTAAAATTCACGTGTAATTATAGTTTTTATGACGTAATTTTCAATGAGTTCCTGCTTTTTATATTTTTTGTTTATAATAGTCACGTGTAAAATAAATTTTTAATTTGAAGCAAACATTATTGGTTGCGCTTTTTATACAGATGGCAACAGTTTAAATTAATACAATTTTCTAAAATTTGTAAAAAACATCTCTCGAAATGCTGAAAATTTGAATTTAAAATAGAAATAAAACTTCGAAAAATTATTCAAATTAAAAAACTAACTGCAATCTGCACACCGGAAAATTCTGACGCATAAAATGATCTAAAAATGATTAAATTCCTATGTACAGTTTTTGCTCCTATAAAACTTTTTTAATGGAACGATTTTGTCCAACTTTGGCATTAAATATCTCTTAAAATAATTCTTCGATTTGAAAACTGTCTGCATCAGCGTGTTTATCAAACATTTTTCTATAATACTACCGATTTTCATATTTTTGTATGCAACAATTTTTTTAATATTAACGAAGAAAGACCTCTGGTCACAAAAAATTCAAAACCGGCGGCGGTGACAGCGGTAGTTACTTTTTTTTAGAATAGAGAGATTCTTAACTATGATGACTTTTCTTACTAAATTTTCATTAAAGTGCAATTGTCTATTTTTTTAATCAGTGTTTATGTATGTAATTGTCTAAGTGATCATTAATATTGTTGATATTTGGTATACCATACATTTTGAACATAATGTGAAAATAAAATCTATGCATAAGTAAGTGTGCATTTTAAATAATTTTAATTATAGGATAATGTTGCTCTAGAAATATCAGCATATTTTACAGAAATTCAGTCGAGTTGGCCCAGGATGCCCTGAGCTTTGACCAAACTTTTAGTTTTTATACCAGGCCAGGCCTAAAATATTTTTTTGTACTGAACAAAATTTCAGCATGTGCAGACCTAATTTACATTTAAAAAGTAATTGCCATGCGAAATGTCAAGTTTTTAGTCCCAGCAGTATCACAGAAATAGCCTTTTTAGAATTAAAAAAAAAAATTGTTCTCTTGCAAGCATTTACGTCTTAAAAGGTACAGCCATATCAAATTTTAAGGTTCTAGCCATAACACTTCTAAATAAATCGCAATTTCAAATGTTTCCTGCTCATTTCACCCTTTTAAATTTCGAATTTTTTAGAAACCATTCTTAGAGAGCACTTTCATCTTAAAAGTAACCACCACACCAGCTTCAAGTTTCTAGCCCTAAAAATAACACAGAAATCGTAATTTTAGAACGTTTTTTGCTCCTGCACCTTATTGTGGGGTAGTTATACCAACATATAATATAGCCTGTGTTGGAACACTACGCCCTACATACTACATGCCTCTCGCATTTGACTCAAAAATGGAAGTCAGCAAGGTTGATAGATGGCGCTACTGTTTGGGGTATGTTATTGCTGTATTTACATGGATCGCCTCATAGACCTGCCTTTGAAAGCTATTATTTTTTTTATTTTTTGCAGTAATTTGTGATTTTTTTAAACAGAATGTTTACTTTTAATGAAGTTAATATATTCTCTATAAATTGCCATATTGCTGTGTGCCTTACTGCTGTTCATTCAGCAAATTAAAGGAAAATATTTCTTTTCACCATTCCTGTAGAAGACAGTCAACGAGTCTTTTTAACATTTTTTCATTGTATTTTTAAAAATACAAATAGATATTTTTACTACTATTATTTGCATGTTTCTAATAACATTCCGTTATATAATAATAAATTAAATTCGTGTACAGTTGCTATTAATAAGATGTATTTTTATTAATTTACAATGTCTTAAAAGGAAAAGAGTACCTTAATCTGAAAGAATCTGAAATAATATTGTTATTATTAATAATAAAAATGATAGATCAAAGTACTTCTTTTTATCAAATAATTATGCTAAGCCTTTTCTGTATGAAAATGAAAATACAATAACATTCAAAATTATTTAAATTTCTTCCAGCAAAATTATAATGATAATAATAATAAATGATACACGATGAAATCGAATACGAATTAGTAATGTGATCAAAATAAATATGTATTCATAGCATTGTGTTTTGAAGCAATATAAATATTATGTAATTGAAATATATCAATAATTTCATTCCTGAAAGTACTTGATTATTACTTGTAAAAATTAATAATACAAATATAAAAGAAATGAAACTGAGTTGACTGTTTTAACCACTGCAAGAAAAAAAAAAAAAAAAAAAAGAGAGAGAGAGTTCCAATTTTTTAAATTTCCTGAAAGTATTTGATATATTACTCGTAATAATTAATAATGCAAATATGAAAGAGATGAAACTGTGAGTTGACTGTTTTAAACGCTGCAAAAAAGAGAGAGAGAGAGCAGAATTGATGTTTGAGGTCCTGACCCGAAAAAAAGATGTGTAGTAAAAAAGATGAAAAAAGTGTCTTGGAACATCAGTGCATAGAATCGTATTTCCAATTTATTAAATTTCCTGAAAGTACTTCATATATTACTCGTAATAATTAATAATGCAAATAAAAATGAAACTGTGAGCTGACTGTTTTAAACACCGCAGAAAAAAAAAAAAAAAAAAAAAAAAAAAAAAAAAAAAAAAAGAGAGAGAGAGAGAGAGAGAGAGAGAGAGAGACAGGGAGAAAGAAAAAAAAGCTGCAGAATTGACGTTTGAGGTCCTGACCCGAAGACTTGCTAATTTCTTTTATTACAATAAATGTCACTAATATTTATAATATTATTATCACAATATCAATAATTTAATTATTTTAGATAGAAAATATTAAATAGGGAGTTTCAGAAAAACATTGTAATAAATTTATTCAGGCAACATGCGTGTGTATGTGTGTGTGTGGCAGGGCCAAAACTAAGGGGGGGGGGGGGGGGGCAGAGGGGGCATGTGCCCCGGGCGCCAGAATGAAGGGGCGCCAAACGAAGGATTTTACCTTTAGAATGGATAATTTTATTCTGACGAACTGGTGGCTTCCATTATTATGGAACAGCGATTATAAATGAAGTGTTAGGTGAAGATGAAAGAGCAGTCGTAAAAAGTTAGAACTCTGATTTTCTGGTTAGAATGGGAAAAAAAATGGCAAAAAAAATTATGCCCCCTTTTTTCCCATTCTGACCAGAAAATCAGAGTTCTCGAAAAAATAAATGGCCATATTTTTTTTTTTTTTTTCAAAAAAAATTTTGCCCATATTTTTCCCATTCTGACCAGAAAATCAGAGTTCTAACTTTTTCCGACTGCTCTTTCATCTTCACCTAACACTTCATTTATAATGGCTGTTTTATAATAATGGAAGCCATCAGTCCATCAGAATAAAATAACTCTGTGAAAGCGGAAATTCGGTTAGGCAGGACTCGGATAATCGGGACTCTATTGTATATTTCATTTTAAAAATGATCTTTAGAATATTTTTGCTGGTGTTCAGAGGGACCTCCCCCTTGGATCCGCCACTGTAGATTACGTAGTTCAGTATTACATATTTTAAATTTTGAAATAAGTCGTCTATTATAAAATTAGTAAAATTCTCTTTGTAAATATACTTTGTGGAAGAGGAAGGGGGGGGGTGTGTGTGCCATAATCCATGTTTGCCCCGGGTGCAAAAAAGGCTAGTTTCGGCCCTGGTGTGTGTGTGTGTGGGGGGGGGGAGGGGTAGTCAAAAAGATGAAAAAAAAGTGTCTTGGAGCATCATTGAACAGAATCATATTTCCAACTATTTAAATTTCCTAAAAGTACTTGATGATTACTTATAATAATTAATAATTCAACTATAAAAGAAATGAAACTGTGAGTTAAATGTTTTTTAAACACTTAAAAAAAAGACTTGCTAGTTTCATTATTATGATAAAGGTAATTAATATTTATAGTATTATTATCACAATATCAATGATTTAATTATTTTAGACAGAAAATATTAAATAGGGAAGTTCAGAAAAATATTGCAATCTATTTATTGAGGCAACTGTATGGTACTAGTACTGGAGTGTCAAGTAATTATGTTATTAGAATTAAATTTTAATTCACAATGGGAAGTACAACTATGAAGTTAGTTAAACATTGTTGATAGATTAATATAATGTAAAAAAAAACAGGAATATAATAATTATAATTATTAATTAAAAATTATTTTTAAAGCAATTCCTTAAGATTGTCCTTCACTGACACATTCACCCCACATTAACCTTGCTTATTAATATTTTGCCTGAAAGAAATACATGTCTTACTATTTAGTAAAATTTAATTTAATCAAATACTTTTATGTTTTGCAATAACCTTTTAAAACTTGCTCATAGTTTTTGATCCATTGATTAAAATTCATGTACCATTTTATAGTGTTAATAAATATTTTCACTTCATAAACCTTGTTTATTTTATTTTTGATGGAAATCTATTTACAAGTAAATGTAAGTGCTATTAATTTATATATTATAATTAATTTTTAAAAAGAACATATAATTTAAAATTCATATAATAAAATAAATTATGTGCGTTATTTTATCATTCATCATTTGAAATTGAAGAGAAATTATGAAATAATTTCTCTTTTCAAATATTTTATAGAAAAAATATCGTTTAATACAACAATTAAAATAAATACGAAAAGAGAAAAAAAAAGTGAAATTCTAGGAATAAATAACAAAAATTTTTTAACAAATTTTGCTTTTTAAGCTAATTTATTTTAAAATTTTCTATTTAAATATTCTCAAAACAACTTTTGTTTACGTTATGTATCTATAGGTTTTTAAAAATCATGTCAATTGTCACCGATAGATGGCAGAGCATTTTGGGGCTAAGCTGACTTCCAGTTCTTATATGGGGAAAACAGTGAATGCGAGAGGCATTTAGTATGTAGGGGGTAGTGGTTGGAACAGAGATGGTCACCAGCATTTTGTGAAGATTTTTTTTTAAAAATCGGCTCAGTAATTTTAGATATTACTCCCCCCCCCCACTAGAAACAAACACATAAATGTTTTTTCTTTATAATATTAGTATAGATTTAATTAAATATCATATTTAGATGAAATGCTTTGTATGTCAAATAAAAACTTGCTGTATTTAATTTTTGAAGGTTCAAAGTATAAACAATCTCTCTATTCTAAAAAAAAGTAACTACTGCTGTCACCGCCGCCGCCGGTTTTGAATTTTTGGTGACAGGAGGTCTTTCTTCGTTAATATTAAGAAAAATAATGCATGCAAAAATATGAAAATCGGTGTAATTATAGAGAAATGTTTGATAAACACGCTGATACAGACAGTTTTCAAATCGAAGAATTATTTTAAGAGATATTTAATGCCAAAGTTTGACAAAATCGTTCCACTAAAAAAGTTTTATAGTATCAAAAACTGTTCATAGGAATTTAATCATTTTTAGATCATTTTATTCGTTAGAATTTGCCGGAGTGCAGATTGCATTAATCTCTCTATTCTAAAAAAAAGTAACTACCGCTGTCACCGCCGCCGCCGCCGCCGGTTTTGAATTTTTGGTGACAGGAGGTCTTTCTTTGTTAATATTAAGAAAAATAATGCATGCAAAAATATGAAAATCAGTGTAATTATAGAGAAATGTTTGATAAACACGCTGATACAGACAGTTTTCAAATCGAAGAATTATTTTAAGAGATATTTAATGCCAAAGTTGGACAAAATCGTTCCACTAAAAAAGTTTTATAGTAGCAAAAACTGTTCATAGGAATTTAATCATTTTTAGATCATTTTATTCGTTAGAATTTGCCGGAGTGCAGATTGCATTAATTTTTTTATTTTGACTCATTTTTTGAGGTTTTATTTCTATTTTAAATTCAGATTTTCAGCATTTCGAGAGATATTTTTAACAGATTTTAGAAAGTGATATTAATTTAAACTGTTGCCAACTGTATAAACAGCGGAAACAATAATGTTTGCTTAAAAAAAAAAAAAAAAAAAAAAATATTTATACGTGTAAATAAATTAAAAATTTATTTACACGTGAAAATTATAAACAGAAAAAAACATTTGGAATTAGAATTAAATAATTATGTACAAAAAGCAGGAACTTATTAAAAATTACGTCATAAAAACTATAATTACACGTGAATTTTAAGTGAGAAAGGAATTTTTAAAACAATAAAAAAATACAATACAAAAACAATAAAAATAAACAATAAAAAAAATTTATTAACATGCGTTAGAAGTCTTAAATAGGAGAAATTACGTCATATTGACGTCACATTACAGTTATTACATAAAATGAACACAAAAGAATATTGCAAAGCGGTTTAAATTTAGAAATTGCGCTAGACATTTATTTGATATTTTGAGAGGATACTTTTTAACTATTTTTGTTAGGAAAGCGAAAATAATATTTCCTTTCTAACACAAGTATTTTCACGTGAATATTAAAAAGAGAAAGAATAGTTTGGTCAAAATTATGTCAGATTAAAAAAGATTAATTTAAAATGTCTCATTTAAAAGAACTTTCTTTTCACTTTGTTAAAAAATACCAGGAGACAAGGACTCTGTTTACTTAATTCCTTTTAAATTAGCTTATTTTGAAATGTTGTTACACGTGTCTACGTCATCAAGTTATTTTTATTTCGACGTTTTATTTGTATTTTTATTAATGTTGTACTAATTTATTTGTTTTTTCGTTATTTAAAATAAAAATTATGTCAATTTGTATAATTTGGCGAATGGTTTGGCGATTTATATAATTTGGCGAAATGGGTCGACGGGATAATCAAGTAGTACCGCAACGGATTTGGCGTTAAAATTCCCCAATCAAAGAGAAATGAATAGAAATCCGTTTATAGAGAGATCGCCACTGTTTTTAAAATTATAATTCAATCTTTCGAAATCTTTTTAAAGCCGATCAAATTAGCGTGCATTTAGAGTCTACGGTGTCTGGATGGGGGTTGGCGAGCGTAGCTCGTAGGGGGCCGAGCCCCCTAGTGATTTAAAACTTTTTTTGTTTATTCATTAGGCAAAATATCTACAGAAACTTTCCAAATTATATTCATCTTAGATTTTAATACTTTTTACATCATTTTAAAATTTAGAAAATTTATGATTTTAACCAATGTTTTAAAAACAATCATTTGATTAAAATCACGATTTAATCACTGATTTAAATTATCATATTAAAATCGTCAACACCTTACAAAAGATTTTTTTTTTTTAAAGGAGATGGAGTTTTATGATCTTGTAGTTCTAATTATGAGAATAATTTTCATAGGGTTTAATCAAGCCAAAGCAAAATCCAGTTCTGGTACAGTTTGGGGGCTCGCACCTGAAAACTCACAAAATGTCAAATTGATTACTTTTGTACGTAGGAAGGGAAACTAATAGAGATAGCCAAACATGATAACTATACTATTCCTGGTACTTTTAGGTGAGGGAGAAGGCCTCAGAAAAAAATACTAAAACATGAAAAAAAGACAACTTAGTTGCATGTTTATGGAAGATCACGTATGATATCAATAAAAAAGCTTGAAAAGATGATTCCAAATTTCACCAAAAATTTGCAAAATAATAATAAAAAAAAAATATTTAACAAAATTATTAGTGAGCATGCATGAAACAGATTATTTAGTGGACCAAGTCTCTGAATGGAAGATCTACACATTAATCAGACAATGGATTTTCAAAAGAAATAAAAAGAATCAAATAACATTTCATTAGGCATCTTCTATATCGCATAACTGAAAAAGACATGGGCACATGATCATATAAGTCTTTACTTTACATATATATACATAAGCATATGTGCACACATACAAACCTTTATTTAAATTGAGTCTATTTGAACTATTTGACAGAGATGCATATGAAGAATGAGCAGGTGAAGGTGTTTCAAAACCTCTATTTAAAGTTTTCCGTGCAGATTCTTCACTATATTGCATCTATTAAATTAATGAACATGATGAGAAGAAAAACAAGATAAAAAAATTCTACAAACATACATTAAAATTAATAATGTTAGCAGAAAAAATATAAAATTAAATAATAACATATCCTGAAAATGGGTAAAAATTATAATAACTCATTGCTAATAAAATTATTATTAAATTATTTATTAGCTGTGAATACACTTAATTAACATACTTTATTTATGTGAATACATTTCATCATTACAATTCAGAACAAAAAGTCTAAATTAATGTCTTATAACAGGCTCATCTTTAGAATGTATCTTTCATTTATAGGAAAGCTAGCATTTCACTAAAATGGAAAATATCTTTCTCTGGTAAAATATTAAAATTTGTCCTCAGAATGCAATGAATAATAAGCCAGAGTAGCATGCACAGAACTGATGACATTTCCTATTAAATTTTCACTTTTCCTTGAAAGATTTACCACCATCTCATAGTTTTTAAAGCATATAATTTAAAATTTTGTATAATCTGAGCATATTATCTTTAACAGCTCAAACACATCTTTAGCTTCTTGTTGTTCTGATTCACTGCCCAAAATAGACTCTGGTCAGCTTTCATCAGCTGCTTGAGGTTTTCTGATTGTAATAAATTATTGGATGGGACATGATTGTAAATTTTTTTATCACAAAGCATTGTAATATCAAAAGAAAACTGATTATAAATAGATTAAGCAGTTGAAAGGTCACAACACTGTCACTTCACTAAATATTATATCATTGCATACCAAGAAGCTGTGTAAAAATTTAGAAAGAGAAAATGTATGGGTCACATTCACAAATGCTACCATATATATCCAGATTTAATGAATATATGTTAGCTTAAATGCTTTCAATTAAAGGGAGGAAACGGACAAATTTAATGGTGGCCACATTAGGGAAAAATAAAAAAAATTAATACAATTTATATAAATCAAAATACATTTTTGTAGAAATGGAAAACCCATGCAATCACTTTTTGAACTATGTTTTCAGGCATAAAAAATATGCATTTCTTTACTATGTTCATACAGATTAAAATACTGAAATTACGAGATTTATGTGATTGGGGCAGGGGAAAAAAATTGCTTGTTAGATGTTAACTTGATTTTTGTTCTTTCTCTTTTTATAATTTAAAATATTTAAAAAATGGATAAAGATGCAGGTAGTATAATTTTTTAGTGTGTTAAATTAACCCTCGGACTACCGGGGGAAAAAAAAAAAAAAAAAAAAAAAAAAAAATTACAATAATGCATCCAACCACAATTAAAATTTATTAGTTTCTATTCGATATTCTTTTATTTCTAGATTTTTACAAATTCAGAACTAAAATTATGAGTTATATGAACAAACCAATTAATTTTATCACATTCAGCTGGATTTTATTGTATTTGAACTAATTCTGTTTTACTGTCAGGTCCATTAAGCCCATCTGGTAGGTGGAGGGTTAAACATAAAAAAAACGTGTTAGACTGTATTACATATCTATGAAAATTACTTTACCCATTCTTTCATCAAAAATTACCCGTTTTTCTTTATCTTTTAATAATTTGATAAAACACAGAAATAAATAAACATATTTTGTAGCTTCACTATATACATATGCATTACAATGATTACTTTAAAAATATAAAATAATACCAAATTTCATTGTGACTGGTCCATTTTTATGAAAGTTGGAGTCCAGAGGCACAGACAAACCATACCATTTTTTGACATTATAAAAAATGCAATTACCACAAAAACAAATTCTTTTCAGGAAAAATAACTATGAGTATCCAAGCAGCCACTTGAATGTTATGCATGAACCTACATTTAAATATAAGAATATTTGTATTAATAGAGACAAGAATAATTGTTACCCTCTTCTTTCGCAGTTTTGCCTCTTCATCCTCAATGTTTCTTCTATTAACATGATGATGAGAATGATGCCTAGGCATGGGAGGGGGCTGAGGCTCCTCAGACTCACTATGTTCTTTACTCTTATCTCCTGTTCTTTCAAGCATAGAGCCAATATCTGCTAACGGGTGATGCTGTTCTTGCATCATTTGCTGTTGTTTACGAGCTTGAAGATTTAGTGCAAGAGCATCAATACGACTGCCGCCACGAGCACCTCGTTTCTCTTTAGTTTTAGATGGAAGTTTAAGTTGACTGGAGGCAGGCTGAGGTGTACTAGCAGGGGTATTTGAGTTAGTACCACTAGACGCACTTAAATCAATTGGTGATGTTGGAGATGTATTAGAACTAGGAGGTGTTTCAATAGGTGGAGTCTTTCCTTTCTGTGGTACAGGCAATGGAGTAAAAGGTGTTGGAGGAGTTATACTAGGTTTGACACGTAGGTCTAATGATCCCAGGGACGTAGACATTCGGGGTGAAGAATTCTGATGTGCAGGAGGTGGAACACCAGTAACTGCAGGAACAGCAGGAGCAGGAGAAGGCACCGTTGGATGAGGGACTTTGTCTTCAATGTGGTCCTCCCAAATTTTATTTCTGAGAGAAGAAGACGCTAAGAAATTCTGTACATGTTGTAACTGTTGCTGATGATGATGTTGCTGTTGTTGCATATTATGTGACAGAAGCTGGCGTAATTTTGCTGGAAAAAAGAGAAATGTGAAACTCGTTAATGCAACAAATAAAACCCCTTAAATATGAGGAATAAATAACTTTAGAATTAGTAAAGGGTATCTGTCAAGTCATTAAAATATTAAAATGATATTTTAACCTTAAAGATGAGAAATAAAATTTTTATAGCCTTTTGGAAGCTGAACTCTGCTCACAACAATCATATGAAAAATAATTGGAAATCATTTTGGAGTTATTTTTAATCACAAGACTGATATACCAGTCTTGTTATAGAGCATACTTTTATTGTTATAGATAACTTATAACGAATAATTAAAAAATAACATTAGAGAAAAAATACTCTACATTATATAAGATTAAAAGCTTTAAAAAAATGAATTAGCAGCTAAAAGAGTGCAGCTGTCTAATGATTATGATTCTAAATCACCATAAATAATGATTTGAAATGTTAAACAGATAAAATGGCTCAAATAAATAAGCTATTTAATGTACATAAGATTGTCTGTAAGCATCTGAATATTAAACTGAAAATCAATAGAACCCATTTTATACCAAAGTTATTTTAAAATTAAATATAAAAAATTTAACTCAATATGATAGGTACAGTAAATTCTGTCTAAGGCAGACTCTGTGCAAGCCGGAAATCTGTCTACCGCGGAAATTTTTTTAAGTCCCAGCGAGCCCATAGAAAATAACATTAATACTTGTTGCATAAGCCGGAATCTGTCTAACGCGGAAACGGAAAGGTTTTTAAGGTCCCACCAAAACCAAAATTTTGCATAAGGCGGAAAAAAAAAAATTTAAAGCATTTTGTTTATGAAACTTTAAAACTGATATACATACCTCATATATTCAATCTCGAGAATTTTAATTAAATTCCGTAATGGTTTAAAAAAGTTTATTTAAGGAACTAGAAACTGTTTAAATTTTAAGGAATTCTAGCATTTAAAAAATGAAATAATTTTTTCCTGTATAAATTTGTATCTAAAATTATCATTACTAGAAGGATGCACATTTATCAAAATATGTATTTTCTAAAGTACAATGTATTATGCTTTAAGGTTGTACTCAAATTCAAAGTGATAGCTTACTTTCTCATTCCCGAAGTTATTATTATTTGTGTGTGTGTGTGCTTGAGTGTAAACTTTGCATTTGCATTACAGCAGTACTAAGAAATTTTAGCATTTTTCATTTATTTGTAAAGATTTTCAAAATATCAGTTTTCCATCGATACTCGGGTCAGGACAATCAATGAAAGATCGTCATCGGCAAGCAGTTTATTACATCCAACCTTTTTATCGAAAACATAAAACGCTATTCTATTGACGTATGCTTTATTCCAATAAATCACGTAGTCAGAAAACTCGATCATTGCATAGGTTATTTGTTCTTCGTCGTTTTACCTTGTCTAAGGATATTAATATATGCATCGCAAAAATGGCTTCAAAATCTAAACTCAATACTCCATTGCTGCAGTATGAAGTCAAAGTTACCCAATTAAAATAAAAATTATTCTATGGAATATCTTTGTATTAAGTTTAATTATAGTAAAACTCAAATTTATGATGCTATAAAAAGAAAGAGTTAAAGCATCCTGTTCAGTGAACATACATTTTATCAATTTAGATTTATGACAACCCATTTACTTCAACTAAAATCACTTTAGAGTGATTTATTGTTATAACTTTTATTTATTTAAGAAAACCTTTATTGATATTATCTCTTTAGCAATTAACCATGAATCATCTGAAATGGTGTTATATCCAATTTTGTTTATTATATCAAGATACTTTCATCTCCTCAGTTGTTTAAAAATAATTATTGTGAGTTATGGTTTTTGATCAAGGAATCAAGGTCACTTCCTGGTTGCAGTGATTGTACATTTTGAAGAGGCAGTTGAACTTGAGCATTCAGACTGTATGCAACAGCACATCTCTTTAGCTGTGATTTCGCAATTTTTGCAGCCGGGTAACAAAATCCCCGGTCCTTGTAACCTGCAAGCGTCCTTGTAAACTGCAAGCTCTCTTTACTGTGCACATGCAAGAAATTGTAACATGTTAAATTTCAATATAGTTTTATTTACATCTTGTGTTAATCTACTAATTCTATAAACACACACAGAAACATAAAAGCTGGAGGTACCGCTGCGAGATCTTGGATACTTTTTCAAGATTGGATTAATGTACACTCATCATATCAGTGTTCTAAATAGTGTTTTCACCAGTTTTATGTGGAATTGCAACAGACGACGGAGCACCTCGCATCACATTTATTACAGATAAGTACATTTTATCTTATTATTATTATCGGTTTGGCTTTAGTTTTTTACGCTATTCACCTCATTATTTGAATAATGAATACCGACTTGGAAGCCGCAAAAAAGGCTGCTGAAGAATTGGAAAAGGCAGCTATAAGTTTACGTGGCAGAGCTAAATCTGCTCTAACAAGGATAAACAACTTCATTAACTCGGAGCAAACTTTTCAAAAAAATGACTTGTACAATAAATTAGAAAAATTAGAGACAGTTTATTCCGATTTTGATACATATGATGCTCAATTACCAACTGAAGCATCTGAAATTGAGGAATTTGAAAAGAAATATTATGAAACCAAGGCCAAACTGCAAACGGAACTTGAAAAAGTTACCGTAAATGTGCATGCACCTCAAATAATAAATGATCAGATTCCAGTTGTTAGTTCTACTATTTCTAACAATTTTAAATTGCCTAGGCTCAATATAGAGCAATTTAATGGTGATTTTAAAAACTGGCTGTCATTTAAAGATTTATATTTATCATTAGTTCATAACAATGCCAGCATAACTAATATACAGAAGTTTCAGTATTTAAGAGGTTTACACTAGGGGAAGAGCCAGCCTCTATTATAAAACATATTCCTATTTCTGAAAACAGTTATTCAGAAGCGTGGGAAAAATTGCTGTCGAGATATGATAAGAAAAAACAAATTGTTTCCACTTTAGTTAAAGCATTCTTGGACATTCCCCCCATTACTCAAGTAAATGCATTTAGCTTACGCTGTTTATCAGATGTATCAGATGAAGTAATTAGAGGCCTTAAATCAATCGATGAAAAGGCATCTGGCCGTGACTTATGGCTAATTCATATTTTATTACAAAAGGTTGATTCTAAAACAAGGGAGGAATGGGCAAAATTGACCTCAAGCAAAGACTTTCCGTCTTTTGATCAATTTATTCAGTTTATAAATGTTAGATGTTCATCTTTAGAATTGTATAAAAGTGAAAATGAAGGTTCGCATAAACAAGAGAAACAGTATAACGTCAATAGGTCTTTTTCCAGTGTCATTAGCAAATGTTTATTGTGTAAATTTAATCACTCACTTTACAAGTGTGTTAAATTTAAAGAATTAAGCATCAGGGATAGGAGACAGTTTGTTAAGAAAAACAAGTTATGCAGTAATTGCTTGTCTGACAAGCACACTACCTGGCAATGCAATTCCTCTTACTCTTGTCATAATTGCAAGCTGAAACATCATACTAGTTTATGCGAAAATAAGCTGCAAAATTACGCAATATCAACTTCTTGTTCAAATGAAAAACAGAGCCGCAAAAACAAACCTGATTCAGAGGCCGGTTCGATTCCGGATGAGAATAAAAAGGAAATTTCTCCTTCCATAAATGCAGTTCAAACATCTTTCGCACTTTTGCCCACTGCTAGTGTATATATTAATGATTGCATGGGTCAAAAGCACACTTTAAGAATCATGTGTGATAGTGGATCAGAGTCTACATTTGTTTCTGAATCCTGCATGAAAATGTTAGGAATTAAAAGGAAAAATGCTAGGTTCCCCGTAAAAGGTCTGTCTAACTCAAAGATCGCAGTAACTAAGGGTTACGTAATGTTTGATCTTACATCAATTTATAATGCAGACACCAAGTTGTCTGTTAAAGTCATTTATTTTAGATGATTTAACTGCTCCGTTACCTGCGGAAAAAATACATGAGAAGCATTTTTCGCATTTAAAGAATATAAACTTAGCGGATCCACATTTCGGGACACCGAGTAAAATAGACATTATTCTAGGATCTGATTATTTCTTTTCTATTTTGCTTCCTGGTCAAGTAACAGATACTCAGAGCAATTTAATTGCTCAAAATTCAATTTTTGGCTTTCTGGTATCAGGGAAAATGCCACATTCTAGTACATCTCCAAATTCAATACATAATTTACACATTTATGACGTTAATATTGATAAAGAGTTAAAGCGTTTTTGGGAAGTAGAAGAAGTATTTAATAAGAATACTCAAATGTTGTCACCTAAAGAGCAATTTGTTGAATCACATTTTCAGGAAAATTATTCAATTAATTCCGAGGGTCGTTTTGTGGTTAAGTTACCTTTTATTCAATCTAAATCAGAATTAGGTAATTCTAAACCTGCCGCAATTTCTCGCTTGCTTGCTATGGAAAAGAAATTTAAAGAAAAACCAGAATTTGAAAATCAGTACAAAGAGTTTATGTACGAATATGAAGAATTAGATCACATGGAATTAGTTGCACAAAATGACATTAATAATTATGAAAACAAACACTACTTTCTTCCTCATCATGCGGTTATTAAATCTTCTAGTATCACTACTAAATTAAGGGTAGTTTTTGATGCTTCATGCAAAACTTCAAGTGGTGTTTCCTTGAATTCTATTTTGGGTGTAGGCCCTAAGTTACAACGGGACATTTTTGAAATTTTACTTAATTTTCGATTTCCGAAAATAGTCTTTTCTGCGGATATAGAGAAAATGTACCGCCAGATTTTGGTTGCTGAAGAGGATCAAATTTATCAGCAAATAGTTTGGAGGTCTAATCCTAATGAGGAAATAAAAAATTACAAATTGAAAACTGTCACATATGGTTTAGCGCCAGCATCTTTTCTGGCAACTAGATGTATAAAACAAATCGCTCAGGATTATACAAAAAATCCTTGCATTTCGCGCATGTTAGAAGAGGATATGTACATGGATGACTTACTATCCGGTACGAATACTGTTAGGGAAGCAATAGAAACTTGCAAAGAAATTACAGATTGTTTAGACGCGCATGGTTTCCACTTGAGGAAGTGGAATTCAAATTCACAGGCATTTCTTAATGAATTTATAGATTCTTCTAGCACTGAATCAAATTTTGAAATAATTCCTAGTGACAATGGAAGCTCCAAAGTTCTAGGCTTAAGCTGGAACTCTTCATCAGATAGTTTTATTTTCATAACTGCATTAACACTCACTCCACCTCTTACAAAGAGACACATTTTAGCTCAGTCTGCACGGATTTTCGACCCACTAGGTCTAATTTCGCCCTGTACTGTTACTTTAAAGGTATTTTATCAGAAACTTTGGCTTACAAAAGGGGACTGGGACTCTGTTATACCGCAACATCTTACAGACGAATTGTTACAATTTCAAATTTCCTTTAACGGACTAAATCAATTGTCTGTTCCTAGATGTGTCACGCTTTCATCCGGTAACCCGTTTGAATTACACGGTTTTTCTGATGCCTCAACATTGGCATATGCTGCCGCAATTTATTGCCGACAAAGTTATAAGGGGAAAATAAACTCTTTTCTCTTAGTTTCTAAAACTAAAGTTGCTCCAATCAAACAGATTTTAGTGCCAAAATTAGAGCTTTGCGGTGCGCACCTACTAGCTAAGCTGTTCCGTTCCGTCATGGAAACATTAAAGAGTTACAAGTTCGATATTTTCGCCTGGACGGACTCCAAAGTCGTCCTTTCTTGGCTATCAGCACATCCGCGTAAATGGAAGACTTTTGCATTGAATAGGACAGCTCAAATTACCGAAATTCTACCTACAAAGCACTGGAGACATGTACCATCCAAAGAGAACCCCGCAGATATCGCTTCACGCGGTATTGAACCAAAATGTCTTCCAGGTTGTGATTTGTGGTGGAAGGGGCCAAGTTGGCTAACTTTAGACCCATCCAATTGGCCCAAAGACGTCTCAAATGTTGAGGAATTTGATGATCAAATCAAAGTCGAACAAAGGCCTGGTCCAATTTTTTCCTTTCACGCCCACACATCAAATGATCTATTTGATAATTTGTTTCAAAAGCACTCTTCACTTGCAAAAATTATTCGCATTTTGGCATATTGCCAAAGATTTATCAAAAAATGCAAGAAGTTTAACAAAACAGAAATTTTTTCACCACATCTTACTTTCAAAGAAACAAAAGCTGCTGAAGAGAATATTGTTCGTTGGATTCAGAGTTCTTACTTTCAGGAAGAATTTAAATGTATCCAAGAACAGAAAGTTTTGCCAAAGAAAAGTACGTTACAATCCCTCCACCCGTTTATTGATGATAAGGGTCTGTTACGGGTGGGAGGACGCTTACAAAATTCACAATTATCTTTCAACTACAAACATCCTTTAATCTTGCCCTCACAGCATAAAATGGCTGAGTTATTAATACAGCAACAACACATTGCCCATTTACATGCTGGACCTTCACTGCTATCCCACATCATCAGACAATCTTATTGGATAGTTGGGGGAAAAAAGATCATTAACAAATGCATCAATAGATGTTTAAAATGCTACAGATATAAAAGGTCCATTGCAACCCCTCAACTAATGGGGAATTTGCCACAGCATCGAGTAACCCTGGAACGTCCATTTTTTTTCAAGCGGTGTCGATTACGCAGGCCATATATCTATTAAATTTAGTAAGGGTCGGGGTGCAAAAACAACTAAGGGCTATATAGCTTTGTTTATTTGTTTGGCTACAAAAGTGGTGCATATTGAAGCTGTGAGTGATATGACAGCTGAGGCATTTATCGCCGCCCTTCGACGTTGTTGTATCGTACCTAAAACATTTCTAGGTAGACACAAACACGTGGTAGATAAATTCTACCAAGAGAAAATAAAAAAACTGATCGTATAGATTATTCATTACATAAAAAAAACCCACCTAAAAAGGAAAAATGCTGCTGTGGGAAGGAAAAATTAATACAGAGATATTTTTACTGATTTAAATTAATGTTTATTTAAGGAATAGGATATAAGCAATTAATATTAAAATCTAGTTCATCTTTAAAAAAATTACACATACAATATTAACAAGTATCATTATTTATCTAATCTTTTAGTTTAAAACTAACAAAGATAAATTGCAAATTTGTTCATGATTGAAAATGATTTATAATTTCTTCGGATAAAATAAATAAGAGGTACCTCTATTAATGTTTACAGTATTTTCATAATTTAAACAACATCTCCAGGCAATTCGGCGGTGTCATTTAGTCTTCTCTCTGAAGACTCTCCACAATCTTGATACTCAATTTCAGCATCATTGCAGCCAATTGGTTTTCCTAGCTCCGGACTCCGCGATCTCTCTCGCTCTTCTAAACCTTCCAGCCGACTCACGGTCGCTCCTTCCACCTTGCAGCCGAGCCTGCCACCTCCGAACTCCGATCTCCCGAAGAAAAAAAAAGCCCCGTTTTTAGCGAAGATCTCTCCTTTTATCCTCTTGCTTCCTTACCTCTTTCGTCCAGCGCAACGGTACAAAGTTCCGTTCCGCGCCGAAAAACACAGAGATATGCGCTATTATTTATTTTTTGGTCTTTTTGAAATGAATTAATCATCATTTAAATAACACATAATATCTATTTTTACACAGTATTTTCCGATTTTTAAAAGGAGTCTTAGTTGCATGTAAAACGTGGTCCGATCGTACGCGGATGAATACTCAAAACATCGCCGATTCGGAACCACGTGCGATTAAAAATGAAATAATAAATTAAGCTTAATTATTTACAAATAGAATAACTCTAAAAACTTCTAAAATAATATTATTTTGTCATTTGAACACATATTTTCAATATTAAATTGCGATTTAGTTGTAACTTTAAATATTTTTTTTTTTTACATTTTTAAACATTATAGGCTTATATTTTACACATAAAATATTCATAATTACTGAGGAAAAAGTCTTTACATTGGCGGGCGCCAAGCCAACATAAAAAAACTTCCTCAAAATATTATTTGGCATTACAATAAACCATTAAGTATAATATGGAGTAATTTGAACTATTGACTGACAGAAAAAGAAGTTATTCTAAAGTAAAAAAAACCAACTATTATCTATATAAAACATCTTAAAAATTAGCATTACTTTTTTTTTTTTTTTTTTTTTTATATTTAATTATTTAAGGAAAACTCAAATTATCAACATAACACATTACATCTCCGTCCCCTCAAAAAAAATTTTTCTGAAAAAAAAAATTTTTTGTAAGCAAAAGAATAAGAATCAGGTCCTCGCCAAAAAAAAAATAAAAAAAAATACATGTTGCATGTGAATACCCCTCTAACTACCCAGATAGAAATTCAAGTAATTGGCTAAACTCCGAACACCCAGTCACCAAAACCAACCAAATCAGGATTCAGACAACTTTACCAAACATTAATGAAATCTTGCTTCATCAAATTTTGACATGCATCCATAACCATAATGTTTAGATTATACATAATAAACAATTCAAGGTGATTTCCATTAGTTGACTGGTGTGTTTAAGATTTATACGTATACTTTATCACATTCATACAATAAATAGCAAGTTTGTTCAAAAATTTAAAACTAAAATTTGATCCTGATTATACAATATATTACACAAATTATACAATACGTTACATAAATTATATTACACAAATTATACAATACAATACAATAGAAAAAAAATTATATACAACACTATTCAATGGTGAAAATGTATTCACCACAAAATCTTATTTTTTCACAACAAAACCATGTGTGTCTCTGGTGCGCAAATTGTAATCACTAACGGCTGCAGGTCTCGTATGCTGTCTACAATTTTGCCTAGATCCTGAATGTGACTGACCAGGTAAGCCTGTATTTATGTCAACATTATCAGTGTTAATTTTATTATTGTGTGCATGAGCTTGATTGTTACTACTATCACTATAACCCATCAAATCAAAAACTGGATACTGATCAACAATCTCTTCTACCTGAGAATCCTTAACATCCATGTCAATTTGATTGTTTTGATCCGTATCCCGTTCCCCATTATTAATCTCTTCCTCAAAAAGTGCAGGAAAAATAATTCTTTCAGTGATTTTAGTCAATCTATCAACATGTACTAATTGCTCGTCCTTGGGGTTTTGTATGTGAACAATTTTAAAATTTACTGTATTAGTTTGTTGAGTGATACGGTAAGGTCCTTTATTGAACTGTGTAAGTTTTTTACTAGCCCCTGGCTTAACTACTGGTGTGTACAATAGCACCAAGTCCCCCACTTGTAAATTTTTGTCTGTGGCAAACTTTAACCTATACTCTTCCTGCTTTTCTGCAGCTGTAGTTAAATTTTGTTTGACCAAGCGAAAAATTTTGCTTAACCTTAAATGTAAATCTTCACTTAACTCTCGAGTATCTGCGTAAGATCTTTGAATAGGTTTGGTTATGAGGTCAACAGGTAAAAGTAGATCCCTACCGTACACTAAATGTGCTGGGGTATCCCCTATAGCAGCGTGATAAGCTGTTCTGTAAGCCAATAGAGCAAAATGTAAAACTTTGTCCCAATCTTCATTTGAAGAGTCCACTAAGTGTTTTAACATATTAACTATCGTGCCATTGGCCCGTTCCACAACCCCGTTTGCACTCGGGTGATAACTGGTCGTAGTATGTTTTTTAATGTGAAGTTTCTCATATACTTTTAAGATTGCCTCTGATATGAAAGATTTGCCCTTGTCTGTAGTGAGGTGTTCAGGAATCCCATGAGTAGAAATAAATTTTTCTAACACTGATATTATAACCTCAGATTGTAAATTCGGTACAGGATATGCCTCAGCCCATCTTGTAAAATAATCTGTAATTACAATAATGTGTCTGTTTCCCACTGCTGTAGTACTTAACGGACCCACTGCATCGACTGCAATCTTTTCAAAAGGACGTGAAGTAATTTCGACTCTCTGCAATGGAGCTTTCTGTTTGGATTTATATCCTTTACGAATGGCACACTGTACACAAGATTTAACGTGATTGAGTGTGTGTTTATATTGTCCCCACCAAAAGTAATTTTTCTTAGTTTTAATTAGTGTTCTTTTAAATCCTGGATGTGCTGAGGTTACAGAGTCATGAGCTAAATTTAAGATATGTGAAATTAAAGTTTTAGGAATAACTAATTTAGTTTGATTGTCATTATGTGCATCTTTTTTGTTTATGCAATATAATAAATCATCTTTTAAAAAGAAGGTTAATTCATTTAATTGTATTTCATTTATATTATTTAATTGTTCAATTATGTTTTTACATTTTGCATCTTGATTTTGTGATGATTTAATAAATTCTTTTGAAAAATTTGTGTTGATATTTATTTCTTGTATCACATTGACATTTCTCGATAGTACATCAGCTGGTACATTACATTTACCTGGGGTATGACAATATTTTATATTATAATTTTGCAGTGCAAGAGCCCAACGAGAAACTCTACTACTGTCTTGGATTCTCAACACCTGCGAAATTGCCTGCTGATCACAAAAAAGAGTAAATTCCCTCCCGTAAAGATAATGTCTAAAATTACTAATTCCCCAAACTACACCGAGAAGTTCTCTCTCAAACGTACTATATCTTGTTTCGGCATCCTTTAAAGTTCTGCTAGCATAAGCGACTGGATGCAGATCACCTGATTCATCTTTTTGGCTAAGTACAGCACCTAATGCGAAACCAGACGCATCGGTATGTAAAAAGAAAGGTTGCTCAACATTAGGCAACATTAAACAAGGGTAAGAAGTCAAACACTGTTTCAATTTGTTAAACGCTGAATCTGCTTCCTGACTCCATTTGAAAGGGGTTTTCAATTTAGTTAATTCTGTTAAGGGCTTTGCGATGTCGGCAAAATGATCAATAAATTTTCTATAAAAATTACATATTCCAATAAAACTACGTACAGCTTTTTTGTTTTTTGGTATGGGGAAGTTTTCTACAGCTTTTACGTTTCTTTCATCTGGAGAGACTGCACCATTTTTAATTTGGAATCCAAGGTAAGTTATTGAATTTTTTGCTATTTGACATTTTTCAGGGTTAATTTTCAGGTTATGAGAATTGAGTCTTTTAAAAACCTGATCTAATTTTTGAATGTGTTCTTCAAAAGTTGCAGAACCAATAATTATGTCATCAATGTAAGTATTAGTATCTAAACCTAATAAAATTGTAGCAACTAGCCTTTGAAAAGAAGCTGCAGCATTGATTAGGCCCTGTGGCAATCTTGTCCACTCAAACAAACCAAATTCTGTACAAAAGGCAGTTTTGTATCTGTCATCAGGATGCAACTCCATTTGCCAATATCCTGAGCATAAATCTAAAGATGTATAGTAATGAGCACCATTTAATTTATCTAATAAATCTGAAATATGGGGGATGGGAAATGGCAAGGGTTTAGTTTTTAAATTAAGCTTTCGGTAATCGCAAACTAATCTGTAAGAACCATTTTTCTTTTTAACCAATATTACTGGGGATGCATAAGGAGAATCAGAAGGGGTAATTATATCAGCTTCAAGTAGGTCATCAATTTGTTGTTTCAGCTCTGTTCTTAAAGCATATGGTGTCCTATAGGGTTTAGAACGGACTGGAATATCATCTGTTAAATAAATCCGATGACTGGTTGTGTTACAACCTGTTAAGTCTTTAACCGACTGTGCGAAAATAGCTTTATTTTTATTTATGACTTCCATGACTGCCTGTTTTTGTGATTCAGTTAAATGATCTAATTCGAACTTCTCCCCATAAGGATTAAAATCAGTTATCTCATTTTCCACTTCTAAATTATTTACAGTTGTATTTTGGACATTAACTGCTTCAACAAATTCAATTTTTGCTATCTGACAATTTTTATTTATATGAATTTTCCTTTCTGTTACGTTAGCTACTTTAATCCATAAATCTTTGTTGCCTTCATAATTATAAATTCCGTTCGCTACTAACCAAGAATTATTTAGAGATTTATTTGATGGCTGAACAAAAATTAGGTTTTGAGTTTGTGGTAACCCATGAATTTTAATTTTGATGAATTGTTCAGATCGAGGTTCAATAACATTTTTATTTACCGTACTCCCTATACCTTCAAATTTATGTAAATTTATCGAGTTAACTTCTATATTTTTTATATTGTTCCATAAAATCGTATGGTTTATATATTTTAACGTTTCAGTTTTATAATCAATGATAATGTTATGAGATTTTAAAAATTCCGATCCAAGAATTGCGTTATAGTTTGTTTTTAGACTATTACTAATAAAGAAGGTTACATCAAATTTAACGTCTTGGTCAGTTAAGGAAAGTTTAATTTTCTTATCTAAGCCCATGATGTCATTGTTGACGCCAATGACTTGCATTGTGCAAGACTCAGCTATATCAACCCAACTTGGTAAGAGTTTATTCAAAATTTCGGATGAAATTAAGTTTATTGCTGCTCCTGAATCGATAAGACAATCTATTTTTTGTTTATTTAATTTAAGGGAAATTATAGGTAATTGTCCTACTTCAGCACTAACCGTATCTATGCGTACCAAATTAGGGGGAGAATCCAAAGACAGTGGTACGTTCCCGTTTTGCCCCACTACTGGTTTAAAGAATCTGAATTAGAATTTTGTGATTGTGTGTGTAATGAGGGACAATTCCTTTTTAAGTGGCCTGGTTGGTTGCATTGGTAACAAACAATATTTCGTCTGGGACGGTACTGCCTACCCCCGTATTGTGATGGACCTGCCCCATACCCTTGTGACTGACCTTGGGTGACACGTAATAATGTTTGTACTTGGTTACTAAGTTCTGCGATTTTTCGATCACTCTCGCTGACTACATTTTGAATGAGACTTTTAATTTCTTGCATTTCATTTGAGTAATTATTAGTAGTTTGAGCAATGTTAATTGGTGCTTGTGTTTGGTCATAGTCTGCACATTTCTCCTGACAAATTGCCAAGTCCCAAATATGTTTATAAGTGCTAGGAGAATGTGGCATGACAAATTTTCGCACCTCTGGTAACATACCTTGCAGACATTTTTGTACGAGTAATTTTTCTCGGATGGCCTCTTGATCTGCAAAGCATTTGTAAGATAAACCCAAAACTCTGGACAGGAAAGCTCTATTTGACTCCCTAATATTTTGGCGGGCTGTTGTAAACTCTTGTAAATGGTATGCCTCATCTACAGTTTTACTGAATCGGCTAATTAAGGCTTCTTTTAGAGTTTGTAGGCTGTGTGTATTTTTTAAGTGAGGCTGGGACTTAATAAATTTTTGGGCTTCTCCTATGCATTTCATCTTTATGGCAAAGACGCATTGTTCCTCCTGCCAACCTGCAAAGTCTCTAACTTCTATTATTTTGTCTAGAAAATCAGCTACTGTTATATCGGGATTTTCTCCTGAATAATTTGGGATATTTGAAATGAACTGATTGAAGTTAAAAGTTAGGTTTGGTACCAGAGACACTGGTCCATGTGTGTTCCTCCCATAGCTGTCTGAATTCCTGACTGGTGATAATGTTGGTGGTGAACTGCTACTACCAAAAGAAGTATTTGCTGGGTTATTTTCTTTACTCTCTTTTTTGGATTTCTCATTTTCTACACTATTATTTAAATCAGTTAAAGTAGTATTCTGTTCATTCCCTTTCCCAGCCTGTCCAGCCACCTCCTCAGGCGTATCTGTCTCAGTGCTCATTATTATCAATTACTGCAAGTTTCCCCCAAAATAATACTAATTGTAATTATAAATTACTATAAAAATATATAAAAATTGTGAAAATAAAAATTTCATGCAACATGTGGAAAATCAAAAATGAAAAC
This sequence comes from Maratus speciosus, assembly GCA_963932465.1. Taxonomy (NCBI): domain Eukaryota; kingdom Metazoa; phylum Arthropoda; class Arachnida; order Araneae; family Salticidae; genus Maratus; species Maratus speciosus. Next base: position 508,298,559 of record OZ010793.1, on the reverse strand, counting down.
TAAGTTAAAGTTAATATTCTCTACAGCCACTTAAATCATGTTAAAAAATGAATTTCTTAAGAAATTACTCCATTTACAAATATTTTCCATTATCCACAGCAGCAAAAGGTAAAAGAAAACAACAGGTGACGGCGCCGAATTTTGGCCGAGAAAAAAAAAAAAAAAAAAAAAAAAAAAAAAAAAAAAACGCGGACCCGAACCGTGCCGCGACGCCAAAATGGCAAAGGTCACTAGGCACCAAAAATGTGTTGTATCGTACCTAAAACATTTCTAGGTAGACACAAACACGTGGTAGATAAATTCTACCAAGAGAAAATAAAAAAACTGATCGTATAGATTATTCATTACATAAAAAAAACCCACCTAAAAAGGAAAAATGCTGCTGTGGGAAGGAAAAATTAATACAGAGATATTTTTACTGATTTAAATTAATGTTTATTTAAGGAATAGGATATAAGCAATTAATATTAAAATCTAGTTCATCTTTAAAAAAATTACACATACAATATTAACAAGTATCATTATTTATCTAATCTTTTAGTTTAAAACTAACAAAGATAAATTGCAAATTTGTTCATGATTGAAAATGATTTATAATTTCTTCGGATAAAATAAATAAGAGGTACCTCTATTAATGTTTACAGTATTTTCATAATTTAAACAACATCTCCAGGCAATTCGGCGGTGTCATTTAGTCTTCTCTCTGAAGACTCTCCACAATCTTGATACTCAATTTCAGCATCATTGCAGCCAATTGGTTTTCCTAGCTCCGGACTCCGCGATCTCTCTCGCTCTTCTAAACCTTCCAGCCGACTCACGGTCGCTCCTTCCACCTTGCAGCCGAGCCTGCCACCTCCGAACTCCGATCTCCCGAAGAAAAAAAAAGCCCCGTTTTTAGCGAAGATCTCTCCTTTTATCCTCTTGCTTCCTTACCTCTTTCGTCCAGCGCAACGGTACAAAGTTCCGTTCCGCGCCGAAAAACACAGAGATATGCGCTATTATTTATTTTTTGGTCTTTTTGAAATGAATTAATCATCATTTAAATAACACATAATATCTATTTTTACACAGTATTTTCCGATTTTTAAAAGGAGTCTTAGTTGCATGTAAAACGTGGTCCGATCGTACGCGGATGAATACTCAAAACATCGCCGATTCGGAACCACGTGCGATTAAAAATGAAATAATAAATTAAGCTTAATTATTTACAAATAGAATAACTCTAAAAACTTCTAAAATAATATTATTTTGTCATTTGAACACATATTTTCAATATTAAATTGCGATTTAGTTGTAACTTTAAATATTTTTTTTTTTTACATTTTTAAACATTATAGGCTTATATTTTACACATAAAATATTCATAATTACTGAGGAAAAAGTCTTTACATTGGCGGGCGCCAAGCCAACATAAAAAAACTTCCTCAAAATATTATTTGGCATTACAATAAACCATTAAGTATAATATGGAGTAATTTGAACTATTGACTGACAGAAAAAGAAGTTATTCTAAAGTAAAAAAAACCAACTATTATCTATATAAAACATCTTAAAAATTAGCATTACTTTTTTTTTTTTTTTTTTTTTTATATTTAATTATTTAAGGAAAACTCAAATTATCAACATAACAACGTTTTAGTGCAAGGCGAGGCACCCCACGGCACTTTACAGCGACAATGGCACCAATTTTGTCGGTGCATCCAGAAAGTTGGACAAAATTTATGAATTGTGGCGTTCATTTACAGATAATGAAATTATGTCACATTATCAAGTTAAAAACTCTCTAGAATGGCATTTCATCCCTCCTTCTGCCCCTCATTTTGGCGGGATTTGGGAGGCTGCGATAAAATCAACAAAGTATCACATCAAGCGAGTCATAGGAGAGACATTGCTCACTTTCGAAGAGCTAACCACGTTACTGACGCAGATAGAAGCCTTGCTCAACTCGCGGCCGCTTATACAGTTAAACGATAATGATACTGAATCAATAAATGTTCTCACTCCCCCACATTTTCTTACAGGGGATATTTTGCACTCTATGCCCGATGAGTCAGCAACCACTACAACCAATCTAAAGAAACGATGGGAGCTGCTCCAAGACATGAAAGCCGGCTTCTCCAAACGTTGGACCAGAGAATACTTGGCATCGCTGCAACCCAGAGCTAAGTGGAAGATCGTCACGCCTAACATCGAGGTGGGACAGGTAGTATTATTACTGGACGCAAATCAACCGCCTGGAACTTGGCCGTTGGGTCATATTACGGAGGTCCACCCAGGCAGTGATGTACTCAACCGAGTGGTGACTGTGCAACGCGGGTCTTCATTCTTCAAACACCCAGTGCACAAGTTGGCATTACTCCCTCAGTATCAGGACTAAAGCCCTGATAGGGGGGGGGGGGGGGAGCATGTTCAGGGAACATACATTTTATCAATTTAGATTTATGACAACCCATTTACTTCAACTAAAATCACTTTAGAGTGATTTATTGTTATAACTTTTATTTATTTAAGAAAACCTCTATTGATATTATCTCTTTAGCAATTAACCATGAATCATCTGAAATGGTGTTATATCCAATTTTGTTTATTATATCAAGATACTTTCATCTCCTCAGTTGCTTAAAAATAATTATTGTGAGTTATGGTTTTTGATCAAGGAATCAAGGTCACTTCATGGTTGCAGTGATTGTACATTTTGAAGAGGCAGTTGAACTCGAGCATTCAGACTGTACGCAACAGCTCATCTCTTTAGCTGTGATTTCGCAATTTTCGCAGCCGGGTAACAAAATCCCCGGTCCTTGTAACCTGCAAGCGTCCTTGTAAACTGCAAGCTCTCTTTACTGTGCACATGCAAGAAATTGTAACATGTTAAATTTCAATATAGTTTTATTTACATCTTGTGTTAATCTACTAATTCTATAAACACACACAGAAACACATCCAATAGAAAAAGGAAACGTGTTGTAAAAAATAAAGACATTGATACATTAACTTATGAATGTTTTTCGATTGCCAGAACGAAAATTTTGCTCACATCTGGACTATATTGCGAAAAAATATGTAAAATGGATTTTAAAGTTTCCAGTGAATGGTTAATGAATTTGAATAATCTGCACAACATTGCCATGAAGCGTGCTTGCTGACATCCGAAAGATGTCCCACAGCATGAAATTCGAGAATGGAAAGGAAAATTTCATCTACCAATTAAAAAATATCAAGAAATTGACACATATAATTGTGATGAGACTGGACTATTTTATCGTGCGTGCTAAATAAGTCCCTTGTAAAAAGAGAGAGCCATTGCAGCTGAGGTAAAACCTCCAACGACCGTTGACTGTTCGTTGTCTTTAGGAAAGCAAATGAGAATGACCATGCTTCTGAAAACGTTGAAGACACCGTGGAATTCAAACATATCAGGACATTTTGAGAAGAATTGGGTGCCTAAAATTTGTTTTTCTTGTTCAGACAAATGAATAAAATAATACCGATAATAACAGACTTACGCATTAGTGCAGAATGCCTAGTAAAGGAAACAAAAACATGTATCGATAAAAGATTACTTTTTGATTTTTTAAACAACTATGCGAAATATAAAGTATGTAATGGTATTGGTTAAATTAAATTATTTTCCTTAAATTTCAGAACTGGAGCTATTTCGTATTTGTAATATTTATTTTTGTGTTCAAATAATGTTATTCGAAATTATTAAAAACAATAAATTTAATAGCAGTCTAATTTCATTAGAAATTTCATTTTAAAGAACAGTACTAAAAGTTACAAACGTAAAAAAAAAAAAAAATACGATTTGCGTATTTTTGTGGAGGGAGGTGGGGGGGGGGGGGGGAGGAGGTGGAGGGAGCTCTTTTGCATAAGCCGGAATATTGTCTACCACGGAAAATCTTCTCAGTCCCGATCGATTCCGCCTTAGACAGAGTTTACTGTATTTTAAGATTAGTAGATCCTGAATTCATGTCAGAACTACTAATTAGGGCAAGAGAAAATGGTACAGAAAATGTTACAAATTGAATAGGTCTTGCACTATAAAAATTAAAGTACATAGAAAAAAATATTTTTAATTATTAGAAATCAATTTTATAAAACTAAGAACATAGCGTTTGGATAACAAATAAACAATGTTAATTAACATACCTCGCTCCGCCTCTATCTCAAACCTTCTACGCCTTCGCCTCTTCCGAGACTTAGAAGATTCGTTCAGAGGCTAGGGGAAAAAATTTTTTTTAATAAAAACTTAAGCAAAAGAATTCAATGAATAGCATCATTTACAAAAAAAGTACATACACACTTGAAATGCTTATTATTATATAAAACATTTATTTAGAAATGGAAAAACCTTTCAATCTTCTAAAATAATTTAAGTGAAAAAAAAAAAATGAAATATGCATTGTGGGGTAAATTATGTAAAAATAACAGAGCAAAAGACAATAGCAACTCAAAAAACAACAAATTTACAAGTTTTCAAAAATAAATAAATAAATAAATAATAATTGGGAAAAACACCCACACAACACATACGTAGATATTTTGTGTTGTTTACATCCAAAATACATCCATGTACATCAAACCAATGTCCATTCTAATAGATAAATTAAATTGTTCAATACATGATATCCATAGAATGTTCATATATTAATATAATACGGAGATAATGATGACGTCCATTGTAAAACAAACTGGACAGTTGAGCAAATTACAGAATACATTATCTCAACATAACATGGAGAAAAATTTGAGCTAAATATTCTATTGCCGACACACTTTTTTTTTTTTTGTAACATGAACTTCTGTTGTAGATATGCCATCATGCCGATGTAATTGTGGTCTTTCATAGACATGTCATTCCTCCTCTAGGTGACCTTTGATTTATTTCATCTGTTAAAGTTCTCTTGATTGTGTTAATTTTATAAAATTATACTGTTATAAAATTTTTAGTTGAATCAGGATGCAGATACTAATGCAAACTTATTTATTGTAAAATAGTAAGCATTTATGACAAAGGCTGAATCTGAGAAAAGAAGCAATGTTTATCTTACAAGGATGTTGCTTATAGTTTGAGATTTTCTTTAAGATTAAATACTTGAGCTAGAATGTATGTGAGTAAAATACTTCTATTTCTTTCAAGCATTTATTTGATATTCTATTTCAGAGCATTTTGTAGTACTTATAATTTTTAACTTTATCTTAAAAAACTATCCAAAAATTTTTTGTTATATAAACAATTTTGAATTAACTCCTCATGTTTTCTGATTTTCTCTGCTAGGGCTTCCCTTAAAGGGATTAGCGATATTGCTGCGAATGTAGATTTAACAATAACTTCTCACAAAAAATTAAAATGAGATGCTAGTTTTAATTAAATGATGGTAGAAATTCAAATAATGAAAAAGAGAAATTAAATGGTAGAATTGCAAATTAACATACATTAATTCATATGCACTGTTAAAAAAAATTAGGGAAGCAAACAAACAAATAGAGAAAACAATGCAAGACAGCCATGCTTGGTATAAAATTGGGAGTTTATATTTAAGTTAATACAGAAAATAAGACAGTAAAATATCACGCATTGGAATTTGAACTCTTTAAAATGATGTCAAGTACATGAAGAGATGCTTCACATCAATGTGTATTTGTAAATGACAAAAAATATGTTATTTGAAGAGAATGAAAGACAACTAAAATAACAGTTTTAATGTCAAACAATTAAAACTGATGCATACCTGTTTTCAATGGATGCAATGGGATAAAGTTGTAGATAAGAGTTTAGGAAATTCTGTACCACTCTTCAAAAAATGCTATCTCAAAGTCCCAAACTGTCAAAAGAGGCACCGCTCTTGCAGCAATGCGCCGTTCTAGCATGCTCAGACATTCTTGATTGGATTTTAAGTAAGGAGAGCATATTGGCCACTACATACACCGTATTGTTTCAGTTTCAAACATATTCTGGTACAAGTTGAAGTTATATTGCACATCATCATGCATTAAAAGAAAGGAATCAACAATGGCTGCAGCATAAAGGTACGGCAAATGATATCTGAATATCTCATCTACATACCTTTAGGCTGTCAGCGTGCCATTTCATGTAATATATAAACCTGTGCATATTTTTTCAGCAAATCATGCTCACTAAATTATGCTAATATGAAATATAATATAACTTTCCCTGAATAAGTTGCCAGTAGTGCAGGCGGTTGCTACAAAAAGCTTCACCTTATGGAGTTCAAGGCTGAAATTCCTGGATTACCTAAAACTCGATTATCATATTAAAATACTACTGTCTGCCAAGTCATATCTTGGTGGAAACCACCTGTAGAGCCAATTTTAGTAATTGACTGGTAGATTTATCTGTTGATTACCTGTCTTTATATACAAACAGAAGTAATTTATCTAAAACATGTATTTTTTAAATACATACATAAACCAACATAATAATTCATAAATTTTATTTTCATAATTGTTTATATCATTTGGGAATAAATCTCATTTTCATAAAATCGAATTGCATCAACCTTAAAAATGTGCAAAGGCTCGCATAATGGGGAATTACTGTAAAGTCTATTAGATGTACAGGGTGGTTATTAATTAGCGTGAGCTGTTCAGAGCCCTCTACCGAGTAAAGTATTGGACGAAACATAACCAAATTTGATGAGCATGCATAGTAGACCATGGGATTTCAAATTCTAAAAAAAAAAAAAAAAGTTCCAAAATTTGCCACTATGGGCCAATTTTGGCACTGCAAAAGTGTATTAGTGTAAATATTGAATGAGTAAATGCTAAACAATACAGTATACATCAATTTTATTAACAACAAATGTTTTTTTACTTACAATTTAGGTTCAATTTGAGCACCATTGGTATATTCCAAGAACTGCATACGATGCACAAAGTTTTCTACTGCCGCTCGCAGCATATCAGAGTTGATTCGCCTCACTTGTAACGTTATTCGATCTTTCAACGTTGCGATATCGGAGACATGTCCTTGATAAACAACACCTTTAAGAAATCCCCACAACCAAAAATCACAAAGATTGAGATCGAGCGACTTCGGTGGCCATGCCGTAGGAAATGCACGACTAATGATTCTGCTGTGAGAAAAATGTTGCCGCAACACACACTGTACTCTAAGTCCAATGTGGAGTGGTGCACCATCCTGCATGAATATGGTCGAATCAAGACATCCTCGCTGCTGTAGTTGTGGAATCACGAAGTTATGCAGCATTTCTACATACCTGGTAGCAGTAACGGTACAGGTCATTGGTCCACTTGCTCTATTTTCCTCATAAAAGTAAGGACCGATGATAAAGGATGCTGTAAAGCCACACCATAATATTACTTTTGGTGAGTGGAGAGGCTCTTGCACACAAGCGTGTGGATTATTCGCAGCCCAAATGCGGTGGTTGCGGGTCTTAATGCCACCATTCAAATGAAAGTGTGCTTCATTGCTCCATAAAATCTGCCACGACCATGTAGCATCAACTTGCATGCGTGCTAAAAATATCAATGAAAAATCCAATCGGGTGGCCGCATCGCCTGGGAGCAATTCTTGAAAAGATGAGATTTTTTATGAATAAGACTAATATCTGATGCAGGATCTTCCTCACCGTTGAGTATGGGATCTGCGTGTGTCGAGATACTGCACGAGCGCTGCTGGTACCCTGCACATTTTCCATCTCTTGTTCAACAATAGCAGTTGCAACTTCGTCAACTTGTTGCTGACTAGTCACTTTGCGTCCTTGGCCTGGTTGCCGTGCTAGAGTCCCTGTAGTTTCAAATCGTTGAATCATCTTTCGTAAATTTTCAATCATCTTTCGTATGCTCACCGGTCCTTTTCGCAACTTCTTTAATCAGCGAAATTCACGAAGAGCAGCATTGCAATTCTCGTTCCGTTGACTAGTGTGGAAAATTTATTCCCAAGCATTATTTTATTTTCTATTTTTTTCCATTAATCCATTTGTAAAGTTTGCTTGAACTCAACTACACCATACTTTCTTTTCGTTGCCGCCCTTTCGGCGTTTGTTTACGTTTTTATCGCCACGGTTGAGTGGTTGCGTATCGCGTTTCTGTCGTGGACCGTATATGGCAATTTCACTTGCGATCGCATTTGCTCGTATTAATTTTTTTATAAGATAAGTATTTGAATTTAATTAACACGTAAAAGCATTTTTTAAGTCATTTTTATATTAAAGTAATTTTTCTAAAGTCATCGTAATATTTATTAAATGTTATTCAAATTAAATGTAAATGTTAATTATCTTCCGACTTATGCAAATTGCGTATTCGATTCTTATTGGTTGATAGGTTTTCATCCTGATTTAAAAGGACAGCGATTTCACGTTTGCGGTATCTGATCTGCTCTGACTTCTGCTATCTGGTATGTTCTTGTTGATGAAGTTTCATTGAATATTTTGTAATATATGGCGAAGTGCCGATGTAATTTTAAGAATTTAAAGATTTAAAAGCATAATTGTCGAGTAGTATGGAGAAGTTTAACTGTAGAAATATTAATTTAAGTCATTGATAAAGATATTTAAAGTATACTATAAGTGGCTAATTTTTCAAAGTTATGTTGATTGTTAAAGAAGCGTTTGAGTTCAGGCAAATTATTCTCTTCAAGTGTTCATAAATTTGATTTTGGAACGAAGAAAAGTTCCTGTATGTTAAGGCCAATAAAGATGTCTTCATGGAAATCTTCTGTTTCTTCACTCTAGCATGTTACTGTAAGTACATTTATGACGATTACACTTACCTTTTTACTGAAAACAAAATGTTATAGATATGAGTCACAAAACTGCATATATTTCAACTATGCTACAACTTATTTTTATTCCAAGTTCTTATTTCAATAATATTTTCAAAGTTTCATGCATAACTTAATTTATTTTGTCAAGTCACTCTGCTAAATTTTTATATGGGTTTAACCCTTCTTGTGTGAAATGCAGAAAGAGGAGCAACCAACCAGCAACCCCATAACAACTAGCAAAGCACGGTCCCATAAGGTAAGAGCCATCGCAAAACAGTTGGTCTCAGAATGATGAGAAGTCTCCCAGCCTTTTCTGTTATACTCATGATCGCTACACAGAATGGATTTTATGCAAATTAATGCATTTTAGTCGGTAAACAGCGCCAAAATTGCACCTAATGGTGAATTTTTTTTTTTTTTTTTTAAATTTGAAATCCCGTGGTGTACTATGCATGCTTATCAAATTTGGTTATGTTTTGTCCAATACTTTACTCGCTAGAGGGCTCTGAACACCTCACATTAATTAACAACCACCCTGTATATTAATCATTTAAGTTGTAGAGAAAATCTGTAATCGGGTTTGCAGCCAACTGTATATTTTACAAGCATGGCCTGATGTCAATTTAAGTTCACTGATGTATTTTTTTGTGCGGTGGGAAAGGGGGGTGCAAGTATTTACATTTAAATTTAAACTTTTACCCCCATCTTTATGTAACTGCTGTTTTTATAATTTATTCAAGCTTTGTTGACAGATCTTCACTTGAAACAAATGTAAAAAACTCCTTCAGTAGTTATTTTCTAAAAGAAACTTCCATAATTGGAACCAAAGCCAATTAGAGCTCTCCAATACAATGAAATTTTTTCTTTTAATGCAGGATTCCTATACAGATGGGTTCCAATTTTATTCCAATTGGTTTTACTGTATTTCGGATTCTATTTACATAGCTGCCAACATTCCTTATTTTTAAAGTGAAACAAAGATATTTTGACCCAGAAATTTAATTTAATAAATGAACACACACTCACAAAGAAAAAAGACATTTTATTAAATAATTTTTTTTGTGTCAAAATACATTTATTTGACTCTGAAAAAAACCCTGGTTGGCTTGGCAGCTATGCAGTGATACTCATTGAAAAAAATCATACATTTTTTGGGGGGAGTTTCGGGATATGGGGGCCCCAATTGAAGTTCTGCACACAGGCACCGGATACAGCTGGCATGCTCCTGACCGCCAGTATTCAGTACTCTTCTGTGTAATATATCGCCACTATTATACATGTGAAAATTAGTCCAGTTGGCTTGAGAGTATGAAACCGAAGGGAAAAAAAATTCTTTTTACTTTAAAATTGGATTAAATTATCTAGGGAAAATGAGATCCACAGATCGTGCAGGCAAGATCGTGGCTCTTGTTTTAGTGGGGGTGGAGGGAATATGAAATGATAACAATTAACCCCCTTTCTAAAACTTAAACCTTTTTTAATTTAAAGTTTAAAATTAATAGTTCAAAATTTAAAAACCTCAATGCTTATCTAATTTTGGAAGGCCATAGTTGAAATCTGATTTGGCCCTGTTAACTTTGTTTTCCAGCCTAACATTTATCACTTCCATACTTCAAAATTGTTCGATCTTTAAGAGTAAAAGGGCTGACTTTACACGATTCTCACTTCTTAAGGTTAGAGCCGAAGCACAGATTTGCCAAGCCCATAAAACGTAATGATGCCTGGATATTTTCTAGCCTATTAAGTGAGATCACCTCCCATTTCTTCAGTGTCATACTCTAGTGCAAATAATCCATATTTAAGATGGAACAATGAAAAATCTGCGGCCTTTTATGATGTTGCATTGCTAAAACTAAACTGCACCGCTCGAATGAGTGTTTTGGGATATTTGTGCTCTATGAATTCTCAGCCTGCCTGGGCCTGGTTTCAGAAAAATACCATTATGCAACAAAAGGAAAACAAACCAGGTCCTAACAAAATTTCTATTATCATGAGTGACTCCCACCCTCAGTGAACATGCTACAGTAACAGGAAAATCAAATCAACATCGACGAGCCGACAGCAAATCACGAATGGTCCTGACATTATAGTGACCCCCGTCCCATATCCTTATATATATATATTATTAAATGTTGTATCAGTTTTAAGGCTTATTATTTGTTGCATAAATAACAAAATACTTTGATAACATTCATGGAGAATTTCCTATTAGTAGAAGAAAAAAAAAAAAAAGTAAATATCTTTGGAAAGTATTGCAGACTTTTGAATACTTTAAGACACTAGAATTTTGATACTGCATATCTCATTAGATATAAAATAAATTGTAAAGTTTCTAATGACATCAAAAAGCAATGTATTTCATAGCAACTTTACAGCAAACTTCGAAAAGATAAAAACTATATTATTTGACGATGATGTGAATCAGTCTTCTTGGGTTTTCATTCTTTTGTCCTTGATTTCTATATAAAACTAATCTTTCAAGTAAATCTTTTCAAATGTTACTCAAACAATGAACACACACACACACACAAAAAAGGGGACACATTGCCATCCTGATATTAAGCTTTATTTAAGTAATTTTGAAGCTTCCTATTTATTTATTTTGAGAAATAATTATTTTATATTCCAAAAAATTAGTTTTATATAAAAATAAAGGACAGAGAAAAAAAAAAAAAAAAAAAGAGTCAAAAGCCAAGAAGACTATTTCACATCCTCTTCAAATAATATATATTTTTAATTTTGTTTGAAACTTCTTGAAATTTATTGTACAAAAGTTATGAGGAAATACGTTGCTCTTTGATACTCTACAATTTATTTTATATCCAATGAAATATACCGTATCAAAAATACAGTATCTTAAAGACTTTAAAAGCCTCTAATACCTTCCTTTTTCTTTTTGAAAATTTTTTAATTGAATATTTGGATTTTCTACATATTGATATGTATGCATAATAACACAAGTCATTAAAATTGATACAGCATCTAATAATAATTTTAAAAAATAGAAAAAGAAAATCTCTGAAAATACTGCATGCAGTTTTTTGTAGATTTAAATTGATTTTTCTCTGCGGTATTCTGTCTTTTCAAAAGGAAAATTTAACATAAAATAAAAAATCCCAACATGAATTAAAAAAAAAAAAAAAATGATTGCAATGCTTATTAAAACAGTCTAACATAGAATTATGTACAATGTTATTAATCTGCTTTAAATAAATAGTGAGCTATGCAAAGAAAACTAACGCTCTTGAATAACAAAATTAGTGGAGTAACTAAGCGCTGCACAACTGAAAAACGGAAAATTTGTTGTCATGGAGAATTTCCTATTAGTAGAAGAAAAAAAAAAAAAAAGTAAATATCTTTGGAAAGTATTGCAGACTTTTGAATACTTTAAGACACTAGAATTTTGATACTGCATATCTCATTAGATATAAAATAAATTGTAAAGTTTCTAATGACATCAAAAAGCAATGTATTTCATAGCAACTTTACAGCAAACTTCGAAAAGATAAAAACTATATTATTTGACGATGATGTGAATCAGTCTTCTTGGGTTTTCATTCTTTTGTCCTTGATTTCTATATAAAACTAATCTTTCAAGTAAATCTTTTCAAATGTTACTCAAACAATGAACACACACACACACACAAAAAAGGGGACACATTGCCATCCTGATATTAAGCTTTATTTAAGTAATTTTGAAGCTTCCTATTTATTTATTTTGAGAAATAATTATTTTATATTCCAAAAAATTAGTTTTATATAAAAATAAAGGACAGAGAAAAAAAAAAAAAAAAAAAAAAGAGTCAAAAGCCAAGAAGACTATTTCACATCCTCTTCAAATAATATATATTTTTAATTTTGTTTGAAACTTCTTGAAATTTATTGTACAAAAGTTATGAGGAAATACGTTGCTCTTTGATACTCTACAATTTATTTTATATCCAATGAAATATACCGTATCAAAAATACAGTATCTTAAAGACTTTAAAAGCCTCTAATACCTTCCTTTTTCTTTTTGAAAATTTTTTAATTGAATATTTGGATTTTCTACATATTGATATGTATGCATAATAACACAAGTCATTAAAATTGATACAGCATCTAATAATAATTTTAAAAAATAGAAAAAGAAAATCTCTGAAAATACTGCATGCAGTTTTTTGTAGATTTAAATTGATTTTTCTCTGCGGTATTCTGTCTTTTCAAAAGGAAAATTTAACATAAAATAAAAAAACCCAACATGAATTAAAAAAAAAAAAAATGATTGCAATGCTTATTAAAACAGTCTAACATAGAATTATGTACAATGTTATTAATCTGCTTTAAATAAATAGTGAGCTATGCAAAGAAAACTAACGCTCTTGAATAACAAAATTAGTGGAGTAACTAAGCGCTGCACAACTGAAAAATAATTGTCCATATTTTTGCTAAAACTTCTGTATAATAAATATAACATTTATGCTAATATTAAATCCATGTGGGTCACTATCATTGTTTACCAAAATAGAATTATTATCCAAAATTTCCAAAAGTTTTTCATTAGAAAAAAATACATAAAATGTTGAATCAATTTTAATGATTGCAATTTGTTGTATAAGTAACAAAATTCTTTAATAACATTCATGAAGATTTTTCAGTTAGTGGAAGACAAAAATATTCAATTTAAAATTTTCGAAAATAAATTTAAAAAAATCTTTGAAATATTGCTGGCTGTTTGAATACTTTAAGATACTACTAAAATTCGAAAAGCTTCGAAGATAAATAATGTATACAGTATTATTTAAAATTTATGTAAATCAGTCTTCTTGGTATATCATTCCTTTTCCCCAGTCCTTGATTTCTATGTAAAACTAATCTTCCAAAATATAAATTAAATATTACTGGAAAAAAAAAGAAAAAAAAAGGGGGTGGGGGAGCGGTTTCTTAGAGGTTTGATACAATGATATTAATATATCATGATACTAACCCATTTATGCCCAGCGTCATATAAATAGATCAGCTTCATTTTGTCTCAATACAGTCATTTAATGCAACCTACTGGTTCAACTGTGCACATGTGTGTATAACAGCATTCCTTCTTGTTCTAACATTCCACTTGGCTACCGATACAGTCTAGTTTTCTCATCAGCAGATTGAGCCTAAAAAACAGCATTTTTCCAATTCTGAAATAACTCGTTATATTTTCCCTACAAAGTGCTACAATTGATGTGTATGTACGACCTGTAATTCTTACTACCACTACATGGTAGGTCTTTCTTTTGCATCTGATGAAAAAGTGTATAGTGATTTGCTTTGTTATTATGAGAAAAAAACTACAGGAATTCTTAATTTTTGATATTATAAAGATATTTTTAAAAAATGTTGCTTAAACTTTAAAACAATTTGGGTGTTAATGGGTTAATATCAAAGCTACTTTTCGTTTCTTTTTTGTTTGGGGGGGGGGGGGGGGTTGTGAGAAATATTTAATTTATATTACAAAAAATGAGTTTTATATTGAAATTATGAACAGAGAAACAACAAAGAAAAGCCAAGAAGACAGATTTACGTCATCTTCAAACAGTACATATTTTTAAATCTTGTTCGAAGCTTTTCAAAATTCTGTAAAGTAATTTTGAAATACAAGCTTTTTGATGTTGTTAAAAACTTTATACAAAATAGATAAGTAGGGTCTAGATATCCAACAACGAACAAACGCAATACAGATGTACACGGAGAGTCACTTGATGGTATTTTTTAATATTACTCACTCGCAAGAAAAGTGACACATCTCACAAAAATTCATTTTGCATTTTATTCCACTAATAGGTCTGTCAGGTGCTTCTTTCTACACAAAAAGTTTCATAAGTGTAGTTATCTGGAAAATCGCTTTATTACGCTATATGTCCATTTGTGACTGCAGAAGAGGGATGGATTGTGTGGGGAGGTAAAATTACTCAACACTCCAAACCTCATCCTATATCTTCATTCTTAAGGATTTTATGCACGTTTTTATTCCTTCATGCAGAGCTAAGTGCTATAATTTCATGTTACAAAAAAATGATGTAAATTTTCCTTTGCCACTCCTGTGAAATTTACTTTTGTCGAGATGAGTCATTTTTCTTGCAGGTGAGTGATATGCAATATAGAACTCCTGGGATGATTTTTGGACATGGTATATGAATACACTTTATGTAATATGGATGTTATATCTACCAATTTGTGCTGTGTGGGCAATAACCTAAGGAAATCTGAATCCTCATTAGAGAAATTACTAATAGATCACACAATAACAATTGATGACAAAATGTTAGAGAGAGAGAGAGAGAGAGGGGGGGGGGGGGGTAGAGGAAAAGGAAAGTAACTTTTCGCACTTCATACATGCCTGCTTTCATATCCAATTTGACTACTTTCTGACACATTCATGCACTGACTTTCATTTGTAAATGGAAACATGTGCATTTTACTGAAAAATAAGGGGGATTTTAAAATCATTACTTTAAACTAAATATACATTGTTTGAAAGTCTCATTATGATGGTATGCAGAATTTTTCAGAAACACCTTATTTGAAATTTGTAAAACATTTATGCAGTCAAATTCTGTTCAGAGAAAATCTAGAGCAAAATCATGTTAAAACAAAATATTTAGCCCCCAGCAAAATCCTTATGAATGAAATGCAAGTCCGTTATAATAAAATTTTATTACAATAAATTGATTTTGTTGCATTGTAGAATTTGACCTATAAGGATTCGAATGTAAAACATTTTTCAAAAAGGCAACTTTTGTGCAATCTATGAGTCTCATTTGAAAAAATAAATTAATAAATACAAGTCTTTTAGGCATTTTTGTTTAAGACCTTACTTCCTTTAAATGTAACATGCAGTTCCCAGCAAAAAAAAAAAAAAAGTTATATGTTATTATCACTTGAATAAAATGAACATACAAATAATAATTTTTTTTTTTTTTGAGAAGTGATAACTAAATATGAATTGATTATATGTTAAAACCCATTTTTTCATAACCCAAAAAGTACCTTTCTGTAATTATTTAACTACTAAACTTGTGTAACTGCACATCTCAATGGTTCCCAAAGTATGACAGTTTGAATATCACTAAAATTACATAAAATCCCATTTTATTTATAACTTTTAATACATAATATAAATGAGTAATGCGGATAAACACTGAAGAAATACTGTACTTACCTTTTTACGATGTCATTCAGTAGTAGTATTTGAAGAAACATATTTTTAAAAGGCGTGATATTTATTTTTTATGAAAACCAACATAAGTGGATCTATTGCACAGAGGAACAAAAAAAATGAGCTAATTTTCTTACTAATGGTGCTATGAAAATATTGATATATTCTGGATATCATCATGAATTTAAAATGTTTGGGAACCACCTGCTCCTCTAATAAAATCAACTAAGAAATTTTAAAGCACAGAGGGAAGAAAAATATAAACTACAACAGTCTGAAGCAGTAACATAAGACATCAATATACTCACAGGAGTAGGAATAGAATGCGGAAGTGGATTTTTATGCAACAAACTGAATTCTGCAGGGGAGGGAGTAGGTATATCAGGTAATAAAGGATCTCTTTGAGGTGTATGCTCAGGTGTAGCTTGAGGTGTAACTTCCCCACTGTGCCCTTGACTTGACACACTTGGGACGGGAGATGCTCTGTGAGAAACTGGACTTGCAATAACAGGCGGATGAGGGATAGGAGTGCTGGCAGACGGCACATTGGGAAATGTAGGCAAAAATGTATGCCTAATGATAGGCCATTCATTTTTTTCCACAGCATGTACAATGTGCTCTAACCGTATCTGCAGCACTTTATCCTAAACAGAAGAAAAAGGTGAAATAAGTTTGTCAAGAATGATGCAAAGATTTTTCGTGATATATAAAATGAACAATGTACATAAAACACTGAGAAAATTAATTTTTAACCTCTTCAGCGGCGACGGGTATGGGGAAACAGTGCTTTTACCCCCCGACTTATCTCGGGGCAAATGTTGAAGTGGTTAAGCTGAAAATTTAATTAAAATCAAAATTGTTAAGTATTTCTGAATCAATATCAAGACAATTAAAAAAATTCTATAGCATGAAAGGAAACCTTTTGGCTTCCCAGAGCTGCACTTGAGGGAAAAATTTGTTTTAGACTGAATTTTGGGAAAAAATGTTTACCTGAGCTGCAAATGTAATGTACTCATACTAACGATAGTTGTGAAACAACAAACATTAGAAATTACAAAATTAAAAACATGTTTAATATCTAAAGCAATAAAAATGCAATCATGTTGAAGGAAAAAAAATGTTTGGTCTCTATTCTTTTAGAAGTAATTTAGAAATTATAGAGTACATCTATGACTAGCCACATAATATTGTTTTAATCTAATTCAGATATAAAAAACATTTGAAATACTTCTGGAAATAAAAGACAGAAAAAAAAAAGAAAAAAAAAAAAGCAGCCAAATGTCAACTTGCAAAGTACAAAACATAGGTCACCAAGTTTCAGTTTTCTTAAGTATTTTTTTCTTTTTTCAATTTGTGAATAGGGATGCAATGAATAGTGATTTTGGCCGAATACCAAATACTCAGCCCATAGGTGAGCCGAATATTTAGCTGTTAGGTCGAGTATTTAGCTGTTAGGTCATATACCGAATATTTGGCTTGACGAATACTTTTATATTTCAAAGTTTAAAAGCATTAAAATGATAAATTTTAAAACAATTTTACATAATATTTAAAACAGAAACTTTCATTTTGATAAACAAGATCTTTTTTCAAGTAAACTTTATGCTGAAAAAAATCTGCTTTGAGTTATTTAAGAAGAGGATAGTTGTAAAACTTTTTTAATTAATAAAATTTTTAATTTCATGGCTTCTTTTGTGAATTAAAACAAATGAATAAAATTTTCTTAAATTTTAAAGCAAACATTTTAAAATAAATGAAAATCCTCGTGATTGGTTAATTTTCTTAAATAATACTTAACAAACAGCAAATAAATAATGTAAAAACATTCTCTTTTATTTAAATATGATTCTTTTTCTAATTATTCTGAATATCTTTCTAAGTTGACTGTTAAACGTAGAAGTTGTATAGGGTTTTTAAAAATATGTTTTAAAAATTTTAAGTATCCGGTAACATGGCCAAATAGGTCGAATACCGAATATTCAGTGCATCCCTATTTGTGAATAAATAAAATTTTCGCCTTTGAGCCGGAAGACTGGTACAAAAATCGAGCTTGAGGCTGTTCTGGGCTGGGCTTGGCCCTTCTCATCTCTAGTGCATAGTAGAAATTAATTTGGGCTCTTTTTCAGAGGCAGTAGAAAATCGTTAACATTTTAAAATTGTTTCAAGATTAATTTTCCCATTTAAAAATCATCTTAGATAGAAGTAAGTATTAATATTAAATACACTCTCCTGATGGTCTTTAACAATTTTCATATCCCTGAAAATGTGTTTAAAATAACATTTTTTATTTATACCCAACCACGGGCAGAAATTTGCAAAAGTCACAATTCTTATTCTGTTAAATATCGTTGTAAAAGTGTGCCACGCTTTACCACTGTTGTAGTTCAAGTTCTGTTTTCTAGTAATTCTGGAAAAAGACTGGAAACAGAAAGTGAACATAGACAAGAGATATTTTGATCAGCCTGAATGCTGAGAATTGGACAACTCAATGATAATACAGCGGAGAAAGTTTTGCTAAGTGTAGACTTATGCTGAGTGGTCAGAAGTGGCACACTATAAGTAGAAAACTGCAATAGTTGCTATTTTTTCTATTAGTTTGTAGCGTAATGTGCTACATTTTGAAAAATGTAGCAAGTAGTGCAGCGAGCAGTGCCATAAAAAAAAAAAAAAAAAAAAAAATCAGTAGATTGTAGCAAACACTGATGCTACTTTTAAAGCTATTTCAGGTAGAAAACAAATCTTGAGCTATTCTACAAATCATGTAATCATAACTTGTTTCTTTTGTTCAAAATTAATTTTGTGCAACAATTTGCAAATGTCAGTGATAAATCTCAGTTGACTTGTTTAGTACAGAATCATGGATTTTTTTCATTGGCACTTGCTGGTAAAACCACGTACTGACCTTAAGAGGCTACTTCAGTCAGGTGAAAACACACATTTAAAGATACGGTGTTTGCATTTTAATATTTTTAAATGACTTTTTTTTGTCATTCGATAGCTGAGGTAGACCTGTACAAAGACTGTTTTTTACTTTTTCAATTTTTTTTTATAAGGATGCTTTCACTTTCAAAATCGGTACCGAAAGTGAAAATGTCCTAATTAAAAGTACCTGTAAACAAAATCGTTTGCAGATTTTTTTTTTTTTTTTTTTTAATAAGGATGCTTTTATTTTCGAAACTGGTTTCAAAAAAGAAAAATTGGAGCCTCAGGTGCATATTCGAACCTGCCTTCATCTATCCTCATCCAAATTTTCAGACATCTACATGCAGTAGATTTTCATAGTCATTGTAGACACACAGACAGACCCAAAAATGACAAACATCTTTCTTTTATTAATATAGATATAAAATTTTCAGATTTAAAACATTCATTTGACATAGATCAAATTGACATAATTCTTTAGAAATGTTGGCAACCTTGTTAATTTAATCCTGTATTAGACAATTAAATCGTGCAAATTATAATAGATCAATATTTTGTCACAAAGTAAAAAGTTATTTTAATTTCAAATGTTAAATAATTTATTGTCTTAATCAAATAATTGATTTGGATATCTTCTATTATTATTAACCCATGGACTCCACACTTCAGTTCAGCACCCACACATTCCACAGTGAGTAATTTAGGATACCATAACTTCAACTGCATATAACTTTGTTGGCAATATAGTAATAATGAAATATAATACATGATTCCAATGAGGAATTGAATTGCAATATTTAATTTCATCAAAAACCGCATTTTGTTAATGATAAATGCAAATTAATGAAAGCATGTTTTCAAAAAACATCAACCTTTGAAATCTTGATAGGTCCTAATTCGCAATAGTGTGGAGTTCATGCGTTAAAATCCCATTACTGAAGAATCTATTTAAGAATGGAATAACACACACAAAAAGACCCTTAAAAGTGGACTAACAGCAGAAATAGAAGTATAATAAGGTTTAAAACAAAGACCACGAAAGTTTAAGATAAAAATATTAATTAAGACCGAGGAAGAAAGGCAAACTGATCACTTACCTTCGGCCACCTAACTGCATTTCCATTTGAAAAAGCAAGAAGCTGAGCTACAGTAGGTTCACCCATTTCAGGATCAAAATTATAACTAGCTTGGCTCATAATATCATCATTTTGAGATATGCATCCCTGCAACAGCAATTTCATCTTCAGATGAAGAGAATTAAGAATGAGTAATTTATAAGACTTCAAGCACAAAATAAAAAGCACAATTTTAACACAAATATTAACAATTTTATTTTTTGCTTTTTTAATACTATGTACAAAAAACAAACTAAAAAGCCGCATTAATTTAAATGAGATGTAATGAACAAAATTTTACTTTTTTAGAAGTTCAAAATATAGACAAGAGAAGCTGTTTTTAACTATTTAAAATAAAAAGAGACTTCTGATGCATGCTCACTGAAAATTCACAGATCCAAATTTCAATTCTGTAGAAATTTGAGAGACATACTAGAAATATTTTTAAAAAGTGGAAATTTTACGAAACACTATAAATTCTTCATTCTTATACAAAATCTCCAACACCTTTTACCAAATGCTGAAACTAAAAAGACTGAAATTGTAGGAATGGAATTTTTATATTAAATCTGTATACAAATTGATGCATATATTATAATCAGTAACATTATACCCAGGGTTCTCGCTGACTTTTTACGAAAGTTAGCAATTTGGCTAATCAGAAATGTAAAACATTTGCCAAATGAAAAAAAAAAATAGCAAAATAAATTTGTTGTGAAACTTTGAAAATTTGATCTTTAAGCACTTAATGTATCTCTCCTTTTTTCAATATGTTCTGAAATAGTTTTTGTAACTGCTTATAGGTCAATTATTCATCTAAATTTAACTATCCGCTACAGAAACTAAAAAAATATAATGATATTCTAAATGCCTTGCACAATCAAGAAAAAAATTAATCTGATTTAACTCAATAAAGTGCGAAGAAATAAAATCTCCAATCCCAGTTTACTCATGATTTTAAAATATTACATTCAATGAATTCTGAAAAATTCAAAATATAAACAACAAAATGTGTCAAAAACTTTATTTCTCTAAAATTTTTCGGCTTTTCATTGAACCCCTTGCTTCAAAGGCAGTTTCAAAATAGTACTGTTGCCTATTTGGCACATTAACACATAATGAAATGACATTTTTGCTTACTGTGGATTTAGCTGATGCTAAATTGGTGTTGGGTTGATATCTCTAAAAATAATGTCAATAGTACGGTATGATTGAACATAAGTGGCATCAATCGTTCAATAATATAAATAAGAGTGTCACCTGTACAGATACACACACATAAAAGAAAAAATATGAGCAAAAATTGAGCACTCGCAATTTGGCGAGTCTAATCATACGTTTACTCGCCAAATAAAACATTTTTTCGTGATTTGCTGCAATGGGGAGTGGCAGCAAGAACCCTGATTATACCCAAAATGAGATTCAGAAAATAGTCTTCTTATATAAATAAATACATCAAGGAACTTCCAACATGTTCTTTGACAAATAATACAATGCAAAAAATTTAACCCTGTAAGCTGAAAAAACTTTTTAGAAATTCCCTAATATCCTGTTAAAAATCAAAGAGAGAAAAAGAATATCTTTCTGTTCAAAATAAAAGAAAAATGCATTATTATTCTAGATAATTTTTTTTAAGTTGATGATGTGGCAGTTAGAAATTAAAATGATACATAATAAAATTTATGACCAACTTGGACACTCTAAATTGCAGCTTCTATCCATTTCTCCTTTACAATCATGACAAGATGTTACATTCAACTATTTGCTTTTATTATTATTATTATTATTATTATTGGAGATAAATGTTATTTGATTCCACCCATCAAGATGAAAAGAAAACTCAGTCATAAAAATGTTGAAGTTTTTATTTAATCTGGGGAATACATACCAAATAAATAAATAAATAAAAATAAAACCATTTATTCATACATTAATTTAGTTGAAAATAAAATATACCAGATTTAAAATATAGCTACAGGAGAAACTTAAGGATTTGTATATTTTCTTGTAATATCTAGGAAAACTTTGTTTCATTGGAACAGATGTTATATATTCCCGTGGCCACCATCTTGGATTTTTTCTTGGCATGAAAACCCCTTTTCCGCCAAGTAGTAAATGTCACCAAGCAACGATTTATGCGCATGTTAGGCTTCACAGGGTTGCCAGAATTTGTCACTAGTCAGTGTTACCTTATCGATAAATGCCGACAAAAAATCTGCAAGAAATCCAAGATGGTGGCCCGGAAATATATAACATCTAAGCCGTTTCATTCATCAATAAGCTCTTGCACTATTAAAGTTATTGGGATGATAAAAATCTTTTTTTTTTTTTTTCCCTTTTTTTTTCTTTTTATGTAGAACTTTGAGTTTTCAGCTATTTTTCAAACATTCTATGTTTGTGTAACACTTTTATGTTTAATATATATTTGCTTGAGAATTTTTTATTTCAAATTTATTGATACTGCTTATTTATCTTTCAAAACATGGGCTGTTTGTTGTAGCAACATAGATTTGATGTAAAGCTTTTATTTCACTTGTGACAAGAAAACCAATTCACTGCAAAATTTTAAGTTTGTCCATACAAAAGTACCAATTTGATAACATAAATTCTGCCTCAGTACATTCCAATTCTTAATCACAAGAGTATAGGAAAGGAAGAGTTGGGGAGGTGCTCAACCCCCTCCAATGTTTGATAATCCATCTCTGAAAAAGTAATTATGTGCAAAAAGAAGCACGTTAAATTTGTAACTAGTATGCATGCAGATCAGAGCAGATATTTGCTCTGCAAGTCGCATTTTCATTTTGAACTCATTTTGTTTATTATTTCAAACTTCCAACTCTTATGAATTGCAAAGAGAAATATGACTACATGCACTGATACTACATGACTGTTCACACTCACCCCCCATTGTCTCATAATTTGAGTGCCATAGTTCTTTAAATTTTTTAGTTTATTAAATTTTCTGTCGAAACTCAATAAAATACTGATTTTGTGATAGTGTCATTAATAAATAATTTTAACGATTAATTGTTCTCACAAATATTTCATCCATCATTATTGATAATTCTAATTGTTCAATTTATTCAGAAATAAGATCTAACATAAATTTTCAATTGCTATTCCACTGATTAATAACATATTCATAAAAGATAATACAAATAACATGGAATTATTGATTAATATAAAATATATATATAAATTCATGTTTACCTGAGAATCTTCTACATGAGAATGCAAAATATCATCTTTAGGAATAATTTTACTGTCCTTGGTATCTACACTTATGTTCTCAGATTTTATTAAGAAGTCTTTTTCAGATATTTCAGAACCTTTATCTTGATTATTTTCATGTTCTTTTTTAATTGAAAAATGATCTTTTTCAATTATTTGAGAAGTATCATATTTGATTTCTGTATCAGTATCACAGTCATATTTTTTATCATCGTTTTCTGGTTCCTCTGCACTAAGCACAGGTTCCTGAGAGATTTTTGTTTTAATTGATTCGTCTGAGTTTGTATTGGCTTCTTTCTGCTCGTCCTCCTCTTTCCTTAAATCAGTTTCTATATCTGTTTCATCATCCTCTTTCAGCTCGTCTTCAGTTTTTATTTCTGCAGTTGTCTCAATCTTTTTATCTTCAGTTTTGTTGACTGTGCTGTTTAAATCAAGAGATTTTTCTTCAGACAATGAACTAGCTTCATTGTTTACTTCAGAAACACCAGGCTGTTCTAATTGAAATTCTTTTAATTCATTTTTGGATTCTTCAATATTAGACACCTTTTCAGAGGTGTTATCATTCAGTACTACTGTTTGTGCTTTGCAATTATCAACTTCGGACTCAATTACCTCTGTTTTTATTAACATACTTTCTTTAAAAATATCAACAGAATCTTTGTTATCATAACTATTAGGCAAAAGGAGGGGTGGAGCAGAATTTTCGTCATTTTTATCTTTATCACTTTCAGATTTAATATAAGCTTCATTTTTATTTGATGTATCATCTCTTTTGGCCATCTCATCAGACAGAATAGGAATCTCTTCTTTTAATTTAGGAATACCATCTTCTTTCAGGAGTCCATTTTCTTCAGTCTGGTAAATATTTAATGGACTAGGGCAGCCTGCAATAAAAAGTATATATCTTATGCACTTTTTTAGAGCTAATTAAATAAAGAGAAAAAAATGCCAGAATTTTTATTCTGATAAAAGTATCTTATTTAAAAGTATAGGTGCAGATTCACGATCGCCAGTCGCCACAAGGTGACTAAATTTTTAATTTGACCACTAACTTACAGTGTCTAAGTCAACACGTGTCTTACAGTACCCTTTTCAACCAAAAGGGGGATTTCCCATTTTTCTTAAAAAAAAAAAAAAAAAAAAAAAAAAATTAAATCAATGGATTCTCCTCCATAATTCTGTGATATTTAGCGACTTTTTTCTTTTTTTATTGTCCATAATTAAAATGTATGATTAAAGATGGATGCCACATTTCTGCAGATCTGTAAATTTTCGTTTTCTTCTTAAAAAAAAAAAAAAAAAAAAAAAAAAAAAAATTTTGTGATGCCTGCTGAATCAGGAAAAAAAACAACAACCTCAAGTTGATATGTGCTGCGAATGAACTCTACTATTAGCCCACGCATACTACAATTAGCCCACGATGCAGGAAAAATCATGCAAAGAAGAGAATAATTTTGGGTCCCACTCATTAAATTTGTAGTTTTGGGATTATTCAGATGTGTTCTTACAGGTAGACACTAGATATCAACATGTGATTCTTCCACAAATTAGCGGAATTCCTCAAATTATTATTTATTTTTTTAGCAGATTTCTACAAAATCAATTTGTCAATTGGTTATGAAAAGAAATTGGGAATTTCTTCATTTGGTTGCGAACTTCATGAAAACGGTCAAGGAAAAATCGTGCAAAATTCATCGATCACTTGACCAATAAAACCACAAATTTCACTGATCACTTCCAAAATAAAATTGCAAATTTCATAAATTGATTGCAAAGTAAAACCTTGAATTTTGTCAATTGATCGAGTAAAAAATCACAGTCATTCTGCAGAGAAAAAATGGGAATTTCACCAATTGGTCATGATAAAAAAAGCGGCAGTAAAAAAAACAAAAATACTGTGAATTGAGTCAACAGGTCACGAAAAAAAAAAAATCAGGAATTTCGACAGCTGGTCAAGGGGATTCGTCAAACCATCAAGAAATAAAACCGTGAATTTCCCCCAATTGCTCGTGGATTAAAATAAAATCACGAATCTCATCAAGCAGTTGCAAAGAAAATGCAAATTTCATCAAACAACCACAGTAAAAATTTTGCATTTCATCAATCGGTCACAGAAAAATAACAAATTTTGTCAATCAGTAGCCCAAAAAAAAAAAAAAAAGCAAATTTCTTTAATCATAACGGAATTAAAATCTTCTCCAAATTTCTCTCTTATAAATTTTTATATTGATTATTATATAGACATATTTTTTGATGCAAATGCTCTTGTTCAGCGTTTATTTTCAGCTATGAAAAATACTTAGGGATGGAGTTCATCTACGGAACAAAAAAGGGTAGAGAATTGTTTATTCATAAAATGCTCAGGACTTACATTACAAACATTTATTTCTACAATCTGTATACAAGTATGGTGAGAAGATTTTATAAAATCCCAAATTTAATAGACAAAAAATAACATATTAATTTATTTAAGTTTTGGGTAAATTTTAATTTAAAATTTACTGTTTGTTACTTTTAAGCTTTTATAGAAGACAACATTACTGATATATAACAACATTTTAATGAATTGAGTTTTTAATTCAACGTAATTTTGCATAATACTTATTTTTCCGAAGAACAATCTGGTTTAACTATATACAAAACCAATATCTATACTTTTTAAAACATACTCCAGGAAGAAAGATTAAGATGAAAGCATATAACAAACTTTATTATTATTTAACATTTCAGAATGATCTGTTTAACACATAATCTGTTCAACTGCTTTAAATATATTTGAGTAGCAGTGTTCTTTGTAAAACTTTGAGTCTTATAATTTTACTAACAGTCTAAGTTTTTTTTTTTTTTTTTTTAATATTAGAAAAACAAGCAGTAGTTTTTCAAGTGTTTTTTTATTTTTATACTGCAAAATAACCTCATACATTCACAATTTTTTTTTATATGTTACTTTAGTATGACAAAATCAAAATAAGAAATATTGTTTTCCTAATATTCCCCACTACCATGATTGCTTAGCTTACATCTATTTTTTTTTTAATTGTATCTTGCCCAACTTTATCTTCTGACTGTACATAGTTTAAGATTTATATTATACTTAACTAATATCCAAATTAAAAGAATTGTATGATTAATTTGATCATTTGATGTAATTAATCTGTGCTTTGTTGTACATTTAAATTATTTATCACTTTGAATTCCTGAAATTTTTGTTTAGTTTTTTAATCATATGCTAGTGTTTTTGTTTTGTGGCCACTGGATATTGGGGCCTAGGACTTTGGCAATCTGCACATATATTTAAATGGCATCAGAAAAGTAATATTATGATAATTTTTATGTACCCTTTCTTTCTCGGAAATTATAAAGGTTAAAAATACAGTAAAACCTCTATAATGAACACGATAACACTATTTAGAAAACACTTTTCTAACTCGAACACATATAGAATTTTAAGATTTTGTCTCTAAATAGTGGACACTACGGATGTAACAAATAGTGATTTTGGCCGAATACCGAATATTCAGCCTACAGGCAAACCGAATACTCAATATTCGGTTAGCCGAATACCGAATATTCAGCTTGTCGAATACTTTTATATTTCAAAGTTTAAAGGCATTAAAAATTTTAAAACAATTTCACATAATATTTAAAACAGAAACTTTCATTTTGATAAACAAGAGCTTTATCCAAGTAAATTTTATGCTGAAAAAAATCTGCTTTGAGTTATTTAAGAAGAGGCTAGTTATAAAACTTTTTTAATTAATAAAATTTTTAATTTCATGGCTTCTTCTGTGAATTAAAACCAACGAATAAAATTTTCTTAAATTCTAAAACAAACATTTTAAAATCAAAGAGAAATTGTAAAAAAATTGGAAGAAAAATTGTACAGGATCATATATTATTTGTTTGTCAGGAAGAGACTAAAGTAAATAAATAATACAATCTATTCAAATTTTATATGGTGGCAACTCAGCAAGAATAACTGTTCTGCTCCCTTTGATTATGCAAGGAACTTCTTAACTGCACCCTAGATCGGTGTCTGGACTGGGCAATCATTTTCAGAGATTGTAAAGGTTGTTCTTAAAATCTTAGCAAGAAACAGATTATTTACCGGACAATGTACAGGAACTTGTATTTGTACATAATTAATTCCTATCAAAATCCTCGTGATTGGTTAATTTTCTTAAATAATACTTAACAAAGAGCAAATAAATAATGTAAAAACATTCTCTTTTATTTAAATATATGATTATGTTTCGAATTATTCTGAATATCTTTATAAGTTGACTGTTAAACGTAGAAGTGGTATAAGGTTTTTTAAATATGTTTAAAAAGTTTCTTTTAAGTATTCAGTTGGGCTGAATATTTCGATATTCAGCAGGCCGAATAGTTTGCTATTAGGCCAAGCCAAATATTCGGTATACTGAATAGTTTGATATTCGGTGCATCCCTAGTGGACACCCCAAACTAACGAACAATTTTAGTGTTCCTAGGTCTATGCTCTTCAGAGGTTTTACTGTATAAGAATTTTCATCATGGTTACAGCTCTATGTTTTTATATATTTTAACACCTTATATTTTTCTATTTTGAAAATTTAATTTAATAATCGAAAAAAAAAAATTCATTGAAGGCCATTTTTTAGCTTTTATTTTGACTTAATATGCTTAATTTAAAGAAGAAAAACGATTTGTTAGCAAATCAAAACACTGATTTAAAAACAAATAGGTACCACACACATATTTACATATATGAAAGATATTAAAATCCCATTTTAAATCTGAAATTTAAATTAATTTCCAATTAATCCTTTAAGCATCCTGCAGAATTTCTTATGTAAGCTTAATGATTCATAAAATAATAGATATGAAAAGTATTTGTTTGTGATTACTTTATACATTTATTTATCTTAGGCACTGCAAAAAAATAACATTAATATGAATTTCATGTCAAATCAGCCCTTAAATTCAAAGATTAAGTGACGGGAAAACACAGGATGTTTAAAGTGTTAAATATTATCTAACTCTTAATATCTACTTCTAAAGTTGTATTCCTAGCCCAACAAATATTACTTTCTGACTTATCTCAAGGCTGAGTTGAAGTTTTTAAATTGTAAGTAACTCTAAAATTGAAAGTGCAAATAGCAGTTGATTGTGGGTCGAGACCTGGGACTCGAAATAGTACATGCCTTGGGCACACATCAATCAAAAGCTAATTATTCAATTAAAGTTTAGCATCCTCCCAATGTGATACCCCCACCACTTGCTGGAAAATATTGAAAGTTTTTTACAATATCACCTACTTGTACGAAAAAACTTTGTACTTTTGAGCTTGTCTATAAATCTGATAACCACTAAATTCATATTAATACATGGAAATTATTCCAGAGAGAAACATTCGCCTTGAATACAATATTTCAAATGAAAATCAAATTTCAAAGTAATTGCTTAAGAGGACCAAAGGGTCAACATACTGAAAAAGATTCCATGCCGGGACTCGAATCCGGGCCATCAGTATAGCGCACTGACATTCTACCGGCTAAACAACATGGAACGATACCCAGCCTGGAAAATTTCTCACTATTATATGTTGGCAAAGCTACAAACGCAACAAATGAATAAATTTTCTTAAATTCTAAAACAAACATTTTAAAATCAAAGAGAAACTGTGAAAAGATTGGAAGAAAAATTTTACAGGATCATATATTATTTGTTTGTCAGGAAGAGACTAAAGTAAAAGTAAATAAATAATACAATATATTCAAATTTTATAGGGTGGCAACTTAGCAAGAATAACCGTTCCCTTTATTAAGCAAGGAAGTTTTTAAATGCATCCTAGATCGGTGTCTGGAGTGGGCAATCATTTTTAGAGGGCAATCATTGTTCTGAAAATCTTAGCAAGAAAGAGATTATTTACTGGATAATGTTCAGCAACGTGCCTTTGTACATAATTATTTCCTCTGAAAATCCTCGTGATTGGTTAATCTTCTTAAATAATACTTAACAAACAGCAAATAAATAATGTAAAAACATTCTCTTTTATTTAAATATGATTTTGTTTCTAATTATTCTAAATATCTTTATAAGTAGACTCTTAAATGTAGAAGTTGTATAAGGTTTTTAAAAATATATTTAAAAAGTTTTTCTAAAGTAATTGGCTCAGCCAAATATTTTGATATTCAGCCAAACCGAATAGTTTGTTATTCGGCCAAACCGAATATTCGGCATACCGAATAATTTGCTATTCGGCCAAACCGAATATTCAGTAACATGGCTGAATAGATACCGAATATTTGGTGCATCCCTAATACTGTATATATAAAATTTATCTTAATATGTGGAACATGGGTTTTTAATATCATGGCGAGGGGAAGGTACAAAGTTAGTAAATATTTCT
This sequence comes from Maratus speciosus, assembly GCA_963932465.1. Classification (NCBI taxonomy): domain Eukaryota; kingdom Metazoa; phylum Arthropoda; class Arachnida; order Araneae; family Salticidae; genus Maratus; species Maratus speciosus. Next base: position 508,268,968 of record OZ010793.1, on the reverse strand, counting down.
AGAACTCCGTCTTATCCAGCTTTTTCATTATCTGGCCTACCCTTCCGCCACATTAGGCTGGATAGTTGGGAGTTTACAGCATATTGTATTTCAAGACTTAAGACTTTTTCTTACGAAATTATAGTAATATTTATTAACTAAAGTTGATATATGAAACGATAAAAGCTAAGCCCCTTTTTAAAATTTAAAATCCCCATTTTAAAAAATAGAAATTTAAATTTAGAAATTAAAATTCAAACTTTTTAAATACTTTAGTAATTGTGTCTCAATGATTGAATCTGCCTTTGCTCCTGTTAAGTTAGTTTTCCCGCATTGCATCTTATAACTTTAAAAGATCGCTTTGTCATATTTCATAAGAATACTTTTTGCTGATGTTAGCGCAATATTAAATTCTGTCAGCATCCCGTGGGCCGATTTTGAGCCAACACCTTTCCCCAGGCAATCAATCATTCAGCTCGTGGCCAATTAAATTCAGCTTGTGGCCCAATTTGAAGGCGAGGACCTCTAGCAGAAATAATGCAAAATACTTCATATTTATACCGTTGCACGGGTCTCAGGAGAGAAGATTTTAACATTTAAATCATGCACTAAGTTCACGTCACTTTGTTCTCCAAGGGTCGCTTTGCAATACATCTAATGCCTGATGGCCGTAAAGGATTAAAGTCTCAACTCTCATGCCATTTGGGCCTGCTTTAAAAGGACTCATGTAATCAAAAGAAATAAACCAGGTTCCGTAACAGACTGTGTCTTCCTTTATCAGACACGCCTTTTCTCTCAGACTTTCATTGTATCCCATATAGCACTCACGGCCTGCGTCTACATGAACATGCTAGGAGCTCAGAGGGAGCGATACGGCGTAGGCACGGACCCATCTTCGGTCTGTGCCCCTGCCTCCACTGGCCTGGCGCCGATCGAACCTGCGACAGAGAACCAACCCTGAAGCCGTGAAATCCTTACATATATAATTGATAATTGGAATCTATTAACATAGGGAACTATTCACCTTTAACATTCCAGTTATCCTGTTAGCATTTATATCAATGCTTTCATTTTTCACAGCACATGAACACTATTTCTTTGACCATCAGTGAGAGTATAATTTTTGATGCCATATGTGAATGGCCTCAGTGCCAGGAGAAATTGAGTTTGTTGGCATTTTTTTTTCCCTCCCAGAGCACAAGATGTAGTTTGTATGTCAGCTCAGCATGTTACATGTGCTCTCAGAGGCTCCAACCAATTTCTTTTTTGTATAATTTACAAGCTATAATAGATCTGTGGCATCACTGTCAACACTAAAAAATAAAAAGTAAAAACTTACCTAATGGTGCACACAAATTTCCTATCTGTATGGTTTTTGCATTTGGATAATTCTTCAGAACATCTTTAAAAGATAAATTAGGATCGTGTAATAAGTGGTAGTCCATTCGGCTGAGTCCATGCCTATAAAAGAAAATAATTAAAAACATTAATGAAATATATTTACACAAATAAGTATACAAATATTTATACATTAATACAGTAGAAGACCTTTATAATGCACATTTTGAGGCAAGAAGTTCTCTGTATTATAGATTATATCATACAATTACCCTAGTAAACATGGTGAAAAATGTTTAGGACATATCAGTGGAAAATCATTACATCTTGTTCCAGAAGATGTTAGATTAAAGATTTTTGCACAATATACATAATTTCACACATATTGTTAAGTTTACCTAGTAAACATGATTCAAATATGCAAATGTTAATAATTTAGAACAGGTAAATAAAAATATATTCAATTTAATAGCATTTAATATTCATAGAAATAAATAAAATATAAACAAGCTAGCAATGTACTAAATTTAATTTTTCTCTTATATTAGTTTTTATTATTATTTCATGAAAAGTCAACATTTCTTGATCTGTTACACAGTTTTTGGGCTTGAGAAATTTCAAACACTGCTCCACTGATTTAACTCTTTCTGACACAGATTTTTTTCCCTTTCTCTGAAAAAAAAAAAAATGTTTTTGTTTGCAATGGCTATCAGACAGTACAATGTTATCTCCATTACTCATTTCATACTTTCATGAAATAGCAATTTTTTCATTAAGCAATTCTGAATTAAGGAGATTAAGATGAAATAAATTGTCCAACTTACATCCTCTAACAATATTTTTACAATGTGAAATGCAGGCGCTTCATAACTGCAAAATTCACTCTTTACATCTGAGAAGCTGGGGATTTTATTGAAAACTAGCAGACCTACTTGGTGCTGTCCGGAGAAGAAGTGTTTAAGAAGTGGGAGGTGGGTTGCTTTTGGGTAAAATAAACAAAAGTGGGCTATAAAATACAACGATCATTGTAACGGTATCCTGTGTACTTTGTGACTATAAATCATAATACGGCAATCACTAAAATGGACCTCTGTCTCATTGAGGAAGGAAAGGCAGGATTAGACTCCCCCTGTAAAACTGATATGAAATAAACAGACACTAAATAAAATTATATCTAACATATATGATGACAGTGCAGAACACATTATCATTTTATCTCTTTAAATTTATTTTTTTAAAAGTCTGTGACAAATAACAGAGCTATGACTATTTCTTTTTTCAGAGACAGAGGCTAGAAATTGGTTAACTATTATCATTGCCATTAAAATGTGAATGAATTCGGGAGAGAAGGGCAAAGGGAGAGAACCATTGCACGTTTAAATCAGGTTTGGAGGCTACAAGATATCTAACTTCCAGCTGATAGAAAAAATTATATGGAACAATTCCATTGAAATCACTTCGCGGTATTGTGTCTGTGTTTTTTTTTTTTTTTTTTTTTTTTTTTTTTTATCATTTTGTTAAAATGTAGGCAAGTTTGGCTACATTTGTATGCCAACACATCAAAACTAACACGCATTGCTATTTTCAGGCAGATTATCTCTATAAATTCATCACGTAACATGGGCACCTCCATGCTTTCTATATCCACTTAGCATTGTGGCTATGTTGGAACACGTAATGTTAGCATCATTAAAAATAATGTTGTTTTGCTATACTTGCCTTATTTTTAAGCCTGCATCTTCTTTATCTTTTACGATTTAGCACAGTTCTCTTCAAGAAAGTCAACTGCTGAGTGTTATTCTAAAAAAGGAATTACCATCGAAGTCAATCTCATCAGCCAAAAAGAATTACCCTCACATGTCCCGATTTTCAAGGATTTTAAGACCCGTTCCACAGAACCATTATGCTGAGCATTTAAAATCCCAATTTTATACATTCACAAATTCTCTTAAATTTCTTTTAGTATGATGCTATTTGTTAATCTGCAACAGGTGGAACACAATACAGTAAAACCTGCATAAACAGAAAGTATCTATAATGGAAAGTTTTCACATTGGATCAGGTGACTAGATTTTTTTTTTTTTTAATCTGAAACTCCAACCTGAACTTACTGAGTACGATTTTTTTTTTTTGCTGCAGGTTGGATTTGTATTAGAATTTTGCATTCAATCGAGTAACCAGATTTTATGAAAAATGGATCCAAGTCGAGCTCATACAAATACCTAACCAATACAAGATTCTAATCCGAATCCTACCTACAACTGTGAAATAAATTCTCAGTTTTTAAATTTTATATATTTTTGTTCCTTTTCAGCTTTTAGCACCAATAATTATTCAGTCATGTATTTCGCAGCGCGACCTTAAGTCTTTCATCAGCTGATTTCCCACCTGCTGTTAATGCATTTCGCTCTATGCCTGTCACGGCATTTCCTTAGTGTGCTTTCGTTTATGTGCGTATCATTTGAGCTCTCGCTCCTATCTGATTTGTGCATGTGCCGTTTGGGAGGGCTTGCGTCTTCTCTCACTGACCATGATGCCATGAATGCCTCTCCTCCGAAAGGTGTGTTTTGTTTCGCTTTTAAGAATTGAAAATTCCTTCTTAAATTGCACTTTTTCATTTGTTTTTCTTGACACTTCCAACATTAATTATCTAATCAATTTAAATCTTTATGTTGATTACTTTGTTAGCCCCCATTGATTTTGTAACAATCTCGTTAATTTTAAATCAGAATTCTTTTTGATGAGTCGCTAATATGATGTGAAGTTTGTATCATAGTTTCTGTTTTGCCGAACGCAGGCATTTGCCTGCCGTTCAAATGTGCTGAAAGTCTATGTTATTATACTAAAGATCAAATATTCTTAGTGATGTGGAAAAGTATGTCATGCCATAATAATTAAATAATCTGTGCTGCCTCTCCTTTAAATTAAATTTAAGGGATCAATGAATTTCTTCAAGTTTACAATTTTATATGAGACTGCCAACTTAAATTCACGGTGACCAAGAGTATATAGATTTAATAACCTTCCTGAATAAACAAGTTGATTATTTCAACCAAAATGGCTTCTTAATTTGTCTTCTATATTCTGCACTCCTGTAAAATAAGATTCATCCTTTTATTATTATCTTCATGATTTTTAATAAAAAATGACCGAAAAGACACGCAACTTTGATGCTCCAAGTTTATTGCCTCTTTTCCCACAATGAAACCTCTCAAGAAGTTTTAATTTAAAAATAGCACCAAATATTCTTATGTTATTTTGATAGCTAGACTGGGCTCTGGTAAAGTCTGGTTACCTGACCCAATGCAGGATATGAAACCTGCATACAGAATGAAAACTGCCGACTCAATAAGGTCGGGTTAAATTCGAGCAAAATCTGCCCACCTAACCTGCAGCAGAAACACCAGAAATGTTACACTTTTCACAAAATGGTCATACTGCGACTTCACAAAGTAGTCACAGTGTGACATCATAGAAAGGCTTAAAAGCACAATACGTGACATTACATTGACAGTAACAAAGTCACAATGTGACATTGCCATGATGTCATAATGTTATATGGATATCCATCCTGTTTATTGTTTCAGTCATAATAGCAGGAATAGAACTAGGATTTTTCAAAATTTTAAGGAGGAATTTTCCCAAAATTTTAGGGCAATTGAAGATATTTTTATCATTATAAGTAGTAATAATCGTATTTTCATGCTAGTCAGGTGCAGGTGGTACACAGCCAAACAATATTCTTATCATTTCCAATCAAATTCCATTCATTTAACTTAGAATAAAGAAATTTAAAACACATGAATTTAAAATGCACACTTTTCAAACATTTCATTAAAAAGAGAAATAATGTATTATAAACCAAGATATTTTAATTTAATATCTAATTTAGATGCATAGAAAATAAAAATGGACAAGGGAAAAAAATGTTATTGTTGTATTTGCACCAGGATAACATCAGTTCTTATTCCCAATAAAAAATAGATTTTAGAGCAGAAAATATTAAATTAATGTCCAATGCATTCAGAACAGTTTTAAATGCTTTATTTGCTATACACAAATTACATGCACCGATGGGTAGTAATATATTATTACCAATTTCCTCAGAAAAATTTTCATAACACTTTTGTTTACATTAGGATTACCTATATATAGGCATATAATTTTACTTGGAATGTCAAAGGCAGACACAGCTTCTAAATGTTCTTTCAAAATTATGTCGGCTGTAACATGTCCAAAAAATACACTCTAGTATCTAAAAGTCACCAAATTAAAATCTTTCAACCAATATCTTGCATGTATATCTAATTGCCGTTTTGGCTGAAAATTAGAACTTTCATCAAATGCTAATGTTACTCGCTAGCAATATCTTTTATCTAATGTTCTACAAAATATTTTGAAATTTCATGCATTGTCAATGCAATAGAGGAATCTGTGAGCATTTATTTTATCAACACAAAATTTAAATGAAAAATTTTCATTGGCCACATGCAATGACCACAGAATTTCAACTTTTTTAATGTGATTTTGGTGACTAAGGGAAACAGTACTAGTATCGCTTTGATTTTCTATAGTTTTAGAAATTGATTTGTTTTTTAATCTAGTATTACAATTAAGGAGATTTTTTTTTACCTTTATGATGTAAACACACTTCACCGATCCACTTGCGGATATCCAGAGATTGGCAAATTTTTAACCTCAATTATCCACAATGTAATTACAAGTTAAATACTTGTAATTGATTATAATTACACACATTCAAACACAGAAATTTTGTGAAATAATGGTTCTGGCTACAGTACACAATATTTTTTTATGGCATATAATTTTAACTATAATTACATACATACATAGTGTTGACTCCAAGTCGCTTTAGCAGGACGCAGTGCCCGGCGGCTCTTTTAAACCCTTCCAATGCACCGGCTGCCCTTTTTAAAATTTCCCATGTGCCGCATGGCACAATTGATCCCGGGAAAATATCGCAAATTTTAGGGGACTCTTAAACAAACCAGTTCAAAATATTTTTTATGAACAAGGTACAAGTGTGTCCATTTACTTTTTTTTTTTAAGAATAGTGTTCCTTTTTTGAAAAAATGTACCTTTTTTTAGAATAGTGTGAAAAATTCCCGCTTGGCGGCCCTTTTTTTTCTAGAGTCAACACTAATACAATTAAACAGTAATTATATTGCAGATAATTGAGGTTACAAATTTGACCAACTCAGCGGATATCTTGAATGTTTTGCAGCACAAACAACACTTAGCGGAATATACATCGCCATTTACTGCTTCCAGCCATTTTGATTTTCCTATTAAAACACCACTGCATTCTTTTCACAGCCAGTAATCCTAATATTTTGTTAGTCCTTTAGGCATAGTTTGAAAACAATTCAGCAAAACATGAACATAAAAAAAGAATAAAAAACAAAATTACAAAAAAAAAAAAAAAATTACTAAAACTGGTGCAATCAGCGCAGGTCTTGCATCCTGCTTCTGTTTACCACCCTTTACACTAGAAAAATAGAGGAAGTAGCATTTATATAAGATTTCATCTGTTAATTGGCCATTCATGAAAAAAATAAAAACTTTGTTTACTCGATAGTTTCTTCTTTTCGGAGAAGTGCTATTGAGGAAATGATTAAACCCTTTTTATAGCACTTTTGGGACATTGCATTTCCCTCCCCACAAGCATTTCTGAAAACTTACTTTGAATTAACAGTTTGACACATTAAGCACAAAAATCTCTATTTTTCAGTATAATTTCAGTTGTGTTGTTGTTGTTTTAGAATTTTCAAATTTTAGTTCAAATAAAAAAATATATATCAAAACAGAACCTGCCTACAATGAAAAAAATTCAAGGTCCCAGCAAAAAGAATTCCATGCAATTACACCTGCTAATATAGAAACCTATCTAAAACGAAAATTTTCTCGGGTCCTGTATAATTCTGCTTTAAAGGGTTTTAGAAACAGACAGCATCAAAAAAAGAAAAGGTATACATTCTAAGTGACATTCAGGAATATGCACTAAAGCACATGTTTCTGCTAGTAACATGACCAAAAGAATGATGTATATTTTACTACCTTTTAGCCATGACAGTTATAGTTCAAAAGGAAGACAAGACTATAAAAGGAACTATGTGTGAGAGAGAGGGGTGGGGCAGAACTTGTCTGCAAGGAAAGAGAACAAAGTTGAAATACAAAATACCCATTAAAGACACAACTTTTATCTTTTCCTTTTAAATTATCTTTTACATATTCATACTTAAATACTCTTAATCACAATTAATTTCTTACAATAAAATTGATATTATTTCATTTCTAAAGAAATACAATATTTTTATAACTTGAAAAAATTTCATCTAAATATTAAAGTAAATTTAACTTACTTAGCAGCACCTATTAAGAGGTCCTTATCATGTTTTCCACAAACCCACCAATCTGGAAGATCCATCGATGGTTGGCATAATTTGAGCCTTTCATCTAACTCAGGATGACACAATATCTCTTCCCTAATTTTATTTAGCAGTTCTACTCTTTGAAGGCAACGACTTGCACGTTCTTCTGATATTGGCTCAACATTCATTGCAAGTTGCTCTGAAGTATATTAATTTTCAAATAAATCACAATAACACTAGTAAATTCATTTTTTAAGTTTTAATACATATGGGAAAATGCTAAAGTAATAAATTTTTCACCATAAGTACATGTTAAAAGACAATTTACCAGCCAAAAAAAAAAAAAAAGAAAAAAAGGGGTGAGGATTATTCAGGGTTTCCCACTCAACTTTTGTAGCAAAAAGGGACCATATATTTTGTTAAAAAAAGGGATAAAAAGGAACCATATATTTTGTAAAAAAGGGACCACATATTTTGTAAAAAAAAAAAAAAAAAAAAAATGGGGACCTATTTTAGCAAATCCCAAAATAAAATAAACACAGAAACCCTCATCTCCTTCATTTGTCACATATTTATAAATGTTCAAAGCATAATTTGTTATAAAGAAAACACTTGCTTCGATTTAAATTCTGAAATTCTTTATCTTAAAGCCATTGTTATTGGTAGAGGTTACAAACCTTCTAATATTGATACTGCTTTATTTGAACCACATACACCATCCTCATTCATTAAGTTTACTTCCTCCCGTCTTCTTCTCTTTCCAATATTAGCATTATTTTAAATATAAATATAATAAAAATAGATATTTATGTATGCAATGTTCTTTGAAGAGACCACTGAATGCAGAGTTAAAACATTTGGCAAGAAGATACCTGTATGCCTGAAGTTATGCACCTCCATGCCAGTTTTTGAATTTTTAAAATTAGATTTTATAGTTTTTTTATGGTGAATTTTCCACATCAGCTAAAGGAATCTAGCACAATATATTAAATTTTGTCATCTTTTAAATGAAATTTATTCTAAATTCCTACAACTTTTTATGTGATTTTTAGAATTATTTCGTCTTTTGTAGTGATTTTTTGAGATATAAAAGGAATCCCATTTCAATCTTTCAGCTCAATATCGCAAATTATCTTCTTTGCCATTATTAGTGTTTTTCCTTGTTTCATGCTGATCTATTGACATTCTTACAAGGAATTCAATTTCAATCTTTTATCCCAATGCAGTAAATTTTGTTCTTAGTGATTTTGGGGGACTTTTTGCATTTCAAAGAGATTTCGATATGTAAAGAATTCGCCATTAAACAGATCAGATCAATACAAACTTGAAACAATTAAAGGCGACCTGACCCACAACGAAAAAAAAAAGCAGATTCAACCTACCCGATGTAGGATACGGAAACAAAAGGCTCTGTAGATTTCTGAATTGTATGAATTTTAAATCATACCCTGAAGATGGAGACCGATCATTATTGAAAATTTTTATTTACAACAAATCAATAACAAAAATTTTCTTTCCCTATGTAGGCTGTGGGCCATACGTGAATATCATGCAAGTTCGTTTCAATCATCAAGGGGCAATTTTGAGTTAATCTTAAAATTTAAATAATATAGTATAGATAAAGAATTCATAATGTTCTGGTATCATAAAGTGCACATTTTTTCATAATCAATTATATAAATTCTTAATTTTTACAATTACTGCGGTCCTGTTTATATGTTGGTATGTAAAAGTAGCCGAATATCCAACTGAATCCTCCAATCACAAGCCGCCGTTTTTTTTTTTGACTGACATTATGATCCAATGAACATCGCCGGATCGCAAACGCGCTATCTAGCATTATCTCCATCGGATGTTTACATCCTAGAATTTGCCTTGTTTACAAAGTTGATTCCGCGTATGAATGATACTAATGCCGATATTAATACAATGTCTGATCTTATGAAATGCTGTTTGCATCTTGTCAATGATGCAGACATAAAAATATTAAACTTTTCCACTGTCAGTTGGGCAAAAGTTAAACAGTGCTGTTTGAAATGGAAAGATTTTGATACGACTGAAGGTAAAATAGCTTCTGAATTGTTATTGTTGCCCGTAAATGAACAAGAAGAATTACCTGATGGTAAAAACAATGGTTCTCATCGTAAATGTTATAGTAAGTTTACGAATAAAACCCGAATTGCTGCTGCTGAAAAAAAAAATTCTAAAGCATCAACTTCAAAAGCAAAACAATTTTATAATGCATCACTTTCCGAAAACATGATTTCTAAACGAATTATGCGAAGTGATTCTATATTTTCACAGGGTGTAAACAAAAAATGCGTGTTTCCCGCCATATGTGTTGTTTGCAAAACAGAAAAATATATTGTTGACAGACCTACAGGTAAAAGAAAAAATAGAAAAATTGGCTAAATGTGAAACAAACAACAATTTATTGCTCGAAGTTGCAATCGCAAAGAAGGATGAGCATTTACTGATACAAATTCGTGATAAGGACTTGGAAGCAATCAAAATGCAGTATCATAGATCTTGTTACAAAAATTATACCAAGTTTTTAACCATTGACAAAAGCGCACAACCTGTTGACACACAATATTCCATATCATTTAAAGTTTTCTGCACTGATGTAATAGAAGATTTAATCATCAAGCAAAATAAAATAATGAGGATGAACAAACTAGTAGATATGTTTGTTCAAATTGTGCTTGAAAATGAAAACATTGATATATCTGGATACAGAAATTGTTTACTTAAGCGGCGTATTAAAAAAAATTATCCACAGATTAGTTTTGTCAAGCGTCCACGTTCTAATCAGTGCGAACTTGTATTATGTGACTCGGTTTCAAGAAATGTGTGTCATGTTATGGAACAGAACAGTTCAACTGAAACAGAAAATGAAGATTCAGATGCAGCAGAGCAAGAAGAACCACCAAGCAAATCAAAGGTTAATCAGAATGAAATTAGAAATTTGTATTTTGCTGCGAAAATGTTAAAAAATGTAATGCTCAGCACTCCTGGATTTATAACTGTGTGGCTTCCGAATGATGATCTAACAACAGAGGCAGCATCAAATTATGTTCCTAAACACTTGTTTAATTTTATAGCATGGGGTGTAGGAGCTTCAGAAGAAGTAGCAGAAGATTATTATGTTTCTGTAAATGAAGATATGAAAAAAAAAAAATTTATCAGTATCTCAAGACTTGATGTACTTATTATCAAGTACTTATTACAAAACATTTTAAATTCTATTTTGAATCTGGCCAAAAAATTCAAATGCAAACGTGTTGACTTCATAACTGATACTTATCCCACATTAAGCATAAAAGGAACGGAAAGAGATCATAGAGCATCAATGGGAACTCAAGTTATAAAAATAAAAAATTCAAATCAGAAAATGCTGACACAATTTAAGAAGTTTTTAGCTTCTGGCTCAAATAAAGAAGCTTTAGTTGAGTTTTTTTTTTAAGCTTGGAAAATCTTAGGCCTCAATTCAAATGGTGATATTAGGTTAGTTGTTACACATGGAAGTCAATACCATGCCATGGAAATTTTAGATGAACAACTTCAAGTTACTGAAATAAAAGAGCTTGAAAGTGATCATGAAGAAGCTGACACAAGATTGCTGTTGCATGCAGCTCAAGCCTCATCCTTCTATAGAAGCATTGTTATTTTGAGTCCAGATACAGATGTCTTCTTATTATCTCTGTCTTTTTCTACACACATACAAGCACAGCTATATTTTGTCCAATTGATAAAAGGTATAAAAATAATAGATATTAATGCGATAAATAAATCTCTTGGAGACAACATTTGCCAGGCTCTAATCGGATTACATGTATACACTGGGTGTGATTCAGTGAGCAGTTTTAAAGGGAAAAGTAAAGTAAAGTCTTGTAAAATTATGTGTGAAACAGCAAAGTACATCTCAACATTCAAAGAACTGGGTAAATTATGGATAATGAATAATGAAGTTACGGAGAATTTAAAAATGTTTACATGTGAAATCTATGGCAGAAAAAACACCAAAAACATTGACATATGCCGCCATGATTGGTTGCGGCTTGGATGTAAAGGTGACACTGTGCTTTCTCCAAATAAAGACTGTTTATTTAAACATATGCAGCATGCCAACTATCAAGCAGGTATTTATAGAAGAAGTCTCATTGCTAACATGCCTGCACCTTCTCCTATTCATCATGGTTGGAAAGTTTCTGGTGACATTCTAGAAATTGATTGGATGTCAGATGAACCAGTTCCAAGATCTCTTCTGCAACAAATTCATTGCAAATGCAAGAAAACATCTTGTGAAAAACTATTGTGTACTTGTCATGCATCTAATTTACATTGCACTGAACTATGTTTTTGTTATAATTGCAACAATTGCGACCAAACCGATGTGCAGCCAGTATCGCATTCTGATGATGATGAATTTTCTAAATTGTATATTTCCCTAGGCCAAATTTAATATATCATTTCGTCTTGCTTTAATTCAGAGCTTTTTAATAAGAAAAATAGCTTTTATTGTAATATTTTTTCAGAAATAAGTAGTATAATGATTTTGTACATGCTTATTTGGATCGTGTTTAAGAAGTAAAATTTAATGTATGTGAAATGATCTTATATTATTCAAAATTTCAAAATATGCACAACGTCTAGTCTCAAGGAATATAATAATATAAAGATCTTCGACTGTATATTGACATGTTTCTCACATATTTTACTATGTTTACAAGGTAAGTTTTGAGTTTTGATGATGTGTGAAATGATCTATATAACACAAAATTCTAACGAACGCAAAACCTTGCGTTTTTAAGTTTGTGTTCTAAAGATCTTGTACAGTACTATATTTTTTTGTGGTGTATATTTATATTCCTACAATTTGAAAGCAGTGTTAATTTCAGGTATCAATTCAGATTTTATTTTTTAAAGCCCATTTTGGCCAAAAGAAAAAAAAAAGTGAAATTTCTATTTATTGTTTTATTATTATTATTATTATTATTAAAATCATGTAAAACCTTCACTTTTAACAGTCACTATATTTTACATTCAATAACAAGGATGTTTCATTAAACCAAATAAATCCAGGAATTTAATATAATACTGAAAAATATCTGTACTGTACTTTTTGTGTGATTGGATGCTTCTTTAAAAAAATAATTTAGATTAAAAAAATTAATGCTTTGGTGTTAAAAGTATGTGAAAACAAATTAGTTCATGAATAGATTTGATAATAACCAAAAAAGCTTGATTAATACATAAATAGATTTGGTAAAAAGATTTTGATTACCAGTGATATCAGCAATATTTTTTTCAGAAATAAATTTATACTTTCTTCATGAAAAACCATGAGTTCAGGCATATTATCATGAATTACATATTAAAATACACGTGGAATGATATAAAACAAATATTCTGTAATTTTGTCTCTATATTTTAACTGAAAGTTTAATTGTTTACATCTGTGATGATGTGCGGATTATAGGCGTTTGCAGATTTGAGGGAGTCTGCTGTACAAACAGAAGTAATTTGTGTACAAAAAATAGTATATACATAAATAAATGTTTATTTGTTTAAATATATTCATAAACAAGCCTAAAAAGTCCATCAGGTTTGTTTTTATATCGTTTATCAAGCTTTAGAAAGTGAGATTTAAAATTTCACTTTCTAAAACTTGAATTGCTCCAATCTTTTAAAATACCGCCAAGCCCCCTATAATGGAAAAGTACAGCATGCTCAAAAGTGTGATAAAAGAACATAGATTATGAAATTATAAAAATTTACTAATTTATATATTAAATATGCCAGATGCAAAATATAGAGACTTTTTCTTTTTTCCTTACGCATTAAAACCATGATTGTAAAATAATGTGCAAAGATTTTTTCCAGAACATTGGTAAATTTTGTTCCTCATATGGCAAAGAATGAATTAGTAGTAATTTCAAATTGCCCCCAAAGAGTTGAAACAGAACTTGCTTTTTAAGTACATTTTTAGTTCAAGGCCCACAGCCTAATGGAGCAGATAAGTTTTGCAACCTATTGATGATATTTGTATGCTAATTATAAAATGGACGATTGAATTTCATGAATATTTCTAGGATAATTTAAGAAATTTGCATGTTTTTCGGGATTCAATGAAATTTGCGTGTTTTTCACTATCTCTCGAGGGCTGTGCATATATAACGTTATCACTTAGATATCTTTAGGGCGAGGGGGGGGGGGGGGTTGTCTTTTGATATTGTTATCATTCATCAAATTTTTCTCTTTTTATTTGTAACTTGTTATTTACATCAAAATAGACGGCAGTCTTTTCTTAGTCTGCCAGATTTTTTTTTTTTTTTTTTTTTTTTTTTTTTTTTTATGAAAATACAAAATTATTATTATAATCATTAAATGATTATAAAATTATTTAATTCCAAAATATGGAATACCTCAATGTTTGGCATTCCTATTCTCCTGTCATATGTATATGCATATATAATCCGCTGTTTGAGAAACTAGGTGTGAAGTATGTTTGAAATGATACTAGTGTTTACCAGTAAAAAAAAGAGAGAAAGAATGTTGTCCACCTGATAAAAAGTTCTGCCCCCAAGCTGTTCAAGCTAAAGTTATAAAAAAAAAGGGCTCTAACAGTTTTGACAGAATTTTGTATTCTACCGTTTTGAGTCTTGAGAAGACCACTGTGCTGAGTCACAAGTTTGAGAAAATTAGGTTAGTGGGTCATTTTTGGGTCACTGTGTGTCAAGTTAACTTTATCTAGAAAACAGCTTAAACGATTTTGACTAAATTTTGTATCTTATCGTTTTTGATTACCAGATGACTATTAAGCTAAGTCACATGTTCGAGCAAATTTGAATAGTGGATCATTTTGGGTCAAGGTCAAGTTTTGTATATCCCTTCAAGCTCTGATCTACACAATTGTGTAGGTGATCCTAAAGTAAAAGAAAAAGACTATTTCCTGTTTCTGTGCGATTTAAAAACGAATCTGCATATTTGTATGAGTTAATTAACTTCAGATGTTTTGATAAGACACAACTAGGTGGCACCAACTGCAAAACAGGGTTAGATTTTCTGCTTTTAAGAAGACTATATCATCTGACTGCAATAGACAAAAAGTATGTACTGTCGTAATTTTTTTAAAATATGATTTTTAGTGCTTGCTTAGATTTAATTTTTCTTTTCATATACTCTATTCATGATTTTAATTAATTTTGACCTAGATAAATTTAATTAGACTTTACAAAAGTTGAAAAAACTAATAACCTACACAATTGTGTAAGTTTGGCATGTACCATTTCAAAAATAGTTGCAATTCATAATATTAATAAAATTTTTATTTTTAAGTGAATTTTTCAAAGTTATGTTTTTGGCAATTTATTTTTTATTAATTACATTTTTAAAGCAGATTAATTTTAAATTAATAGATCTGTAAAATTCATGATTTTTATTTAAAATACATACTATTCGAGAAATAATATGCACATGTAATGAACTGTATGTTTCTGTTCTGAGTTATAGATGCCATATATGAGTTATAAGTTTTATAAGAGTTATATGCATGCCACGAGATAGAATTTTAAATTTGAGAAATTCATTCCATTTTGTCGACACAGCAAGTAAACCATCAGGAATGAATAACAAATTATGGAAAGTTCAGCAAATGCTTGACAGATTCCGTAGTGTCTTTTTGAATTTACCAAGAGATCAGGGAACATTTTCCATAGATGAGCAGACGATTCCTTTTTTCAGGATGTACCTCAGTAAAGCAGTATGTAAAAAACAAACCACACCATGTGGTAACAGCATCATCTGGGATAATTTTCAGTTTTATAGTATACCAAAGGGAAAGTACAGATCTGGTTCACAAGGATCTGGGATTAGGACCTGCTGTAGTCCTTATTCTGGTTCAGACCTAGTTTTATGTGCTTCGATCGGTAATTCATCACAATACCGCTGCTGGAAGAACTAAAAAAAGGAAATTTGAAGGAACAGGCACAATCCAAACAGAATGAAGAGCATCCCATTTGTCAATGCTCTTAAGAGGGGTGAAAGCATTGAGCACGTCTCAGAAAATGGAATTGTAGTGGTCGAGTGGAAAGACAATAAGAAAGTTGTACTGGCATGTCTAAGTGTACAGGACGTAACTCACTGCAGACCGTCAAGCGGTGGTCGAAGGGAGAAAAATTGAAAGTCAATGTCTCTTGTCCAGCCAGTGTTATGAGCTACACCACAACAATAAGAGGTGGGGAGATTTGCAATCAGCAGATGGAGGCATATTGAATCTAGTTTAAAACAAGAAAGTAGATCTTGAAAACAACGGTTCATTTAGTTGACCTGGCTGTAGTAAATTCACAGTTTCTCTACAAACGAGATGCCAAAGCACGCAAGTTACCCTGTAAAAAAAAAATTGATATACTATCGTTTCGATTAAGTTCAGCTGAGAACCTGTTGGATGTACCATTACCAAGAAAGAAAAGATCAAAGGCTGTCCTCAGTGACGGTAAAGAAGAAGAGACATAATATGATGTTGCAGACTCATGCAGATCCAAATTCTATAATCCGCTAATAAAGATGCCATTTGAAAGTAAGAGGTTAGATGCAACTAGTCACAGGCCTTGTTTCGACGATCTTAAAACTGCCAGGAGTTACCGGTTTCAAAACTGCTCCAACCTTACAAGATTGAGATGCGAGAAATGTGATGTTTATGTCTGTCCAAAAACAAAAACTGTTTCAAACATTTTCATTGTGACTGAAGAAAATTATCTTAATAAACAACAACGGTTTTTGCTTAAACTTTTATTGTTAAATATTTGCACAAGTAATCCCAAACTACACAATTATGTAGATTTAGTGAAAAGACAGCTGAAATAAGTCCAAGCCTACACAATTGTGTGGGTCCTCCTTTGGCATAACCTGACATCAGGAATTTTTTTTAATATTTAGAAATATTTTAATATTTTTTTTCAATCAAATACGATCCTATTGATTAGGGAAAACCACCCAAACTTTTAATTTCTACCAAAAAAACTTCCGGTCTTAAAGGGATATAAAAAACTTCTCAAATGATTTTGACAAAATTTTGTATTATACAGTTTCCAGGCACGAGAAGATCATTCAGCTAGGTCACATGTTCAAGAAATTTTAATAAGTGGGTCATTTTTGGATCACTACTGATGAAGCTAATTTTATCTAGAAAACGGCTCTAACGATTTTGATTAAATTTTATATTCTATCAATTTCGGGCTCGAGAAGACCATTGGGTTAGGTCGCATGTTCAAGAATATTTGATTAGTGGGTCATTTTGGGTCACTATGCATCTGGGTCAAGCTAATCGTACATAAAAAATGGTTCAAACGATAATAACAAAATTTTGTATACCGTTTTCGGTCTTCAGAAAATCACTGGGCTGGGTCACATGTTCGAGAAAATTAGATTAGTGGGTCTTTTGGGGTCACTGCCGGTCAAGGTAATTTTATATATAAAACGGCTTAAACGATTTTGACTAAATTTTGTATCCTACCGTTTTTGATTGCCAGAAGTCCATTAAGCTAAGACACATGTTCGAGCAGATTTGAATAGTGGGTCGCTACGGGTCAGGCACACGAAACCGCGAAGTCGGCAATATTTGGCCGAAAAATCGACTTTTAAGATACGAATGCCAAAACACATACTTGGTGCCAATTGAAAGAATGTCGCCAAATTTGCCTATTTTTAGCGAAAAAAATAGTCTTTCAGAATGTGAAGGAATTTTTTCGAAATTCTTAATAGGACTCGAGATACATGGTTAAACCAATCAGAATCGAGCTTAAAATATAATTTGGATTGATGTTCTTTCATTGTAGATGTGTAAATAATGTAAAATTTAGAAAAGTGTAGATACATAGTTTTCCTATTTGTAAATAATACAGAGAGAATGATACAATCAGAATATTACATCATGTTGAACACAAAGCTAATTTTGACCGAGCTATACTCAGTCATCCCCTCTTATTTCATATATAATAATGATATTTTATTGCCTTCTCTTCATTTGGATCAATAAAGTATGCAAATAATAAATGTATAACCATATCTGTGTATCACTGCAAAAAAAAAAAAAAAAAACCAAAAATCAAAAGAATTTTAGACAGTGATAATGATATCATTAGGAAGGGGGGTGTTGAGTAATGATAACGTATGATATTGTAAGAGGTGGAGGGGGTCCAAAATTACCAAAAAGTTCATAACATTATATATGTACAGCCCCTTGACAAAATTAAAGTTTTTAAAATCATTTGGCGAAATTAAGAGTTTTTTTAGCGATCCTTTGACAAATTCGCGTGTTTGATTTTTTGACGAAATTTGCGTTTTATTTAGAGATTTTATGATGAAATTCACGTTTTTGTTTTTTTTTTCTTTTGCGTTCTTTTGCCAAAATTTGCGATCTTTTCACCGAAGACGAAAATCATGCTTTCTGCGATTCTTTGACAAAATTTGCATTTTTTTTCGCAATCTTTTGACC